>CAVLGL010000035.1:16123377-17333377 GCA_963668995.1 Parnassius mnemosyne | reverse complement strand
GCTTAAGAGGTTTGGAAAGGATTAGGTAAATTAAATTTAGTAAAAGGGTTCAACTTAATCAATGGCGGGTCTTCATTTATTATTCGAATTTCTTTTTAATAAAAAATTGGATCCACTCGATTTTTTAAGATCGGTCATGGTAGCTATCTATCCATATTCATTCATTTGTATATTCTGTGTTTTGCGTAAACACTCATCTTAGTAGTTTATTACACGAAAGTTTGATATTTTACATTAAATTATTATAAAAAATGCGTATTGCAATTGTTATTATAAGCAAAATATATGTAAATAATTTATTTATTATGGTAAAAGTATATGGGGAAATTATTAAAAGCCAGTATTATACGCATATTTTGACGGCGTTAGTCACTTACCCTCAGGTTAGCCACATGCTTATTCACCCCCTCTTATATTAAAAAAGACTTACTTTTTAGGTTTCCGTACTCAAATCGTAAAAGAAAGGAGGAGGATATTAATGTCACTCCATTATCAATCTGCCTGTTTGTCCATTATTCCAAACGTATGTCACGAATCTCTAATTCAAAGACGGAACTAGTATCAGGCTCGAAGTTAGGATATTTGGTGTGGAATGTTAACTCAAACGGAATTTAATTTCTTACTTTTTCAGGGGGTTTCGCATACATTAAAAAAGAATCTCATTAATTAGAACACAAATATATTTTTTATTTTTATTTTCCTCAAAAATTAAGGAATGGGTCGAAGTTGGCCGTTACCGACATTTCTTGAAACCGAATGTTCTTGAAAACTAAACTAAACTAGACTGAACTAGTTAGGAATTTGAATTTTCGGTATTTTATATACTTTAAACTGTTTCCGTTACAGCTTATCAAAAGCTAAAAATAGGCCTCCTCTATAGATTTCCTTAATAGGGACATATTAGCCATAGTTACTGCGCTTGGAAAGCGGGTTGGCAACCACAGTTTATTATTATTAGTTATTATTATGAAGTCGCTGCTGCCCATCTCCTGGTTTGTTTTCCTCTGTCGCCTCTTACGATATCTTTGGGGCAATATAGGGTATTGCATCTTTTCACACCGCCACTACATGGTATACCATATACTATATTTAATTAAAACTTAAAACCACACTAATAACAAAACGAGTTTGTACTACTGATCAATTTAGTTTGCAGTTACATCGTTTCGAAGTATTCGCTTGTATCGCCAATTCAACACCCACTCGGGTCGCGGCCTTATATAGGGCCTCAGATAATTCCAGAAACTTCTACTGTAGAAACATCAAGAATGTTCGAGTACATACCGGCTCCGACTGACTAGGTGTCGATAGTTTTAGAAAGTTCTTCCATGGAAATTTCTAGAAGGATCTTGACTCTCGTAGTTCTGCTGCTTGATACTAAAAGGCGCTAGTGGCAACTAGTGTCGCCATGTACCGTGCATTAATTGTGGTGCGCTACACTGCCCTCTCCTAAGACATGCTCGTCCCGAGCATTATCGGCCCCATAATAACGCGCCAGTCGACCTTTGTACCTTTCCGTATCCGATAGGTTACGTCATTGATCCTTGTCAAAATCCGGTACGGTAGTCAGCGCGCAACACTATTAAAGTTTTGTATGCGATGGCCAAAGGTATTAATCCTTCTTTAGGGTATTTTTTTATTCGTGGGTTATACAAATTGTTATCTGTTTAAATATCTGGTTGGTTAGTGGCGGTGTAAGAATGTTCACCACCCTATATTGTACCGTGGGTGTCGTAAGTGGCAACAAAGGGAAACTGAAAAAGAAAATGGTGATTTTCCTAATAATAAATCGTAATAATAAATAAAATTTCGGTTGCCAATCCCCCTGCCAAAAATGGCAACTGTGACAAAATCTCACTTATAAGTAAATATATGGGCTAAGCCTATTTCCAAAAGTGGATTTTTATACGCTCTAATGGCTTTCAATAAAGAATTCTATGTTACGCTACGTAACGGTAAATCAGGTTTCCTTGCAACAATATAAAGGTGGTAATAAATTATAGAATAAAATACGATAAATAAATCTCCTTCGTGAAGTTGTTAATGTTCACCAATAATTAAAAAAATTGTATTTAACACTGATACTATATTAAGGTTATTACTTATTAATTTTTACCTGGTTACCTGGGTAACACCAGGTTTACTTCGGTGCATTAGATTCAGGAATAAACTTCATTTTAAAACAAAAAAATATCCAAATGATAATGTATTGCGTGCATCTTATATCCGATACCGTAATTATTGCAATAAGCTTTTAAAGAAATTAAAAAAAAGATTATGAAAAAGAAGAAATAGCGAGAAATAAAAATGACATGAAAAAAACGTGGAATACTGTAAAGAAAATTTGCAATATAAAACAAACAAATAAATCTCACAGTGATATTGCACCATTAAACTCAAGTCCCTTGAAATCGGCAAATTGTATAAATAAATATTTCGTTAACATAGGTCGATCATTGGCATCGTCAATACTTGATAAATTAAATTTGACCGAGGACATAATAAGTAATATGCATAAAAATGATAACGTTACAAGTAACTCTTTGGTATTAACACTAACCGATGAAAAAGAGATTAAAAATATTATTCTATCTCTAAAAAATAGCTCTTCAAGTGGCTGGGATGGTATAACAGCCATATTCTTAAAAAAATCTGTTGACATTTTATCTTTTCATATAGCTCACCTTTGTAATATTTGTATGGAATCAGGAATATTTCCCAATGTCCTTAAAAAGTCTTTAATTGTACCTGTATATAAATCTGGGGATAGATGCAGTATCAATAATTACAGACCTATTTCTTAATTGCCCACTTTAGCAAAAATTTTAGAAAAGGTAATAAATGTCCGCCTTTTAAATTTTTGGAAAAATATAAAATGTTATCAACAAATCAATACGGCTTTAGAAGAAATCGATCCACTTCAGACGCTATAGAAAATTTAGTCCAACATATTGTTGCTTCTTGTGATTCATCACAAAAATGTGTGGGAATATTTTTAGACCTTACGAAAGCGGTCGATACTGTCTCTATAACATTGCTTCTAAAAAAGATGGAGGATATTGGTATCAGAGGGATTCCATTAAAATTACTTACTAACTACCTTCAAAATAGAATTCAATCAGTGAAAATTGGAAATATTCAAAGTGAAGAAGAAATTATCACTCATGGAGTTCCTCAAGGCAGTGTACTTGGCCCGACATTATTTTTAATTTATATTGATGGACTATGTAAAATTGAGCTAAAGAATGCACAAGTTATCACTTTTGCAGACGATACTGTTATTGTTTTTAATGGAAATTCTTGGGATGAAGTACAGTCTATTGCAAATGAAGGTTTCTCCAAAATATTGTAATGGCTTGACCATAATATCTTAACCTTAAACTTTACCAAGACCAAATATATGACATTTAGTATTACAAATCGTACACAACCAAAAAAAAAAAACTGTTTTTCAATTAAAGCTCATTCTTGTAATAACGTTACTTCATGTAGCTGTGATGAACTATCATCTGTTTCAAAACTAAAATATCTTGGCATAGTCATAGATCAGCATCTGAAATGGGATTGTCAAATTGAAGAAGTTGTTAGGCGTGTGCGTAAACTATTATACGTTTTTAAAAACATTAGACATGTAGGTGACATGAAAACTATTAAAAATTTATATTTCTGTTTATGTCAATCAATTATATCGTATGGAATACTATCATGGGGTGGTGCTTCAAAATCAATACTCTTAAAAGTTGAAAAGTCGCAAAGGGCTATTCTTAAAGTAATATTATTCAAAAACTATCGGTATCCTACAAATAAATTATACAAAGAGCTTTCTTTACTCACAGTTCGTCAAATTTTTATTAGGTCTGTTATTTTTAATCAGCATAGAATCCCACCTAACTTAAAAGTCTCTGATAAAAGGTGCCAAGGTATCTCATATGATACTCCGCAATGCAAAACCCAATTTAGACAACGTTTTTCAAATTTTCTCGGACCATTCTTATATAACAAAATAAATAAAAAGATTAATATTTCCAAAGTATCACGATTTACTTTAAAAAATAAAATTGATAATTTTCTTCGACAGCTAGATTACACACAAACCGAGAACTTACTAACTGTAGTAAGATAAGATATAATGATTAGATATAAAATAATAATAATAATAATCTTTACAGAAAACTAAGTAACGTTTTGCATCTTCTTTTTAATTTCTTTTATCAAAAAAAAACGATCAAATATACCATGGGCTTCACACGTATACATACACGCACACAAACATATGCACACACACGCACGCTCACACAAACACACACACTCACGCACGCTCACACAAACACACACACACACACACACGCATGCTCACACAAAAACACACACACACACACACACACACACACACACACAAACACACACAGGTGGTCGTGCGTGTACATTTTCATCTTTATTTTTATTCTTATTGTCAAATTGTCGTTAGTTAAATAAGCTGTTTATTTCAAATATATTATTTATGTATACATAGTTTAACCTCAAAATAAATAAGATTGAAGTCGTTTGTTACAAATTGTAAAGGAAAGAGAAAATAACCAAAAAGTATATATATATTTTTTTAGGTATTTACCTAATATACAATATTATCGGTAAAATAAATATTATACTACGCATACAATAAGCAATATTAGAAATTAAATAAACATGATTGGTTATATTTTCTATTCATTTTATTATTACTAATTACTGAAAAAAAATATAAAATGAAACTTCGTATAGTTTTTGCTTACATTATACGCTAAGTGACGTGATAATTGTTGTTGCCCTTGAGGAAGATGACTACGCCTGCCGTAATACAGTGCAAACTAGTACGGAGGGTAGAACTTTGACTTTTCTGTAACAATATTATCATAACTCGCAATGTATTTTTATTTACCTCATTTAAATTTAGATTTGCATTAGCTCTTCAATTAAATATGTAACGTTATAGCGAGGTGATAAGATTTAAGTTTTTGCTTTATTATAAGATGTTATTTGTAACTTATTGATAAATAAATAAATAAAATAAAATAAAAAATAACATAAGAACTGGCTGAAAAATTAATTATTAAACCCGAATTAAAAAAAAGGCTTGGTGATATATTTACTACGCCACGAAATCGACAAAAATAACATTCACAGTCTGATTATTTAAAAATACAAAATTCACGAAAGACTTTTTCACAAGAAACATTACTGCGTACCCCTCATATTTCTATGATCAGCCAAACAATTAGGTGCCACGCATATTTTACGTATTACTTCGTGCGTCTTCAAGCATTCGAAACGTGTATCGAATACAGATTCATTCAAATTTTACACGTTATAAAATAAGATTACACAGCCTTTTCCTCCATGCATATAACTAAATTGTGAAGTACTTACCTAATAATTTATTTTATTTCCTAATTTATATTATAAATTGTATTTCGAAAGATTCGCATAGCTTATGTGTATTAATCATTTTTCTTTATACATTTGGCTTAATGGTCTTAGTTCCATGATTAATTATTTTTACTTTATGTCCTCGTATCTCACAAATACTTTTTTAATTCGGTCTTTAATATTTATTTTAAAGCTTGCCATTGTGATTTTATTCCTTATTATAATTTTGTTAAACATTATCAAACACTACACAGAATAAGGCATTGAATATACGTAGAGATTTATTTATTACATTTTGTCAAAAGTAGGATGTTTAAAAAAAATAAGCCGAGTAGATCCGGTCCTTAATTTATCAAAGCTCGATACCACTTTCTAACCAAAGTAATTAAAACGTATTAAAAGCAGACGCTTTTGCGCGTTACAAGAAAATCAGCAATGAATCTGCCATAACGGGCGCGAAATTAACGTATAAATTATTAATTTTCTCACCTAAATTATGCAAGCTAGATGTAATGGAAGAAATTTTTACTATATTCCTTTTTAAAAAACAAAATCTTTAAATTCTTCTTCTACTTCAAAATATTTACAAAAGATATGCATAAATAATAAAGAAAAAATAATCACCTGCTGCAATTGCTACTGGCCCTATAAATTATAGACATCGATTTATAGGATGATCGTTCGTTCTAAAATCTTTAAGAACGGGAGCAAACTGATTTCAACTCCCACAGCAACAATAAGGTTGCCACTTAATATAAGTTCTGATGTACTTCGTGCCCGGCGATTAAGTCAAATATCGAAAGAAGGAAAATCATTTGTCCAAAAAAAATGAAAAAAGTGGTGCATGTAAAGTCAGGCAATATTAGGCCAGTAGGGCGGCCACTTCCATGCTCCAAAACAGTTCAGAAATAAGAGGAATGATACACTTACATTATATTTGAACAATTAGTTTAATTAAACTAAGATTCACATTTACGTAAAATAAAATAAAAAAGCTTTTTGAACACAAACTAATTAAGTCTCTGTTGAACAAGTGAAATTTAAATTTTAAAATACACGTAAAATTTACCCTGTAACGAAAAACTTAGTGCCTTTTAAATAAAGTAATTAAATTAGATATTGGTATTACTTTTAACACACTTTATATTAGCTTGACCTGTATTCAATTTATATTTTTATTTTATAAAATAGGGTGAAAAATTAGCCACAGTCCGTCTGATGGTAAGTGGATGCTGTGGCGCATAGAAATCTTCCATTTACCCTCAAATAAGAATCAAAAAGCAGATGCGTTGGATGCTGTGGCGCATAGAAATCTTCCATTTACCCTCAAATAAGAATCAAAAAGCAGATGCGTTGGATGCTGTGGCGCATAGCCATCTTCCATTTACCCTCAAATAAGAATCAAAAAGCAGATGCGTTGGATGCTGTGGCGCATAGAAATCTTCCATTTACCCTCAAATAAGAATCAAAAAGCAGATGCGTTGGATGCTGTGGCGCATAGAAATCTTCCATTTACCCTCAAATAAGAATCAAAAAGCAGATGCGTTGGATGCTGTGGCGCATAGAAATCTTCCATTTACCCTCAAATAAGAATCAAAAAGCAGATGCGTTGGATGCTGTGGCGCATAGAAATCTTCCATTTACCCTCAAATAAGAATCAAAAAGCAGATGCGTTGGATGCTGTGGCGCATAGAAATCTTCCATTTACCCTCAAATAAGAATCAAAAAGCAGATGCGTTGGATGCTGTGGCGCATAGAAATCTTCCATTTACCCTCAAATAAGAATCAAAAAGCAGATGCGTTGGATGCTGTGGCGCATAGAAATCTTCCATTTACCCTCAAATAAGAATCAAAAAGCAGATGCGTTGGATGCTGTGGCGCATAGAAATCTTCCATTTACCCTCAAATAAGAATCAAAAAGCAGATGCGTTGGATGCTGTGGCGCATAGAAATCTTCCATTTACCCTCAAATAAGAATCAAAAAGCAGATGCGTTGGATGCTGTGGCGCATAGAAATCTTCCATTTACCCTCAAATAAGAATCAAAAAGCAGATGCGTTGGATGCTGTGGCGCATAGAAATCTTCCATTTACCCTCAAATAAGAATCAAAAAGCAGATGCGTTGGATGCTGTGGCGCATAGAAATCTTCCATTTACCCTCAAATAAGAATCAAAAAGCAGATGCGTTGGATGCTGTGGCGCATAGAAATCTTCCATTTACCCTCAAATAAGAATCAAAAAGCAGATGCGTTGGATGCTGTGGCGAATAGAATAGAATATTTTTTATTCAATATACATTACATGTGTAATTCTTATTGAAAGTCATTTTTTACTTTACCACTGGTTCGAAAAAAACCCTCTGTCCTGGGAAGAACCAGCAAGAAACCCAGCGGGACTTTTTTTTTAAATAAATTTTACAATATAAATGATTACGAACTATTTACAAAATTTATTTTAGAAACTGCTTGGAAGCGATCACCTCATTCCCAGGGGTTATTATCAACCATGTATTCATTTATACTATAATAACCCTTTTTATACAGTTTCAGCTTAATAAAACATTTAAACTTGGTAATAGACAGAACCTGTACACTTTCCGGGACCTTGTTGTAATAGCGTATACATTGCCCCAAGAATGAATTACTGACTCTGTGGAGTCGAGAAACTGGTATCACTAGCTTGTGTTTGTTCCTAGTGTTTACAGAATGTATATCACTTCTTTTACTAAAACTATCTTTGTTTTTGTGAACATACATTAAATTTTCGTAAATATACTGAGAGGCCAAAGTTAATATATTAATTTCTTTAAATTTATCTCTAAGAGACTCTCTCGGTTTTAGATTGTAAATAGCTCTAATGGCCCTCTTCTGTAAAACTAAAATAGTTTCTGAATCAGCCGCATTTCCCCATAGCAAAATCCCATAAGACATTATGCTATGAAAATAACTAAAATAAACTAATCTAGCTGTCTCGACACTAGTGAGACCTCTAATCTTTTTTACAGCATAGGCTGCAGAACTTAGTCTGCTTGCTAATTTGGATATATGGGGGCCCCACTGGAGCTTTGCGTCAAGAGTGATGCCAAGAAAAACAGTGGATACAACAGGGCTCAATTCCTCCCCATTTAAAAACACATTGGTATTCAGATTTTGAACATTCGTTGTTGTAAATTTAACACAATTAGTTTTATTTCCGTTCAAATGCAGATTATTAACGTTAAACCAATGCACTAATTTTGATATAGCATTATTCACTTCGTCACATTTAAATGATTGACGTTTAAGTTTAAAAATCAAGGAAGTATCATCAGCAAATAATACTATATCATGACTATCCCCTACAAGGTGAGGTAAGTCATTAATATACACCAGAAACAGGAATGGGCCAAGAATCGAGCCATGAGGTACACCCATTAGTACAGGTGACCCGGAAGAACTTTTACCATTGATAATAACCTTCTGTTTTCTATTACTTAAATATGAAATAATAAGTTTAAGCGCTGTGTTCTTGACACCATAGTACTGTAGCTTCCTGATTAATGTCTCATGGTGAACACAGTCGAAGGCCTTGGAAAGGTCACAAAATATACCCAAAGCATCCTCTGAATTCTCCCATGCACAAAAAATATGTTTAATAAGCTCAACTCCAGCGTCAGTTGTCGAGCGACCCCTTGTAAAACCGAATTGATTATTATGTAGCAATTTATTAATATTAAAGAAACTTAACATCTGATCTAAAATAATTTTTTCAAAAATTTTACTTAATGTTGGTAGTACAGAAATTGGTCTAAAATTGGCGGGGTCTAATGTACTACCAGATTTAAATATAGGTATGACTTTACTATGTTTCATTAAATCAGGAAACACACCAGATTCGACGCTTATATTAAATATAGTGGCTAGATAAGGTGCTAATGTATCTATTATAGATAAAATAACTTTAACGGAAATCCCCCATAAGTCTGCCGTTTTCTTAACATCAATAGTTTTAAAATATTTAACGATATCTTTTGGCAGTACCCTATGGAATTTAAAAGTATTTGAACAAGCCTTTACATTTTGTTTGAGCAATGATTCGGCGACAGTAGGAGAAGAATTTAATGATTTTGTTGTCAAAAAAGGAACATCAGTAAAATGTTTCTCAAAAGCCACAGCAACTTCTTGATCAGATCGCGTTAAATTATTGTTAATATTCAATTGAAAATCCGAGTTACGCGGTTTGACCTTGCCCGTTTCACTATTTATTATTCTCCAGGTCATTTTAATTTTGTCGGATGCAGTTTTAATTTTGTTGCTTAAATGTAAAGCCTTAGCAGTGGAGCACACTTTTTTAAATATTTTAGAATATGTTTTTACATAATCTCTAAATATAACACTACTATTATATGATCTTTCATCATAAAGCTCGTATAACCTTCGCCTACTTTTATAAATTCCTACTGTCGCCCATTCATTAAATGATTTGCGACTGTTAAAAGAGAAAGTTTTAGAAGTAAATATTCTACTAAATTCACAACGTATAATTTCAAATAATGTAGCATACAAATAATTAGCACTATTTTTAAACGAAAGTGATGGAAGTCTTTTTATTATATTACTTCTAAACCTCTCCAAGCGATGTTCATTTATTGGAACAAACACAACTTTCTTATTTTTCTGTTTTTTGTGTATGTAAGGTAGTGATACTAACTGTCCACAGTGATCTGAACTTAAATTTTGAATAATTGATTTATGCAAGGGCTTAACATCTGTAAAAATGTTATCTATACAGGTCGCACTAGGCCCAGCAATACGTGTTGGTTCTAAGAATAAATTTACAAGATTATACGATTTAAACAATGAGCTAAACTTAATACTAATGGAAGAAGTTTCAAGGAGATTGATATTAAAGTCTCCACACATTACAACAGACTTGTTCTGTTTACTAAGTTTGAGTAAAACTTCTTCCACAATCCTTTCAAAATGGTCATAAGTAGCACATGGGGGTCTGTAAACACTTACAACAATGAGGTGCTCGAGCTCGACACAAGCCATTTCTACAGTTCGTTCAACAGAGAGGCTCACAATATCCTTACGTTCTTTATATGATAATGATTTATCTGCTAATATTAAGGAGCCACCACGTAAACTTTTTTCTCTATTGAAGGAACTGACCACCTGGTGATTTCTGAAATTAAACATGAAATTATAATCTTTTAGCCAATGTTCAGTAATACAAAGGATGTGTATATTGTTACTATTTAAAAACAATTCAACTTCCAATTCTTTGCCCAACATGCCTTGTATATTTTGATGCACCAGGTGTAAACAATTTTTATTACTTATTTGTGGGCTGTATTCAAAATTAATTAAACTCTTATTATTGCTAGAGATTGCCTCTATTGTCACATTCACTAATTTAAATTAGTTGGAACTGATTCCAAATTAAATGTCAAATGATTATGCTCAATAAAAGCAGTCTTGGTAGCCAAAAACTTGGCTGAGTTAAAAAGTAAATAATAAGATAGCACATTTGCTATCAGTCTTAAATTATATTTGGATAGGTAATACCTATCTTTTGTCCAAAACTTTTTTATTAAATTATTTATGTCAATTACATGAAATTTATGATTATTATCATTAGAATTATATGTCAAATTTAAATTATTATTACATATTAAATTATGCATTTGTATATTTAAATTATGTCTTAAATTATTTTCTTGCGCATAGACATCTTCCATTTACCCTCAAATAAGAATCAAAAAGCAGATGCGTTGGATGCTGTGGCGCATAGAAATCTTCCATTTACCCTCAAATAAGAATCAAAAAGCAGATGCGTTGGATGCTGTGGCGCATAGAAATCTTCCATTTACCCTCAAATAAGAATCAAAAAGCAGATGCGTTGGATGCTGTGGCGCATAGAAATCTTCCATTTACCCTCAAATAAGAATCAAAAAGCAGATGCGTTGGATGCTGTGGCGCATAGAAATCTTCCATTTACCCTCAAATAAGAATCAAAAAGCAGATGCGTTGGATGCTGTGGCGCATAGAAATCTTCCATTTACCCTCAAATAAGAATCAAAAAGCAGATGCGTTGGATGCTGTGGCGCATAGAAATCTTCCATTTACCCTCAAATAAGAATCAAAAAGCAGATGCGTTGGATGCTGTGGCGCATAGAAATCTTCCATTTACCCTCAAATAAGAATCAAAAAGCAGATGCGTTGGATGCTGTGGCGCATAGACATCTTCCATTTACCCTCAAATAAGAATCAAAAAGCAGATGCGTTGGATGCTGTGGCGCATAGAAATCTTCCATTTACCCTCAAATAAGAATCAAAAAGCAGATGCGTTGGATGCTGTGGCGCATAGAAATCTTCCATTTACCCTCAAATAAGAATCAAAAAGCAGATGCGTTGGATGCTGTGGCGCATAGAAATCTTCCATTTACCCTCAAATAAGAATCAAAAAGCAGATGCGTTGGATGCTGTGGCGCATAGAAATCTTCCATTTACCCTCAAATAAGAATCAAAAAGCAGATGCGTTGGATGCTGTGGTGCATAGACATCTTCCATTTACCCTCAAATAAGAATCAAAAAGCAGATGCGTTGGATGCTGTGGCGCATAGAAATCTTCCATTTACCCTCAAATAAGAATCAAAAAGCAGATGCGTTGGATGCTGTGGCGCATAGAAATCTTCCATTTACCCTCAAATAAGAATCAAAAAGCAGATGCGTTGGATGCTGTGGCGCATAGAAATCTTCCATTTACCCTCAAATAAGAATCAAAAAGCAGATGCGTTGGATGCTGTGGCGCATAGAAATCTTCCATTTACCCTCAAATAAGAATCAAAAAGCAGATGCGTTGGATGCTGTGGCGCATAGACATCTTCCATTTACCCTCAAATAAGAATCAAAAAGCAGATGCGTTGGATGCTGTGGCGCATAGAAATCTTCCATTTACCCTCAAATAAGAATCAAAAAGCAGATGCGTTGGATGCTGTGGCGCATAGAAATCTTCCATTTACCCTCAAATAAGAATCAAAAAGCAGATGCGTTGGATGCTGTGGCGCATAGAAATCTTCCATTTACCCTCAAATAAGAATCAAAAAGCAGATGCGTTGGATGCTGTGGCGCATAGACATCTTCCATTTACCCTCAAATAAGAATCAAAAAGCAGATGCGTTGGATGCTGTGGCGCATAGAAATCTTCCATTTACCCTCAAATAAGAATCAAAAAGCAGATGCGTTGGATGCTGTGGCGCATAGAAATCTTCCATTTACCCTCAAATAAGAATCAAAAAGCAGATGCGTTGGATGCTGTGGCGCATAGAAATCTTCCATTTACCCTCAAATAAGAATCAAAAAGCAGATGCGTTGGATGCTGTGGCGCATAGAAATCTTCCATTTACCCTCAAATAAGAATCAAAAAGCAGATGCGTTGGATGCTGTGGCGCATAGAAATCTTCCATTTACCCTCAAATAAGAATCAAAAAGCAGATGCGTTGGATGCTGTGGCGCATAGAAATCTTCCATTTACCCTCAAATAAGAATCAAAAAGCAGATGCGTTGGATGCTGTGGCGCATAGACATCTTCCATTTATCCTCAATTAAGAATCAAAATGCAGATGCGTTTTCACCCCTAAGGACTGAGATGGTATGCCTCATTTCCAGTAAAAAGAGTATCCGGTTCTCTACACACACCATACGAAACACAACAGCATTAAGCTGCTATTTTACGCTGGCATTCTGTGAGAGCGTGGTCTTACCCCGGTCGAGCCGACCCATTTGTGCTACAACCATAATATAGCTGCAGCGTGGCTCTACCACGTAAAAATTCAAGTAATATTGTTAGTTGTATAAATGTAATGGAATTTTGTAATTCAGGAACCGATTACAATATATAATTTCACCTGACCATATATTTTTTCTAGAATGGTAACAGCACATGATAAATATGCGTGTTGTTTTTTTTTATACTGTTTGTTTAAATATAATAATATATTGAATTACGAACAGTCTTACAAAGGAATGTAAATCTTAAACTAATTCGTACACAAATGAATACATTTATTGAATACATATAACGTCATGCTCAAAATAAGTATCTTTATCAGCCAATAACAATCCACATATGGGCATGTACCTCTCCAGTAGTAGGACATTTTGGTGATTGCAACACTAAAAATGTCATATGTACGTCACATCTTATATATAAAGAGATAGTCATATGGCTTCTGATGACATGAGATTTTTTGGCATTTCTGGTCTTTCTTCATTTTTAGCCTGTAAAAGACTACTGCTGGATAAGGGCTACTCCTTTTCCGATGTAGGGAGGATTTGCCTTACTCGTTACGCTCGCCTTTGACGTTGCTGCTCGTCGACGGTCTGGGCATTTTTTGTTTGGCTTAAACGAGATGGTTGTACCGCCCTCAGTCTATCACCAAGATATTCTGGATTTTTTTACAAAATCATCTCTAACGACCACAGGACGCTATGGGCTGACGGTTTCACGGAGGAGTCACTACAAGACAAACCTTCTTGCCTTTTTACTTTAGAGAAAATATTTAAAAAAATATGTACATATAACGCAAATCTGAAGAATATAAATAACTTTATTCTAAAAGGTTTGCACATAAAATAGTCATTATATGTATCAGATAAAAACTAAAGGCGATAAAGTTCGATTAACGTAATAAAACTTGCTCTATGCGGCTTTTGGTTTAATATCTACTTGAAACTTTTGTTTTATGGTGTGAAATAATTCCTCACTGAACATTAAACAACCGATAAAAGAAACGATATCGCACAACTGATTCCATAAAATACGTAACACGAATTATTTAACAAGCGAGCTTTTTTAAGATAAAAGATTTCCTTAGTTATGGCGTACAGGAGTTTAAAGAAGAATTTAATTTCATTGCATTTTTGTAGTATTGTTTAATCTTTTCTATTTTACTCAGAATTAAATTAAATCCTAAGTAAATTAATTATATTATACACAGATACAGAGCTATATATTATTCATAAAAATAATATAATAATTTATTCCCAAATAATGCAAAAAAAAAATTATAAAATTCAATTCAATTAGTCAGTAGCCTAAGCTCTAAGGAGCACTAAGCTCGAAGTTGTTGACGAGTATGTTTACCTGGGACAAATAGTCCGACTGGGTAAGTCCAACTTCGACCGAGAGGTCAATCGACGGATTCAACTCGGCTGGGCAGCGTTCGGGAAGCTACGACACATCTTCTCGTCAGACATACCTCAAAACCTTAAAACGAAATTGTACAACCAGTGCGTGTTGCCAGTGATGACTTACGGAACTGAGACGTGGTCCTTCACTGCTGGCCGTATGAGGAAGCTCAAGGTCGCTCAGCGAGCTATGGAGAGGGCTATGCTCGGAGTTTCTCTGCGTGATAAACTTAGGAATGAGGATATCCGCAGTAGAACCAGAGTGACCGACATAGCCCAACGGATTAGTAAGCTGAAGTGGCAGTGGGCCGGCCATATAGCTCGAAGAACCGACAACCGATGGGGAAGAAAGGTTCTCGAGTGGCAGCCTCGTACCGGTAGGCGAAGTGTAGGGCGTCCCCCCACAAGATGGAGTGACGACCTGGTAAGACATGCAGGAAGTCGATGGATGCAGGTGGCTCAGGACCGTGTTTTGTGGCATTCTTTGGGGGAGGCCTATGTTCAGCAGTGGACTTGTGAAGGGCTGTAATGATGATGAATGATGAGTCAGTAGCCTAATGGCAGGGCACGGACCGCGAACTCGTAAGGTCGTGGGTTCGAATCCGCCATTCGACTACTGTCGTGAACCACTTCTAACACAAGCATTTTAAGCTTACTAGAAGTGGTTTAAGGGAATATTAGTAATGTTTAATAGCATTACTAGTATTTATTTAAAAAAGTAATTAATAATAATATGTTAATGAAATATTTTATATTATTCATGACTAGCGAACCCGTCCTGGCTTGGAATAGGTAGGAACTATTAAAAATTATTTGGAATTGGGATAATCAGAGATCATATCATTTTATTATATTTTTTGAAATCTCCAAGTTTTTCAGATAAAATATAGTCTAGATCACATCTGGCGTTGATCTATATCTGTTTGTGAAGTTTAGGTTTAGCCATTTAGAAGATTTGTCCGGTCAGATAGACAGACACATTTAAAAAATATATAGTTATTCATGTCTTAGTGGCATGCAAACAACCCTGCGCTCGATAAAAGGCAGTTATTTCAATATTACAGACATACATATTTAATTTATATGTATACATGTATAAGTAATTGCATAATATAATAGATGTGCCTCCATATTCAACTGTTAATTTTAAATATAAACAATTCGTTTGTAAGTATTTCATTGAAGGAAAATTACAACCTTTAAACGATTTTACGAGAGGTTTTTAATTTAAGTCCACAAGATGGAGGCCAAAACATTTAAAATTATACTCAAAACGTTTTTTCGTGGACCTATATAAATGTTTTCTATACTATACTAATATAATAAAGAGGACGAGTTTTTTTTTTGTTTGTTTAAGCACGCTACTTTCAGTCCTATTTGAAAAATTATTTTTGTATATTATGATAGCCAGATTTACGAGGAATAGTATAGGCTGTCTGGTATTAGACTGAACGGAAGAAAAAGCGCTCCCGAACTGCATTATCCGCGTGTGCTGGCGTAACGTAAAAAATACAATGTTCTGCAAAAATATTGACCTTCACCTCATCAAAAAAAATCCGCGATACCACGTGTGTATTTCTTATACAAATGGTGACAAAAATATTGAAAATTAACAAGTGATTTATGAGTGTTACTATTAGACATGGTATACTTCATCATCAATATAGGTTGTATAAATATTAACTTTGCTCTTTATAGCATGTTATTTCGACTCATAGTTTAAGAGATAAAGAAAAATTAAAATAATTCAATACGCGCGATGAGAACCGAGGGAACCAATATATTTTAAAACCACATAAAATTTTACTGAAAATATTGTCTATACCGAAGTATAATAAATCAATAAATCAGTCAGTGATTTCTTAAACTTTATGCGGGTGAAACTGTGGGGCACAGCCAGTGTTTAATACAATCTAATATATAAAAAATTATGTTTGTTTTTTACGTATTTTATGCGCTGCCATACCGTTGATCAGATTACAGTAAAACTTTGTCAACATATGTATTGGACGCATTTCCGCGAAGGTTATAGGCATAGTACAATTAACTTACAGTAGGTGTCGCGCTTATCGTACCAACAAATTTAGTTAAAATATATATATATATATATATATATATATATATATATATATATATATATATATATATATCATTCAACTTCAATGAATGTATTATCATTCCCAATTAAACAATAATACTTCCACAATTAATGCGGTTTCTGCGGTTGCAACGCGTTGGGTACCAGCTAGTAATTAATAAAAAAACTGATCTCGATCGATCATCTTTTTCGACGTCATTAACAGACGGATAGACATACTGACGGTTAACAAAGTGATCACTTAATGGTCCCGTTTTTTTCTTTTAAAGTACTCTTTGACTTTTATTAAAAAAATATTTTCTTTAAAAATTTTATTTTGTAATAATGGAACCTTAAAAGTACATAAACTATGTTTTACTTTATTAAAAAAAAAAGATTTTAACTAAAACGTATTTTTGATACAAGGAATCTTTAGATCACAAAATATTTCTCAATAAAGGTATTAATTAAAAAAACGTTTTTTTTTTAATTTAAGGAACCTTTATAACACAAAATCTGTTTTTATTTCTATTTGTGGCATTCCTTGGGGAAAGCCTATGTTTAGCTGTGAACTTGTGAAGGGCTGTAATGATGATGATGATTATTATTATTATTATTATATGTATACAGGGTTATTTTGCAATAACTAGCCAAATTTGCACAGAAGGTTCAAAATAACTAATATAGGCAAATGGTGAAGAAAAATTAATTTTACAAAATCTCAAACATTCTGTCCTTTTTATCTTTTAAATTAAAAATGCGTGATAATGAATTATTTTAACACATTCGTTCTAACAACGTTACAGAACGTCCAATCTGATGTCTTCGCGATGACGCACATAGTCTAATCACGTCCTAAGAAAATTTTAATTTCTAAGCACAACGGCTGGCAACGTCAAATCTCGTGTATAATCTTTAGGTAGCTACGTCATTGCGCCGCATCGTGTCAAATTTTCAAAGTTCTAGCGCTACAATACATTCGTTTTTTTCTTACTTGAACATAAGTCACACACACATTGACAGGTACCTACACACGAAATGAACAACGTCGTCAAACGTCGTTTTAGGTTATGGCGGCTCTTCACGTTGGCCAACATAGTGGCGAATGTTTTGGCAGAGATATTGGCCAAGAATTTGTGATCGCGTCCACACGTTGGAAGGTCGTTCAGTTTGCTTCGATTCATGCCAATGTGCGGACGAATTTATTAAAATGATTATTGAAGCGCTAACGGCTGTTGCGGTTTATTTATTCACAGCATACCACTATTTTTTATTAAATTTTCACTATTATTAATTTTTATACACTAATGTTATATAGATAAGTAAACTATATAAACATTAACACACCTAGGCATAGGTATAATTAACTAAGGCCTGGAAAATATTCGAAGCGTGTCTATGAAACTGTTGTAATTTTTTTATTAAACAAAACCTTTTTAAAAAGGGTTATTATATAATTATAGAATATATTTATTTATTTACACTTTCATGCACAAAGTAGTACATATGGCGAACTTAATAATAATAATAATAAATACTCTGAAATACGGCCTCGTGGATCGGAAACTGCCGTATTATAAGTACTTGCCGGAAGCCGTGCTCGAAAATGACCGCGCCAGGCTCTACTGGGACCGGGCCATCATCACAGACAGGACTATTCTTGCGAATAAGCCTGATATTGTGCTGATGGACCGGGCACAGTCAAGGATCTTTTTGGTCGACATTACCATTCCTTATGACGAGAACCTCGTGAAAGCCGAAACAGATAAGGTGACAAAATATCTGGACCTGGCTCACGAGGTTACCGGCATGTGGGGTGGTCTGCCGACCGAAATTATTCCTGTGGTCGTTTCTGCGAACGGGTTAATCCCAGTCAGCCTCCCGGGTCATCTGAGGCGACTGGGACTCCGTGACGGACCGCTCCAGACTCAAATGCAGAAGGTTGTGCTCCTCGATACCGCCCGCATCGTCCGCCGGTTTCTTTCCCTTTCCCCCTAACCCTCGGCCGTCTGGTCTCCCCTGCCGAGGGCTTCCATCTGGTTGGGTTTTTATATATTTATGTATTTTTTATGTATTTATTTTATTTTATTCATATTTATGTATGTTTACCATTTTCATTTACAATTATATATTTATACTGCCCAACCAGATGAGAAAACTTTATAGATACCCCATAATAATAATAAATAATTTATTTCGTCAAACATTAAAGTTACATTATAATATGATCAGTGATCGAGGTCACCTAGTAAGCAAAATAATGCCTGTAACAGGTGACTTCGCTCTTCCGTAGCTAAAAATTACAGTATTATTAACGAAATAAAGTAACTAATAGGAAATAATAAAGACAGTAAAAACATGATTTAAGTATCCTACTTTTTAATTTGATTTTAGTATCCTACCTAGTCTTATAGCATTAATACATCAATAAATCAATTAATACATCAATAAATAAATTAATACATCAATCACTACAACGTGAATGTGTATAAGAAAATGGTGATCAAAAAGAAATGGAAAAAAAGAAATTTTATTTCTTGACGGCTCCGTGGCGTAGTGGCTTAGCAATGAGTTGCTGCGCTGGGGGCCGTGTGTTCGAATCCCGCACGGAACAAGTATTTGTTTAGCCTGCACATACTTTCTCCGGGTCTGGATGTTTGTCCTTATGCAATTTATGTTTCTAAACTGCCTCCACGATACAGGAGAAAATCCTAGTGTGCGGGTAACATTTTTTTTTAAAAAGACTTGTGTTTCACAAAAAAATTTCGGCTTGGTAGGGCTCTAAAGGCGAAAAGTTTTTTCATTGGTCATTGTTACTGCCGTTATGTAGATACTAGTTATGATGCGTGCATATAAAATTTAACTGACGTCCGGGAGATATCTCTCTGGGAGCTCGTAGCAAACTGAACGTGCGCCCAACGTGTGGACGCGGCGGCCAATACTCTGCCACAACGCTTTGATCTTTTGTAAAAAACCGACACCAGACGGATCTCGCGCCTACTTGTGGGCCATCGTTCCAATACGTACCAACATAGCTTAAACACCCGCTCTACACGATGGCCATCGTTGTTGGCCAACACATTCGCCAGTGTGTTGGCCAACGTGAAGAGCCGCCTTTCGAGATATACCGGTGCGTCCTTGATCGTGAACGCTTACTGACGTTACCGACAAGTCATATGCAATATTTTGTTTGTGATACGGCGATACGAGTATGGACGTCCTCAAACTGTATGGAGTAATCATGCGCCACGGCCTATAAGTTGACTATTATGGTATGCGTACATGAACGTGTTAACTGATTTTACTGCGCACGCACACATTATTCTTTTCTTTTTTTTTATTCTTCTTAAAAAAACGTTACCCCCACACTAGGATTCTCTCCTCTATCGTGGAGGCAGTTTACAAACATATATTGCACAAGGACAAACATCCAGACCCGGAACAATTATTTGTAGACCGTACAAATACTTGTTCCGTGCGGGATTCGAACCCGCGGCCCCAAGCGTTGCAACTCATTGCTAAGCCATTACGCTACGGAGCCGTCGTACATTGGTAAGGGTCGAGCAGTAGGCAAAAACGTTGTTGCCCATAAATCACATTCACTTTGGAATAATTTGAAATAAAAGTAGACGCGTTATTTACTCGTATTTAAAAAACTGCAATAACGGTATATCATTATCTATATATTTAACCTTAAGTTTAAAATTTGGCTAATATTAGAAAAAATAACCCTATTTTGTATATATTATACTAAGCCATACTTAACTACAGTCCCACCTGATGGTAAGTGTTGATGTAGCCTAAAATGGTGAAGCGCACTAACTTACGAGTAACAAAAGCCTATTTACTCTTGCCTTGCCTTGATCCAAATTGTAATCGGATGAAAAGACAGACGCTGGCAACTTATTCCACTCCTTAGCTGTACGCATAACGAACGATGTAGCCAACCGTTTGGTTCGAATGCGTGGTAAGTCAACAACGAAAGGGTGGAGACTGGCCGAACGTTTGGTTGTCCGATGGTGGAAGGGAGAGGGAGGAATTAAATTATGAAATTCCTGCACACACTCTCCGAAATACATCCTGTAGAAAGCCTAAAGGCTGGCTACTTTGCGCCTGTGTCCCAATGTGTCCCCAATAAGCTTATTAGTACGCCATTTCATTGAGTCCAAAGCTGCTAGGTGGCATTTTTGCAGCAGCAGCCAATATATGGCAGTAATACTCCGTGCACGACCGGAATTGCGCTTTACATAAAGTAAGCAGCTGTCCCGGCGCGAAGTATCGCCGCACAATGCAAGGACTCTTAGCTTCCTTGCAGCTGCTTTAGCCTTGGACTCAATGAACCGCCTGATTTGAGGATATCTCAACCCCCAACAACTGAAGGCGGTCGGTGTATTCCAGTGATACATTTCGGAAAGAAGGAGCCAAGATGAGCTGGCTCCGTTTTGCAGTGAAGAGACACGCTTGTGTTTTGGAGGCGTTGAATTTCACAAGACTGGTATCGCCCCATTCGTAGACTGCCTGTAGTGTGAAATTCACACGCTCTACCATAGCTTCTTTTACGTACTGGATTTGATCGCGACTTGCCCGAGGATCAAATCCAGTCCGTAAGATCACAATAATAAACATAAATTTTTATATATTAGATCGTATTAAACATTGGCTTTGCCCCACAGTTTCACCCGCATAAAATTTAAGAATTCACTGATTGATTTATTATATTTCGGTATAGACAATATTTTCAGTAAAATTTTTTATGTGGTTTTTAAATATATTGGTTCTCTCGGTTCTCATCGCGCGTGTTGAATTATTTTAATTTTTCTTTATCTCTTAAACTATGAAGTATACCATGTCTAATAATAACACTCATAAATCACTTGTTAATTTTCAATATTTTTGTCACCTTATGTACAAGAAAGAGGCACGTGGTATCGCGGATTTTTTCAGATGATGTGGTCCGACTTGGTTGGTATCCCTCCACAACTGTGCTATCGTCTGCATACCCATAGATACCGGACATAAACAGATCATTAATATGCAGCAGGAATAGAGTTGTGGAGAGAACGGACCTCAAAGGAACAGCGGTGTTAGTCACCACGGGATCGGATGAGCAGCCATCCGATCCGGAGAGACCGTTTACTCAGAAAGTGCTTTACCCATTCAATCAGACCAGGGGATAAGCCGTACGCTGGAAGCTTACCCAAAAGGCTAGCATGCCAAACTCTGTCAAAGGCTTTCGAGACATCAAGGGAAACAGCAAGTGCTGCCCCGTGGTTCACGAGTGCCTCGCCCCATACGTGTGTGGCATACGCTAGAAGGTCCCCAGCTCACCGATTTCGTCGAAACCCATATTGCTGGTCACTAAGGAGGTCATGTTCTAGGTATGCCACTAAGCAAACGTTCAATATACGTTCCATAAACTTGCAGAGAACGGAGGTAATTGAGATTTGCCGATAATTGCAGGGTCGGTACGGCTGTCTTTTTTTGGAACAGGCTGCACGTTAGCCAGTTTCTAGGATAATGGCACTATTCCAGTCCTAAATGAGAGGCGGAACAAGCGTGTCAGTACAGGACACAACTCAAGTGTACAATTCTTTAGAACTGTAGCTGGTATAACATCTGATACACTAGATTTATTCACGTCAAGACACCGCAAGGTTATAAAAACCTCCTTATTTGTTGTACGAACCTCCGAAATAGAGGTCCCGCAGTGAGGTAATTTAGGTGGAACGTTGTTGCCACTGTCTAGACGTGAATTTTAGGCAAAGAGAGACGCGAACAAGTCCACTTTCTCTTTAGCCGTATGAGCCAGTGTACCATCGGTTTTAGTGGTGGAGGCAGTGTAGGCCGACAGAAGTTTGTCTCGACTGCTTTGGCGAGAGACCAAAAAGCTCTTGTGTTGGATGGTATGGCAGAGAGTTTTACGCCAATATGTTTTATGCGATTGAGATTAGCTTTCCGTAATGCTTTTTTGTAAGAATTAGCGGTCCCGTTCAAAGTTCTCTTTTTGGTAAATATATTAGAAAATTAAGTAGGATATTTACTTAGATAAACATTAGAAAGGCGTATTCGAGTAGCGTGACAAAATATCTGGACCTGGCTCACGAGGTTACCGGCATGTGGGGTGGTCTGCCGACCGAAATTATTCCTGTGGTCGTTTCTGCGAACGGGTTAATCCCAGTCAGCCTCCCGGGTCATCTAAAGGCGACTGGGACTCCGTGACGGACCGCTCCAGGCTCAAATGCAGAAGGTTGTGCTCCTCGATACCGCCCGCATCGTCCGCCGGTTTCTTTCCCTTTCCCCCTAACCCTCGGCCGTCTGGTCTCCCCTGCCGAGGGCTTCCATCTGGTTCGGTTTTTATATATTTATGTATTTTTTATGTATTTATTTTATTTTATTCATATTTATGTATGTTTACCATTTTCATTTACAATTATATATTTATACTGCCCAACCAGATGAGAAAACTTTATAGATACACCATAATAATAATAAATAATTTATTTCGTCAAACATTAAAGTTACATTATAATATGATCAGTGATCGAGGTCACCTAGTAAGCAAAATAATGCCTGTAACAGGTGACTTCGCTCTTCCGTAGCTAAAAATTACAGTATTATTAACGAAATAAAGTAACTAATAGGAAATAATAAAGACAGTAAAAACATGATTTAAGTATCCTACTTTTTAATTTGATTTTAGTATCCTACCTAGTCTTATAGCATTAATACATCAATAAATCAATTAATACATCAATAAATAAATTAATACATCAATCACTACAACGTGAATGTGTATAAGAAAATGGTGATCAAAAAGAAATGGAAAAAAAGAAATTTTATTTCTTGACGGCTCCGTGGCGTAGTGGCTTAGCAATGAGTTGCTGCGCTGGGGGCCGTGTGTTCGAATCCCGCACGGAACAAGTATTTGTTTAGCCTGCACAAACTTTCTCCGGGTCTGGATGTTTGTCCTTATGCAATTTATGTTTCTAAACTGCCTCCACGATACAGGAGAAAATCCTAGTGTGCGGGTAACATTTTTTTTTAAAAAGACTTGTGTTTCACAAAAAAATTTCGGCTTGGTAGGGCTCTAAAGGCGAAAAGTTTTTTCATTGGTCATTGTTACTGCCGTTATGTAGATACTAGTTATGATGCGTGCATATAAAATTTAACTGACGTCCGGGAGATATCTCTCTGGGAGCTCGTAGCAAACTGAACGTGCGCCCAACGTGTGGACGCGGCGGCCAATACTCTGCCACAACGCTTTGATCTTTTGTAAAAAACCGACACCAGACGGATCTCGCGCCTACTTGTGGGCCATCGTTCCAATACGTACCAACATAGCTTAAACACCCGCTCTACACGATGGCCATCGTTGTTGGCCAACACATTCGCCAGTGTGTTGGCCAACGTGAAGAGCCGCCTTTCGAGATATACCGGTGCGTCCTTGATCGTGAACGCTTACTGACGTTACCGACAAGTCATATGCAATATTTTGTTTGTGATACGGCGATACGAGTATGGACGTCCTCAAACTGTATGGAGTAATCATGCGCCACGGCCTATAAGTTGACTATTATGGTATGCGTACATGAACGTGTTAACTGATTTTACTGCGCACGCACACATTATTCTTTTCTTTTTTTTTATTCTTCTTAAAAAAACGTTACCCCCACACTAGGATTCTCTCCTCTATCGTGGAGGCAGTTTACAAACATATATTGCACAAGGACAAACATCCAGACCCGGAACAATTATTTGTAGACCGTACAAATACTTGTTCCGTGCGGGATTCGAACCCGCGGCCCCAAGCGTTGCAACTCATTGCTAAGCCATTACGCTACGGAGCCGTCGTACATTGGTAAGGGTCGAGCAGTAGGCAAAAACGTTGTTGCCCATAAATCACATTATTCTCATTCATAATTTGAAATAAAAGTAGAGTCGTTATTTACTCGTATTTAAAAAACTGTAATAACGGTATATCATTATCTATATATTTAACCTTAAGTTTAAAATTTGGCTAATATTAGAAAAAATAACCCTATTTTGTATATATTATACTAAGCCATACTTAACTACAATCCCACCTGATGGTAAGTGTTGATGTAGCCTAAAATGGTAAAGCGCACTAAATTACGAGTAACAAAAGCCTATTTACTCTTGGATGAAAAGACAGATGCTGGCAACTTATTCCACTCCTTAGCTGTACGCATAACGAACGACATAGCGAACCGTTTGGTTCGAATGCGTGGTAAGTAAACAACGAAAGGGTGGAAACTGGCCGAACGTTTAGTTGTCCGATGGTGGAAGGGAGAGGGAGGAATTAAATTATGAAATTCCTGCGCACACTCTCTGAAATACATCCTGTAGAAAGCCTAAAGGCTGGCTACTTTGCGCCTGTGTCCCAATGTGTCCCCAATAAGCTTATTAGTACGCCATTTCATTGAGTCCAAAGCTGCTAGGTGGCATTTTTGCAACAGCAGCCAATATATGGCAGTAATACTCCGTGCACGACCGGACTTGCGCTTTACATAAAGTAAGCAGCTGTCCCGGCGCGAAGTATCGCCGCACAATGCAGGGACTCTTAGCTTCCTTGCAGCTGCTTTGGCCTTGGACTCAATGAACCGCCTGATTCGAGGATATCTCAACCCCCAACAACTGAAGGCGGTCGGTGTATTCCAGTGATACATTTCGGAAAGAAGGAGCCAAGATGAGCTGGCTCCGTTTTGCAGTGAAGAGACACGCTTGTGTTTTGGAGGCGTTGAATTTCACAAGACTGGTATCGCCCCATTCAGAGACTGCCTGTAGTGTGAGATTCACACGCTCTACCATAGCTTCTCTTACGGACTGGATTTGATCCCAACTTCTTCGAGGACTTGGTTGGTATCCGTCCACAACTGTGCTATCGTCTGCATACCCATCGATACCGGACATAAGCAGATCATTAATATGCAGCAGGAAAAGAGTTGTGGAGAGAACGGACCTCAAAGGAACAGCGGCCTTAGTCACCATAGGATCGGAGGAGCAGCCATCCGATCCGGAGAGATCACTTACTCAGAAAGTGCTTTACCCATTCAATCAGACCAGGGGATAAGCCGTACGTTAGAAGCTTACCCAAAAGCCTAGCGTACCAAACTCTGTCAAAGGCTTTCGAGACATCAAGGGAAACAGCAAGTGCTTCCCCGTGGTTCTTGAGTGCCTCGGCCCATACGTTTGTGGCATACGCTAGAAGGTCCCCAGCTCACCGATTTTGGTGAAACCCATATTGCTGGTCACTAAGGAGATCATGTTCTAGGTATGCCACTAAGCGGGCGTTCAATATACGCTCCATAATCTTGCAGAGAACGGAGGTAATTGAGATTTGCCGATAATTGCGCGTTGGCCACTTTCCAGTATAATGGCACAATTCCAGTCCTAAATGAGAGGCGGAACGAGCGTGTCAGCACAAGACACAACTCAAGTGCACAAGTCTTTAGAACTGTAGCTGGTATAACATCTGATACACTAGATTTATTCACGTCTAGACACCGCAAGGTTTTAAGAACCTCCTTATTTGTTGTACGAACCTCCGACATAGAGGTCCCGCAGTGAGGTAATTTAGATGGAACGTTGTTGCTACTGTCCAAACGTGAATTATAGGCAAAGAGAGAGGCGAACAAGTCCGCTTTCTCTTTACGAGTAGCCGTATGCGCCAGTGTGCCATCCGGTTTTACTAGTGGAGGCAGTGTAGGCCGACAGAAGTTTGTCTCGACCGCTGTGGCGGGAGACCAAAAAGCTCTAGTGTTGGATGGTATGGCAGAGAGTCTTACGCCAATATGTTTTATGCGATCAAGATGAGCTTTCCGTAACGCTTATTTGTAAGAATTAGCGGTCTCGTTCAAAGTTCTCTTTTTGGAGCTAATATCCTATGTAAATATATTAGAAAATTAAGTAGAATATTCGAGTAGCGTTGGAGAATTTTGTCTGATGTTTGTGTTGATCTGATTGCAACGTCGTCTCATGGCAGAGACATCTCCTCATTTTGGTCCTTTTTACATAATTTATATTTTAATACTTTAATTTTTTACTTTTAAAAACAAGTGCATGACTAGCTTCTGGCAATAATGAGTAGTAAAGCACTTAGCGATAAATCGTACTGTCTTAGCATAAATAAATCCTATTCACTTGAATTCACAAAAACTTGCCTTGAAGTCACCCGTATTGTAATCGGACGAAACGAACCTTCTTACTTTTAGAAGACGAGAAGACTAATTTTTGTTTTAAACACGAATCAAATATCATAACAACATAAAATTCTGTTTATGTACTCTTTTCTTACGTGTTTTTTCGTATTCTTCCTCGACATCATTTTAGGTCGACAGTCTCTTTAAGGCCTTTCCAAAATATGTCTGCTTGCATACATTACTTGAAAAATATGCGGTTGGTAACGCGGAGCCGATACATACATAGGCTGCACAGTATCGGGAATGGAATATTTCCACTGTACCTGTCATATTAAAATCTTTTTAATTGAAAACCCCTTGGTTTTAAAAATCGAATACCATTTATTTATTTAAAAAAAGATTCTCGGTCTTGTCACAAGGTTTTTTTCAAACTTGTTTAGTTGTTGAGAAAATGGAATTGACTCAAGAAAATTAAAGAGCGATGATTTATTATGACTTTCGAAGTGGTTTAACACAAAAACAGTGTGTTGAGCGGATGATTTCTGCATTTGGTGATGAAGCCCCATCTAAAACCACAATTTATCGCTGGTTTGCTGAATTTTAACGTGGACGTGTCAAGCTCAGTGATGACCCCGTCAAGGTCGTCCAAAAACTGCAGTCACCCAAGAAAACGTTGATGCTGTGCGTAAGCTGATTGAGGAAGATCGAGATGTGACATACCGCGAAATTCAGGCATCTTTAGACATTGGCATGAGTCAAATACAAATAATCTTGCATGAACAATTAGGTGTAAAAAAGTTGTTTTCCCGATGGATACCGCATTCGCTCTGTGAAGATCAAAAAGCGGCTCGCGTTACTTGGTGCGTCAGAACTCTGGAAAGATTCCACGAAGGATCCTCAAATGCTGTATACAACATCGTATCAGGTGACGAATCCTGGATATATGCGTACGAATCCGAAAAAAAAACCAGTCACGAGTTTGGGTGTTCGAAAATGAGTTAAAGCCAACAAAAATTGTTCGTTCACGGAGTGTTGCAAAAAAAAATGGTGGCCACGTTTGTCTCCAAAACCGGCTATGTTACGACTATTCCTCTTGAGGGACAAAGAAAGGTTAATGCAAAATGGTATGCTAGCATTTGTTTGCCACAGGTCGTTTCTGAACTCCGTAAAGAGAACTGCAACCGCCGCATCATCCTCCATCACGACAATGCGAGTTCTCACACCGCACACAGAACAAAAGAGTTTTTAGAACAAGAAAACATAGAATTATTAGACCATCCGCCGTACAGCCCCGACCTAATCCCTAATGATTTCTATACTTTCCCTAAAATAAAGAATAAATTGCGTGGACAGAGATTTTCATCACCTGAAGAAGCTGTGGACGCCTACAAAACGGCCATTTTGGAGACCCCAACTTCCGAATGGAATGGTTGCTTCAATGATTGGTTCCATCGTATGGAAAACTGTGTCAAATTTCGCGGAGAATACTTCGAAAAGCAATAAATACATTTTTAAATAGTAATGTTGTCACTTCCTTGATTCCCGAAATTTTCCTCGTAGTAATAGATTTGAGTAAAGTGTACCTGTCGGAATGGTATAGAGAGTCAGTATAATTATAGGTTCATTGCTTATTTGGTGTAGTTTTCGAAAATGTGACTTCTGATCATAAGGTCCCGGATTTGAATCCCGAGTCGGGCCAAAGAAAAAATCAGTTATTGAGTTTTCTGCAAAGTAATTTCCAATAGCTGCGTGGCGTCAGAAAGCAAGTGAAAAACACGTAAAGACGTTGGTCCTGCACCTGATCTCTCTCTCCAGTCATGTCAGCTTACCGTTCCATTGGAATATGAGAGTGAGGGAATAGAGAGTGCACCTGTGCTTGCGCATACACTTAGGCACTATAAACCTATCCTGCGCAGATGTTTAGTTTTCGAGAGACTGGCCACCGCACTATGTGACCAAACGGTGCATTCCATCTCAAAAATGGTTCGAACAAAAGTCGTGTTACTGAAACCGTTTTGACTGTTTTATATTCTGAGAAAATCGAGCTATCGGATATAACAGTAAAAAATAATAATAATCAGTTTAAGGTCTATAAAATTACACCCAAACTATGCACATTGATAATTTCATATTAATTAGATTACTCATTATGGAAGTTCAACCCAGGTAAATCCAGGTAAGTGGATGCTGAGACCCATTCATCCTTGACTAAGAATCAAAGTCTGCACTTTATCTGCATACATTATCATCCCCGTGGTCTAAGATGGAATGCCTCGTTTCCAGTGAAATTCGTTTCCGGTTTTCTACACTCACCAAATGAAACACAGTAGCTATATGCTGCTATTTTACGCTAATATTCTGTGAGAGTGTGGTCCTTCCCCGGTCGAGTCGACCTAT
The DNA here is from genome assembly GCA_963668995.1 of Parnassius mnemosyne. Lineage (NCBI taxonomy): Eukaryota > Metazoa > Arthropoda > Insecta > Lepidoptera > Papilionidae > Parnassius > Parnassius mnemosyne. The sequence goes on along the minus strand of CAVLGL010000035.1, from coordinate 17,304,165 downwards.
TCGTGCCACAACTATAATATAGCCTAATATTAAGAGTTTATTTGTTGAGATATCTTGTCAAAACGATGTGTACGTCGTCGCCGGATGATTGCATTAGTACGTTAGTTGGAAGGCTAATCTTGTAATTAGACTCCGGCATTCAGTTAAATACCTAGGCCTAGGCCGATCGATGGTTGAACGTTGAAAGCAATGTTAAATGACGATCAGTCCTCTCGTTAAATGAAACTAATAGAGTGACCATAAATGCAATATCGCTTGTCTGTGTTTATATATTATATACGTAGGTACGCGGTTTTGGGGTGACTCAAGGTCCACCCCAGCCGCGCCTTAATCTACTGTCACCGATATTATTAGATATGTGTTTACGTATTTCTAACTATATTAAAAGAAGTCATAGCTATAAATGATCAACCAAACCATGAAATGGCGACGTGTCATGAAATGCTCAGGCATATAACGATCTGCCCAAATCTATTGATCGGACTACAATATATTAAATGACCCGTTTCCAAAGGGCCTAGCTTTTAACTAGCCAACTTAAACGTTGAATGTTTATCATTCAACGTTTAAGTTCGATCGGCCTGGATGCCTTTCTGAATAAAAGTAAAAAGCTAATTTGCAGCCTATATACGTCACACTGCTGGGCACAAGCCTCCTCTCATTTCTGAGAGGGTTTTAGGGCAAGGAAATGTCCGCCGCGCTGCCCCAATGCGTCTTTCCGAATACTGGCGTCTAATTAACACCCTCTAACTAACAGGCTAATTTAACCTTCCAGCGACCTTCCAGCATTTATGATCTGTATCAGTTAAAATTAACAATATAAAGAGTATAACATATTTACTGTTTGATGCTGTAGATGTACAAAAATAAGAGGTCTTATTTGTACTGTGGACGGATGAAAATATTTGTTACTAGCGACCAGCCGCGACTTCACCTGGGTGACATCTAATAATGTGACGTCATTTAGGTTTTTGTAAATAATCATCAATGACTATTAATTTCATTTAAATTTCGATTTCACAAAATATATTTCAAGTGAAATTACTAAATATTCTAAATTTATCCTAGATCACTTTTGGTATTGCTTTCTGTATTTTCATGTAGTTTCATCGCAATCGGTTCAGCCATTCCCAAGATTAGCTCGGACAGACAGACAGACATACATACAAATATTGAAAAAATGTTTATTCATGTAGTAATGACATGCAAATAACCCCTAAGTTCGATAAAAACAGTTACTTCGATATTACAGATATACCTTCAATTTTATTTACATATGTATGTATTGATATCGATGAACGCCTAACCACTAAAATAACGCATAATATTTCACTCTCATAAGCTGAGTGATAACTAATAATGCATCATTCATAACTTAACATAAATTTCCTATAAATATGTATATTAATAATAACGCCCGTCACCCAGAGGAGTAGGACTTCCATTAGGCACGATCCTGACACACTTCTTTCGCCTCAGTTACATGTGAAATGTAATAATCATATTACTGATTTTCAGCAATGAAACCGAATTTATGGAAAATACAGACGTAAATTTTTAATTTAATATAAATTAGTAGACCCTGTAGACGCTTTGATTTTCAAACGGATCTAATATTTGTGCAAAAATACATGATGGATGCCGCGCCAGCGTTCATCATAAGCATAAACTTTGTCCTTAACAATTAACTTCATGTAATGCACAATGCATTTATAGTAAATAAAACTAAGTATTTGCATTTTTTTATAGGATAAGGGTGACAACTGAGCACACAGTCCACCTGATGGTAAATAGTTGCTGTGGCCCATAGACATCTACATTAATCCTCGACTACGAATCAAAATGCGGATGTGTTGTTACCCATGAGGACTAAGATGGAATGCCTCGTTTCCAGTAAAAAGTGCCTTCGGTTAATGCAGCAACGTTAAGCTGCTATTTCACGCTGGTATTTCACGCTGGTATTACTGGTGAGTGCGTGGTCCTTCTCCGGTTGAGCTGACCCATTCCTACTGCAACTACGAATATAGCTACAGCATGGCTCTACCACGTATAAAATAATATAATAGAAAAAGTGTCACTTACTTGAGAACAAATATGCAAAGTGAATATGCCTAAAAATAATTAAAACCTTAAAATTACTAATTGTATCTTTACGTGTGGAGGCGATGTTGAAAAATCTAGCACCCAAGTTCATCTAAGAAGCGACTATCGAAAAGAAGAAAAACTTATTGTTTATGAGGCGATTTAAACGTCTCTCTCTTATATGCTAGATGTAAAATACCCAGATCGGTGTTGGTGAACAGCGTCACATCCAAGAACTGATTTTGGTCCTACCTGGGATTCGAACCCGGGACAACATGATTAAGTGTCGATAAATAAAGAAGAAGCATAATATTTAAAACACCATTACATTTTCGGTTATATTACACATGATCAAGTACCTACATCTTATTTAAAAAATTAAAGAGTAAGTTAATTTGTTTAAATTTCCATACATAAAATAAATAAAATTGTGCATTATATTTGGAACTAACTCAGTGATTGAACCAGTCTAGACAGCTACGCTTTAAGCTGAAGCACGAATAAATGTTTCGAAGTTGGTTTGCTTATGTTCTTTACGTGGCAGTAGTATTCTATAAAAATAGTGTAGTTAACTGTGCAATGATGTTTAAGTATGAATCTTAGCCAATTTAATTAAATTTACTTATTATTATTTATGCTCAGACATGCAGGTTTCCTTACTTTTCCTTTAATGCAATGTCTAAAAAGTGAAAGTATCTTATACTTTTAAATCCTTTGATGTCGTTTTATACTTTTATTACATTGTATGATTTTGTCTCCCTTGAGTGGATAACCAAAATCGCGTCTGAATACATAAAAAGCTTTATCACCTATTTTCCAACCATTAGGGATGAAATTTTCTCCGAAATTATGTAGTACCCGAAAGTATACTGACCTATTTAATAAAAAAGAATCATTAAAATCTATTCACAAATGATGAAATTATACAAAAAATAACTTGCAAAAAAAGATTATAATATAGTCTAATTGAAAACCTCCTTTTGTTTTGAAGTTGGCTAAAAAATATATAATCGAATCCATTATTTTTAAAGATAAATGCGGATATGGAGCAATAAAAACACTAAATTGAATAATTTTCCATTTTTATTTCAACCAAAATTAAATACATCTTTACAGCAAAATTTTATTTTAGAATTAGAATATCTATGTAAGTTACATAATAAATGTGACTATAAACTGGAAAATCTGACGAAATTTATGTATGTACCCTACCTTATTAGATATAGCGTATATCAAATATGGTATTATGAAACATGTGTGATGATAAGATACAGACGGTCAGAAGTTTAATATAATGTGTAACGTTCAGATTTATTGCAAACACATCTCGAAGTGCACATAATTAATGTCGTTAATAACATTAACAATTTTTTCAAAGTCGTATGAAGTTTTATCATTATTTTACGAATAAATACAGACAGACATATTTATGACACATTTCGTACACAACAACATTTATACGCCACTATAATAGCTCTTACTAAAGTTATCGACAATTTGTGTAATCTGGTATTCTATAGAACAGCCAGGCATTTTATATGGAATACCTAGCACGTACAGACAATGTTCATTTAATCAATACTTTGCTTAGGAGTTCTATACAATATTGAACGTATAGATATACAATGTGATTAATTGATTATTACTTGTTAATAGCTATTAATTAAACATTAATATAGTAATAATAATCCGAATCAAAGTAGATGTAAAAAAATACATTTCGTTTAATCGTTTATTTTGCGCCAGCCATATACTATGTTGCCGCAGTGTTTTGATGTACCGCCATTAAAATGATGTGTTTAAAATTGCTTGTCTCAATTTCTTTAAATGTGAATTTAAATTTTGTTCTAATGTTAATTAGCAATTAAGATCCAAAACTTATGACCAAAATATGCTTAATTTGTCTAACATTTTATATTGTGCCTGATCTAAAGATATAGTTTATAATTCCTAGGCATTACTTACGTTACCTAGGTTCAATATGTAATCATTTTATAAAGTTACAATAGTTACCATACAAAGACATAATAAATACGTAACATATTAGTTATAGATTAGTTATAAAATAATTAGGTATTTAACGAAAATTATGAAGTTTATACATTCAATAACAAATTTTTTTTTATAAATTGATATGCAAATTTTAAAAATATGTACTCATTACAATTATTTTAAATGAGCAAATTGTAGAGCTAGTTTTGGCTCATGATGATATGTATGATTTGGTTCCTTGGGATTATTTTGTGTAACTAAAATACATAGAGATATTATTTACGGCTTGATTATAGTGAGTATATTATGCACTATGAATTTTGTTGGATAAGATGCGTGAATACTGCGTAAAATGAAAATAATCGTATAAAGTGTAATATTGAATTGATTGCCAATATATTTTAAAACAAATTAAAAGATAATAAAAATAACAAATCTTCTAATTTGTTTTAAAAGAAAATAATATAATTAAAACCTCTTTGTTGCCAACAAATACATATGTATTAATATAGATGATGATTTATGCACGTGACTTAAGACAGTGTGATTTATCCTTCCTGTCCATCACCAGCTACAATCAGGTAAGATTGTCTCATAATAGCGATATTTGGCTAATAATAATAGACTTAATCCTGTTTAAAATTAACACAGATGAGTTTGTTGTATTATCATCGATAGCCTGCAGCAACCCGTTGCTATTTATGAGCATTACAAGAAATGCTTTTGTGCGAAATGCCGTAAAATATGTTATAAAACTAAATGAAAGATAAATATCGAGAACGCAATATTTAAAGAAATTTATCTTGCGTCAGATCTCTTAAAATATTTACTACAGCACAAAATGTTGCGTAATACATTACGAACACCACATTTATATTAACATCGACAAAAGCACAGGATTTGAAGAACTTTTAAAACGATTTAGAACACAGTAGCATAGTGAAATTTCCTTAATTAGTCAGGTTTATTCGACTCTGATAGTTAATAATAATTATAAAATAGTGACAATTCTCTTAATGAGCAATCGCTAATGCAATTTCTTTAATTTTTAATAGCTAATTTTCCAATACAATGTTTTTTCTAATATTGTATTTTCATGTGTAAACGTGTGTAAAGTGAATATTAAGTCTGATTTACAATTGATTCAATATTCAATCTCGCGTCCAACACACGTCTCACAATAATTTGAATAGTCCCAAAAATACATGTTGATACATTTTATAACAATAAGTGAGACTACATATTATATACGTGCATTTATATATTTAACAAAATAAGTAAAGTTTTGGCGGTGATATTTAGTCAAAAATTACATCCAAAATGTATTAGCGAATAAAGTTGGTTAACTTCAAAAAATTTGTAATTAATATATAACAACAATATGCTTATACTATGACTTAATCAGACTAAGGGATATGTTTCTTGTTTCAATTATATCACTTGCGTAAGTTGGGTTTACAGCGCACACATGTACATTATATGAAGGTCCGTTGAAGACATCACTAAGGGTTGCTTGCACGAAATCTCTTTAAATTTTATGTTATGTATGTATTATATCAGAATATCTATAATTTAAATTTCACATTTTAGTGCAATTATTTTGGGTATTTAAATTTTTTAGCAAATCTTTATTATGCTAAAGATTGCTGTGCAAGCGTGATTTTAACCCCGAGTGATTCTACTGCTCAAAACATAAAAAAATCGTTTTAATACTGTTAATTACAAAACATTAGAAGAAAAATAAAACAAATAGAGTGAAATTCGAAAGAGCAATCAAAATAAATGACAGCAAATGATGTTTAAAGTCACATTTATTACTAAGCTATATCAATATAGATACATTAATAAAATCTATGGCAAATTTAACGAAACTTTATATAGCTATGCAATTAGTAGCAGTTAAGTTATAAAAACTTAAATAACAAAAAATATACATAAACTTAAATGCAAAATTATATAAAGGACCTTAAAATTATTATATAATAAATTTGAATGGTAGTAAAGTATTTAGCAAATAAGAAAAAATATTTCAATTATCAAAGTCAATTGGAGAACATCCTAAAATACAAAGTATTAACAGCGCATCTTAATTTAATAATATAATCTAACACTTAATGAACTACATCTAATCTACAAGAAATCGAACATTCAGGGGCTCTAATTAATAACAACAAGATATTGCATGATAAAGCTAAACAATAACATACTAAACAAGAGGTAGCAATATTTGAGGGGATTAATCATAAACCCTATCATATTTTAAAAGTCGATTTAAATACAATAATGTAAATATGTCTCGAACCCCACGTGCTTACAGTTATAGAATTATACAATTGTTAATATTGTAATAGTCAACATGGTAAATGCGCAAAAAGCTTAAATAGGACATACATATAGGTATAAATACATTGTAAAGGTAAGGAGTAAATGATAAAAAAATATGACTGCTTTGTTTTACATTTAAGGTAAAATTTAAATGACAAAATAATTGTGCCAAACTTTGTGAAAAAGATGTTGTCTTAGCAAAATTCAGACGCTTTTTTTTAAGTTCTATTTTTCCAAGATAAAATTAAATGCCTCCCTAGAGCTAGAAGTAGCGTTTCCTTTTATACTCTTTGATAGTCAAATACGTTACACTACAGTAAGGCATACCTATTGTAAAAGATTTTAAATTTATGTAGTGTATAACACTATCTTACGCGAAAGTTTTAATAAACCGTTTCCGTTTTTACTTATCACAAGTTATTCGCTCCCAATTATTACTAATTTTTTGTTCTACTCAGCCCAAATTGATATGTATCGTAGTTTATTGCACAAATTCATCACGTTACTAAGTTTAAAAAAAATATAAATGCGAAGTTGTCTCATCTAGCTATCCGGCCACAGCTAGCTTAGTATGGACGCTTCGGACTAAATGAAAAGGGTTAACTAAAATCATTACTGATTATAAATTTATAGTTTTATACTCTAGAGCCATCTTGCTGCGACGATTATAAAGGTATTTGTCGCTAATATCGCGCAAGTTTGAACCGCGGTAGATGTACGCCCATATGCTGGTTTCCGTTTGCAATTCATCTTTTCAAGTGGCATCTTCGCGACGCTATACTCACGATGCTCACTGACCATAGTGCAAACAGTTCGTTTCTTTTGCATCATCTCGTCGTCTCGGTCTCTCAAGCCTGCTAACCATGCTTCATACCACGCCAGTTCGCAATCGCAGATTAATGGATTATCTAAAACAGAATGTCACTTAAGTTATTACTCTGTGAAATTTATTTGTGTTACTGATTTCGCTATTTTAATTTGGTCCTTGAATCGGATAAACCTTCCTCTTCTATAAATAAAAATTCCACAAATCTACTCCTTGCTGTCGTGACTTTTCACTCTTTAAGTTATAAGTGAAAAGGTGAGAAAAACACTTAATAATTCACCATCTCAGGCGATAATGTTACAGATTTCAGGTAATTTTGTTAAATAAGTCACATAATCTTCAACAAAAAAGAATGAAAATGACTCTCGTCCTTACCTAGTTACACTTTTATAAAATTTTATATTTTTAAGAACATCTACAAATATTATTATCACGTTTTATACATATAATGAAAAACATCAATTAACTTACCCATTATATCCACAACGCGAAGTGTATCTAATATTGGTTCCATTATTTCTTCTGGAATATGTTGTAGTTTATTATTTTGCAGATTAAGAGTTTCCAAAGAGTTGAGGTTATCAAAACCCATCGTTGGTAACTGGTGAATCCTGGTGAAAATTGATGATATAAGATGATGTACATGCGAAAACATTATTGACAATTACTCACATTACTACCTACTTCACGATTTTAACTAATCATATTACTTCACTTTCAGGTTTACTAAACATTTAATATTTTTCGAAATTATATTTAATAATTATACAGCGTAAGTATTCATTGGACAAGTTTTATATTTCAATATGTAAAAAAACATGATCTTAAAATTTGATCTATTTATTCTTTAAAATAATAATGTAGTAAAACTTTACGTGCCAGCTAAAACGCGAACGAAATTGTATTAATAATATAAAAGGTACTATCCGGAGTTGAGACAAATAGTAGTAAGTAGTAGATTTAGTTTTTTTTTAAAGTTATTATTGCGGTATATCTTATAAATTAATATCTTATTAGATAAATGGGCGCACTAGAGTAGGGTGGAAATATTTCAATGTATTTTTATTTTAAAGTTTTATAAATGAATTATTATTTCACATTTTCTTATTTATTTAATTACTTTTTAACACTTACGACCTATTACTATAAAGAATAATTACACTACGTACCTTTTGTTTTGCAAATGTGTCTTTATTTAAATGCAAACTTAAATATCATATTTAATTATTATTTTATATATTTGCGTCCCACGTAAATATCTAATACATTAATGTTGCTTATAATATCACAGGGAGTGAGGGAGTTGGGTATATTAGGGCGACGGAGGTGAGGGCAGTAGGTCAGGGTGTGAACTATTCGTCTAAGTTACACACTAAGTACGAATATTCAAGATAGTCATAATTATTTTAAAATATGCACGTGGTTTAAATTCATATAATGTAAAAAAATATTGTAATAAACTCTAATAACACTAAAATAACCTCGCTGAATCATTTCTCAAGCTCAATTTATTTGAATCATAAATATAATGCAGTCAATATATACAAATGAAACTGTTATGTACTGTATATAAATATACATTTATTATTAATATAGGTATTTTTTTACTAACAAAATACTTATTAAATGTTGAAAAAATTTATTTTGTAAGATTTGCCGGATCTAAAGTAAAAATAATGATTTATCAGTCATAATTGTTATTCCAATGAATATTTTTTCTACTTTATCATTCCATATGGTAAACACTACGCATTATGTTTATAAAATGTGTCATAGTTTAAATTTAAACAAAAATATCATATTAATGTGTTATATTATATACTTTTGTGTCACAAAAAATATCTAATAAATGTTGCTTCTTATTAATAATTGTTGTTTGTTTGTTGTTTGTCTTATTTAGAATAATTTTTATTCAATATAGATTACAGTAATACTTATTGAAAGTCATTTTTTACTTTTACCACTGGAAGAAACAGCAAGAAACCCAGCGGGACTTTTTTAAATAAAATCAATTTACCATATATTATTATATAAATTGGTTATTATCAATAATGTACTTTTTAGTAGAATAATAACCCATAGTAAACAATGCTTCATAATATTTTTAAACTTTTTAATAGATAAGGCCTGCAGGTTTTCGGGGGCTTGTAAAAGCGTATAAACTGCCCCATGTAGGAGTTACTGACTCTTTGGAGTCGAGTAACTGGTATAACTAACTTGTGCTTGTTCCCAGTATTTACAGAATATAAGGTATGATATGGTGAGGATTGGAATGAGGGGAGTAGGTAAAAGGTTTCTGTTCGTCTTAAATTTCATACTAAATAAGCAAGAAACCCGAGTTTGATTCATAGACCAATGAAATGTTTATTGTAGTTTGAAATGCCGATTTAGCGCATGCTCAAAGGTAAAGGAAAACATCGTGAGAAATCATACGCGAGTCAAAGAAATTTAAAAATAAGGACATATGAAGTCCGTTAATATGCAATAGGGCAGCGCTACTGACTATACTCTGCTTCGAAAAACCCTCCCAGCTAATAGAGGAGGCCTGTGCCAAGATGTGGTTCATAGAATAAAAATAACATACTCGTAAAATATTCATGTTACAACTCTATACCCTTTGTGATATAAATTAATTACAAAAGGATATTGCCCACATTTCCCTAAAAACCCGAATACTTGTAGCTTCTTTTTTCACGTAAAAACTTGTTAAGGGTTGATGTTGAAATTTCATTAGCTCTACAAACTCAAAATTTATTCATTTCACTGACAAGCTAAGTATCTATTCTGTTACGACTTATAATTTTTTTAACTTTTAATAACTTTTTTTTATAATGTACTATTATATATATATATATATATATAAATATATATATATATATATATATATATATATATATATATATATATATATATATATATATATATATATATATATATATATATGCCCGTGTAGGGGCGGTGTAAGAATATCCACTACATGGGGTAGTATCGTGTACCATGGGTGTCGCAAGAGGCAAACAGAGTCAAATAAATTTAAACAGGAGATAACAACTCAAGTAATGAATTAACTGCACTTCTCGTATCGCCTGCTAAGCCTGGCAATTATTTCAAGTGCATCTATAAAGTCTGTAAGGGTGCGTAAAAATCAAGTAATATGTTGTATGACTTTTGTTTTATAACACGTCCACATTATGTAACATTGTTTTTCAACATTGCAAGATATAACAATACTGTACACATTAGAATAACAATGCAATATAACAATGTTATATGACATTGTCGTTTGCCGTTCTGCCGTTTGAGTCATATAACATTTGTGTCACGTTATATAACACGTTTTATTACATTCAGCCTCCACATTAATGAAACATGTTATACAACATGTTATGTTATATTATAATGTGTGCACACCGTTATATGCATGAATATGTTGCAGCCAATTAGCTTAACTAAACTTTCAGTTAAAAGCCTCTAGACATTACATACAATGGTCACCCTATTGATTTTATTCAATGAGACAGTCGCTGGTCTGTCCTCATCAGCACTATTTGATTTATTATATAAATGTACGCGACTTTATTGTGGCCCAAGAGCCACTCAATCCGTACCTTAACCTACTCTCGCTGATATTACAAGATATGTGTAAAGTTGTATTATACGCATCGAATATCATTCAGGCCGCTGGTTGAACGGCGCCGTTTGGTAAAACGGCTAGACTTTTAACTGAAACGCTAATTAAGCTAGTTGGCTGCGACATATACATATAATTAACTTACATGTTTTTCTGCAAATTGAGGAAAGTTATCGAGTCTCCATAGCCTGTAAATGCGTCCTCACTAATATAGGTTATGTTGTTCGAACGCAGGTCCAGATGGCGCAGGCGATGCAGTGGACGTAAAGCCTCCGAAGGGATTTCGTGCAGCCGATTATCACCTAGACGCAAATACTGTAGATTCTCTGTGAATAAAATTATTCTTTAAATAATACATTTTACAAATACTATGTTTTCGTTCTGTTTATAACATTTTAATAAAGTTTGTAAATATAGCTAAGCATATTTCATTTGAACAGTTCTTTTATGCGTGCTTACTATATGTCTTGGTTATGTCAGGATTAGCTTTTCTAATAAATTATTTCTACTTTATTGACTTTACGTGAGACGGACAGTCATATCATACGGGCTACTAAATCAACATCCGCCAACGTGAATGAGAATACGTGACAGACAAATGTTCTAATTTATTCTGTGGTTTAGGCTTGATACATTTTTAAGTATATTACAGCCTATTATGCGATTTGTCATCTAGTTACGCTCCCCTCTGAATAAAGTAGATTTTGATGTGATATTTATCTAAGCCTAGACACGGTGTATCGTGTTGATGTATGATCTAGCTTTCGCTAAAACTAATGGTTTTTTCGATTATCATAAATTAAGCATTTTTGAATCCAAATCTCCTAACTAATAAAGTACTTAATCGTTATACTAGAAATAGAAACGCAGTGTTGAATACATTATCAACACTACTAGACCCCTCAAGCTGGGTTCAACCCGTAGCGTAACCTATACTTATCGTGCGATAGTCAATTAAAAGTTTATAATAAGAATATGCGTACCTTCAAGACCAGCGAATGCTTTGTCGTCAATCCTTTGTATCTGATTGCCTTCTAATTCCAATGAGTTGAGGAATGTTAAGTGTGAGAATACTTGTGATGGTACCTCGCGAAGTTGATTGTGTGCAAGACCTAAGGAATCCAAGTTTCTCAATCCTGCAAATATATGGCGTCTTTATTATATTATCTCTTTATAATATTTTTAACTATTTTTAAACCAATTTAATAATTCATTTTTTAAACTGGCAGATATCATGTGACAGAATCCGTCACCCCATACCTTTCCGTTGGTTTCGTAAGAAGGAGCAAAGTCAGTGAGATCTTATCGACTCTCAAAGTTCCGCCATTTTCAATGTAAAATACCCAGAACATTGAAAAGTAACATCGTTAAAGTTGTGAGATACACACTACGATTAAATTCTCTGGTATTCTAATTCTATGGTATAGACTAATGTGCAGTAATGTACTGATTACAAGCTGATATAGGACATAGAAGATGAGAATAAAAATAAAAAGAAAACAATAAAGACAAGTGAGTACCTGCAAAGTCACCCTCCGTAATAGTGGTAATCCTGTTTTCTTGCATTTCAAGCTTTTTCAAGTTTTCGAGGAGAGCTAAAGCTTTTTGCGGCACTGCTGTAAATTCGTTGCCCCCTATATTCAGCCTTTTTAGTTTTCTGAAAGAAAAATTTAAATGAATTAAATGGAACAATCGTAGAAAATTTTGACGTTTTTACTTATAGTAAATGTCGAAAAGAGTGTTTGAATCAGATGTGACAGTGAGAAAATACAAAAAAAAAACTTTTTTTTATATTCTGACCGATTATAAACAAAGAAGGCTACGGATACGTTGTCGCCTCTAAAGACTAAGATAAATTGCCTTACTGTCATTGATAATTATATTGAGACTCTTACATTTTAAACTGGAACAAAGCAGTTGAAAGGCGAGGCGCTGATTCGGACATGTGAATAGATACGAGTAAAAGTGAAAAGAGCTTACAAAAGTAAACGTAAAATAACTCACTGCAATCCTAAACATTCAAGGACCTTTGATTTTGTTTTTTATTGCTTTTCCATATAATCAGGTAATAGTACTCACTTTTCCAAGCCTTTGAAAGCTTCCGCATCAACAACCGATATTTTGTTTTCATAAAGAGTTAAAATCTCTAATGTATCAAGACCTACAAAAGCTCTATTATGTACTGCAGTTACCTGGAAATTATTAACCATATTAGTTGTTAGGTACCATGTAATAAATATGAACTGATTCGTTCTTGCGATCACCGCAAGAGAAAATGCGTTGGAAGAAATAATATAGTTACTCACCGAATATTCATACTATTTCTTGTGTTACCTTACTGCAGTGATTGACATCAACTCAAACCTTACCTTATTGTGGTTCATGTTCAGAATCAGTAAATGGTTGAGATGCGTAAAAGACGACGTCGGTATTGTTGCCAAACTATTCTGAGAGACATCGAGCTGTGTTAACTTGTTTCCTGTGAAAGATAGCTTTGCTTCAATATAAACTAACAATGTTAATTTTGGGTAAAAAAGCAGCTTTTTTCGCCTAAAATTAACAACTACTTTTATGCATTTTACAATTACAGGCTAAAATAAATAAAGAATGGGATTATAAATGGCGGCTCATCGAGCCCGTACCGTCAACATGTACAGTACCAATAGGAAAACCCGATAATAACGGTATGTCGTTATAACGTTATATTACTCGGTTAATTTGAAATGTTCTGTTAAAGGCAAAATATTTCAAAAGAATTGTATACACAAGTAGGTACATTAATTTTAAAATAACATTTACAACTAGCGAACCGCTCTGATTTCAACTTGGTAGGATCAATTAATGTGGCGTTATTTAGACTTAAGATAATCATTAAAAACCATTTTTTTATCTTATCAATATTTCTATTTTAATAGTCTCTAAATTTTTCGGATAAAATTTAGTCTAGATAACTCCTAGTACTTACTCTCTATTTGTACGTGAAGTTTTATTACAACCGATCCAATAATTGTTGATTGAATCGGTTGTATATATATATATATATACAACCGATTGTTGAAGATTTTTTAATAGTGGTAGAGCCACGCGGCAGCTTTTGCTGTCGCACGGATGGGCCGGCTCGAACCGGGGTGGTACCACGACCTCACAGAATACCAGCATGAAGTAGAGGTTTACCTCTGCGTTTCGCTTGATGAGTGCAGGTGGCCGGAGGCCCTTTTTACGGGAAATGAGGCATTCCATCTTAGTCCTCACGGGTGACAACGCATCTGCATTTTGATTCGCAAACGAGAATAGATGTAGATGTCTATAGGCCGCAGCAACCACTTACCATCAGGTGGACTGTGTGCTCGTTTGTCACCCTTATTCTATAAAAAAAAAGATTAGCTCGGACAGACAGACAAACGAAAATTTTAAAATATGGTTACTCATGTCTCAATGGCATGTAAATATTTTATACAAAATTATTAACAACAAAATCAACAATAATTATAAATAAAACTCTCAGAATGCGTCGTAGATCACAAATTAGCGAAACAGGACTGAATTTTATTTTTAGTAGGTATGGCATTTTGTTATCACTGATTCCAATGACAAATTGGATTGAAGTTATAGAACGTTCTCCGTTGATTTTCCTACCCTACACCTAATGTTAAAAAGGTGAATACCAGTGTGCTTTTAAGTGAGGAGTGCTGGGCCTTGTTGAATCCACTGTTTTTCTCGGTATTACAGTTGACGCGAAATTTCTATGGGGCCATCATATATCTAAACTAGCTAGCAAACTTAGTTCTGCAGCATATGCTATAAATAATATTAGATGCCTTACATTTGTTGACACAGCTATATTAGTTTGTTTTAGTTATTTCCATAGCATAATGTCAAACGGAATCTTGCTATGGGGTAATGCGACTGACATTGAAACTATCTTTGTTTTGCAAAAGAGATTCATAAGAGCAATTTATAACCTAAGTCCGAAGGAATCGCTTAGAGAAAAGTTTAAAGAAATAATTATATATTTACTTTGGCCTCTCAATATATTTACGAGAATTAAATGTATGCACACAAAAACAAAAATAGTTTTATTAAAATAGTGATTTACATTCTGCAAATACTATGAATAAGCACAAGTTATTTATACCAGTTACTCGGCTTTAAAGAGTCAGTAATTCCTTCATGGAGCAATGTATACGCTTTTACAACAAAGTCCCAGAAAATATGCAGACATTTTCTTATCAAAATGTTTAAATTATTTATTAAGCAAAACTAGTCTATTAAGGGTTCCTATTAATTTTACTACTAAAGAGTATGTGATGCATGCTGTTTCTAAATTTTTTTATAACAATTTTATAAAATATTATATTGTAAATTGTGCTTTTTTTAATAACTCCCGATGGGCTTCTTGCTGGTTCTTCCCAGGACAGAGGTTTTTTTGCGAACCAGTAGTAAAAGTAAAAAAATTAATAAGTATTATGTACTGTAATCTCTATTGAATAAAAATGATTCTATTCCATTCTATGAAAAACACATATCGCAATGTATTTTTGCAGTCTTTACCGCCGGATGTGAGTATATATAGCGACAGGTATGCGAGTGAGAGGTGAATAGAGGCGACGCCATTTTCAATCCCATTCTTTAACCGCACGGGTAATAAGTGACAAATGATCTCACAGTCTACCTAAACATCCTATCTTACACAATCGATTAAAATGATTACAGATATTGGTTATGTTTTCAATCCAAATGAATATTTACCAATAGAGCTCAGCGAAGAATCCTCAATAACGGCCAAGCTGCTGTTGTGAACTGTAAGATGACGTATGTCAAGGCCCAAGAAAATATACGACGGAAGCTTGGCTAAGTTGTTGTGGCGAAGTTTCAAATAGAATATTATCATCGGCTTCGATCGCAGCGTGTTCATAGCCTAAAAATGTAAGACGAAATATGCAAAAAATTTACCACACAAAATAAATAAAATGCTCTCCAATAACATGCTCTATTTTATATATTATAATAAGCTAAATAATTACGTTAAAATACAAGACAATACGTTCTTAGCACTGGTTGAGGATAGTAATAGTTCTAATTAAATACACGGCATTTCTAAACTTTGTTAAGCTTACCATCGACAGTAAACATTTACCTTTTGTATATGTTGTTGCTCTGTAAATTCACATAGTATATCAAGACCGTTCTTTTTAACAGTGCAGGTGCAGGGAGTAATTGTGTTAGGCGCCGGGCATTGCTGGGCTCCTTGTGGGTGTACCGGTTTCGCGCACAGTACCACGCAGCAGAGAAGAAGCCAACGGAGTACCATTGTGGCAATCTAAACATTTAAAAAAGAAGCGGTAAGTAGAAAATATTTTACAAATAACCATGAATTGCGTGAATAATATAATCATGACAAATAAAATTATCATTTTATTTTTATCTGTGTAATGAATACAATATATATATATATATATATATATATATATATATATATATATATATATATATATATATATATATATATATATATATTTTTTTTTTATTTTCAACAGTGGTAGAGCCACGCCGCAGCTTTTGCTGTCGCACGGATGGGCCGGCTCGAACCGGGGTGGTACCACGACCTCACAGAAAACCAGCGTGAAGTAGAGGTTTACCTCTGCGTTTCGCTTGGTGAGTGCAGGTGGCCGGAGGCCTTTTTTACTGGAAATGAAGCATTCCATCTTAGTCCTCACGGGTGACAACGCATCTACATTTTGATTTGTAATGGAGGATTGATGTAGATGTCTATGGGCCGCAGCAACGACTTACCATCAGGTGGACTGTGTGCTCGTTTGTCACCCTTATCCTATAAAAAAAAAGGCGTAAGCGTAAGCACGGTCGATTAAGCAAACACCTAACATATTACGATTTACGACGTGATGTCCATTAGACGGAGGCGGGCAATTTGCTATCGCTTTTGAAACCGCGTACTCTACTTCGCAGCAAATTACCACAAAAATATCAGTCTAATATGTTATACGGATTAAATTAATATATTACACGATAAAGTGTAAAGGTCGTATTAATTGTAAGTGTTCTATATTGGCTGTGCTCAGAAATATTATTCATTTGAAAGCTACGTTTTAAAAATACATTTTAGGTAATGACAATCTCTTTTAAAGACTACGTTAATTATGGGAAAGCTGAAATTCACTTTTTATTTTCATTAAGTGATAGATATATAGCTCAAAGAACTGATAACCGGTGAGGAAGAAAGGTTCTCGAATAACCGCCTCGTACCGGTAATCGACGTGTAGAGTGGTTTCCCACAAGATGCAGCAACGTCCAGGTAAGGCGAGCTGAGGACCGTGTTTTGTGGCATTTCTTGGGGAATACCTATGTTAAAAAGTAGACGTATAAGGAGCTATAACGATATGATGATGAGAAATAAGCTTTCCTACTCGGGTAATGAAAAACAATGTACAATCAATATTAAGTAGACCACTGTATTAAACCACTTACTTTTTTCTGCCCTTGTCGAATTTGTGCGACGTTGCCACAGTATTGTAGCGGAAGTCAGGCCGTTGTGTTGTTGTGAACACTACGTCATGTTCGTAGCCACGTATCAGTGACAGCCCTGTTAAAGAATATATTCTTTAGGATTTTGGGATAACTAGTATAATTTAAAACATTAAAATTTCAATGCGCTTTTATTTTTTTTTTTTTTTGTTCTTCGGTCCATAAGTTTTCTCCTGCTGAACGCGGTAAAAATGCTACGGGGAACGCTACGATAAGCATTTTTTTTATAAAACTGATTAGACAAAGGGACTTACATTCTAGCTGATGGATAGTAGCTAATACAGTCAGTGAGTACTAGTAGCCAACTTCAAACAAAAAAATTACAGATATGTTGTCAACCCTGAGAACTAAGATTTTGACAGGAACACAGCAGGGCAGTTATTGCTGTTTGGCGGTTTATGGTGATATTGTTGATAAGTGATTAATACTGGTTATTTACGTATAAATTTGTACCAGCAGTGTAGTGGTGGTGTAAGAATATCCACTACCCCATATTATTCCGTGCGACAGCCACGGGATAATATGGGGTAGTGATATCTAGAGAGCTAGAGATCTAAGGGGCGACAGAGCGACAAACAACAAAAAAAAAACTGCGTTTGCCAACTCGCTTACCAAGCGTGGCAACTATCGCAAATATCCCCCTATGAGGCAATATTTAAGGGAGGCCTATGTTCAGCAGTGGACTTTAATAGGCTGTAACGGTAAAAATAACGGTGTGTAGGTGTCTAACATAGTAGAGCCCCGCTGCATCAATATTATGGTTGTAGCACGAATATGTCGGCCCGACCGGGATAGGAGCACGCTCTCACAGATGTACTCGTACATGGCACGATACGGCTATACTCATTGAAATAAAGAAATGAGAACATCCACGAAATTTTTGGGCCACTTCACAACGAGGGAAAATGTTAGACAGATTTCATAACGGGGACGATAATTTCTTAGGAAAACGTAAACTTCAATGTTTCAGTATTATTAGATATATTTTATATTAATTACATAGAAATGAATAAACCAAACTATAATTATAAGTAAAAATAGAAGAAAAAAGAGTTATAAAGTGGAAGAATTTTAAAATCAAACCTCTGACGGATATTATTTTCCAGATAATGATAAACTATTATTTAAAATTATTTTCTCAATTAACTGACATCGTGTAACAAAAAACTTTACCTCAGTCACAACTAGCGACATCTGGTGAGTGGAAGATTATTAGGCCTCATTAATAACAAACACATTAAAGATAATTAAATATTAAGTTTTTACTTATGAAGTTGTCGTTTTGTGTAGGAAAACTGAAATAAAATGTATAAAGAAAAACTAAATATTTGTCAAAACAATTTAGACATTTTATGGCTTAGAAGTTTGCTGCACGAAAATCGATGAACTGTTTAAAGGTGTTCTTTATTGCTTCTTTGGAATAGAAATTTTCGCCCGTCATAAGTTTATTCAAATTAAAAAGAACAGAAATTCTGTTGGTTGGTTGGTACGGAAGGTACGGAAGTTGGTACAAGTCTTTTCCATGCGCTTGATTGCGGAGAAATTTTTGGCCAAAAACCATAAAGTTTTTTGTGCGTTCATGGACTTGAAAAAGGCTTATGACAGGGTGGACAGGAACTTGTTATGGCAAACACTGACCTCATTTGGGTTGAGCGCTGGTTTGATACAGGCATTAAAATCTCTTTATAGGGACTCTAGTGCTTGTGTCAGGATCAACGGGGTCTACTCGGACTGGTTTAGCATTCAAAATGTGTCAGACAGGGCTGTGTATCTTCTTTGTGGCTGTTAACCTATTTATGGACAGTTGTTTCCAACTTTGAAAGTTGAAGAATGTGGGTTGAGAATGGGTGAGTTAACCGTCAAATGCCTTTTGTACGCCGATGGTCAAGTCATATTTGCATCGTCGGAGGCCGAGTTGCAAATGATGGTTACTTTAATGAACTGGTAATTAAAAGAAAGGGGTATGAAAGTGAACACAAGTAAGACGAAAGTGATGGTTTTTGAAAGAGAAGAAAGTAAAACGTTTTTGAAATAAGAATAGAAGGGGAGTTGATTGAGCAAGTGGATGAGTTTGTATATTTGGGATGTTTATTTAGCAGGGATGGTAGATATGATAAGGATATAGAACGACGAGTGAACGCAGGAAATAGAGTGAATGGGGCTCTACACGCTATTATGAAGAGTCAGAATGTGTCAAAGAAGGCACGTATGGCAATTCATAATGCTGTGTTAGTCCCAAATTTAATGTATGGTAGTGAAAGTTGGGTCTGGCAGAAGAAGCATGAGAGTAGAATAAATGCTGTAGAAATGCGGTCATTAAGGAGATGCTAGGGCTGAATCTGAATGACAGGGTGAAAAATAGTGTGATAAGAGAAAAGTGTGGTTTGCAAGATGACGTTGTGACCAGGATTAAAAAAGGAATCCTTCGGTGGTTTGGTCATGTAGAAATAATGAACGAGGAAAGAGTGATAAAGGAAATTTATGTTTCAGAAGTGAACGGCAGAGTCGGGCAGGGAAGTTCTAGACGAAGATTTATCGACCAAATCGGCGATACATTGACAATGTGCCAGATTAGGATTACCCTTAACCGACGAGCGTGTATGCGTAGATATATGGATGTAAAGGAGGAGAGAGAGGTGTGTCGGGATCGCACCAAATGGAAGTCCGTAGTCTCTGCCTACCCCTCTGGGTGACAGGCGTGAGTGTTTGTGTTTTTGTTGTAAATTCTGTTGGTTTGTAGAATATAGTGGATGAGTAAGGGTTTAGCTGTAATAACTATTCTAATTATTTTAGAACGGCGGTTATTAGATAATTTCCTTTAGTTTAAGAATCAAAATGAATAGATAATTCTATCATAAATAGATTACAATCTCCTCTACACGTTTACACCGCATTCCAATTTTTTTTAAGGAAAATTGACTTATTTTAATCTGTAGAAGTTATTGGTTTAGAAACAAATCGAGACAGAGAGTACTTTCCTTTCTTTGAGGAAATTTGAAATAACTTGATTTGATTATTTGCGTGAATCAATGTCTCAGAAACTCACTGAATTTAAGAGGCTGGAAGAGTACTTAACGAGAAATTAGGTACGTTTGAAGTTTAAAAGGAAATTTCAATCCTCCTTTTGATTTAATTTAATTTAATTAAACAAAATGAACTTGTAAGACAAGTAGCAACCACCTACCTTATTTATTACTCAGTTATCAATAAAAACGTAAACAGTGAAGTAAAGTGAAAAGTTATACAAAATAAGCAGTATATAATCTACTGCCGGCCTCCTCCTCTTATTTATGAAAGGATTTCTGAAGCCATAAGTAAATAAATCTCCCGATAATTTTAAATACAAATTTCAATAACTCCGTTCTTCGGCTAGTCTTAATTTGCTCACTCCTTTACACCGTACTGGTTACTTATCTCGCTCTATCACACTCACGGCCATCAGACTGTGGAACGATATTCCTCTTGACATTAAAAAAGATCCCAACAAGTTTGTTTTTAAAGCAAGCCTAATGGTTGACTGGGAGAGAATGCTCTATGGCATTAAGTCCGCCATGTGTACAACTTTGTGCATGAAAGTTTAAATAAATAAATAAATAAAATAAATAAATATTTGTAATCATTAATATTCTCCGATTATAAATTTATATATGTAGGCTAAACGTGAGTGGTTCACAGCCTGTAATTATACTGGCTCTACATACACAGCTGTATATAAAGCCGCGTACCCACCAATAATGTTGACAACAGTTATGTTTCCAACTGTTTCCAACAAGCGTCTCCGCCGAGGGAACAAATGTTGGCAACAAGCGCATTCCTTTAATGTTGCCGCCGAAAATGAAAACAAGTTTTTTGGGCAACTGTTGTGTTGGCAACAAGACTTTGGTGGAGACGCGGCTTTAGCACTACTATTTGGCGACCGAAAGGGCTAAGAGGGTGGTACTTGTCAGAAGAGATGTCCTCCCACCTAGTGGATTTATGCAAATCATCTTAAATTTAAAATCTAGTTTTCATGATAATTCAATCGAAAATATTCACTAAGAGCTATTTTCCAGATTATTCTTCCACATTTCCCTTGTTTATAAAGTTGGTGGTACATTGCTGATCTCTTATCTCCGACACTCCATGTTTTGGAACCGATTAAAAAAACCGGCCAAGTGCGTGTCGGGCCATGCACAAGTGAAGGTAGGGTTCCTTAGTTGCCCGTCACAATACGTGAAATAGTGCGCCTTCTTGATGATATGTGCATATTAACTGCAGTTTGGCCGCTATAACGACTAAAAATGGGCCCAAATAGGATAATGGTACCTAAAGGACTTATTTTCCAAGCAGACTTATATGGAATAATACAAAAAAGATTAAATATACCTTGCGATTTTGAAAACAATACAATCTACATCAAATTATCTGAGATAACTACTAACTAAAAAATAAGCGAAAGTAGAATGCCAGGATAAGTTTCTTTTTGATCGATCCACTCTGTCTACTTTGCAAAGAAACATTAATTTTCTTCAAAAAAATGTAATTTTTTTTAATGTTTACAATAACATTACACAGTTATAACGATGCTAGATATAGATAATTTTCTGTGCAATTGTAACGATTTTTTTAAAAATGGAAGTGCATTTTATAATTTTGTCCACTACCTATTACTCGTTAACTTGTAAAGTCTACTTAGCTTTTTTTTTTATAGGAGAGGGGGCAAACGAGCATGCGGCTCACCTGATGGTAAGTGACTACCGCCGCCCATGAACAACCGCAACACCAGGGAAATTGCAGATGCGTTGCCGGCCTTTTAAAAAGGAGTAGGCTCTTTTCTTGAAGGTCCCTAAGTCGTATCGGTCCGGAAAAATCGCTGGTGGTAAACTATTCCACAAGGAAGTTGTGCGAGGAAGAAAACATCTTCTAAATCGCACAGTGCTGGACCGCCAATCATCCAGATGGTGTGGATGGTATCGGGAGTTCTGCCGCGATGTGCGGTCGTGAAATTTGGCGGCTGGGATTAATCCGAACAATTCCTCAGAGCACTCCCCATGGTAAATGCGAAAGAAAATGCTAAGAGATGAAACATCTCTTCGCAGTGCCAATGAGTCGAGCCGATCGGAAAGGACTCGGTCGTCGACGATTCGAGCCGCTCTGCGCTGGATGCGGTCAAGTGGAAGGAGCTGGCACTGGGGAGCCCCAGCCCAGAGATGGGAACAGTATTCCATGTGAGGCCGAACCTGCGCCTTGTAAAGTTGCAAGCGTTGAGCCGGCATGAAATACTGTCCCGCTCTACTGAGCACGCCAAGCTTTTTAGAGGCCAATTTGGCCTTCTCTTCCAAGTGACCACGAAACTGCACGTTACTCGATATGTCGACGCCGAGGATTCCGATACTGGTTGAGGCAACAAGGGGAGTACCTTGAAACTCAGGAGATACGACATTCCTTTTAACTTCAATAAACATACTATTATTGTGCATATTTTTACATTACCAAAACAGCTGTTTAGTTGGTAAGGGCAAACACACACATATTATGACTCTAATAAAAATACCAACCCAAATACCCTGAATCGAAAAATGTTTATCATACACCCAATATTTTTGAAAGACTATCTAACGACACCTACACGATGGAATAGATTGG
Organism: Parnassius mnemosyne; assembly: GCA_963668995.1. Taxonomy (NCBI): domain Eukaryota; kingdom Metazoa; phylum Arthropoda; class Insecta; order Lepidoptera; family Papilionidae; genus Parnassius; species Parnassius mnemosyne. Next base: position 17,281,141 of record CAVLGL010000035.1, on the reverse strand, counting down.
TAAAAAAACACCTGTATGGGAGGTACGCGAAATAAAAATGTTTATCAAGATTTCACTACAATTTCGGCGTGATTAATATGTAAAAGTATGCCAAATTACAGCTTTATAGCTACTAGGGCCTCTGAGTAAAACCGCGGACGGACGTACGGACGGACGGACATGGCAAAACGAAAGGTTCCTTGTTGTTTAACTACAAAAACATAAAAAACGAAGTTTGTAAAATTATAAAATAAATGAAAAAGGCCTATCGAACAAGTCTCGTGTCATGTGGTAATGTGGCAATACTTCCCAAGTAGTGGCGGCGTAAGACCATCCACTACCCCATCATCCCGTGGGTGACGTAAACTAAAGTAGGAGATCGGCAGCAGCGTCCTCCTGATAACAACTTAATAAACTTAAAAACTGTGGTTACCAACATCCTTGCCAAGCGTAACAGTAATAGCAAATATCCCATATGAAGTAATCTATAGGGGAAGCCTATGTTCAGCAGTGGACTTCTGGTGGGCTATAATAAATAAACGCCGATGATATCCCGGACGTTAGACTGAACGAGATATGAATGGTTCTCCAGTACCTTAAAACGGCAAAGCCCCGGGCGAGGATGGAAAGCGGGTGGAAAACCAGTACTTGAAGCCCTACAGAAGCTCTTTAATTCCGTCCTCCATGGTGGCACTACTCCGGAGTCATGGAGTAGAAGTGCAGTGGACTTAGTCTTTAAGAAAGGCGACAACGCTTTCTTGAAGAACTACAGACCGATTTCCCTTTTGAGCCGCGTCTACGGCTGTTTTCGAGAGTCGTTACGAATCATCTCACAAGCAAGTTCGATGACTTCCAGCCTCCTGAACAACCCGATATCCGAAAAGGCTTTAGCACCATAGACCACATACATACTCTTCGGAAAATTGTACACAAGACCGAAGAGTACAATCTGCCACTTTTTCTTGTGTATGTGGATTATAAAAAGCATTTGATTCCGTTGAAATTTGGGCAGTGCTGCAATTCCTTCAACGGTGCCTAGTTGATTGTCGGTATATCGAAGTGCTGAATATGTTTATATAGTAGGGCTACGATGGCTCTCCGAGTACAGAATCAGAGTACGAAACCTATACAAATGCAGAGAGGTGTAAGACAGGGTCACGTTAATTCCCCGAAACTCTTCACTGCTGCAGTGGAAGACGTTTTCAAGTATCTGCACTGGAAAGGATACATACAGTATTAACAGCCATGCCGATTACATCACTCACCTTCGATTCGCCGACGATATATTCCTTATGACAGAATCGCTGAAGGACCTAAGCACAATGTCCAATGATCTCAATAGTGTCTTCCAACGGAATGGTCTTATGATGAACATGGACAAAACAAAGATCATGTGTAACGTCCATGTCACACATATGCCAGTAGTTATTGGGAGCACTAAGCTCGAAGTTGTTGACAAGTATGTTTATCTGGGACAAAATTAGTCCGACTTGGTAAGTCCAACTTCTAACGAGAGGTCAATCGACGGATTCAACTCAGCTAGGCAGCGTTCGGGAGATTACGACACATTTTCTCGTCAGATATCGTCAGAGGAAGCTCAAGGACGCTCAGCGTGCTATGGAGAGGGCTGTGCTCTATTTCTCTACGTGATAAACTTAGAGATGAGGATATCTGCAGTAGAACTAGAGTAATTGACATAGCTCAACGGTTTAGTAAGCTGAAGTGGCAATGGACCGGTGATATTGCTCGAAGAACCTACAAGCAATGGGGAAGCAAGGTCCTCTAGTGGCAGCCTCGTAACGGCAAGTGAAGTGTAGGACGCCCCCCCCCCCACAAGATGGAGTGATGACCTGGAAAGACATGCAGGAAGTCAATGGATGCAGGCAGCTCACGACCGTGCTTTGTGGCATTCTTTGGGGGAGGTCTATGTTAAATAGTAGACTTGCGAAGGGCTGTAATGAAAAAAAATGAATGAATGAATAATGATGAGGTGTAAGAGAATCAGTAACTCCATCTGTCTTAGTAATTCTCAGGAATAGGATAGCCAGGGTAAAATAAAATAATTATCAGCAGCATCACACCTGATGATGATTGTGTGTTGTTTAAATTTTTATCAACTTATCTACTAGTACTAGTACTTTCAAAGTAGTAATATATATATATATATATATATATATATATATATATATATATATATATATATATATATATATATATATATATTTATATATATTTCACATATATATTCCAAATTAAATTTTAAAAGAAGTCTGTTGGAGGTGATTTAACCCGCATGTTTCTTTTTACCTAAGGTAAGGTATATAACTAGCTGTTCCCCGCGACTTCGCTAGCGTGTAATTTAGGGTTTTATATTTTCTCCGAGGAACCCTAATTCCTTTTCTAAAAAAAAATTACTCCTTATGACAACAGCTACATATCTGCTAGTGAAAGTCCCGTCAAAATCGATCCAGCCGTTTCGGAGATTAGCCGGACAGACAGACACTGATATAAGTTACATTTCTCTGCTTTTATAATAAACACTAGGTACTTCAATTTTCGATGTTCACCTTTTGCAATCATTATATTATTATAGATATTAATATAATGATTGCAAAGCACCTTGTTCTTTTTTGTATACTTGGTAGGTAAGGAAAATATCGTGAAGAAATCAGCATGTCAGAGTCACAAAAAATATTTCAAAGACATGTGAAATCCGCTAACACGCACTGGGTTCAGCGGGGAGGTCATTTCCTTGCCCTAAAACCCTCTCAGAAATAAAAGGAGATCTGTGCTCAGCTTTAGAACGTACATATAGGCTGTAACTTTTTTATAAAGTCGCTGCTGTAAAAGTAGATACTTGCGTACTTTTTATAATGTGAACAGAAGTCATAGTTTTAAATTATTTTTGGCCAAATCAATAATAATAAAATAATAAATAAATGCCTAGGCGATCTACCCAGTTATAACGATCAGATTTGGATATATAAATATTATATATCTCTGAAAAATATTACTCTCCCTCTATGATTCAAGTCCTGGTACAAGCTGTTACGCTGGCGGGGAGTTATAACTCACTCACTCATACTCGTAACACTTCCCATTTAATTTGTGTCATGGATTACAAAATGTTCTCCATACGTTAGAAGCAAACTCTTCTATCTATTCATGTTTAAAGGAGTCATTTAGTGCGCATTACTGCAAAGGGCTTTGACATCATTATGTTATAATATTATTAATGATCTCTATCGAGTAAATGTAAAAATAAGAAAAATTTTGAAAATCCAAATTAATAAAAAGTTTCTTAAACTGATTTATTACTTTGTAACAATGTATACAGTATTGAAATTACAATTTATTGTACCAAGATTTAATTTAATTTTTACTATTTTTTTAATGAAAAATATGACATAACATTAGTAGTGGTTCGCGAGATTTTATTGGAATGAAGTTCCTTATCGGACGGTACGAGTACGGGTTTGGCGGATGGGAGCTAGACGACAAAAAGTGTAAGATTTTTTCGTTACTACCCCTTGTATCATAGTGTAGACGGCCGACGGAAGGAAGTGAGATGGAATAATATCCATCTCCCTCGCACTTTTTCTTATCTGGCCATGAAAGAAATATTATTTTTTTCAAATGACGTTTCATTTTAATAGACGCTACTAATTCATTTATTTGTATTTGTTAATCAATAATATAATATCTACGTTTATCAATAATAATATACTACGCAAGGAACTCCGTTCCAACCGAGTGTTCCATGACACTCACGCATTTTTTTTAAACTCTGAATATAGTCGACTCAGCTATCTCAGTACGCTTAAGTAAACGGATCAGTAGCTAGTTACTGGCAGTAATAGTTTAAATTCAGTTTTAAGCTGGCGTGACATTTTGTCACAATGTGTTATTACTTATTATACTACCTATTAAGGCGGGGTTCTTCTTTTAGTCACATGTTACAAATGCCATGCCCGGGCAGATTAACATCTTGACATTGACATTGTCATGCAGTAGTTTCTTTTCATCACTAATCCACTGCTGAATATAGGTCACCTTCATCCATCGACATCCAACATATGTCATCCAACATATGTCATCACTTCATCTTCCATACTTCTAACTACTGCCGCTTCACATTGTGCTTGCCAGTACGAGGCTGCCACTCGAACACTTTTTCTCTCCAGCGGTTATAAGTTCTTCGAATTATATATAACTGGCTCATTGTCATTCACTGATCCGCTGGGATGTCAGTTACTCTCGCTCTTCTGCGGATATCCTCGTTAGAAAAGTCATCATCAATACAGCAACATTAACTTAGTAAAAATTCCTCACAGAATCTACAGATTCGCTATCAAAAAGGGCTCACAATATTTCATTATCGTATGCATATGTATTTCAACAACTTGCAATGCAATCAAGCAAAATGTTTTCCCGGTGTAAATAAAAGTGTTAAGTTATATTCGGTGAAAAATGTGACGACCACATCTCATGGCGAAAATCCAAAACAAACAATGAAATTTTTACCTCTAGTTCATTTGCCTTTTCAGTATAAAATTATGTTATTGTACCGTTATTGCTTTGTTTTAATTATAAAAATAACGTTACCACAGACTTTGTAAAGCGGTCAAACAAATAAAGGTTGTAATTTAATTCACCGCAAACATCGCGATTTAACGTGATGAATGTATTATTCCATTTTATAAAGTTTGGTATGAATTTTTAACATTAACAATAATTAAGTGAAACTTAATGACCATCAGCATCATTGAAGGTAAGAAAAATCTCTTGAGGCAGCCTTGGTAAATTAAAATGATGTGCTTGTAAGGAATCAGGAGAAGGTGGGTAAAAGTAAAAGAAGACGGAATGCTGTGTTTATTTATCCGAAACAATTATAGGTAATAATGATTTCTTATATTTACGCGAACACTACACATTTAAATAAAACTAATTTTACGGATTTTATCGTGGATTGGACATTCGAGGAAGCGGTAAGATCTTAAATCAGGCAAGTAAAAAGTTGATACGAACGGTGATTCTGCAAAAACGGTTCGATCTACAATTCATAAATAATACCATAGACAATTTGTCTAGTAGGTTAAAGACAGTTTTAACGACATTTGATTTTAATAATTGCATTAAAACCTTAAACAAATGTGAAATATCGAAATATAATGAATGCAAAGACAAACAAATAGAAAAATACCAAAAATTAACTATCAAATCAAATGCCAAACATCCATGTCAACGTAGAAACGAAACGCAACCACCGTTGACCACAGACGCAAACAATAAACAACGCACGGTCTATAATTTGTCCAAACAAACACTGGACGAACCTACAATAAAAGTATTGTCGAAAGGCTTGAATTTTGCTATAACACCGCAAAAAATCCCGTACGAAAAAATCATCTGTAGTGTTAAGGATTGTCTGTTTAAGAATAATATCGATAAGGAAGATTTAGAGGCCATACGTCAAGACATTTCATCCTTGTTACGTCGAAGTTCAGCGCCGAAACTAAATCTCCCCAAAGAGGAGTTTAAAGCGTAGTACAACTTACACAACAGACCAGAGCTCACGATTCTCCGCGCGGATAAAGGAAATGCTGCGGTAATAATGGACACGTCAGAGTATAATTTCAAAATACAACAACTTTTATATATATCATTTCTTCCCATTCCTACAAAAATTATGCTCGCACAGTCTCTTCTCCTTCCGATTCTCGACTATGCTGACGCAACCTATGTAGACATAACTGAGGACCAGTTAAATAAGCTTGAGAGACTTCAAAATACTAGTATTCGGTTCATATTTGGATTGCGCAAATTTGACCATATTTCCCAATTTCGCTCACGTCTCAAGTGGTTACCTATCCTATACTTTCTATTCTGTACTGTGTATTATTTCACCCTTCTACTCCTCCCTATCTAAAGGAGAAGTTTAATTTTGTGGGGCTTCCGGGGGAACGTTTACGCTCTTCTAGAAAATTCATTTTAAGTGTGCCAACTCACAATACATCATTTTTCAATAAATCTTTTACTGTCCAGTCTATTAAGCTCTGGAATGCCCTACCTTTGCATATACGTGAAGCACAAACTATTGTTATCTTTAAGCGATTACTTAAAGAGCATTACTTGTCTCAATCGTTCGGACGCCGTTAGGATAGATTGTGTGATTATGTATTTATTGTATCTATCAGCTTTATATTATTGTTTGAGGAATTTTGTATATATATGTATGTATATGTATACATATGTATACTATATGTATGTATGTATATGTATATGTATATATTATATGTTTTACTTTATCTTTTATTATGTGTTAGTAATTTATGTTATTTCATGTATTACTTAGTTATTTATATCTTTTTTTTGCATTTATTATTTATATATTTATATTGCACCACCTACCATCTACCTATTCATTGTTTGTATTACTTTACACCTTTGGTTGCCTGGAAGAGATCGCTATGTAATATAAAAAAATAAAATTATATTCATTCATTCATTTATTCAACTTTTATCGGACTTAAGTACAAACAAAAAGGTCAAAATAGACCCTAAAACTAATGCACTTAAAACAACTACTGATTTAATAAAGAAATACTCCGAAAAATTAGATCTCGACGTGAATTCAACAATACCATCATGTGCCAAACCACCGAGGTTGTATGGGTTACCGAAAATACACAAACCAAACGCTCCACTACGTCCTATAGTAAGCCAGATCGATTCACCAAATTATCACACACAAAGGATTCATACCATTTTGTTAGTGAGATAAAAGACCTACATCTCACTGACAATGAAAACTATGATCAGTTTTGATGTTCATTCACTATTCACATGGCTACCTATTGAAGACTGCATCTCAATTGTTACTAGAAAGCTAGAAGATAACAACATGCCTACAGAATATGCAGTATTACTCACACTGCCTGACATCTGGCTATTTATTGTGGAAAGACGAGTTCTACATGCAAGTAGACGGAGTGGCAATGGTCTCACCTGTATCTCACGTAGTCGCCGACATATTCATAGAGGACTTTGAGGAGAAAGCCCTTCTTACTGCTCCTGTAAATCCAAGATTCTACAAGCGGTACGTAGACGATATTTTCACAATTTTACCATCTGACAAAGTAACTGCATTTTTAACCACCTTAATCCCATAAACCCTAAAATACAATTCACAATGGAGTTAGAGGCAAACAATAGTTCAGCTTTCCTACATGTTTTAGTCATCCAAAATCCTGATAACACTATTGGTCATACTGTGTACAGGAAAAATACCCATACTAACCGATATTTAAATGGTGAATCGCACCATCATCCTTCACAGTTAGCTACCGTGGGAAAATCTTTGTTTTAGAGAGCACGAGGGATCTGTGACAGAAAATATCTGGCCGTCGAGCTTCAGCACGTCGAGCAAGTACTGCAAGACAACAAGCTTCGGGTCCCGCACCTACGTCACAGTGACCGAGTGAAGCCAGCCACAGTCGAGCGTGTGCCTGCTGTACTACCCTATGTCAGAGGAGTCACAGACAAGGTTGGCTACATGTTGAAACGCTGAAGAAGATTGGTCAATTTTTACCATCCGTCAAGTGTCATATCCCTCTACAAGATGCAGGAGTGTACAAGCTGGATTGTGAATGTGATCTCTCGTACATAGGACAAACAAAAAGATCAAGAAGCACCGACGTATCGGGAAGTCTGCAGTTTGTGGACATGTTCAAGATCATCTCCGCCATTACATTAGATTTGATAGACCACAAATCCTCGCAAAAGAACTGCGATTCCTACCAAGGATGATTCGCGAGGCTATTGAAATTAAAAAACCTCCTAATTTCAATAGAGAAGATGGATGGGTGCTGCCATCTCCTTGGGATCCCATAATTAATAAAATTAAATCCAAACCCAAGTATACCACTGCTAGACTTCAAGATACTGTAAGCTCATTCTGCGTAAATCGAACCAAAAATTAATATCAAAATAACTGAAGGTAGCAGGGCTAACTATGACATCAGGATTCAGGACGTCAAACACCTCGGTACCCCGTAACCACGGGTGCTGGAAAGCACCCGAAACGTCGGGAATATAAAATAAGTTAATATACGCGATAAAATCCGTAAAATTAGTTTTATTTAAATTATAGGTAATGCTAATAATCAGCATTTTACTCAAGATTTTTATATAAAATAAGGTAGCCAAAAGAGCACATAGTCCATCTGATTGTAATTGGATCTCGTGACCGATAGATTCTCACTTACGAATCAAAATTCAGATGCGTTGTTACTTCTAAGGACTAAAATGGAATGTCTTGTTTCCAGTTAAAATGGATTTGCTAATATGACGATGAACAGAAATAATTGGATTCGTACATATGATTTATTAGAGGTAATAGTATAAGCCTATTCAGCCTTTTGTTATGAATGATAAATGCCTACGGGCAACGGTAGCTACTTAAAATCAAATGGATTGTAGGCTCATGTTTAAAATAGTATAATTTGTTTTTATGATCGCTTTTCCTAGTTGCAGTGAACAGAAAATTAATTATGCTATACTCTGAGCTAACATTTGTCCAAAAATACGAATTATTATTATTTTTAAGTCCAGTTGTGTCGATTTTCGTCGTGCTTTCTCATTGCACTACTACAGCGGTTACGGGTAATTTAAAATGACTTGTCGATTGTTTTTTTTTTTTTTGTAATTGCACTTTAGTAACTTCTGGATAGTTGGTAGTTTTCAATTATTTTTAAGTTGTCACTTTAATCGCAGTTAGGCCAGACATACAGGCTCATAAAATATGATATAATTCTTAAACATGATTATGAAGAAATATGCCGAAGTTTATAAAAAATAATTATAACACATGCAGGCAAATTATAGGTACAAAGTTATGCTTTTGTTTTGTACTAAAATTAAAGACGTACGAGTACATACCTTTAAAGCATATGTTGTAGTTTCAAACAAAAATTTGTAAACAATCGATAAAGTTTTGATTATTAGCATAAGTCACACACCTCAAATTGATCACATTACATGTAACTTGATAAAACAGTTGATATATATGTATATTTTATATTACCACTCACGACCATTAAATAACATACTACTAATATATCTTTTATTGTCTCTATTCACCGATTAATATGTTTTAGATATTTGTAACGTATTTAAGTCAATATATCAACGGATAACTTCTGCGCATATCATCGCTCGACTGTCCAGGCCCCTTCGGTTGTTCATCCATTATCATTTGATGGGCCATCTCCGTTTAGATCCGTGTGTCATTGTGCGAACGAGAGAGTTATCGTATCGTTTACCGACGAATAACTGTCGGTTCACGTCTCATCTGCGAGCGGTCACCGATTATGTAGATGAGTCGCTGAACCGAACTGAACTTGTCCATGTCTAAACTAATAGTTTGTAGATAATTTTAAGGCATATTTGTTATGATTTTAATCTTTGAAATATTATTTGATACCCTCTTTTTCCATTATTGCTTAGTATTATATTCCAATTGATTAGTAGCAACTTATGTCATTAAAAGAATTTCTAATAAACCGCACAATTTATTATGCCCCCGCCCTCGTTTGAGGACATTTTGTTCAACGTTTCTTTTATTGTTTCTTGCCATCAGTCAATCACCGGAACCTCTCTCGTCAGTCAACAGGAGTAACTAAAAGATGAAGCTGACATAAACCCTCTATGTTATAAAGGTACCTACCCCGTTAGTTAGTAATAATTTGTATTGCTTTATAGTTCATTAGTATTCCATGTTTTTTATTTATATATAAAAATTAAAATAAAAATTCATAGAAAGAACATTATATTAAAAGAGTGACCTAAGTCTTTTAACAACATTTTTATAACACACCTTATGGCAATTACTATAGTTAAGTAATAGCATTTTTAACTATAGTAATTGCCATATATTTGAAGTCAAATGTTACGCCGTCGCTTCAAGAAGTCCCTACTGCGGCGAGACCTTATGAGAAGGAGCGGCAAGAAATTCACACGTCTAACGTAGGGAAGCCTAATGTTTTTTTTATAGGAGAGGGGGCAAACGAGCATACGGCTTACCTGATGGTAAGTGACTACCGCCGCCCATGAACAAATGCAACACCATGGAAATTGCAGGTGCGTTGCCGGCCTTTTACAAAGTAGTAAGCTCTTTTCTCGAAGGTCCCTATAACGTTATGGTCCGGCAAAATCGGCAGTGGTAAACTATTCCACAGAGAGGTCGTACGATGTAAAAAAATCCTAGTAAAACGTACAGTGGTGGACCGCCGAGCATCCCGATGGTGTGGATGGTATCGGAAGTTTTGCCGCGATTTCCGTTCGTGAAATTTGGTGGCTGGAATTAATTCAAACAATTTCTTAGAGGACTTCCCGTGGTAGATGTGAAAGAAATGCAAAGGGATGCAACATCTCTTCGCAGTGCCTGTGATTCCAGCCGATCTGAGAGAGATCGGTCGTCAATGATTCGAGCCACTCTGCGCTGGATGTGGTCAAGTGGAAGGAGTTTTCAATGGGGAGCCCCAGCCCAGGGATGGGAACAGTATTCCATGTGAGGCCGAACTTGCGCTTTGTAAAGTTGCAGGTGGTGTGCCCGCATGAAATATTGTCGCGCTCTGCTGAGCACGCCAAGCTTCTGAGAGGCCAATTTATCCTTCTCGTTCAAGTGACCACGAAACTTCACATCATTCAATATGTCGACGCCAAGGATTTCGATACTGGCTGAGGTAACAAGGGAAGTGTCTTGAAACTGAGGAGAGACGACAAAGGGGTTCTTTTTAGCTATAAACGTGCAAACTTGTGTCTTCTGGGGATTAAACTGGACTAGACTTAGTTGCCCCCAATCCGAGACTTAATATCAGAGAAATATTAGCACGGCCGGTGTATAGAGCTGTCATCCGCATAGCAATGGATGTTACCGGTTTGCAACATATATTGATATGCAGAAGAAACAGTGTTGGTGATAGCACGCAGCCTTGTGGAACATCAGCATTAATAAGTTTATAATCGGAGCATGACCTTGATGCTCTGATCTGCAAGAAAGCTGGTGATCCAATTGCACAATTTCTCGGGAAGCCCATAGAAAGGGAGCTTCAAAAGACGCACTTTGTGCCAAACCCGATCGAAGGCCTTCGCTATGTCCAAACTACCGGCCAATGCTTCCCCGTGACACTCTTTAGAATGTACGAAAGATTTGTCTTATTCGCCACATTTAGCAGGCGGATTGGCGATTACTATCGAGATACCCCATAACGTTGATATTGTTTCTCTTCGTTTACGTATTTTATTTTATTTTCGGAATTTTGAATGAGATCTTTTCGGCCATTTTCATAGTCCCGTGTTATGATCGTAAGCGAGCAGCCCACAATAATATTCAATATGTTTATTTATCAATAAATATAATTCCGTTAATTTTTTTTTTGGATAGGGTGACAAACGAGCACACAGTCCACCTAATGGTAAGTGGTTGCTGTGGCCCATAGACATCTACATTTATCCTCGTTTGTGAATCAAAATGCAGATGCGTTGTCACCCGTGAGGACTAAGATGGAATGCCTCTTTATCAGTCAAAAGGGTCTTCAGTTCTCTACACTCACCATACGAAACACAGCAGTGTTAAGCTGCTATTTTACGCTGGTATTCTGTGAGAGCGTGGTCCTTCCCCGGTCGGGCCGACCCATTCGTCCTAAAACTATACTGCTAATATAGCTGCAGTATGGCTCTACCCCGTATAAAAGAAAAATAAAAGAAAATTTTTAACGCATGAGTCTACATCAAATTTAACTAAAAAAACTCGCTTCGCCTCTAAACGAGGCATCATCAGTTTGTGGCTGACCAATAAGTTAGTCCATTATATTAGTCCATTTCGGAGTAGTGGTGTTGGGATTTGTGGTAACGGGGGTAGTGCATGCAACTGAGGGAGGGAGGGAGGGAGGTGCTCTTTAAACTAGGTAAGACAGATCAGATCAGACCATCAAAAACATAACTTGTAAAAAAAAGCCTAGTTTCGCAACTCAGTTCTTCTACCGTAAAAAGTTGTGAGATCCGTGCAATACCAAGTCGGTTAATTTATTCAGTCCCTACTTAAGGGTCCTTCTGTCTTAAGTTATTACGTAATTAGCTAACCTAACAAAATCTTATAGTGACCGTATCAATATCAAAATCTTTTATGTTTTAAATAAATAAATTGACTTGGCAATCGCACTAAACAATCTAATTTAATATAATATGTATTACTTATGAGATACATTGTGTTTTCATGCGATGTCCAAGTCAATCTATTTATTTAAAATATATTTTTTTTTATTTAGAGTAATTTTATTACAATTTGATGATCGTACATGTTGTTATTCTAAACAGACAATACTTTGCAATAATCAGAAAGTCATATGAAAATTTAGAATTTTACAGGCATTAATAGTGTAGCATTTTATTATTTTTAAAAATTTTTATGCAAAAAAAACTATTATTAGTGGATAATGCCAGTATGATTCTCAAGGTGCAATATGTATAATAAAGATGTAAAAATTAATAAGTTAAGAACCGCTTTAAAAATAATATGTCTTTCCTAGTTTAAAGAGCACCATCCACCCTCCCTCAGTTGCATGGACTACCCCCGTTACCACAACACTACTACTCCAAAATAGACTCTGCGATGCCTAACTAATTGGTCAGCTACCAACGGATGATGCCTCGTTTAGAGGCGAAGCGAGTTTCTTTAGTTAAGTTTGATGTCAGCTCATGCGATAAAAATTTTCTTTTATTTAAACGAAATTATATTTATTGATGAATAAACAATATTGTATATTATTTTACGCGACTATGAATATATATATATATATATATATATATATATATATATATATATATATAAAAGGAAAGGGGAGGATTTATTTATAAACAAGAAATTGTAATATTGTATGTGCCGTAGCCGGGCAGGGCCTACAAATTCCGAGAGGGTTTTCAGAGCAAGAATAACAAAAGTTTACCGCCGAGCACTAGGTTTATTATTGTAAATACATATCCTCTGAATACATAATATATGCAATACATGTTTAGAGTAAATGGTTATAGAAAGTAATAAGTAACCCATTACCTTACTATTCGCTCCAACCATACTATACAAACATTTTATAATAGATGAACGCTGCCATCTTTTATTAAATTTGAATTCTCTTCGGTTAGCAGAGCAATTAAAAGCTACAAAGATATCATGTTTCCTGTAAATAATTGAATAAGAAAACGAATTGCAAGTTACTATACTGCGTCCTACCCAAAGGGAAAGCAGATAGTGGGTAAGCAGATAAATCATCTGCTTTCCCTTTGGGTAGGACGCAGCAGAATATTACATCATCCTTTACAAACATAGCTACAAATTTGTATTTAGGTGTTGTGTTACACAAGGACACAAGAGATGATGCTAATGTCTCCAAGTCAATATTGGAAATATTAATCTCACCTAAATTTTTGATTATGTTAGAACTGATGCGGTACCGGACCACCAGCCCGCACTATCTACATTACCGCATGATGATAATAATCTTTTCTTAATTATCAAAACGTACAATATTGAAACGTATTTTAGGTTCTGGAGAAAAATCTTCAACTATTACAACTACAGTAACTATTTTGCTTCTATTTTATTCAATTGTTTGTGTAGAAGGTATAGGTAAGGAGAAAATATAACTATTTGCTATACTGGAGGAAATAGGTGGCGATAACTGATTATCATCAAGTGATAATGTAGATAATACCGGCCGGAAAGATTCGGATGAAGTGCTTGACGATTCAGAAAGACGTTCAGACTTCTATATCGTAGCTAGACGCAGCAGAAAAAGGTTCATCAGTAGAATCATCGCTTAAACTATTATGATGTAAACCAACTTACGTGTGCAATATTTTCCGAATAAAGAATTTGCTTAAAGAAGTTTAATAGCTAATATTATTTGGAATAACATTAAAAAAATTCTTTGAACTAATACAGATTATAGAAATTTTTTTTCGCTACTTAGCTTACTTCGGTTGTAAACGTGCATATGTGCAGATTTAGGTAAATTTTGTTTTATTTGTGATGACAATGAAGAAAGATACGTTTTCGTTTTCGTCGTCATCATTTTGATTAGTTACCTATCACTTTAATATTTCTTTTTTATTTTGATCATTTTTGGATTGTACATGATTGGTAACAACCCTCGGAATGAGGTGATCGCTACCATGCTGTTTCTAAATGTTTTCTAAACAATGTTATAAATATAAGTTGGTAAGTTGTGCTTGAATAAAAAAGTCTTACGGGGTTTCTTGCTGGTTCTTCCTAGGACAGAGGTTTTTTTGAACCAGTGGTAAAACTTAAAAACGACTTTCAATACGAATTACGTGTAATCAATATTGAATAAAATTATTCTATTCTATTTTATGATTTTTGTCTTAAGATCGATATCAATTGCAAGAGCACTCTTATTTTTTTAATAGATAAAGATTATGTAATTTATTTCTTTGGATTAATAATTTAAAATGCCGAAGGTACCATCTTTTTTGACATTACTAAAGATCTTTGGAATTAATTAGTGCGCAGTAAGCCAAAAGCAGACCAGCGAAGCAAAACTGTAAAGGCTGTATTTGTTTAAGCAAGTGGCATTCACTACTTTTCTCGTATGTGAGAACTGTTTGTTATAAGTTACCACTTACCAGTAGGCTTTTAATATTCATCTAATATAAGTAGTATCTTCTCTAAAAATGAAAAAATAATAATGAGAAGTGGAAAGCCAAATCTACCACATACCGAGATCACTCTCAAAATGCAGGGATCGGTACAACCATAATGTACTCAAATTATAATATAAAGTACTAGTTGTTCCCCGCAACTTCTTAATTTTTTTACGTGGAATCCTAATTATTTTTCTAACATAAGCTATCTGCCAGTGAAAGTCTCGTCAAAATCGGATCTATTTCAGAGATTAGCCAGAACAAGTACTGTATAAACTTTCATATTATGTATTTATTAAAAAGCTGTTATTTTGTCATTAGAAACAGATACTTAAATTTTATTTATTTGTACAGATGTATAGATTTAAACAATAATTATAATATTAGCAATCCAGACACCGTCATTATTTAACATTGCTTAGTGTTAAACTAACGCTGTAACGGTAACGGTAGTGTTAAACTGGGTTAATACTCTTTTGTAATCAAAATATTCATTAAAACTACGGTAAACCTTAGGGCACGAACACTGTTAAATTTAATTGTTAAACTTAGCGTTGGACTTTTGCGAATATAATTATGAAGAAGGATTTTTTGCTTTTTACAGAAGCAAGACACGAAATAAACACTGGTTACATAAAGTCTAAATTGATATATTAATAACTAATAACATACTAGCGACCCGCTCCGGCTTTGCCTAGACCTATCAATGTGGCGTCATTTAACATTTAAGATAATCATTGAAGATCATTTAATTTATCAATTTTTCGATTCCTCAAAAAATATTTTCAGATCAAATATAGACTAGATCACTCTTAGCATTGCTCTGTATCTGTTTCTCAACTTTTATTATAATCGGTTCTGCTATTCCAAAGATTAGCCCCGACGAGCAGAAAGACAAAAAAATTAAAAATGGTGTTAACATTTTTTTATTCGTGCCTTAATAGCATTCAACCTTAGATCAATAAAACACAGAGAGACACTTTAATTTCATTTTGTATATACAGGATTATTTTTCAAAGAGTTGTTAAATTAAAACTTAAGTTCAAATATATATAATAATGATACACCGTTATTGCAGTTTTTGAAATTACGAGTAAATAAGGCTTCTACTTTTATTTGAAATTATTCCATATTGAATGTGATTTATGGGCAACAACGTTTTTGCCTACCGATCAACCCTTACAAATGTGTGCGTGCGCATTAAAATCAGTTAAAATTATGCAATAATACCAAGCATTTTTTATTTAAAAGATAAAAAGGACAGAATGTTTGAGATTTTTTTAATTAAATTTTCTTCGCTATATGCCTATATTACTTATTCTCAACCTTCTCTGCAAATTTGGTCAGTTATTGCAAAATAACAATGTATATATAGATATGTTACAAATACCATGTATGTGCGGTGTAATACCCACTACAATACACATATTAAAAATTATTCTAGTATTTAATTTACATTTGTACACATAATATATATTAAGTATTTATTAAACGCTGTTAGACTTGTTTTGAAGAAATGCTTGCTATGTGTAATGCCTTTTTCCATTGTACAAAAAAGAGAATAGAAACTACTTTTACTCTTTAAGAGTTAAAACACCGCATGTAACTTTTATAGTGATACGGTATTTGATTCATTAAAATGAAGCGATAAAAGGTCCTTTCCACGTTATAGTCGTTAAATTTTCATTTAAGCTGCCACGATACCTAACATTTATAAATCAAACAATTCCTTTAATTTAAATTAATTAAATAAATTTATTATAAAATGACATCATTCTTCTACTATAAAAATAAATCTTAACCTGCAAGTGACGTCGAAGCGATTATGGGAAAAGCAAAAAAGATCTAGCCTCATATAGACGTCAGTATACCATTTTGAATAAAATAGATGCGAACCGCGCAGTGATTGTATTGATGATAAAACATGAAACTTTCTACATTTTAACCATCTCTTACGGCTGGTGCCCAGACGGGCGACGCAGCACAGTTTCAAAAATTAAACGTACATACATATCTGATACTACATTCGCAAGAGAATGGAAAATGTCATCACAAAAACCCATGCCTGTCAGTGAACTGTTATGCATGAGCTTTTTCCATGTTTCCTGTTTTCTGTAGAAGCTTTGACATTTAACACGACGTGCGAAAATTATTAGCCTGAGATTTACTTATTTTTTACATTGGCTTACCCGTGAAGTCTTGGTGGTTGGATATCTTTGTACAAACATTGTTGAAGTTCTGTACATCTACTTAATAAATATAAATATATTTTCAAGGTTTTCGATCGAAGAGTAAGTAATTGAAAAGTACTAGTACTAAGTAAGTTACTAGTACAAGTACTAAGTAATTGAAACAATGGTATCCATTCCACAAAGGTTATTTGCGTGCTGTATCTGCTAACCTTTACTGTCAATCTAACGTGCAAGAGCCCTTTAAATAAAAGTATTAAGTATTGATATTTTTTATTATATGAGAGATGCAAACGAGCATGCGGCTCACCTGATGGTAAGTGACTACTGCTGCCCATGAACAACTGCAACACCAGCGGAATTGCAGATGCATTGCCGGCCTTTAAAAAAGAGTTGGCTCTTTTTCAAAGGTCTCTAAGTCGCATCAGTCCGAAAATATTACTTGGTGGTAGTCGATTCTACAAAAAAGTTGTGTGAGAAAGAAAACTTCTTGTAAATCGCACCAAGACCTGGAGGCGGAGTTACACTTATTTTTAGGATACTGGTGTTTACATCCCGGGCCGCCAAACCGTACAGTCCAGGCCTGAAGACACTTCTGTTTATTGCATAATTGTACTTATTGCGTATGCAATATCCAGGGATACACAGAATGACACAATAAAACAACGCGGAACCTACATATAATTATCTACAAAACAATTGAGATGCCATCAAAAACATAACTTGTAACAAAAACCAAGTCTAGCAACTCAGTTCTTCTAACGTAAAATGTGAGATCCATGTAATACCAAGTAGGTTAATTTATTCAGTCCCTACTTAAGGGTCCTTCTGTCTTAATTTATTACGTAATTAGCTAACCTAACAACATCTTATAGTGACCATATCAATATAAAAGATCTTTTATGTTTTAAATAAATAGATTGACTTGGCAATCGCAGTAAATAATCTAGTTTAATAATATTATGTTATTTGTGAGATACATTGTGTTTTCATGCGATGGCCTACCTGCTTGTTACCCTTATTTTATAAGAGAAGTCTTAAGCGATAAATAATTAACAACGTACTCATAGATTACCCCCTAATAATCTGTGAACGTACTAGACCCTCTCCCTCTACTCACTTTCTAACTAAATTTTGCATTCATAGCATTTTTAAATAGGAATAAATCATATTACTACTATATGTAATACATTAAGTTGAGAACAATACATTACGTAATATATATATATATATTGAGAACAATACGTTGCGTAATATATACGTATACGTAAAAACGTACTGAGGTTGACATACATGTCCAGCTAATACACTGCATGACTGCATCCTTGCCTGATGGATTATGTGCTACGATAAGTCTTACATTAGTCTAACTTTATTTGTGACCACAGTCAGCCACGTGGAAAAAAATTGCTTTAATTTAATATATTATGTTATGAACGACCAATTTTAATAATGAAATATCTGTTAACACCTGAGCAGCCTAGAGGTTGTGGCAAATTGAAAGTAGCAACTCAAATTTAACTTCTCTGGATATTGTTGATATTCTCTCGCTGATAAAGAGTTTATTAATCACGTTATGGGGTCTATGACTAATAAAAACTATGCCAAATTAAAATCATCCACGTGAAACAGTGGCAAACAGACAACAAGATAAAAACACTAAAAAAGCTAGTTAGTAATTCATACAGGCCTCCCTTAAATTTTAACTTTCTTAACTTCAAAGGATATCGAAAAAGATAAGGCTACGCAGGTCGACTGTGAGATTAAGCAGGGCTAATTAATTATACGCACTCATCTTTTAGTCTTTCTTATATTTGGGTTTTCTTGCTATGTTTTAATTCGTGGAACTTTAACTTACTCGTAGATTGGCTTTTAGCGCAGTTTTAGCTTAAATACAATGTATGCAATAGTATAATAATTGATATTATATTACGTTTATATCATTGACAAAAATAGTTGAATTTTGACTAAAAGTTATGATTCAAGTATAACTTCTCACACTAGCTTAATTATAGATGCACAAAGATTTTTATTTATATTTTAGTTGTTATTACATTTCTTTTCTCCGTAAACAGAAACAAACCTGTATGAAAGAAATACATTATATTAAAAAACTGATAAAAACGAATATTTTATTCAATTTTAGTTTGGAGATATATTTTCACGTTAAATTTAAAGATGAAGTTCTATGACACCAACATTTTTAATCAAATGCCCTCAAATCTTATAAACATAACAATCTTAGCGTAATTGTTGAGACTTCGAAAGAAATATTTGGAGTAAGTAAGGGCTAAAGTTAAATTAATAACGTAAGCACGAAACAATCCCCTTGCATACTAAAACAAGAAATTTGTGAGAAAGAACACTTCTTGAAATTATTAAAAAAGTTTTAATAGGCTCTCGCCTTAAAGGGATTTAATTTGTTAATTTAATATCAAGTTCAGTGGCGCCACCAAAATACTTACGGCTCAATTTCTGTTGTAGCTTTATGAATTGTACAGCTACCTGCGTATTAAAAGTTAAAAATATAAAAACACATATTCTTCTTCTTCTTTGTCAACCCCTTAAAAGTCCACTGTTGGACATGCAAAGTTCTCTTCGTACAGATAATTTTCCATTACCGTCACATTTGGATTAGATTGACGATGATACCAGAAATCATTGATTATGCAGTAAATACGAGGCCAGAAGTCTCTCATCTTTGAGGTTGCTCCTCGGTACCAGACTGACTATTTGACGCCTGGCGTGAAGGAGACAATTTCTTTTTGTATTGAGAATGGGCTCACCACCGTAACCAGGTGTAACTTAATGAAACACGTGTCGATTTATTCCTTATAACCAATAGTAATATTAGTTCAACCGTATTTAACGGAAATACTGAGACATTAACAATAAAAATATGAAAATCACACTAAAAGCGATTGTTTATAGGTACTTTAAGGTTGATGAAAAAATGTTTGGTAGTTCTTTCCTCTTTATACGCATTTTTTTTTTCATATTACATAAACCAATTCACGAATATCAAAAGAACATTTTTCTTTCAGATTTTATAATTCCGGTTACAATTTCATAAAATCTTTAGGCCGTTTACTATAATAAATCTTTTTTATGTGTAATAAAATTAAGTTACGTTAAAGTTTCTAGTGAGCCCGAAAACGATTGTCTGCTTTAAATGGTTATGTCGTAATTTATCGGAAACATATAATCTAAAAAAATATCTTTCTGGCTTTTCTTGTAGTCGTCATCGTCGACGAATAAAATGGAATAGAATAAAGTATAATGGAATTTAATCTAATTACATGAAATGGAATATAATAGAAAAAAATAGAATTGGATAGGATAGGATAGGTTAGGATAGGATAGGATAGGATGAGATCCCCCCCGAACGGGTTCCCGCCTTGTCGTGGCGGGGGGGCTTAGTAGCCGTGGCTTGGTCACCCACGGTGAACAAAGAGGAACCCCTTGGCTGGCCCGTGGTGTAGGGCCGGCCCGAGGTGGCCACTCCGAGTGGGCTTGGTGAGCCCACTTCGGGTGTGTGTCGGGGGCTGCGATGAGAGGGGAGTCCGCACCCTCTACCGCTGCAGCCGAGGTGGAGTTGCGGAGGAAGAGGAGTGTTGGTATGGCGATGCGCCACTCGCCCTATCCTCCGCGACTCAAACGGGGCCGCACCGTTGATGCGGTGGTGGTCGGGCCGCGGGGGGAGAGGAGTGTCGGTATTGCGAGGCACCGCTCTCCCTACCCTCCGCGGCCGAAACTTGATTGGCGGCGAAGCCCGAGACCAGATCCGCCGCTGGGGTCAGGAAAGCGGGCGCTATTAAGCGCTCGATTTTCCCGGCCCCATGGCCTCCGCGTATCGGACTCGGGGGGGTCCGATACGCAGGTGGAGTTGGAGGCTGTGGAGAGAGGTAGTTGAACACCTTGCTACCCCGTGCAGCAGACGAGGCCCGGACAGACCGAGCCAGCACTAGTGTGGGGCTGCGGAAGAATTTGAATTCCCGCGGCCCCGCGCGCACGTGCGAGGAGGCACCGTGGGGTTTTAGCCAGCAGGAGTCCGGCATAACCTTCCGGTTGCCCCCGCAGCCGGAGGAATCCATGAGGATTTCCCCACAAAAAAAGGATAGGATGAGATAGGTTGGGATAGGATGGGATAAGATTGGATAGGATAGAATAGAATGTAAATGTAATGTAATTTAATATATATAATAGAACAGAATTAAATAATTTTTGGGGGATTTTTTCTTCCACAGTATCATTATACAATGTAAAATATGTTGTACATTTATTTACATACAATCATATAAGTTGTAAAATTCAAACAAAACCACTTGGAAGCAATAACCTTATTCCCAGGCTTTATCAAGCCAAATGGGGAGACGGATGCTCTCATGCTGTGAATTCTTAATTTATTTTTGTATTGTATCCAATATAGTAATCTGAAACGGGCTTATTTTAAGTTTCATTGTATGCACGAACTGAGTTTGATCCCCAACAGGACTAATGAAATGATGACTTACAAAATAATGTGAAGTCGTGAAGTTACTTGGACGTTTGAGGAATTATAATCATCTCGAGAACTTATAAAAATCCGTTAACGTGCTTTGGAGCAGCGCGGTGGATTCTTTTATGCTCTAAAAAGAGTCTCATAAATGAATAAAGGCGAATGGAGGATTTTTAGATGCTGTATTAATAAAAATACGACTTGACCAATTGAGGTCATTTCCACACATCACAATGTTTGTTTTGTCGAAACGATGCTTCATATTCTAACTATGCTAGGTTCAGACAGATGGCGCTGTAGTAAAATGAGTAACGAATTGCATATTAATGGACCAAAATGACTCATATTCAAAATATATGTTGGTTTAATGCCAAAAAAGAAAATCATAAAATCTAGGTACGAAAGGTGGTTCCGTGGTCGAGTTATTAATAAATTTAATATTTACGCTATAAACATCCAGAGTGAATTCTAAGTGGATCTCATCGTGTCATTTACCAGAAAGGACAGCGCACCTTCTGCCCGGCCAGCTATTACCGTATCCATCCATTCATTACAGCATATAAAAGTCCTCTGCTAAACATAGGGCTCCCCCATTAAGTGCCTTATAGGATATTTTGCTATCGTTGTAACGCTTGGCAGGTGGTTCGGTAACTGCAGTTTTTAGAGTTCCGTACTGGAAGGGTAACCAAAGGGACCCTATTACTAAGCCTCCGCTGTCCTTCCGTACGTCCGTCCGTCTGTCTGTCAGCGGGCTGTATCTCATGATCTGTAATAGGTAGACAGTTGAAATTTTCAGATAATGGGTATTTCCGTTGCTGCTATAACAACAAATAATAATAATTTAAAATTAAATATTTTGTACAGCCGACTTCAATATAAATTATTAAGAATAACTCAAAAACTATTAGTCTGACCTTGATAAAGTTCATATGGGACCACATGTGAAGTACCAGCTTTCAAATAAAAAAGAATCATCGAAATCGGTTCACCCAGTAAAAAGCTATGAGGTAACACACATAAAAAACATACAGTCGAATTGAGTACCGTCTCCTTTTTGAAATAGGCAGAAAATAAAAATAAATTAAAAATTTACTAGAAACGTGTTTTTTGCCTACATAGTATAAAATCTTGTACAATGGTACGGAACCCTTCATGCGGTTATCGGACTCGCACTTGATCGGTTTTTTATTATTTTGAGTTATTATTAGGAATATGCTGCTGCTCCTATTTCCGATACTCAAGGAACGGTATGGGGAAGTGGATATTCTTACACCGCCACTACACGGTTATTACTGTATAATATATTTAAAAAATATTTATAACTAAATGTATTATTTATCTATAATTATATGAATTACGATACTATTAAAGATACCAACTGCGAATGGAGTGATGCAAGTTAAGGCTCAAATATAAAATCGCTCTCTTTTTCAGATCTTTATGTGTCTATAGTAGTTAAGTAAGGATCATGTCAGTAACAGTGACAGAAACAATACATCAATGAGGGCATCCACGACTTTTTCTGCCACCAGGGCGGCGCCACTTAAAAGTGAGGTATAATATTTGACAGATTTCATAGCGGGAAACTTAATTTGTTTTGAAAATGTAAAGGGCAATGTTTCTTTTTGTATTATTAGTTATATTTTATATTAATAAGATTAAAAATAAATAAACCAAACAACAGATTATTCACAGAATAGAAAAATTAAAAAAAACGTTAAAATTGTACAAAAAATTAAAGAGCAAACCACTGAGGCATTGGGGTTGTTATAAACTAATTTGCTTCATTCCGCGTAAAGAAAGAAAATGATATGTCCTGCCCAGTTTTAAGGGCGCTGGGATTAACGGCGACCGGCATAGTGCGCGCGATTGGGGGAGGGTGGGAGGTCCCCTTTAAACCGGGCAGGACACATCATTTTCTTTCTTACGCGGAATTAAGCAAATTAGTTTATAACAACCCCATTATAATGGATTTCCGCATAGTAACGCCTGATTTTTTTTTTTATAGAAGAGGGGGCAAACGAGCATGCGGCTCACCTGATGGTAAGTGACCCATGAACAACCGCAACACCAGGGGAATTGCAGATGCGTTGCCGGCTGTCGTGAAGCGACAATTAAATACAAAAGAATCTTACCTAACAGCAACAAAACAACAAAAATAAAACAAAAACAAATAATATATTTAAAATTTAAAAGATATTTACAATTTTATATAACAAAATGGAGTATGAAGATGAGGATGGATGTCGTGATTTACAATTATTTAAAAAAAAAAGATAATAAAAAAAGGATTAGTGTTGAAGTTGAGCCCGAAGATCCAAGGTGTACAGTAAGTGCTCTCAGCGCCTGGAACGAGCACGCACAGCGTAGGTGAAGGTGTGGGCGTCTCTAGGCGACGACCTCGGTGAATGCGGAGGTTTGCAAGATCCGGCGACTTCAGGCAAGACAGAGGCTTGCAGGATCTTCAGCGACTTCAGGCAGGACAGAGGCCTGCAGGACCCGGCGACTTCAGGCGGGACAGAGGCTTGCAGGATCCGGCGACTTCAGGCAGGACAGACGCTTGCAGGATCCGCCGACTTCAGGCAGAGCAGAGGCGTGCAGGATTCGGCGACTTCAGGCAGAGCAGAGGCTTGTAGGATCCAGCGGCTTCAGGCAGGACAGAGGCTTGCAGGATCCCGGGGCAGTGCGGCCCCGGGATAAGGCCTTTAGGAGATGCTTCGAATTTGAGAACTGAAGCGAGACTGACTTTCTTGACCGATTGTTCGGCTTTTATACCTTTTTAGAGAGAACGGAAAAATTATTTAAATTAAATGCAAATTTTTTGTAAATGGCCAAGAGGAAAGAGTATTTATGTGGAATTATCGAAGTAGAAACAACAGACCGGTAGCGAATTTGAATATAATTGTCATGACAACCAGATAAACAACGATGTCAAAACATGTCAAATTTTGGTTTTAGGCTCGTAATAGAAAAACGGAAAGATTTAAGTGAAAAATGAGATATTATTGATATAGGAAAAAAGTTAGCGCACCTGCGCGCACAAAGCCCGAAATTGCAGAGTTACGGAAAACTAAATAAAATATCGAAAAAGGTAGGCTCCATTGACACCAATTTAAAAGTGCTGATAGTGTGAAAATACGAAGTAAAAATGATTTGTTATTGTGTTCTTATGGTTTAAAATCGTTACAGGATCCTATGGAAATAAAGGTGATGTATAATATCCAGTTTTGAGGTGAATGCAGAAAATCGAAACAGAATGGAAAAATGAATTTAAAATAATGTAAAATGATATGTAAGTAGCATAACACTACACGGCCTTTTAGAAAGGTGTAAGCTCTTTTCTTGAAGGTTCCTAAGTCGTATCGGTCCGGAAAATTCGCTGGTGGTAATTGATTCCACAAGGAAGTTGTGCGAGGGAGAAAACTTCTTCTAAATCGCACAGTGGTGGACCGCCAATCATCCACATGGTATGGATGGTAACGCGAGTTTTGTCGTGATGTGCGATGGTGAAATTGAGCGGCTGGAATTAGTCCGAACAATTCCTCAGAGCACTCCCCGTGATAGATACGATAAAATACGCAAAGAGATGCAACATCTCTACGCAGTTCCAGTGTATCGAGCCGATCAGAAAGAACTCGGTCGTCGACGATTCGAACCGCTCTGCGCTGGATGCGGTCAATTGGAAGGAGCTGGCACTGGGGTGCCCCGGCCCAGAGATGAGAACAGTATTCCATGTGGGGCCGAATTCTATCAATTATCACTGAGGCATTGTTTTGTGTATTAATATAATACTCTAGAAACTGATAAAGTTTTATTAAAAACTAACTTCTTAATTAAATGACATTACGTAACAAAAACTTTACATCAGTGTCAACTAGAGACATCCGGTGAGCAGAAAATTACTAGCCGTCATTAATTAAAAATAATAATTTGGACATTCAATATCATTAATGTGGGTTGCCCGGTAGCTTGCTTAATCGAGGATCTAACCATGGCGGCAGGCAGCAACCGGATGCGTGAAACTAAAGATGGGGGGGGGGGGGGGGGTGACTGGAGCGCCTTGAAAAGTCCAACAGAGGAATGCCTGAGACAGAGGAATGGTGATGATGATGAAGCCACGCCGTTACAACATTCGCGTCAATTTATTCGGTAAGTTTTAAACAAATAAAAAGTTACTTTATATAAAAAGTTTAAATTTCATATAAAGTTGGCAGTAATTTTTAATTTCATAACGAAATATTAAAATATTGTGGACACAGGCTTCATACTGCCACGTCTACAACGAGATAATATCATATTCAAACATGGCGCATTTTAAAAATGAACAATTTGGATTTAAATTTTTTGTTGAACAACATAATGAAAGTGAAACAGAATGAAAGAAAGTGCGCAACATAATTTTTCTTTTGTCAAATAAACATGGTATAGGGATAATTTTAATAACAATTTCAAGAAAAATTATTACTGGCCACTTTTAAAATTGAGTGTCTTTGTGAGCTCGTTTCTTTGAGTGCAATAATAATAATAATAACAATCTTTATTTGCGTAAAACAAGGTATATATGTTGTTCACAGGTATAAATCGAGCGCTCATGTTTTGCTTATTTTACATAGCATGCAAATATATTTAAACAATGTCAAATTTTCTTTAACTATTTGAAGTACATTAGTCACCTGTTTTAGTTAACAAAGAGAAATAATATTATAATAATTAATTACATGTCAATTTCAATACCTAGTAATAGTCGCACAGCTTAATCAAAGATATATTGTACAATACTATATTTTATTATTTTATATTTATTACAATAATTAAATGAATTTTTTTAAATGATTATATAATATTTTTATTCAGGGTTTTTATTTATAGATTAAGGGTGACAAACGAGCACACAGTCGCCCTGATGGTATGTGGTTGCTGTGGCCCATAGACATCTACATCTATCTTCGTTTGCGAAATAAAATGCAGATGTGTTGTCAGCCGTGAGGTTTAAGATAGAATGCCTTTTGCCAGTAAAATAGGCCTCCGGTTCTCTACACTCACCATACGAAACACAGCAGCATTAAGCTGCTATTTTACGCTGGCAGTCTGTGAGAGCGTGGTCCTTCCCCGCTCTTTCCACTCCATTCTTGCTACAACTAAACTATTAATATAGGTACACCATGCACGTAAAAAGGTATCATATTAATGAAGATATATAAATATATTATGTATAAAATTTTATCGGTGATCGTGTAACTTCTAACGACTTGACCGAATATGGTCATTTCCTCATCGTAATCTATTTTTTTAACCTATTATAAAGCCGACACAAAATAGGCTATTTCTATATTCAAACAAATAATATTTAGGATTTATTAAAAATTTTGTATTTTTAATTATATTACTAATTAAAATATTAATAAATAAATAAAAATAAATTTAAAAACTGTACGCCTATACGCTGTTTTTATGGCAGTATTCCATCATTGTTTGACCATTGAGGACTATTGTTTGTATTCTAACATACAAACAATAGTCCTTTACGGTGTGACTTAAACTTAAAAATTTCCTCACGTACTCCCAACGACTTACCCAATTTAACTTTTATATAAGTTTTACCAATTAGATAGTAGTAGTCCTTTGAACAAATGTAATCCGCCAATTCAAAGCTCATTTAAATATTATCTTGTCACAAATTACGACGTAAAAATATTACGACAAAAATATTAAAAATAGTACGTTTTACAAAATTCTCCCCAGTGTTTAGTTATGTGTTGTAATTCGGATGTTGATTGTAAACATGTTAGTCTACAAGTATCTGTGAAGTCGAGATTATGCTAATAATTTGAATAAAATAGCATAGGTACTATAACTATATATAAATCTACTCGTTATAAATCTAGTCCAGTTCAATCCACAGAAGCTAAAAAGTCACTGTGTCTACGAAAGGCTCATGAAGAGCCTTGTGGAACCTCCTGTGGAGCTCCTTCTTCTTCCATAAGGTCTCCCGGTTGATATGCACTGTACTACTAGGTCTTGCCATTGCTCGTTGGCTAAGGATAGAATGGTTAGCCCTTTATCACAAGAAATAACATCCCTGTAGAATGGATTATCCTATTTCGTCAAGAAGTAATTACGGAGAAAAAAAGCCGCGTCCACCATATTTCCGCGGCAAGTATAGCCTCATTACTGACGATCTCGGATGATGCATCTTGTGGTACATTATTACAGTGCGGATTTTTCTATCCAGAGCATTCAGTTCGGTATAAGTCCACCTGAGTATGCCAAAGGTATACATGAGAACAGGCATGATCCAAACGCTATATGCGTGTGCCTTATTAACTCCCGACTAAAGACTGTTGAGCACTTTTGTCAAGCGTGCACAAAACACATCGCTAACTGACAGTTTCATGTCCGCCTCATCCATACCTATGTTCTGTGACATGCCCAGGTATCGGTATGTTTCAGCCTCGGATAGGGTTTTTATATTGATGGGCATAGATAAGTCTATGCCCTCAGAGTTAGCAACCCTACCCCTTTCGATATGGAGGACCGCACACTTATCCGTCCCCAGCTCCAACAACAACACAAAAACTCACGCCTTTCACCCAGAGGGGTAGGCAGATACTACGGACTTCCATTAGGCGCAATCCTGACACACCTCTCTCGGCTCCTTTACATCCATATATCTACGAATACACGCTCGTCGGTTAAGGGTACTCCTAATCTGGCCCATTGTCAATGTATCGCCGATTTGGTCGATAAACCTTCGTCTAGGGCATCCCTACCCGACCCTGCCGTTCACTTCTTTCCTTCTTTTTTTCTTCTTCTTTCTTTTTTTTTCCCCAGCTCCATTCTAATAGAATTTCTAAAATAACAAGTGATGTTTCGCAATTCCATAAGATGGGAGCGACTGGAGGCGAACAACTTGAGATCGTCCATATAGAAAAGGTAGGTCACTTTTGTACCTCCTTTCCGAAGCTGAAATCGCCTCCCGGAACCCTTTAGTAAGGTACTGAGAGCGTTCAGAGAGAAGCAGAACCAGATTGGACTCAAACAATCGCCCTGGAAGATACCCCTTCTTATCCTTATGTGGTTCTCCGCAACCGTTATCTGATCGCCTAGATGACAAAGGATTGTACTCTACTGTCCCATGTATTGCCTGAGGAAGTCTCGAACTGTACAGTCAACCTTGTACAGCTGGGTCCGTTCCACGTGCTATTCGTCGCTCCAATGATTTATAGAGCCTCTTCTAATCACTCTGGAAGAGACGATTCTGGTTGAACCGTGTCGACCTCTCGGCATAATGCCGAATTCGCTTCCCCCAAGCAAATTTCTTTTCTCCTCTTCAGGTCGTCTATGCGCTCCGTCAATTTTTGCATTATGTCAGGATGGCGTTTGCTGGGATAAATATCAGTTTGTCCCAGCAAACGCCATCCTGAGGGTGCGCACAATTCTCGGCCTATTATTGCCCAACCTGAAGCTTATCAGTATGCCGGTGAGCCTTTGCGATACGGTCCTTAATTCTTCTTCTCCAGGCTTCGATAACGCTACTTTGCCCAGTAGCACGTCCAGACGTGGGAAGTTTGGCACCAACAATGCGGCTAACTGCCAAAGTTACGCCAAAGAGTATTGAGTCCGTATCGCAAAGGTCTCGGCTGGTTTCCATGTAGCTTTCAGCAATGGGTTCAGGGCCGTCACGACATAGCGATTCCGCTTGCTTAGGGCTATGCGCGGGAGTTGAGGTCGATTTTCAAGTGGCGTACAGTGCCTTTCCACAATCGCGCCCTTCAATTTACTCCTCAGCTGCTCTAGTTCATGGGTGACTATTCCATCATCGCCTTAATCAACCAGAACGGGAAGATCTATGGCGGACTCCACATGTGGCTGCTGGTCTGTGGTCTGAGGAACCGCATCCCCAGCTATAGGCGGTTCATTCGGTGAGGGAATAGCCTCATGTCATAGTCGTTCGAGTTCGGCATCATCAAATATTTTCGAGCGCAATATGTATCGAAGTCGGTCTGCCAGGTTTTGCTCCGTGACGGGAACAGACGGCTCCAGCTCAGCAAAAATGCGTTACATCTGAGCCCGATACGCTATCCCACCATTTTCTTTCCCTTTCGCCCTATCTTGCCTTCCGCAATGCGTTTGTGTTCATATTTTTATTCCAACGCATGCGGCGTTCTCCACCAGCACCGAGTCCGAGAGGACCCTGCTGATACCAATCCACCTGGTGGGGATGATGGATGTGAGGTGGTCGTGCAGCACCTCACTGGCGGCCCGTATGCTGTCATGTCCAGCGCCAGCTTCAGACGCGCCCCGGCAACCGCCAGGCAGCAGCCCTATGCAAGTTCTATTTTTGTCCATCATCCATAAAATGGGCGTCAATTAACGGGAGACGCCCAGGCCCGGCACCGTTTAATAGTGAGGCCGTAAGCACAAGCGGGCCTTTGCACCCTCACTTCTCCCGAGGTGCTCACACCTCTTCGCAAGGCGCTGACTGGCTGCGACGACATAGTAGTTTTGTTCCTACGCCATTTTATTATTATCATTGAGATATTTAAATAGTATTATTATTTCGTTGGGCTGTCTATATATATAAAATGAGAAATAATATAAAATACATTATATTTTGAATATAAACATAACAGATCTCCAAATGCATGCGGCGGGACTTACGCAAATTCAATACAGCTCGTATTGAAGAAGCGATCGAGCGGAACCGAGGCTCCAAAGTCTTTGCCAGAGATCTGTCTGCCAGAAAGCGCCAACTGTCAAAGCTGAAGACAGAATGTGGCAGCATCGTTTCCGAGGCACCTGAGATTTTGAGTGAGATTGAGAGGTTCTATGGGCAGCTGTACACGTCATCGTTGGAGCCGCACGCAAGTGTGAGTAACGATCCAAGAGCGAGTCTTATCCGACATTATTCCGATGATATCCCGGACGTCAGTCTGAGCGAGATTAGAATGGCTCTCCAGCACCTTAAAAACGGCAAGGCCCCAGGCGAGGATGGAATTACAGCGGAGCTTCTGAAAGCGGGTGGAAGACCGGTACTTGAAGTCCTTCAGAAGCTCTTTAATTCCGTCCTCCATGGTGGCATTACACCGGAGGCGTGGAGCAGAAGTGTGGTGGTCTTGTTCTTCAAGAAAGGCGACAACGCTCTCTTGAAGAACTACAGACCGATTTCCCTTCTGAGCCGCGTCTACGTGCTGTTTTCGAGAGTCATTACGAATCGTCTCGCGCGCAGACTTGACGACTTCCAGCCTCCCGAACAAGCCGGTTTCCGAAAAGGCTTTAGCACCATAGACCACATACATACCCTTCGGCAAATTGTGCAGAAGTCCGAGGAGTACAATTTGCCACTATGTCTGGCGTATGTGGACTATGAGAAAGCCTTTGATTCCGTCGAAATTTGGGCGGTGCTGCAGTCCCTTCAACGATGCCAAGTTGACTGTCGGTATATCGAAGTGTTGAAGTGCTTGTACAGTAGGGCTACGATGGCTATCCGAGTACAGAACCAGAGTACGAAACCTATCCAATTGCAGAGAGGTGTAAGACAGGGTGACGTCATATCCCCGAAACTCTTTACCGCTGCATTGGAAGATGTTTTCAAGCTTCTGGACTGGAAAGGATACGGTATCAACATCAATGGCGAGTACATCACTCACCTTCGATTTGCCGACGATATAGTCCTTATGGCAGAATCGCTGGAGGACCTAAGCACTATGCTCAATGACCTCAATAGTGTTTCCCAACGGATAGGTCTTAAGATGAACATGGACAAAACAAAGATCATGTTTAATGTCCATGTCACACCTATGCCGGTAGTTGTTGGGAACACTAAGCTCGAAGTTGTTGACGAGTATGTTTACCTGGGACAAATAGTCCGACTAGGTAAGTCCAACTTCGACCGAGAGGTCAATCGACGGATTCAACTCGGTTGGGCAGCGTTCGGGAAATTACGGCACATCTTCTCGTCAGGTATACCTCAAAACTTGAAAACGAGACTGTACACCCAGTGCGTGTTGCCAGTGATGACATACGGAACTGAGACGTGGTCCTTCACTGCTGGCCGGATGAGGAAGCTCAAGGTCGCTCAGCGAGCTATGGAGAGGGCTATGCTCGGAGTTTCTCTGCGTGATAAACTCAGAAATGAGGATATCCGCAGTAGAACTAGAGTGACCGACATAGCCCAACGGATTAGTAAGCTGAAGTGGCAATGGGCCGGCCATATAGCTCGAAGAACCGACAACCGATGGGGAAGAAAGGTTCTCGAGTGGCAGCCTCGTACCGGCAGGCGAAGTGTAGGGCGTCCCCCCACTAGATGGAGTGACGACCTGGTAAGATATGCAGGAAGTCGATGGATGCAGGTGGCTCAGGACCGTGCTTTGTGGCATTCTTTGGGGGAGGCCTATGTTCAGCAGTGGACTTGTGAAGGGCTGTAATGATGATGATGATGATGATAAACATACATAAAATATTGTAACAAATAAATAAAAACTTAAACAGATAGATGTCCTTCACAAGGGAGACCAAACGGCCGAGAGTTAGGAGGAAAGGAAAAGAAATCGACGGACGATTCGCGTGGTATCGAGTAACACCACCTTTCGTTTTCCAACCCGGAGCGGTCCGTCACAAAATCCAAGTTATCTAAGATGACTTGAGAGACTGACCGTGATTAGCCTGTTCACAGGAGTAATTTTGGTCGTCAGACCAAAACACATGCCAGTTATCTCGTGAGCCAGGTCTAGATATTTTGTTCGCTAATCTGTTTCAGCTTTCACAAGGCAGCGTCAACCAAAAATATTCTTGACCGCCCGGTCTATCAGCACAATAGTAGGCTTATTCGCAAGAATAGTCCTGTCTGTGATGATGGCTCGGTCAAAGTATAGCCTGGCACGGTCATTTTCGAACACGGCTTCCGGCAAGTACTTATAATAAGGCAGTTTCCGATCTACGAGATCGTATTTCAGAGCGAACTCATATTGTAGACTTCTGGCTGTGATCAAGCGCCGAACAATCTTAGATGACATGCCTAAGTCACTCATCGAGATGGCGATAAGCTAGACAGATGTTGAAGGGTCCATCCCTTAGAATGTCTCTCCAATAGCTGTTGATGTTAATAACACACGTTTGAATTGCACAGACAAAATCCTCGGTTTCCCGAAAGAGGTGACCGAAACGTAGTCCGTGAGAGGAGGCAACTTTGTCTACGAAATGCTCATGTAGAGCCTTATAGAACCTTCTGTGCTTCTTTTCTTACCATACTGCCTCCCGGTTGGGTATGTTTGCCATTGTTCGTTAGTTAAGGATAGAAGAGTAGAGGGAGGCTGTATAACTCGAAATTTTATCCTTTTATAACCTTTACCAGACGTCCATGTAGAATAGACCATCTGATATCATCAGGAAGAAATTTGCGCACACTTCGCGATTATGCATGGTGAAAGCTCTTAAAAGCCTCCCTTCTGCGGCAAGTGCCGCTTCTTTAATGAGGATCTTGAATGATGCATTCAATGGGACTTTTCTATCGAAGGCAATTCAGTTCAGTTTAAGTCCACCTAAGTATACTAAAGGTATACATAAGTACAGACATGACCTAACCATTAAATGCTTGCGTCTAAATTACGCCCGACAAAATGCTCTTAAGTACTTTGGTCAAGCGTGCTTATAAGACATTGCAAACTGACTCTTGTGCCGCCACTACACGGCAATTAATCTATATTCGTATATAAAAAATGGTATGCAACGTTATTTTTATTATTTATCATTAAAAAAGAAAGTTATAGTATCACAGAACAAATGAAGGCTTAAAAACAGTCACATAACCGTTTTTAATTAAGTCATACAACGACGTCGTTCAAAAGTCCACAGTCCATACTACAAGAGCGCTTTATGCAAGCTTAACACGTCCACTATGAGGTAACAAAGTTTTTCACGTGATATTTATCTCAAACATTTCATATTTTTTAAACTATTTAGTGGAGAGTGCGCCATGTTTTAAAAATTAATTAATGAATAGGGTACAGTGTATGAAATGTAATAAAAACTCGTTATTTTCCGACGTAAGAAATTATAATTCCGTTTGTCAAATGTCAACTTTTATTTATTTATTTACCTTTAAAAATGACCTGCGTAATTAAAGTTGGTAAAAAATTACTTCGCGTACATCCGCTCGACAAAATAAAATGATGTGTCTTACCGAGTTTGAAGAGCACCTCCCGCCCTAAGTAGTAAGTACTAAGTAGTAAGTAGTCTAAAGGTGGTTACTGACCTGCCTGCCGCAGGGGCAATCTAGGGTGTAGGAGTGGGGATGACCCTTAATTGCCTCCTTAATTGTGATGTATGTAGGCAAGCAGGGGCAATTTTTTAAGTCGGCCCTGCGGCAGGGCGGCAGGAGCAAGGAGTGTTGCAAAAGTTCCCGATTTATCGGGAGATATACTAATTTTAATTAGTATCTCCCGATATCCCGATTTAGCGAACGTATCTCCCGATTTTTTACATTTTCAACTAATGTAAAATAATAATCATAAATAAAATTGAAAAGTAATAATCAAAATACTAAAATGAACTTTTAACACAAAATCTATGTACGGGGACTTCCCGAAATTGCTCGCACCACGTCCTATGGGACCTATACCTGTAACCTTATTAGGTTTTTAACTTCGCGGTATGGTTAAAGTATATTGCACTGATACATCTTAAAATAGAGTTCATTATTGTTTGGTAAGTGTACGGGGGAGATCCCTAAAGATTACTTTGTTCGGGTTGTTTTACGAATTAGGTAGCTTAGGCCATGTATATACAGTGTTCTTCGTTCATAGAATTACATTCACTAATTACTAGCCTTCTTCTGTTTTGTTGAGAACTGTTGTGCTTTATGTCCAAATTTGTTAGGTAGCATTAGTAATCAAAAAATTAATTTAGAATGGCGTTTGCTTCCAAATACGAAAGAAATTAAATCACTCAGTGAAGAAACAGAAGAATTTCGGAGAAGCGTGAGTAGCAAAAATATATAATCATAAAATTTTAGTTTAAATTATAAAGACATTATTTTGATCGCAAAAAAAAATGAAACGAAAAAGAACGACGTCTAAAAGAACGTTTTATGATACATTTCTAAACCCATGGATGTAAATAAAAATCTCCCGATTTCTCCAGATTTTTAGCTGGCAAATCTAACGATTTTTTATTTTTCACCTTTGCAACACTGCAGGAGCGCAAGACCTTCCTTTCTCCCTAGATCAGCCCTGCCGCTGTTGCGTGTGTAGCGCAATCGGGCCAATTTCGTTCAGTTCGTTACGACTTTCGCGAGGAGCACACGTATGAGTACAAGTCAGAACCGCAGAAAGAACGTTATTTGAATGTTGTAACTTACAAGTAACATTACTGGGATTTGTTACCTAACTTATCATACGGGCTAGTATGGGAAAGTAAATATTACAATAATATTAAATTGCTGGAATATAAGTAAAATGTAATTAAATAAATATTTAAACAATAATACAAATTTTAGTAAATAAATTTTATTAAAACCATCATTAGAAAACTATCCTGGCTATTTGTAACACTAGTTAAATTATAGTTACTAAGCACTAGATAGTTAAGTTATATCACAGAACAAATTGGTATATAACCAATTTGTTCTGTGATATAACTTAACTTTATTTTACTTAATTACTTAACTTAAATTATGACGAGTAAAGTTAGTGATATTTAATTGTCTTTGATAGCCTAAAAATAGCGCGGAAGAGCTATGCTGCAGCTTCTAAGCACTATATTATGGTTGTAATTATTAATTAATTGGTTGTTTTATTGATAAATGTGGGTGTCTATAGGCCACAGTGTCCACTTACCATCAGGTGGACTGTGCTCATTTGTCACCCTTATTCTATATAAAAAAGAGCCAAGGCTATATAATATACTGATTCATTGATATTTCGATAAAACTGGCGCCATTTTCAACGCGTGCGTCCAGCGAGACGTACACTCTCATACTGAACGGCAGGCGTGTGTGTAGAGACAGCTCCGATATTGCTCCGATCGCGGTGCTTCCTAGATTGCCCCTGCGGCAGGCAGGTTAGTAGCCGCCTTTAGCGGTCAGCCACCGCAGAGTCTAGATCACATGAAGATGCCTCGTGTAGAGGCGAAACACGTGTCGTATTGTCGTCGGTGGTGTGTCTTTCCTAGTATAATGGTGTTGGGAGTAGTGGTGCTGGGATTAGTGGTGACGGTGATAGTGCACGCAATTGAGGGAGGGCGGGAGTTGCTTTTCAAACTAGGTAAGACACATCATTTTATTTTGTCGAGCAGATGTACGCAAAGTAATTTTTTACCAACTTTAATATAATGGACTTCCGCAAAGTAACGCCTGATTCTATTAATGACCTACATAATGCTTACTTTTTACTAATATAAAAACTACAAATACAACCTATACATACATATATACATATATAATTTGTTGTTTAGTACAAATAACTGTGAATATATACGTCTGTTTAGCAATACATATGACATGAATGAATTATGTAAGAAGTGTTGTCGACATTAAAATAAATTTTAAAATAAATTTTACAATATAATGATTACGAACTATTTACAAAATTTATTTTAGAAACTGCTTGGAAGCGACCACCTCATTCCCAGGGGTTATTATCAACCATGTATTCATTTATACTATAATAACCCATTTTATACAGTTTCAGCTTAATAAAACATTTAAACTTGGTAATAGAGAGAACCTGTACACTTTCCGGGACCTTGTTGTAATAGCGTATACATTGCCCCAAGAATGAATTACTGACTCTGTGGAGTCGAGAAACTGGCATCACTAGCTTGTGTTTGTTCCTAGTGTTTACAGAACGTATATCACTTTTTTTTACTAAAACTATCTTTGTTTTTGTGAACATACATTAAATTTTCGTAAATATACTGAGAGGCCAAAGTTAATATATTAATTTCTTTAAATTTATCTCTAAGAAACTCTCTCGGTTTTAGATTGTAAATAGCTCTAATGGCCCTCTTCTGTAAAACAAAAATAGTTTCTGAATCAGCCGCATTTCCCCATAGCAAAATCCCATAAGACATTATGCTATGGAAATAACTAAAATAAACTAATCTAGCTGTCTCGACACTAGTGAGACCTCTAATCTTTTTTACAGCATAGGCTGCAGAACTTAAGCTGAGATCTATAGACCGTACTTTGACTTTGCTCAGACTTAGCTTACGAAAAACTTAGCTGAGTATATGCTTAGCATAACCTTTGATTCTGAATTTATAGTTGTATCGGGCTAAGATTAAGCTAAGCTTATGCTAAGGCCCAGACAGTCCATACATTAATAGATGCTTCATTCCACGCATTATGTTCTTGACTTTACTATATAGAATTAAAAAATAAATATATTTAAAATCGAAAACAGTCCAAATTG
Organism: Parnassius mnemosyne; assembly: GCA_963668995.1. Lineage (NCBI taxonomy): Eukaryota > Metazoa > Arthropoda > Insecta > Lepidoptera > Papilionidae > Parnassius > Parnassius mnemosyne. Next base: position 17,244,344 of record CAVLGL010000035.1, on the reverse strand, counting down.
TATTTCATAAATAAGTTATTATTACATCAAATATTTCTATTGAATATACTACGAGCGTATGAGAACGGGAACGGATGAGATGTGTGCAAAATCAGAAAAAAAAGGAGAATTTAAGAAATTCGAAATAAGATTGAATTACGTAAATAGAAAATTGATTAATGCTATTTAAAACTAGAAGACGGCCTAAAACTACCTATTTATTGTTATAAATACAGTAACATAAAAAGCAATTTAAAATTTATACGGTGGTTTTGAATAATATCCTGCGTTTTACGTAAGTCGTCGATATCGTTGACTTAGGCTTTGCTAAGCGCGCACTCAGCATGACTTCGAAGTTAGCTCTATAAATGCCGACTTTGTCTTAGCTCGAAAGTAAGAGAGAGTCTGAGCAAAGTCAAAGTACGGTCTATAGATCTCAGCCTTAGTCTGCTTGCTAATTTGGATATATGGGGGCCCCACTGGAGCTTTGCGTCAAGAGTGATGCCAAGAAAAACAGTGGATACAACATGGCTCAATTCCTCCCCATTTAAAAACACATTGGTATTCACATTTTTAACATTCTTGTTGTAAATTTAACACAATTAGTTTTATTTCCGTTCAAATGCAGATTATTAACGTTAAACCAATGCACTAATTTTGATATAGCATTATTCACTTCGTCACATTTAAATGATTGACGTTTAAGTTTAAAAATCAAGGAAGTATCATCAGCAAATAAAACTATATCATGAGTATCCCCTACAAGGTGAGGTAAGTCATTAATATACACCAGAAACAGGAATGGGCCGAGAATCGAGCCCTGAGGAACACCCATTAGTACAGATGACCCGGAAGAACTTTTACCATTGATATTAACCTTCTGTTTTCTATTACTTAAATATGAAATAATAAGTTTAAGCGCTGTGTTCTTGACAACATAGTACTGTAGCTTCCTGATTAATGTCTCATGGTGAACATAGTAGAAGGCCTTGGAAAGGTCACAAAATATACAAAGCATCCTCTGAATTCTCCCATGCACAAAAAATATGTTTAATAAGCTCAACTCCAGCGTCAGTTGTCGAGCGACCCCTTGTAAAACCGAATTGATTTTTATGTAGCAATTTATTAATATTAAAGAAACTTAACATCTGATCTAAAATAATTTTTTCAAAAATTTTACTTAATGTTGGTAGTACAGAAATTGGTCTAAAATTGGCGGGGGCGAAGGTCCCAGAAAAGAGCTTACTACTTTCTTAAACGCCGGCAACGTACTGTCAATTCATTGGCGACGGTTAGTCACTTACCATCACGTGAGCGGCATGCTCGTTTGTACCAACTTCTATAAAAAAAATAAGATAATGGCCAGTTATTTAGGTTTAATATTATTAAGGTTAATACTGAGGGTTTAGGTAGGTTAAGATATAAGTTCAGTCTCACTAAAATATTTGTAGATAGTAAAAATCAGCTATATAATATACGAGTATTTTATATGTATTTTATAATATTTACAGAAACTTTAACCCGTTGCTTGTTTTGGTTTGTATTTGGTATTATTGTTATTTGATTTACATTAGTTTATTTGATAAGAATATAATTATTAACAAAGTCATTATTCTGCGGGAATTCATTGCTTGATTTTTGCCTAAATACTCAAAATGCTACTTAATTTTAAGATGCCGTTAAGTCTTGTACTGTCTATATCACTATTAGTCAAAGTGAGTGTAGCATCATGAGAATTCACGACGTCCTACAACTGAGTAGCGTTTGAGTATTTGGCCATCAAACTCCTATCGAAGGGCGACACTTAGCCTGAATAGTTTATCGCATGCTTACTGACAGCAGTGATTCTTGCATAGATTGTCACTTCATTCGCCGAGGGGTGAATAGAATATTTCCTCTCTAACGGTTGTTGCTTTTACGACAAATGAGAATGGATTTCCCACTTGGAATTATAAATGATAGATTTTTCAAATTTTTAGATTAAAATCAATTCTTTATCGTCAAACCCTAGTCCATTAAAGGACATGACCTTCTTTCGTTATAGCAAGGATTTACTTTAACCGCCTTGCTTGGTAGTTGGATTGACGTTTGCTAGCCACTTCACGTCACTGGTTCGAATCGATTAGTAACTTATATTAAGCATTAAAATGTGTATAAAAATGAAATATTACGTTAGATCAAAAAATGTCAAACATTCTTCAGAGATCAAACATTTTATTAACAACAACACAAAACAAAGTTTGTGCCTCAGTCCATCAGACGAAGAATAACGAACTATGTCAAGTACGTCTTTCTTTTGTCATTATCCTTTTGACTTTTTCTTTTGAAATCAAAGCTTCAGAAAAACGCAAAATTTGACAAAGTTGAACATAAAATTGTTATTTCGTAAATATAATCTAATTTAATTTATTATATTTATGTCAACACCCTGAACCGGAATTCCGTATGTACAAAAAAATTACAAATATTCACTCCGAGGACATGATGTGAAATCTGCCAATACAGCAGTCAGCGTGGCGTAAATTATTGCCGCGTAATGTTGGCGTAAAAAATCAATTGAAAATTCCAGAAAGATCTCATGGCATCCGAAAGATGGTGGCATAACGCATGTCAAGGGTGACTATTATGGTAAATCCTTCCTTTAACAGAAGAGGCCGAAATCCATCAGTAAACTTCTACGAAGTGATAAAGAAGAATAAGAAAAAAATATTTATTTTATTGGATGAAAAAACAATTTTAAAGGAGTTAAAAATAAACTAAATATATGACGCTATGCACAATTACAGTTACGTCCACCATTTTGAAATGTTGATTCAAAAACTTTGAATTGAAATGAAAAAAGTTAACTGCCCTTTTCTTGAACGAACGTAAATTGATAATATTATATATTCTACACTATAATACTACATGATTGAAAATCATTTTTCTTTCTTCTTTAGTATGTTAGTCCACACGGCTATACAGTTAGGCAGAAATAAATTATTATAGACTAATAAAATGTTTTGCTAGCGGAGTAACGTACATTTTTATGACATGCTATGCATAAAACAAGCTTTGGTCGAAACATGTTTAATAACAGTATTCTTACAGAAATTCATAATAAGATATTTCATGAGACATTTTTAATAATTTTTTTAATACTAAAATTAAAATATGTGAAACGTACATATTTTTTGGTTTATCGGAAACGGGTCTAATAAACTTTGCACTTAAATAATTTTTGGTACTTCTGTAATATACGAGAAATATTGTCAAATGGCTGGTATTTCGTTTTTGTTATAGGAAATAATAATACCGTGATTATACATTTGTTTAAATAAAATTAAAACATGCGATATTTATTACCATAGTAAAACACTTCAACTAAAATCTTCCATTTTTCGTACAGTCATGCTCCCTGATGCATAAAAACGCTGGTTGCGTTTCGTCGCTGAATGGCTATACATAGCCTTTGAACGAAAAAAACCAGCCCTCTTATCACCAGTGATGACGTTAAGTCGCGATATTACTTGATAGTAAAGCGCGTTACTAATGACTAGATTCCTCGACTCCACTCTAGAATTTTTGAATAAGGTAGGCCCGATTTTAGTCACTGAAAATTATGAAACAAATCTTTCTGCACACTCCGTACCAATGGAATATACCACTGTTTTGTTGGTTAACTTTCAGTGGAACATTCTCGCTGGGACAGAGTGATTGCCATGTCCATCTTGCTACCGGAGCAAAGCACAGGTCTACTTTATTATTTAAAATTTTGTTACTGACACTAGGCACGGAAGCAAGGAAGCTGGGCAATGCAACACTAGAAAGATTTGTTACAGAGATACCTCTAAAGAATAGTGTTATAAATAAATAGAAGACTATACTAATAAAATTATACGAAAACTCCTAATGACGCCATTTAATTTTAGAGAATACACTTTTCTTATCTTGTGAAAAGTTTTTTATTGAGTTAGTTACAAAAACTACCGAGCACTTAATTTGATTAATTGAAAACTTTGGATGATTACACTGGGGGTTGGTGAAAATTACAAGCTATTAACTTAGTCTTAAACTATTCTGAACTCTGCAATAGTAATAATGAGATAATATTCAGATATCGAGTAAATTAACCTCTATAGGTGGTAGAACTCTTTTTCTGCTTAGAAGATGTCCAAATATTTCTGTCACCGAATAGCAGTTTGTGCACTGCTGTGTTCCGGTCTAAACTTTATAGAGCGCCAATATAATTAGTAAGTTACAGGCAGATAAGACTCCTTGGAGGTGATAACGTATCTGTATTATTTTTTATTTGAAGTTGGTTGCAGATGTTCATTTGCTGCAGCAGCCACTTACCATTAGATTTTTTTATAGTATAAGGGTGACAAACGGGCACACAGTTCACTTGATGGTAAGTGGTTGCTGTGGCCCATAGACATCTAGATGTGGATGTCTACGTTCTGATTCCACGTTTGCGAATCAAAATGCACATGCATTGTCACCCGCGAAGACTAAGATGGAATGCCTCGTTTCCAGTAAAAAGGGTCTCCGGTACCATTCGAAACCACACTCACCATTCGAAACACCACAGCTTCAATTTGCTATTTTACGCTGGTATTCTGTGAAAGCGTGGTCCTTCCCCGGTCGAGCCGACCGATTCGTGCTACAACTATACTATTAATATAGCTGCACCATGGCTCTACCACGTATATAGATAATATAGATGGACTGTAATTTCGTTTATCACTTAAAAGAAAAACTCCTTTTCTAAGAGATTAGGGAGATCATTGCAAGTGTTAATACTATGGATATGCCGGGTTGACAGTTAAAACTGAAAGGATAATTTCGTTAATAAGGATAAGATCATCTCGCTCCCGAAAAATTTATGGCCTCTTATACGTTTAGAATTTATTGCAATCAGCAATTCTCCTTGTTTTAATAGTAAAGCATTTATAATTAATTTATTATTATCATGATCAATTTTTATTCATGTTTATATTTCAAAATAAAAATATATTCCATCATGGATTGCTTATTATTTTTGTGCATGGATTGAAACGTCTTTATTTGTTTATCTTTAGAATTTTTTATTCCATTTATTTTTTGTATAGCACAGCATTTTATATTTTTGCGTGATATTTAAAATTTTAATGTTATACGTTAGTTCAAAGAAAAGTTGCCAAATAAAAAGAACTGACTGAAAAGGGACTTCTTCTTTATACTATGGCTAAGAACAGGCTTGGTGGACTAAGGAATGTACAGCTTTGTAAGTATAGCTCATGACATTGAATGGTGTCGTCTAAATAGTTACATTATTATACTTCAAGACCCATTTTCCTATCCATCTTTTTTCTCCTAGTTTATATGGCACTACCCCTTAAGTATAACCTATTTAATAAAAAAGAGAATGATATAAATACGTTCACAATTAACGCAGATATCGCGTAACATACAAAAAAATACATAGTAGAATTGAGAAACTCCTCCTTTATTTGAAATCAGCTAAAAGCTCAGAATTAGGTGAGAATATAATAAACTGTTAGCCATATAGTCTCGAGCGTAAGAGAATCCACTACCAATACTTAGTAATAGTTGGTAAAGTCCATGTGTGCTGAAGTCCATGAAAACCAGCCATCTACTTCAAAGTAAGTAGTTAAAGGTAAGATTAATAAACACTGCTTACTTCACAAACAGTGTTTATGAATGTAAATTTACGATAAATTACTACCCTGGCTAAAATGCAATTTCGTATAGTAGTGCATGAGCTGTGATTTATCGGTACTTCAATTTAATCTACGTTTACGTGGTAAACATTAAAGTAATGAATATTTTTAAAATTAGGATTTTTGTTAACAGATATTTATTGCAGTTTTAGTAAATAATTAACAGTTATTAAATAATTAGGCCAGTTATTTTATATGACGTCATTATATCGATACTCACGCATTGCGGCAGTTCAACCGACCTGTTTCAAAATCCTTTCAGAATCCTCTCGATGCGATTTTATTGGAAGAAATTGAAAGTAAAGACTTTAGAAATGAGTGGGGGGGGGGTGATTCGAACTTTAGGTCTAGTCAGTTTGAATAGCCTATCATGTAGAAGATGTCATGGGGGCCATGGTTGAATAGGGGCTAAAAGTTCTCATTACACTCCTTGGGGTCAAAATGGGTAAAAAACAAAAAATTGTGGGGTGGCTCGAACTTTAGGCATATTCAGTTTGAATAGCCTTATGTAGAGGATGTCATAGGAGTCATGGTTGAATAGGAACAAAAAGTTCTCATTACACTCCAAGGGGGTCAAATGGCCAAAACCTTTAAAATTGTTATTTCGGCTATAACTCCGCCTCCTTCGGAGGTTCTTTTCACAGTCTTTACTTCCCGCATCCTACTTGTTTATTTAAGAAAAAACATTAAACGATAGCAGGTTTATGAAAATTATACTTTGTGATCACTTTACGATATTAAATAATATTAAGAGAAGAAAGATTTCCAGATCTCTAGACCTCAAAATGTACGTTATTAATTATTAATTACTTCAAATGAGGTGCGTGGAAAACAAAATCATCGGTAGCAGATGGTAAATTTACATAGGCCTACATAATTAACTTGGATTGGATAAGGCTTTGAGGCAAACGGCATTGTAAGCTGGAGATTATGTGTATTATAAGATATTGTATTAGTAGATATTTTAGATAGATAGATTATTTTGTTGCAAAATATCTTAGTAAATTACCTTCAGATGTAGGTCACACTTTGGACATTTCTGATAAAGTTTTAATAATGTGTTACAAGCGAAATAACAAATCAGTTTTTTCGTACTTTCGACTCTTTAAGTAGTAGAGCCACAGCTTTTGCTATTGGAAAATAGGCTGCCAAGGAAGTCGCGGCTTCACAGACAAAATTTTGAATTTACTGAGCTGAGCTAGGTATGCGGCTCGAATTTCCAACGACCGAGTCCTTTCAGATCGACTCGATTCACTGGCACCGCGAAGAGATGTTGTATCCCTTTGCATTTTCTTTTGCATCTACCACGGGAAGTGATCTGTGGAATTGTTCGAATTAATCCCAGTCGCTAAATTTCACGAACGCACATCGCGGCAAAACACCCTTGCAAAACATCTGAATGCTTGGCAGTCTACCACTGTTTGTTTCACCAAGAGTTTCGCGTACGACCTCTTTGTGAAATAGTTTACCAACGGCGATTTTTCCGGACCGATACGACTTAGCGACCTTCAAGAAAAGAGCTTACTCCTTTCTAAAAGGCCGGCAACGCACCTGCAAATCCCCTGGGGTTGCAGTTGTTCATGGGCGGCAGTAGTCACTTACCATCAGGTGAGCAGTATGCTCGTTTGTCCTCACTGCTATAAAAAAATAGATGTGTTTATTTTTGTTCAACATATATTATAAATGAAATCGATCTTATTGAAAGTAAGTAAACACTTTGTTCTGAGAAGAACCAGCAAGAAATCCAGGGGAATTTTTACTGGCTAGGAATTTGATTGAAATCGTCCATTGGCTGCAGAAGACACAATTAGGTCGACTGCCGCTTGTCAATATAATGTTATTTAAAATGTAACAAAAATACCACAAATAAAACCGAGATCTACGAAATTCCTTTTAGATTTGCACTGTCACAGAGGGAACACTTATAGTTTCGTTCTGCTCGTCTGTCTGAACGTGTCACAGCATGCTTAACATCCAGCAACTACTCACGAGTACATAAACTTTAAGGATTATATATTTTTTTAAATAAGAAAATATTACATCATAGTAGGTGTTTTTAAAATAATTTTGTAGTTTCGTAAAACACTTTAACCCTAAGCTTAGTTTCCGAATTATGAAATTTCAAAGTAGTCTAAAATGTGTTTCAGTCACAACTTCTTAAATATTTTTATATTACGGAATATTATTATGTTCACCAGACCTAATTACGGTCACGGCCAGTCTCAACGTAAGAGACATCTGGGCAGGACAGGATTATAGTGCCGCAGTGTATGCTCAAATAAAGGAGCACTCTCATTCTCATAGTCTGATGGGACGGTAATCCGACACGACCCGTGAGAGACCGGGCTTTGGACCAACACTTATATACTTTACTTTTTAGCTCACTTACTCAAAACTTTACTCGCTTTCTGAGGGACTAAGGTGAAACACCAAGCAACTTCCTGACTCCAGGCTGCCATTGAAAATTTTTGACAGAAACACTCAATCCACACGGCAGCTTTTGCTGTCGCACGGATGGGCCGGCTCGAACCGGGGTGGTACCACGACCTCACAGAAAACCAGCGTGAAGTAGAGGTTTACCTCTGCGTTTCGCTTGGTGAGTGCAGGTGGCCGGAGGCCCTCTTTACTGGAAATGAGGCATTCCATCTTAGTCCTCACGGGTGACAACGCATCTACATATTGATTTGTAATCGAGGATAGATGTAGATGTCTATGGGCCACAGCAACCACTTACCATCATGTGGACTGTGTGCTCGTTGGTCACCCTTATCCTATAAAAAAAATAACTGATTGTGGCCCGACGCGGAATACTTTTTTATTTATTTATTTATTAATACAAAGCTAGGTACATTATTACTGAAATCATCTCACCAAACTTCAATCAGTTTATCGAACACGCTCTGAAAACTATATTATTATGCACCGTCACCTAGAATACAAAAAATATATAAAATAATAATAATAAAAATATGTAAATTATTTAGGGGCGTTTCTCTTAATCATTTTATTTCGTTATTAATTTTGGGTAAGACAATGAATTTAGTCAAACGCTGTCCATAGTAATTAGGCTCTTCTAGTTTTTTCTTCGATACCTTACGCGTGATATAACTGTTAATAACAGGTACTTTATATTCCCTCCTATAATAATGTTCTATGGCTATTTAATATTAAACTCGTGTTACAACTGTGAGTATTTTAAACACGGGGAATAATTTTTCATATTACTTTTTACAACTTCTATTTTTATCTTTAGAATTTAATAAAAAAATTATAATGCGACTTTGTAGGCATTCCACCTGTTTTAAATAATAATAAATAAGAACTAAATGTGTCATAATTAATTAAAGACTCAATTGATATACCATTACCATACATACACCATACACCATACATCAATAATGAACATGTTTACTTAATTTGTTAGAATTTGCCTGTAATAAACTTTCATTTCGAATTATTCATCAATATGTAACTTCTAATTAAAACGATTACAATCCTAAATATTTGTAACTACTTACAAATTCTATTTTGTTACACTGACATGATAGTTTTTCGTACTCAGGACTTCGTGATCAGCAATGGCGTTTACGACCATTAGGCCAACGAGTCAGTTATATACATAGTCCACCTGAAGGTGATTGGATGCTGAAACTGATTTAATATTGACATTTAATGCAATGGAACGGTGTGTACATTTATATAACATAACATGTTTCAGTAATGTGTAGACTGAATGTTATAAAATGTGTTATATAACTAGAGAGTATTTTTCTCTAGTCAATAAACTAGGACGAACCCAGTATCTATGTTTTTTTCTTTTGTTATTTAAAAGTACAAGAGTTGCTGCAGCAGCTAGCAAAACGTCCTCTTGTGTCGACATTGTGAATAGCACTGTAGAACGACATTCGACAATGTTATATAACATTGTTATAATGCATTGTTATTCTAATATGTACAGTAATGTTATATGTCGCAATGTTGAAAAACAATGAATAATGTGGACGTGTTATAAAACAAAAGTTACACAACATGTTACTTAATCTGTACGCACCCTAAGAGATAATCAGCACAACGGAATCCTATGCCGCGTGACTAAACATGTAGATTGCAGTTTTTATTATTTTATTGGATTTGTATTCCAAAAAACTTCAATAAGAAGAACATGGAATGTTTCGTTACCGATAAAAAGTGTCTCCGGTTCTCTACACTCTTCGTACAAAACACATCAAGCTGCTATTTTGCGATCATATTCTGTGAAAGCATTTGGAAAAATTTATTACTAAATATGTGCTTTAGCAATGTAATATTGAAATATAGCTATGGCTTCCCTTTTTCTGGCGAATTAATTTATGTTCTACTTACTGCGTTTAAATATAATTCATTAAAAGTATTTTTCAGGAATGTCTAGAACAGGTAAATGAAATTGTATACTTGGGGAGTGCTTTTAGCCGGGATGGAAGATGTGATTTAGATGTGGACAGGCGTGTCGCTGCCGGGAACAAAGTCAATGGTGCCCTGACTGCGTTAGTCAAAAGGCAAGGCGTAGTGAAGAGTGCACGCCTTGCAATACATAACGCAGTGTTGGTACCGACTTTGTTATATGGCAGCAAAACCTGGGTATGCCAGAAGAAGCATAAAAGCTAGTTGAATGCAGTGGAGATGCGATCTCTTCGTAAAATGTGCGGCGTTACCATGGCCGACCGAAAGCGAAACGCAGAGATTCGTAATATGGCAGGTTTGAAAGATGACCTTATCACAAAAATTGATAAGGGCGTGCTTCGGTGGTTTGGGCACGTTGAGCGAATGAGTGAAGAGAAAATATATAGTCCCGTCAGGGATTGTGCGTGAAGATAAGTAAGTAAGTAAGTAAGTTCATTGAAGAATTTTGATGATATTTTCTACGTGGTAGAGCCATGCTGCAGCTATATTATGGTTGTAGCACGAATGGGTCGGCTCGACCGGGGAAGGACCACACTCTCACAGAAAACCAGCGTAAAATAGCAGCTTATCGCTGCTGTGTTTCGTATGGTGAGTGTAGAGAACCAGAGACCCTTTTTACTGGCAAAGAGGCATTCCATCTTAGTCCTCACGGGTGACAACGCATCTGCATCTTGAATCTTTATTGAGGATAGATGTAGATGTCTATGGGTCACAGTAACCACTTACCATCAGGTGGACTGTGTGCTCGTTTGTCACCCGATTCAAATAAAAAATAAGTATTCTTGTTTATTACATGTAAATCCATGCCGCGCGACCAAATACGTATATCGCAGTTTTGATTGTTTATATTTAGTTTAAATTCATAATTCTTTTTTGTGTACACTTACAGCAACTAACATTGAGTATGAGCTTGGAGTGGCTTATCAACAAGAAAGATAGTTTACCATTATGCGTTTAATGAGAAATCAATTTTACAGTCAAAATTTGACAACTCCGTGGCGCACTGAGCCGCGCTATTAAATCGCGCACGAAACAACTATTTGTATGATATGAATGCATAAACCACGCACGAAACAAGTATTGATATGAATACCAGCGTAAAATAGCAGCTTAACACTGCTGTGTTTCGTATGATGAGTGTAGGAAACCAGAGACCCTTTTTACTGGAAAAGAGGCATTCCATCTTCGTCCTCACGGGTAACAACGGATCTGCATTTTGATTCGCAAACGAGGATAGATGTAGATGTCTATGGGCCGCAACAACCACTTATCATCAGGTGGACTGTGTGCTTGTTTGTCACCCTGTCCTATCCTATAAAAAAATCTACAAATAATTCTTCCGGTTCTGCATATTTGTCCTGGTGCATTTGTAAACTGCCTCTACGATACGGGAGAAAATCCTAGTGTATTTTTAAAAAGTGTGTAGTGGGTAACTTTTTTTAAATAAAAATAATATACAAATTTCTTTTTTTAAAAGAAACAAATTGCAACTAAAACTTTCCTGACAACTCACAAAGGACCACAGGTGTAATAACAGCATTTCTCTATTTCCCAGCTCGTTCCTAAATCCATTCGTTTTACGTTATAAAACGTGGCTAGACTGAAAACAAAGTTATCAGGGACATAACAGTGTCTGGAATGCAACATTGCTGCAATATATGAGAAAAGTTTATATTTTCATATATGAAACTAAAGTTTTAGTTTTATTGCTAACTTCTATAAGGCTATTTATTTATAATCAAGCGAGATAACAACGAAAATTGAAAACTTATCTGATTTTCAGTACAAACTCAAAATTATTCAATGTATTTTATGAAGGAGCCCAATAATTGAGTAATAAACGGGACTCGGAGTTCTTTTACAGTGGTTCCAAAATAAACTTAAAAACGACAATGATTATGTTACGATAATTGCAAACGTAAACGTAAAGTTTCATAAAAATTTAGTACCGTTTTCAGGAATTACCCTTACCGATTTCATTGTTTGAATTGTATTTAAGATGATAAGCAAGACATTTCTAGAGTACGTTTTATTAGATTATAAAAAACCTTTAAGATGATGTGAAAAATAGCGAAGTTCCTAGCTAATAAGCTTCGTTCATAATATTATAAAACCGTTTCTTAAGCATACAGCAAACCCTCTACGACCCTCTCGTCCAGTCATGCAATATTTATTACACATCCTTTTCCGTCTAAAGGCTTTAATGTAGCTTGTGGTTAAATTTGGTACAAACGAGATTTACATAATTAAGTCGAGATAGGTAAAACTTTAACTTAAACGGCATGACTGAACTAAGGTTGTTTAAGCGACCGCAAAACGTGATGACTATAAATGTGTTTCATTTTTAGAAATAGTAAATCATTGATTAGGTTTGTAGTGGTGATGTAAGAATATACATTACCCTATTTCATCACATGGGTGTCGTAAGAGGCGACACAAGGAAACTAATATAGGAGATCCGCAGATGCACCTTCTTGACAACAGGTCAAAATAATAAAAACTGCGGTTACCAACCCACCTGCCAACCATGCCATTGTTGCCACACTGTAGTAAATAATTCACTGTAAAGATCTATATAATATATTTATTCTTTAGATATTTTAACCAAGTAGTCCCCTTCCCATGCGCAACCACGCACGTCTTTTATATATTTTTTTTCTAACTACCCCACCAAAATCACCGCCAATTGCTCAGATATTATATCGTAAAGTGCTCGTTTCTAATCAAGATACTAACGCATATAAAGTGTAATAATGCCAAAGCGGAATACTAAAGATAAAAATGTATATTACAAAAATAAATTACGAAAATTAGAAAAAAAGTCCCATCATCGTTGAATAAGATGCCTATTTTCATCAAATTCTAAAGAAACCCCAAGTAAATACTCGTACAAGTTTTCTTACGCTGGTGTTTAAGTGCTTAGAAAGTTGGTAGGTACGACATCCAATATAGAAAATCATAATACGAAGGTTACATATCTAACAATCTACTCATAACTTAATGTATTAACACCGGGAGGTTACCCGAGGTAAGACGTAGGTTAAGCATACTGGACGGTTATCCGAAACAATAACACGATGGTTGAAAAACCATGGGTTCAGAAGTTAGTTCCACATGTAAAATTTTTCTTTTAACCTTAATATATTTTGCCGCAGTAATTAAAATCTACCCTCATAACTTATAAAAACGTATTTTTGCCAGGCCCAACAGCGACAGAAGATTGCGAAACTATTAATGAAAATTTGGATTCCGATGAATTAGCTACAGCTCCAGAAATTGCACCTGATCTATCCTGCATCGACAATGAATCTAATGCTACCACTACTCCTAGTTTGTACCTGGAAGTTTTGGTGGCGTTGGGAGAAATCATAGAAGAGGCTTTGTATTGTTCGCTGTTTATTAACTTATCTTAGCTCAACAACACACCACCACACGTGTTACCGGGCCGGCTGTCGGACAGAGACTGCCCTTTCGTTACCCGCACCTCGTGAAGTATGCGCTCGAGACAAGTTAGTGTATTTGCATACACTACATCCCTTCCTTGTCTTAATTTACTATTTTTCCGAAGTATGGTATATCTGGTCATTTATAAAGTTATTTTTAATAAAACATCTTTTTTTAACTTTCACTGTTTAATTTATTGAAAATCACTCATCGTAAACATAGTCCTATTAAATTAAAGAATTATTAATATTTTGTAAGTTGTTTTCTTTTACAGCATCTTAATCATTTTAACTATCATTTATTTGTACAATCCTAATCTATACTTTCCTCTACATCACTTTCTAGTCTTTCTTCTTTCTCTCCAATATTTAATTCCTTATTCTGATCACCAGGAACTGCCCATCTTCCTTCAACTTTCTTTAAGTGTACTATATTCCTTCTATAGACTTGTCCCGTTTCGTCGTTACGGACATCCACATCCCCACCTACTCTCCGATGCACCGTGTGAAGAACTGGATCGTAATTTAAGCTTAATTTATTATTTTTATTAAAGTTTTTGGTGTATACTCCTGGTACTTAATCACACTCTTTGGCCTTGCTCCTCTTATATGTATATTCCTTTCCCGCTTCTTTCTTTTCATGATCCCTGTTCCTGACCTCAGAGTCTTCGAGTTCATGAGTAATATCTGTAGCCATGGGAATTTTATCACGGAACTGTATTTTAAAGAATAGTTCTGCTGGGGTTTTTCCGGTCACATTATGAGGTGTACTGTTGTACATAGTCATATAATCCAATAAACCCCCCTGCCAGTTCTTTTTCTCGACTTGACATATTTTAAGGCGTTTTAAAATGTCGCGAATCTGACGCTCAAATTCCCCATTTTGCTGAGTCCAGCAGGGTATTGTATTATGCAAAATAATATTTCTTTCCGTGCAGAATAATTCGAAATCTTCACTGCAGAACTGCCTTCCATTATCAGCAGTTATTGTCATGGGGTTATCCAGTCGACTGAAAATTTCTTTGAGATTTTGTATGATCTCTGCACTGGTGATTTTGCGACATATCTTCAATTCTTTATACCGACTGAAGTAGTCCACAACAACTAATATATAATCACCGCTTGGTAGAGGACCCATCAGGTCGATAGCTATATCCACCCACGGCTCGTAAGGTAATTCTCTTCGTTTTAGGGGATTCGGAGGATTTGGTGCCGACACAAGGGTGCAGCCTTTACAAGACTTCACCAACTTCTCAGCGTCCTTATCGTACCTTGGCCACCATACTTTGGTTCTTAGCCTGGCCTTCATTAATACTATCCCTGGATGTCCTTCATGAGCTGCTGTTAGAACCTGGTTGCGTAGTTTCTTAGGGATTACTATCTTGAACCCTCTTAATAAAATTCTCTCATAAAAACATAGCTCATTTTGAAAAATTTTGTACTTTCTTACTCCTTCATCCCATTTATTATTGTACAAGCCTTCTCTCACCTTTAGTATTTCTTGATCTTCTTTTGAACACTCTATAATATCCTTCAGTGTAACAGCTACAGGTCTTGTACCATCTACAATTTGGTGTATGTCAGATTCCGGTACATCCCTTGACAAGTTTTCCAATTTGCACAGTCTTGATAAATAATCTGCGATGTTGTCTTTCCCGGGTTTGTAAATGACCTTAAACTTGTAAGCTTGAAGACGTAATAATATCCATCTCTCAATTCTAGCACATGGTTTGAACTTGGGTCCAAAAATGATCTCAAGTAGTTTATGATCCGTAACCAACTCAAACTCCTTGCCGTACAGAAAGATATAGAAATGTTCTACTGCCCAAACAAGAGCCAAAGCCTCTTTTTCTGTTTGGCAGTATCGCCTTTCGCAACTGGTTAACGCTTTATGACCATAAGCAATGATTCGAGGTCCTTTACTATCTATTTGAACCAATACGCCCCCTAACCCTACTGGGCTTGCATCTGCTATGACCATAGTGCGATCCTTAACGTCGTAATATCCTAGAGTAGGAATTGTAGAAAGTGCAGTTTTTAGTTTGTTAAAGGCGGTCTCCTGCTTTATTCGCCATAGTTCTTTTAACTCTGATACTTTCCCCTGCTTATTTCTTAATAATTCTTTTAGCGGCTCCGTTACAATTGCTAAATTCGGTATCCATTTCCCAATGAAGTTTATTAGTCCCAAAAAACTCTGAAGCTCACCTATATTCGTAGGAGATTGAAATTATTGGATAATTGATACGTATTTTGTTAATGGCTTGATACCTTCGTCTGATAGTTCATGTCCTAGAAACTGCACTTTTCTTACTTTAAACTAACATTTGTCTTTCTTTAGGACCACATTATTTTCCTGTAAAGTTTTTAACACACTTTTTAATCTTCGATCATGCTCTTGTGTATATTTTCCATAAACTAATATGTCATCCATGAAATTGATTTGTCCCTCACATCCTAGTAATATAGGCTCTAAAGTTTTCTGAAATATTTCGGGAGCACATGTAATTCCAAACATTAACCGCTTATACCTGAATAGACCTTTGCTGGTAATAAAAGTGGTAATATACCTGGAGTCTGGATGTATCTCAATCTGGTGAAATGCATCTTTAATATCAAGCTTGCTGAAAAATTTTGCGTTTTTTATTTTAGACAATAACTTGTCCATAGTTGGTAATGGGTGGTTTTCTCTTAGGATAGCCATATTTGCTCGTCTCATATCTACACAGAGACGGACCTCTCCATTGTCTTTTAATACAGGGACTATTGGAGAGACCCACATTGAAGAACTGTGAACTTCTTCAATAATATCTCTTTCAATTAGTTCTTCTATTTTATTGTTTATTTTTTCTTCTAGTGGTATAGGAATTCTCCTATAGGGTTGAGAAACTGGTTGAACTTTGTTGTCTATCGGTATTTCGATTAACACGTCTTTTAACCTCGGGAACGATGTTATTGTTTTCATTTGGTTTACTAGTAATCTAATTTTAAGTACACCCATAGAAATAGCTGTATCTTTACCCAGTAAATTCCTTGTGCCGTCAGCAATAATGTAAAAAGTAGCATTTTCCGATCTGTCTTCTATTTCTAAATTTGCCTCGAAAGGTCCTATCGCATGTAGTGGTTTGATACTTCCGTACCCGAAAAAAGTTTTATTAGGATTCTGATTTTGTTTACGTACCAGTACTTTATCGTTTTTTATTTTTGCCATGTTTTACCTGTAATCAAATTACATTTACACCCAATATCTACAAGCATTTTGACTTTTACCCACCAATGTTGCATTCCAACTCGCTATCCTCATCGATCCGGAAAACGTAATGTATATCATCCTTTTCTTTTTGATCCACTTGATAAGCACCTTCTCTTTGATAATTCGTTTTATATTTTTTTCGGTAATTGTCATTATTGTTGTTTTTACTTGCTTGGTATTTCCTTTTCAATGGTTGTCTCGTTTTACAATATTGTCTAAAATGTCCTCTTAATCCACATTTCAAACAGCACTTATTATCGTAGGAAGCATGTCTTGAACTCCCACACCTACCGCATTCAATTGTTTGCTTTTTGTTGTTGGCTCCCTCTTTTTGACTTACATCCACTTTATTGATGTCTTAATTTACTCCACTACTTCCAAATTCTTCCATCTGTCGATTAACTGCTTCGAGAGCATTTGCTTTTACCACTATATTACTTAAAGTTATTGGGTCTCCTGTTTGTAGTATTTTCTTTCTAAGGTCTCTAGAGGAACATTTCTCTGTTATTTGGTCAATGATTTGATCATCCTTATCTTTAAATTCACATTTATTTGCTTGTTGTCTTAATTGTATTAAGAATTTATCGAATTTTTCATTTTGTTCTTGTTTAATCAACCGGAACAGATGGCGTTCATACACCTTACTCTGTTTTGGTGCAAAGAATGCATCCAGTTTTTTCTATAGCTATATGAAAAACATCAACTCCTTCAGCCGGTATTACAGCGGCGTCAAGGGTATTATAAAAGATTTCTTGCGATTCAAGTCCGCCAAAATGCAACAAACATGCTCGTTTTTTCTCACTCTTCTCTATACCAGATGCCTCAAGGTAAATAAAGAGTGCACGTTTCCAGCGCTCCCATCTAGTACCTACAGATATAGGTTCCCCATCATAATCAAATTTCTCCAGTATGAGTTGCGACATGTTGAAATTTCAATATACTAAATTATTTACTAGTGGGACTACCTGAAACCAAACGATTCAAAATTCAAGCAATTAACTTTGCTTGTACTTATCCATAGGGGTATTCTGTTAGAACACACCACTACAATTTCTATTAAATGAACAGCTATGCTGCTAATATGTTGTGATCAGTGCCAATTAAATTTAAAAAAAAGGCCCTTTTTACTGGAAATGAGGCATTCCATCTTAGTCCTCACGGGTGACAACGCATCTACATTTTGATTTGTAACAGAGGATAGATGTAGATGTCTATGGGCCGCAGCAACCACTTACCATCAGGTGGACTGTGTGCTCGTTTGTCACCCTCATCCTATAAAAAAAATGACCAACTATGCTGCTAATATATTGTGATCAGTATCAATTTAATAACCAGTTATGCTGCTAATTTATTGTGATCAGTGTAAATTTAATGACCAGCTATGCTGATACATATTGTAATCAGTGTCAATTTAATGACCAGCTACGCTGCTATTATTTTATAAGTATTGGTTTGTTTTATGCCAATTTAATGGCCAGGTGTTACCTGCTGTAATATTGTTTACCATTTTTAACAAAATAAATGTAGTTGAAGTTTATAACACGCCTATCATAGATTGCATCAATTAAAGCATTTGTTAAACATCATAAATTTAATTTGTTAAACATTTGTCAGAATCGATCCGACGGAGAATCGAACCAAGCACCGCACAATACGTATGGATGGGTGACCTTACTGCTCAATATAATAATCTAGGCACAAATATTTTTCTAGTTATTTACACTTGACTCAATTTGAAGTTAAATTATGATATTACGATAGTATAATATAAAAATTTAAATAAATATAGATATTATGTATAATTTATATACATTTAATTTTAAGATCAGTAATGTGCAATTATATGTATTTGTAGTGCGAATATGCCTTTACATTTCAAACATCCATCCGGGTAGTTAATCTCTAATCACATACGTAGTCTAAAATGAGTTCAATATCGTTTGTTAAAATTATATCTGATTCCTTAGGTAATCTTATAGGGTCGTCTGAATATTAGCATAACCTCTAAGCTCATCTCACTTCACTTGAGTACCAGAATACTATATAAGGTACAAAAATAAAATTAGAAGTACCTTTATTAACCTTTTACCCCCCATATGAATACATCAACGAGGTTTAATGTAATACATTTAATGTAATTATCATGTAAAACTACAGTACAATGTAAATAGTACAGTAATGTTACAAAATTACATCGTAAACCATCATAGAATTAGGTATTGTGTACAAAACTTCTGGTCATAATTATTAAAAATATTAATAAGTTAATGATAATGAATCTTTCCAGAGACTTATTTCTGTTTTCCTTTTTATTTCAACAAAAGTACTTACTGTTTTCCTCGTCGCCACATGTATTGCTCGCTGTTTATTAACTTATCTTGGCTCACCAACACACCACCACACGTGTTACCGGCCCGCCTAATGGTATTAGTGTTCTGTGTGTCGGACAGAGACTGCCCTTTCGTTAACCGCACCTCGTGACGTATGCGCTCGAGACAAGTTAGTGTATTTGCATACACTACAGGCTCCATAGTTTGGTCAGAAAATCTAAGAAAACCTCGCAGAAATATGGTTACCATTATTGACAAAAAAAAAGGTACGACAAAAGAAATTAGAGAGACTCTTCTTAAAAATTGCCTTATCCTATAATAATGTCCGTTAATAACAGAAAGAGGGTAGATGCCATCAGGTTTATTAGCGGTGGAGGCCGAATGTTATCCGACCTAAATTGTCAAAATACGAAGGCTAGAATAAAGCTTACTATCCCCGGTTTGTACAAATATTTTTACAAGTTTTAAGCAGTTCTGAACGTCGGTAACGATCTCTCGGAAAAAATAAGAGCGTCTAAGGCTATCGTAAAGCAAAGGAAACAAATATTGAAAACTTTGCCCATTTCAAAGCCTTCTAGTTCTAGCTCAAGAGTGCAAACAATAACTCTCGCTTCCATTCGAATAGGGGAGGGGGACGAGCAGGTCAGAAATGTATTAGTCACCGAGCTGTGCCTGCACCCAACCATTCGAAGACCAGCCACTAGCCACGTGCCCGAACGCGACATCCCTGGCCCAGGTAAATGCAGCTAGAATAAAAACTTATTATAAGTGTTGAACTAAAATAACCGACAATAAGGGCTCATGCCCACCAGATGGTTTTAACACGGCCCGGTTTTTTGCCGGCGCCGGGTAGAAACCGTCCGAGCTTGCACACAAGACGGTTTGTACACGGCCCGGTTTCATGGAGGTGCAGCCTTAATACGTTTTTATATTCTGTGAATTGTGGACGTACAAGATATTGAGTATTAAAAAGAGAAAATGTATTATTGCGTGGCACATGTATAAAAAGCTAAAAAAGACGGTAAAAAATACAAAGACCATATTGGTCACATCCCGTGTTAACAGAAAGAGAAAATTATGGTGCATTTCCTACGCTTATTCAGAAGCAACTAATGAAACGTGACGAGAAATTCGTATATAAGTACTTTCGAATGAAAAAAAGAAAGATTTAAGAAAATGTTATACATTTTGGAACCCAAACTTAAACATGAATATACAAATATCCTACAACATTGGCCTCTCTTCTACCAAATTAATTAATGATTCGTGGTTGATCTCCATAATTATTGCGTTGCGCGTAGGTTCACACAGTTCTAAAATGGATTAGTCAAGATATTGATAATTCCTCTTTGCAAACGTGTTCTACAACCGCATATAACTTTTTTTTTCATAGTAGAGGAGGCAAATGAGCATCCGGCTCACCTGATGGTAAGTGACTACTGCCGCGCATGAACAACTTGAACACCAGGGGAATCACAGATGCGTTGCCGGCCTTTAAGAAGGAGTAGGCTCTTTTCTTGAAGGTCCCTAAGTTGTATCGGTCCGGAAAAATCGCTGGTGGTAATCGATTCCACAAGGAAGTTGTGCGAGGAAGAAAACTTCTTCTAAATCGCACAGTGGTGGACCGCCAATCATTTAGATGGTATGGATGGTATCGTGAATGACTAAAACATTATGGTCATATCAAGAAAAACAAATTATGAAAATTGCTATTAATGAGTTGTTAGACCAAAATTCCATTAACATTTGTGCACACGTAAACGACCATATTATATCTCGTATATTTTAGCACCTAAGAAAAACGGTGAAAAAATATTTATTCTAAATGTTAAATTATTTAATCAATTTGTAGCAAAATCTCATTTTGAAATGGAAGATCATAGAACAGCGTCTAAACTTATTCCAAAAAAATTACTTTCTAGCCACTGTTATCCCGTAAATACCTAAGTTTTGAATTTGAGAGTGATAGTTCTGATAAATTAACATATGAATTTAACGCAATTTCCTATGGTATTTCCATTGTTCCTAAAGTATAATTACAAAATAATGAAGGAGATTTTGACCAACCTTAGTTATCGAGGATATAAATCAGTACCTAATGTACCATGATATTTAGATAAGTATTATGCATAGGCAAATCTTATTCAGAATGTCTTTGTAATGTTAAAGAAACTTTACGAGTTCTTAGCGTTGCAAATTTTTAGTATTCATTTATAACAATAAATCTTTCAATTTCCTTGCCCGTTGAAAAATACTCAACTCTAGCAAGCTTGTTAAAAAGTTCCTTGGCTTACCCCCTGCACAATCAGAGAATGCGCTCAATTAATTAGCATACTCACCGCAGCATAACCGGCCGTTAAATATGGATGGTTATATACCAAAACCCTAGAACGCCAAAATACCTTTTGTTGAAAAGATATCATAATTATAACACCAAATTAAAATAGAGCGATATATACTTAGTAATATAAGTTGGTGGGTTCAAAACTTATTTAAATGTTAAAATTCTATTAAAAGTCCAGACTTGAAGTTGGAAATATTCTCGGACGCCTTAAAAATCATCATGGGCAGGATTTTGCAATGGTAATCGCGCTTATGGTTCACGGAAAAAACTTAAATAAAGTACCATATTAATTATTTAAAACGTTTAGCTATATTCTTAACACTAAAAACATTTGCAAAGGAACTATCGAACTGTGCTCTATTGTTAAGATTTGACAATAAGACAGCCTTAAGCTATGTTTATAGCATGGGTCCTCCCAATATTTACACTTACACAATCTGACCAAACAAATCTGGCAATGGTGCGAGAAGCCTAACATATGGATATTTGCTTCTTACCTTAATACTAAACAAAATGTTAAAGCAGATGCGGAATCAAGTAAGATCAACCCCGATATAGAATGAAGCTTATCAGATCAAGCATTTAACACATCACTGACAAATTAGGTCAACTAGTAATTGAATTGTTTGCTCCTCGCATTAATGCCAAATGCAAAATATATGTATCCTGGATTCCCAACCCACACTTATCCTTTGTTGATGCGTTTAAAATTACCTGGAAAGATATATTTTTCTACGCTTTTCCACCATTATCACTAATACTTAAATGTATTTATAAGATAATAAATGATGAAACGTATAGTATATTCGTGTTCATATGGTGGCCTGCACAATCATGGTTTTGAGAAATAATTGCTTCTGAAATATATATTTTGAACCTAGTGAAAATTTACTTCAATCTTCGTCCAGAGATCACCGCCACCCGTTACACAGCCATCTTAAGGTGGCTGCTGCGATACTCTCCAAGAAGCTTTCCTCCGACGAAACATCCCATCAGAAGCAATACATCGAATGCTAACATAACTCACAAACCAAAAAGCAATGTAATACCAAAAAGCAATATAAGTGTGTCATACTAACTCTGGTGGCAGTTCTGTAAAAATCACAACATTAATAAATTTGAGAGGACGGTAGCAAATGATATAACCTTTCTAACAGAAGGGTATAGTAAAGGTGCCTCGTACGGATCTTTAAATTCTCATAGATCCGCACTCTCTCTATTATTGGGTAACAACATTGGTTCTTATGAATTTATTAAACGTTTATTAAAAGAACACACACTTGGGACCCACAATTAGTACTTAGTTATATTTCTAAATGGTACCCAAATAGAGACCTAGAACTGAGAAAATTTACTAAAAAATTTGTTATGTTACTTGACTTATGTACGCACCGCGAGTCCAAACGATTTCACTTATAAAGCTTTATAATATTCATATCACATCAAACTGAGTAAAGAAAGTGATAACAGATGTTACAAAGACCTCAGCTCAAGGATGAGAACCTATACTTTTTATTCCTTACTTTGTAAAAAATCAAAATATTTGTCCTGCTACCGTACTCACAGATTATATTACGAGTATTATAACAAAAGATATAAGAAACGCGAATGAAACAATTTAATATCTACAATTATTAACCTAATAAAGCGGCTACAGCCCAGACAATAAGTCGATGGATTAAATTAGTATTATCAGAAAGTGGGGTTGAATACTTCAATATTCAGTGCACACAGTGCACAATACGCTTCAACCTCTTCTGCAAGTTCTGCTGGCGTCTGCATCGATACAATACGTAAAACCACTGGTTGAACCAGCCGCTTTCTAACTTTTGCTAAATTCTATAAACTTAACATAATTAATGAAGCTGAATTTGCAGAATCTGTATGTATGTAAATGTATCTCATTAGTTACAAAAAACTAATTTTAAATGAAGCGATTTATTGTAGATTATTTTTACCTTATACTTAATCAGAATATATAAATAAATAAATATTTCTAAATAATTTTGCCGTTTTTTAATTTTGGGTAGGTTAGGGTAGGGTAGTTAGAAAAGCAAAATAAATCTAAAAGACGTGCGTGCTGCTTGCGCAAGGCAAGGGGACTACTTGGTTAAAATATCCGAAGAATGAAGCGACTTATATTGTAATAATGATCGAACTTCGCTTTGAAGTTCGTTTGATCATATAGTCTTTTGAATGGAACAGTTCTAACGGTGGTAGAGCCACGCAGCAGTTTTTGCTGTTGCACGTATGGGCCGGCTCGAGCCGGGTTGGTACCACGACCTCACAGAATATCGGCGTGGAGTAGAAGCTCTTTAGTTTGGTGAGTGCAGGTGGCCGGAGGCCCAATCCCCCCTCCCCCATCAACATGGTAGCGGAATTAAGGAAAAGACTACCCCAGGAAGGTACCAGCACCCCTGGAGAATCCCTCGCTGAGCTCCACGACTACGTTATTCCACTCCTGAGCGTGGGTGCTCAGGATGCCCCGCGTATTCTGGGGGGGGGGGGGGGGGGGGGGGCAAAATTCCGCTCAAAAACAAAACTGACCGAGACGCAGGTGTCATCTCCGGCTGATACTTCGTATTTCTCCTACTCGGGGTACAAATTGGAGCACTCCTTTGTGCCTCGGGCTGGAGTATGCGTGTATGTCAGAGAGGACATCTGTTCTCGACGCCTCGGCAGTCTTGAAGGTTTGGACCTGTCCATCCTTTGGCTACGCGTAGAGAGCGACGACCATCCGCGCGTCTACGGGTGCCTCTATAGGTCCATAGCGATAATGCCGAAACAGACCGACTCATCGACCACGTCCAAATGGCTACAGATTCCTTGCTACAACAGGTCCCATCCGCAGAGATCGTGACCCTTGGCAATTTTAACGCCCACCACGCCGAATGGATCGGTTCACGTTTGACCGATCATGCGGGGAGATCTGTTTATGACTTTGCCTTGGCATATGGTCTGACACAACTGGTTACTTCGCCTACGCGGATTCCAGATGGGGACGATCATACACCTTTCCTGTTGGACCTTCTGCTGACCTCTCATCCGGACGGATATCAGGTTTCCGTCGATGCCCCACTCGGCTCTTCGGACCATTGTCTGATCTGGAGTATGGTGCCACTCACGCTCCCCTCGCGGTTGCGTTCTGCAGGTTGTCGCCGTGTTTGTCATTACAGGTCGGCGGATTAGGACTGTATGCGGTCTTTCTTTGCATCCTACCCATGGGGGCGGGTTTGCTTGTCGCCTGATGATCCCAGCGCTGTTGTAGACTCTGTCACTGATGTGGTGCTATAGGGAATGGAACAATTTATTCCATCATCTGTGGTACCCATCGGAGGCAGATCTCAGCCTTGGTTTGGTCGCTCCTGTAAGACTGCATTACGCAGTTAGCAGGAGTGTTATCAAGCCTGGGCTGCGGCTTCGGTGACTCGGGATGTAAACACCAGCACACTTAAAAAGAAGTATAACTTCGCCTCCAGGTCCATCAAAAGAGTTATTGCCAAGGCAAAGTCAGAGCACATAGGCAGAATTGGCGAGAAATACTAGTTCGCCTTCCTTCGGGAACCCGTGCATTCTGGTCTCTCGCCAAGGCTGTCCAAGGGAATTTCTGTAAGCCATCACTACCATGCCATCACTACCATTTCTGCACAGGGAGGACGACTCACTGGCCCAAGCCGCAAAATACAAAGCCGACCATTTGGGCTCCCTTTTTGCGTCCAACTCGACTCTTGATGACGGGGGGAAATCACCGCCAACCACCCCGCGGTGTGAGTGCTCCATGCCGGATGTGCTGTTTTCACAGCGCTTGGTTCGCAAAGCACTCCTCCCTTGGACATCCAGAAGTCGAGTGGGCCTGACGGAATCCCAATTGTGCTGAGGACGTGTGCTCCGGAGTTGGCACCAGTCCTAACGCGTCTTTTTCGGTACTCCTACTTCCAAGGCGTAGTCCCGTATTCATGGAAGACAGCTTTTGTGCACCCGATCCTTCCCAGGTTGAGCCGACATATCAGGTTGAGCTGACATATCAGCGTGAAATACCCGATTAATGTCATAGTGTGGTAGAGTACCGGATAACCTTTTTACTGGAAACGAGGCATTCTATGTTAGTCCTCAGTATAGACAACGCATCTGCATGTTGATTGTTCATCGATGACAGATGTAGATGTGAATAGGCTACAGCATTCATTTACCATCAGGTGTGCTGTGTGATAATTCTTCACCCATATTCTATAAAATATTCAATTTAGTTTAAGCAATATTTAAATTATTTATCACGTGCTTGGCGGTAAAGGAAAACATTTTTTTTTATAGGAGAGGGGGCAAACGAGCATGCGGCTCACCTGATGGTAAGTGACTACCGCCGCCCATGAACAACTGCAACACCAGGGGAATCGCAGATGCGTTGCCGGCCTTTTAAAAAGGAGTACGCTCTTTTCTTGAAGGTCCCTAAGTCGTATCGGTCCGGAAAAATCGCTGATGGTATTCGATTCCACAAGGAGGTCGTGCGAGGAAGAAAATATCTAAATCGCACAGTGGTGGACCGCCAATCATCCAGATGGTGTGGATGGTATCGGGAGTTCTGCCGCGATGTGCGTTCGTGAGGAAACCTGCTTTCTTAAAATAAGAAAAAAATATATATATATATTTCGAAGACGTGAATTTCGCCAACACGCATTAAGCAATGCAGCGGACATTTCATTCCCTGAAACCCTCTTAGAAAGAGGCCTGTGCCCAGCTGTGGGACGTACATATGCTTTTATTTTACTTTAATATTTAAATATCATTCTGAGTTTCATCAGACGTACTCAATTTTTTAACGTTTTGTGGGAAGGTCGTGGATTTATTATGCAAATAACGCCTTCAAAGTGGCTTAGCAGTACAACGCTATACTGAGTTATAAACAGATTTAGAACTCACCTAAAAGTTTGTCCGTAAGCGTTAGCAACATAGTTAATTTTAGTAACTCTTACTCTAATAAAGAAGAGACCACTATCATTTTGTATTTTTGAACACTTTAAATTACCTTTAATGATAGTATTAGCTTGCCGTGTCTTCGTATCTTAGGAGGATCTTTATTCTGTGATGTTAGTGCTGTTAGTCCTTTTGTCTCTTACAGCTTCTCTGATACAGGGCACGCTTCATTATCCATCATATATATGTCCCTTATTTAGTGGGTGACATATGCATCAACTCATGGTTAAGCCAGAAAAATCTTGTTGCTTCCGTTAGTTGGCATTAAAACTATCTCATTAATATCAGCATAAAATTCCCAGAACGACAATGGCGAGCAACGCCAAGTGTGATGATTAAGTTGATTCGTTTCTACCAGGGCAAAGGCCTATGTTCGACGTGTCTAAGGGCTGAAGAAGGTAATAATATCAGGAGTTGTATATACATATACTCGTAACATACGTAAGTTACAGTCTTTATATATTCCTATTCTGGGAAAAGGCCTCCTCGAATTTCTAAGAGTGTTATGAAGGAATAAGTTTGCCGCGCTACTTAAAAACGTGTTAGTGGGCTTCACATATCTTAAAGTATATAATATGCAACAAGAGGTAACATTAAATATAAAAATTTAATATATATATAACAACTTTGACAGAACTGGGCACAGAATAGAAATTAGTGTGGACCGTGGTATACTGAACACATCCGAGTGAATCTTTATAAGGGGCGTGATGTTATGTTGTGTGATTGCGTAAAAAATGCAATCGCGGTTATTTGCTGAAGAGTTCCGTTATCTGTCTCGAAACTCATCATCAGATCTTTACGAAATTTAAATGGGACCATTTCGGAATATACCTCTTACGAACAAAAATATAATTTTTGTTCTAAAGTTCGAAGTTTGAAATCATGCATAAAAAATATATTAACATGCGAATAGACAACCTCCTCCTTATTTGAAGTCGGTTAATAATACCATTTTTTTTTATAAAGCCAAAGTCCAATTCAAATCCTCCTGGTGGTGAGTGGCTACTGCAACCAATGGATGCTAAGATAGAATGACTTACAGTCTGTAATTAATCTGGCTCTATACCCTTCAGCCCCGAACACACCACTATTTTAGAGGCATATTTGGGCTACAGCAGTGAAATTTTACAGGCTGGAAAGAAAGAAAGAAGAAAGATGTGTGTGTAGACGCGTGCCAAGAAGTTGAGCATGTTATTGGCATCACGTATCGGCATTGATCTGAGTATGTAGCAAAATTTGGGCTTGCTTAACAGTCTTTCTGTTATTTTAGGCTTATTTCAAAATCAACCAGTTAAGGCATTTTAACTTAACCCAAATATTAATATTGTTACTAGTCAACATGATAATGAAATATTTTATTGGCTTCAGCGTTCAAAAAGTTTTTGCTTTTTATTAGTATTTGCTTTAAATAATTTCGCTTCAACTTTGTTCGTAAAATGTAGGATCATTTAATTCAATCAAGACATTGTAATAAAAGCAAAGCTGTTTATATTTTCTTAGAACGTGTTTTTTCTGCTTTCTGCAAGTTTTTAAATAATAAAGATATTTCTTTCCTAAAAATTACTAAAGAGATTCACCTTTACTTGCGGCTCACACATGATCGGTTTTATAGGTAAGGCTTTGTTGGTTTATAAGCGAATACGATAGACTTTGTTATCTAATACCTATATCTGATATACCAAGTACCTCTTTTGTTGAAAGGGGTCAATGATGTAATGTTAGTCTTTGATTTCTACTCTTAAGAGTACTTGAACACTTAGCTTATATATGTTTTACACATATAATTATAATACATAAGTGTACATGTATATTATCTTAATTTATGCTTATAACTTTTTGTCACTTTGTGAAACTTCTTCATCATTATTTTTGTGATTTTGAGTACCGCAGGTACTTACACTTACAATTATTAACTGTGTGTAAATAAGTAATGAGAAAAACCAAGTTTTGCGAAACCCTGATGCGCTGCCGTGAGGCGAAACCGAAGTGAAAAAATAGGTTTTATATTGTTAATAAATTAAAATATTATTTAAATAAGTTCATATTATTATCAATAAATGCATATATTTTTCTTTGCAATTCTTTACGAAAATGTGTTCTTTTGTTTTAAAAGATTCTTTACGTATTTGATATTTTTTGGTAGAGGAATGACAATGTGAACAGTTATTAAATAAGACAGTGAACAAGAAGGTACCTAGATAAGTTTATATACTGAATCCTTATTTATCTTATGACCTTGTAACAAAGAGGCGTAATCACGGGAGAAAACTAATAACATTATAAAGGAAAAGCCAATAAGTACAAATTGGATTCGCACGCTTACGTTCCGAAAATATCCCAATTTAAGGATAAACAAGTATTTATTTGATTTTCTTTGTGTGTATAACATGTAATCCGAATTAACTTTTAGAATTTGAAACATCTGTAATGTAGCTTTATAGAAATAATCTTCTTAAATTCCAAGTCCATTGTCAGTTTGCCATACTCGTATTATTGAAATACCTTGTGGACTCCGTATGACAGGCAAAAAATTTTATTATGTCACGAATTTATTGCTTTATATAAATAATTAAACTTCATTTTTTATTTTTAGTGTATACTATTTTTTAGAGATAGCAAGTACCTATTTACTGAAAATTACTGTTATTTTTGAGTTCATGCTTTCCGAACTAAGAGTTTGTTGAATATTTTGCTGATGAATTGCCGCCTTGTTCCGGATAGCTCAACGAAACCCAAGGGGCCAGCTGGCCGACTTAAGGAGAAAGAGGGACTCTTTATGATGAACTCTTTCTTCCAAAAGAGGCACCACAGAAAGTGGACTTGGTTGAGCCCCGGCGATTCGACAAAAAATGAAATTGACTTCATTATGACGACCAGACGACAACTGTTCAGTGATGTCTCAGTGATTGCAAGGGTGAAAGATGGCAGCGATCACCGAATGGTGAGAGGCACACTGAACCTAAACGTTAAGTTGGAGACGTCACGTCTAATGAAGTCAACACTCCGTCCCCCTCGTGCTTTTATCCAAAAATCGTTTTCAGTGTCTAGAAGACTGCAATGAAATGGACGATATGAATGACAAGCTTGTGGAAACTGTCCATGCGGACGGAGCTAAGTTCAGTAAGACCCGTTGCGGAAGAACACAAAAATCGTAGAGTCACGCTCTGAAAAATGGCAAGTCAAGAATTATAGCGGAGCTTCTGAAAGCGGGTGGAAAACCGATACTTAAAGTCCTTCAGAAGCTTTTTGATTCCGTCCTCCATAGCTGCGTCTACGTGCTCTTTTCGAGAGTCATTACGAATCTCCTCGCACGCAGATTCGGCGACTTCCAGCCTCCCGAACAAGCCGGTTTCCGAAAAGGCTTTAGCACCTTAGACCACGGACCACATACCCTTCGGCAAATTGTACATTAGTCGGAATGTCACTTTGTCTTGCATATGTGAACTACGAGAAAGCCTTTGATTCCGTCGATATTCGGTTGGTGCTGCAGTCCCTTCAGCGGTCCCAAGTTTATTGTCGGAATATCGAAGTGCTGAAGTGTTTGTACAGTAGGACTACGATACGAAACCTATCCAACTGCAGAGAGGTGTAAGACGGGGTGACGAAATATCCCCGAAACTCTTCACCGCTGCATTGGAAGACATTTTCAAGCTACTGGACTGGAAAGGATACGATATTAACGACAATGGCGAGTACATCACTGACGGGCCTAAACACTATGCGCAATGACCTCAATAGTGTCTCCTAACGGATAATAGGTCTTAAGATGAACATGGACAAAACAAAAGTCATGTGCAACGTCCATGGCACACCTATGCGGGTAGTTGTTGGAAGCACTAAGCAAGAAATTCTTCACTGCAAACCGTATGAGGAAGCTCAAAGTCTCTCAGCGAGCTATATAGAGGGCTATGCTCGGAGTTTCTCTGCAAGTTAGATTTAAAAACTAAGATATCCACATTTGAACCAGAGTAACCGACATAGCCCAACGGATTAGTAATCTGAAATGGCAAGAGGCCAACCATATCTTGAAGAACCGACAACTGCTGGGGAAGAAAGGTTCTCGAGTGGCAGTCTCGTTCCGGTAGGCGAAGTGTAGGGTGTCCCCCCACTTGATAGAGTGACGACCTGGTAAGACATGCAGGAAATCAATGGATGCAGGTGGCTCGGGACTGTGCTTTGTGGTGTTTTTTGGGGGAGGTGTATGTTCATCAGTGGACTTATGAAGAGCTGTAATGATGAATGATAATGATGAATTTCCGCTTTGTCCCAGTTACTAAATAAAATGGCTGCTCCAGGTTAATATTGGGACTAATTTTTATCGATTTGATCACTATAAATTTGATTACGTACTTCGTTAATTCAATAAAACGAATTAGTTTCAAGTTGCCAAGGACTACAGTGGCCATTGGACCATCAAAAATAATGCAGCAGCATGTAGCATGCAGTGTGCCTGACAACTATATACTTTAGCAAAGAATATAGTAACGATATGTAAAGCTTTTATAGTGTTACAGTTCTGAGAGAGGACATTTAGAAAGGTTTGCCATCCGCGCTTTATCACCGAAAACCTCGTCCCGCTGCACTATCAACGGTTGACAACAGATATCAGATAATCTTAATGTTTATAGTATGGTAAAGTCACAGTATTATGGTTGCAGCTATTACGGTTGCAGCACGAGTGAGTTCGATCGACCGTGGAGGGGCCACGCTCTAACAGAATCAGCTCTACACCAAGTCGTAAGTCGAACTGAAAATTCCCTCACCCAAAAAGCAATAATTGTCTTATAACATTTATAGATATAGAAGTTGCCTTTAGCAAAACCTTGATGATGATGATGAGAAGGCTCATTTCATGAAAGCGGAACTCCAAAAGGTTCCTATAAGATTTTGAATGACTATCATAGAATAATATTATTTGTGCCCACAGGATGGAAAAATTTGAATAAAAAACCTTATGTTTAAATAATATTTTCAAGTAGAAGAAACGAAGCGAAGGTTGGATTGTACAAAAGGTCGGAAAGATTTCCCTCATTTAATTTTGAACGTTATAAATATTTACCCACTTCCACGAATTTTCTTCCGTTTGAAAAACTTGTAGCTTGTAGCTACAAGGAGGAGAAAATATCTAAAATTATACAGAATTTTGTACAATACTCTTAAATTGGGTTTCGTAACCTAATTCATAATATGTGAATCAAGTGAGTACCTCGAAAGAAAAATATTACCTGCCATCCTTATTTTATTTCGTCATTTCAACACACGAGTATTACTCTTGCTTCCATTTAACATATTTCTTCAACGCAAAATTACGAGTTATTTTTTTCAATTGCGACCCATAGTTTTTTTAAATGATTGGATTGGATTTTGGAATATATAAAACATCTGTAATAAGATGTTTTATATATTATTCAATATTCTCAATTACATATTATAATGTTAGCTTCTTAAAAATCACTTCAGCACTTCCTCTTAATTAGGCCTCTTAATTTTAATAATTGAAGATAAAATTAGCAAACACATTGTTACACCTCTGCTGTTATTCCTCCACTTGTCAAATGTTACAATTTTTTTTGTAATAAGACAAGGACAAAAAGCTCATGAATTTTAGCAAACAATTGAGATAAACAATTAACAATTAAACATTACGTACTTTCTATTTGAAATGAACTTCGCTGAATGAATTTGCATAAATTAAATTTTATAATGTACCAGGTACCGTAAAGAACAACACAATTAAAAAGCTTTTTAGAAGTTTGCTCCAACAAAGCTTTAAGGCCGTGACGAAGCTCAAAATAAACCCATTTATAATCTCACAATATCACACTATCAATCAGAAAGATGAAAAGTTGGTCAGGGTACGGGCTGTTTTTAAAATTGGTACTAGTGCACCATGTGCAGGCGAGTTTAGAGCAGATTTTCAATGTTTAATTTGACAATTAACTTTTATTTAAATGAAGAACACAGCTTAGAACACAGGAACACAGAGTAATTAAAAACAAAACTTTAATTTTGTTAGGTAATTATTCCGTGGACTGTGTAGAAGCTGTGTAAGAATATCCACTTCTATGTTGTACGAGGTGTTAGAGGGCAATAAACTAGAGATGGATAGCAGCGTAAAAACAACCAGAAAACAAAAAAAAAACTATTTGTAAATCCAATTATGCATGCCTTAAACGCATTAAAACTTACGTATAACATGATTATACCTAAATTTTTTAAAGTGGTTTAAATACACACAATTTTTTTTTACCATTTACCTTATTAATATACTCCCAATTTTCCGATAATTTTGTCAAATTTCAATTACAAGAAAGTTTGGAAAATCCAAAAATGCCCGACTCATAATGCTCATATGATAGTGAAAAAATTAAAAAAAATGTAAATTGCAGTTCTATTCGTTAAAGAGTAGCAGTCATCGAATTACACCTTCAAGTTACTCTATCAAGTCCAGAAGTAAGGTCTATTCATAACTAACAAAACGAGCCCAAACTCGGCACACCTAGTTCTACTCGTCGAAGAGTTCCAGTAGCAGTCATCAAAGTCCACCTTCAAGTCACTTTGTCAAGTCTGGAGGTAAGGTCTCATCATAACTAACAAAACGAGCCCAAACTCGGCACACCTAGTTCTAGTCTTCGAGGAGTTCCAGTAGCATTTATCGAAGTACGCTTTCAGGTCACTCTATCAAGTCCAGAGGCAGAGATGGATTAAATGTCGATTGCGCCCTGGGCTAGCCTAGCACCTCATTGGCGCCCCTCTAGGGGCCATTATATCTATTATAAATTAAATATACACATTTTGCAAATAAACTATATTATAATTTATAATATAGTTTAATAATTTACAATTTTTATTTACAATTTTACATAATACTTAATTTTATCTACAATATTAAAAACTATGATAATAAAAAAAAACTAAACCTAGAAACTTAATTATCATATAGTCCTACTCCCCGCGGTATCGTGCCAAGAACGCTGGCTGCGTTTCCCCGCTGAATGACTATACTTAGCCTTTGAGCGAGGAAAGAACCAGAAGATTAAAACTAAACCCAAGCATACCACTGCAAGACTTCAAGATACAGTAAATTCATTCTGCGTAGATCGGACCAAAATTAATAATTAAAAAAAGCTGAAGGTACTCCGGGTTAACTCTGACATCGGGATGTCAATCACCTTAGTCCCCCGTGACCATGGGTGCTGGGAAGCACCCGAAACATCGAGAATTAATAAAAATAATAAAAAAGTTAATTAAACGCGATAAAATCCGTAAAAGTAGTTTTACATTGGCCCAACTTGGAATATTTTGTATTTCTAAAGCGATCGGTATTTTTCAGCACAAACTGCTGTAAACAAACGACCACTCACGACGGCGGCTGAGCCCGGAGTGAAAAAGTAGTCTGTGGCTGGGAGTAAGACAAAGTGTATTTAGTAAAATAAATTAATACAAGGCTATTCAAAACACCGAAAATTTCGCTATTTCTCAACCAAAAAAAATGTATTATAACTAAACAAAACAAAATTAAACAGCCATTTAAATTCCCTCATGATAGATGAAGAGTTTAAAAAATAGATTGAGTTGAACAATTGATATTTTCAAAAGTTATCAAGTTTATTTGATAAATCTACACCTTATGCCACTAAAAACGCTTTTTATATAAAAATATTAATTGATCAATTTAAAAAAGAAAGTTCAACAATAATTTATCTTTCTGACAATGTGCTTTTTATATAATTTACATGTTAAATATGATTGTTAGATACGATATCATGCGACAAGACGTTGGTATTTTGATTTTTAGGCACTAGTAGTACATACCTACGTGCTTTGTGCTTAAGGCATGCAATTGTGACGCTATCCCGCCGGCCAAACGTTGCAAATATGAGATAACCTAATAGAGAACTGTGTTCAGCAGTGGACCTTAATAAGCTGTAATGGAAAAAATATTCCGTTAGACCAAAATTAATGTAGTGAGCAGTGACGTCACTGCGTTGTATCCGTCATAGGTTCATTCCTTTAGAAATTAGTAAAAAAGGCGTTACTTTGTTATTTGTTTTTTTAGTTAAAAAAAAACGCGTTTATTAAAAATATTAACAAAAATATACATTTATTTGGTTTAGGAATAATTTGTCAACAAGGCAAAGACAAACTATTTATTTGACGCTTTTTGTAACATTTTTGTATTTAATGTAAACGATAAAGTGGAAATAAATAATTTGATTAATTTTTCACCTTATTATTACGAATTTAGTTCTATATTATTAGATTAGACAATTATTACTGTTTTTTAACAGCAGGTTAAGTATTCACTCTTACATTTTTGGTACTTCTTTGTAAAGGACGTGTTATCCAAAATAACTTTATAATTACTTTTACTCAATTTATATTATTTGAATCTATATATTATATACTAACACTACACATTAAAACGAAACTAATTTTCACGAATTTTTTGCGTTTATCAGCTTATTTTATATTCCCGACCTTTTGAGTACATTACAACACTCATGGTGACGTTCACATTTTTATTTTTAATATCCTAATTAACTTAACTATATAGGAAGTCGAACAATCCAGTCTCCACGTGACCATGGGTGTTGTAAAGTACCCTAAACGTCGGGAATATAAAATAAGTTAATAAATTCGATAAAACCTCTCACAGAATACCAGCGTCAAATAGCAGCTTCATGCTGCTGTGTTTCGTATGGTGAGTGTAGAGAACCGGAGACCCTTTTTACTAGAAAAGAGGCATTCTATCTTAGTCCTCACGGGTAACAACGCATCTACATTTTGATTCGCAAACAAGAATAAATGTAGATGACTATGGGCCACAGCAACCACTTACCATCAGGTGGACTGTGTGCTCGTTTGTCACCCTATCTTATAAAAAAAACCTGCAAATACTAGTTTCTTTCAAGACGAACGACTTACTTCTATCCTCTTAGGAACGACTTTTATATCAGCCTGTGAAAGTCCACTGCTGAAGGCCCTTGCCTTACTCATTATAGGGAGGGTTTGATTATATCCTCGTGCATAGCATACGATGTCCAAATATCTAGCAACTTTGATGCTGCTCCACGAGGCCGATCTAAGTATTTTAAAGTCTGGAGTGAGCGAGGTAGTTTTACCGCTATTATGGCATAGCAATTAATACAGAGATTACACAGTAATTATTTTACATTTTTAGTTCAATATTTTGTGATAATCTTTGAGATCTATATTTTTCTTTAAATTTTTTTGTTTTGTTTTAGTTAACGTATCTAATATAGTTGGGGAAGCAGGGGCAATAACCCGATGAGCGCCACTTTCCCTTGCTTCCCCTACTATATTAGATACATTAACTATGATCTAGTGGTGATATAAAGAACTAGAAGGTGAAATGAAAATAAATAGTTCTAAAAAATTTAAAAAGTTTTCCTATAAACGGAAGAGAAACTTTAGTATGACCTTCAAAATTTAGCCATTTGTTATACATATGGGCCGCAGGTACGTATGTATAACAAACATCTGCATTAAAATCCTACCGTTTTTAAAATTTTTGTTTATTAATTTTGAAGGTATAGCGATTCCAGTAAAAACGGTGTAATATTCAAAATGTTTAATTCCTTACATTTGCAAATTCAGTCAAAAGAATTAACCGAAAAGTATAATACTTTTGACATTTAATTTTTAAATTTATTTATTACACGTTTGATCTCGTAAGCGCGTAACAGATTAACATAAATTCTGATTTTATGTATGAATATATGAAATAATAATTATGGAAATATCGTTTTAAATTGGGTTTAGAGTTAAGAGTTATATTGTTTAATTTGGAATGATAATACATTCATTGACATTTAATGGTATACCAGCTGTTCCCCGCGACTTCGCCCGTGTGTAATTTAGGTTTTTAATTTTTTGCGCGGAACCCTAATTAATTTTCTAAAAAATAATTTACCTAAGTTACTCCTTATAATATCAGCTGTCTGTTAGTGAAAGTTCCATTAAAATCGGTCCAGCCGTTTCGAAGATTAGCCGGAACAAACAGACAGACAGACAGACAAAAAATTTTAAAAGTTGTGTTTTGTTATAAGTATTTATACTTTCATATGCATTTAGTGATAAGCTGTTATTTTGACGTTACAAACAGACACTCCAATTTTATTTATTTGTATAGATATAGATAAACACGCGCACCATCTACTGAAAGCTAAATATACTATGCCTATAGCCTTCGCGCAAGTTCAAGCAATATAACCGCAATCTGATTAAAGGTATGGCAGCGCATAAAATACGAACAAATAAGTATTATTTTTACATATTACATGTAAATTCGTTTTGGTATATACGAGGGCGGCACTGAAAATTTCGGGAATCAAGGTACTGACACAACATTACTATTTAAAAATGTATTTATTGCTTTTCGAAGTATTCTCCGCGAAATTTGACACATTTTTCCATACGATGGAACCAATCATTGAAGCAACCATTTCATTCGGAAGTTGGGGTCTCCAAAATGGCCGTTTTGTAGGCGTCCACAGCTTCTTCAGGTGATGAAAATCTCTGTCCACGCAATTTATTTCGATTTGATTTCGATTTTTAAAATCAAGGACTTTTCAATTAAAAAAAAATTAATATGACAGGAACAGTGGAATTATTCCATTCCCGATACTTTTAGTGCAGCCCTCGTATGAAAAATACATCAGTTTTACGTGCAATGTTGTAATCCGGTCCGAAAAGTGTAGTGCGCCCATATATTAACAGACATTTCATTATTGTATTCCTTAGAGGTGGCAACACATCTGCTGCCTTTTTTGTTTAAAGTCTGTTGTAGGCATCCAAGGACTGCAGCATTCACTTACTATCAGTACAAAGTATACGATCAAGTATCATTTTAGTTGTACACACACCCTCAGTTAATTTAATATTTTTAAGTCCGTAAAAATTGAAATTGTAAAATTTTTAAACAAATTGTTTTACTTATTCCAAAGATCAATCCATATACCTTTGAAAATGATTTCGGCCATTATCATATACGTGCATAACAATACTACGTAAATTATAGCCACTGCAGATGTTCGTGACAAAGCGGATTCTCAACGTTTAATATAGGGGCACTTTTTCGAACAATGCTGGCCGTATGTTACGAATAACACAAACAATGTTGTTTGTGTTCAATTAGCTCCCAAGGTGTAATTGTTGCAGGTTTATCAGTATAAACCAGTGAGTCAAACAACCATCCTCACCATCTGGATGCTTGGCGGTCCACGACTGTGTGTTTTACTAGGAGTTTTCTTCCTCGTACAACTTGTCTGTGGAATTGTTTACTGTGGAATTGTTTACCACCGGCGATTTTTCCGGACCAATATGACTTTGGGACCTTCAAGAAAAGAGCTTAGCCTACACCTTTCTAAAAGGCGGCAACGCATCTGCAATTCCCCTGGTGTTGCGGTTGTTCATGGTTTACCATCAGATGAGCCGCATGCTCGTTTGCCCCCTCTTCTATAAAAATAATAATAAACGAGAAATATCAAATTGGACCTTGGAGGCCAATTGAATTATCGTAACATTAAATTTTCAATAAGCTGATGGTTGCAGTCGCCGTTCACGTAGCACCATCCTGTTGAAACAACTTCTCATACGAATCAATGATACCCATATTGTCTAACAAAAAATATTGACCGTGGTGTTGTTACGATCTCCATTGACTGTGACGCGAAATTAGGCCTCAGTTTTGAAGAAATAAGGTTAGTTATTTATCTACTACGAAAGTATCGTCATCATATCATACATATGGGATCATTTGACGAACACAAATAATATAATTGTAATAATGAACTCGGCTCATTCTACTTTTATAAATGTAGTTTGCTCGTTTAATTTTTCGGGTTAAAACGAAATAAATCACTCAAAGAAATAAACCACGATTAAAATAAACTGTAGCTGACTTGTGTTTTGTATCTGTTTTTAAACAGGCTGACAGCTTCGAGTCTTTTGTTTGTATAAGACAGAAGTTGTCGCAACAGGTAGTCTGTTTGCGTTACATGTTCAGCCTTTAACGCTGCTGTTTTACTTTTGATTTATAAAAATGAAGATAAATCATGAAACTTTTGAGTCTGGATTTGTGTATTTGTATATAAATATTTAAAAAAACGCGGAATGCGAACGCGAAGTCGCGGAACACTCGCATAGAACGAAGTTCCTTTCGTAGTATGTTATTATTATTGATAAACGTATTGTATTATTGATTAACAAATACAAATAAATGTATTACTAGCGTCTATTAAAATGAAGGGCTATCTATACATATACATACAAATGAATGAAATTGAAGTGTCTGTTTGTAATGTCAAAATAACAGCTTTTTACTAAATGCATATGAAAGTATATACCTACGGCACTTATAACAAAAACACGATTTTTAAATTTTTTGTCTGTCTGTCTGTATGTTTGTTCCTGCTAATCTCCAAAACGGCTGGACTGATTTTGAGGGAACTTTCACTGGCAGATAGTTAATATTATATGAAGTAACTTAGGCTACTTTTAATTCAGAAAAACGTTTAGGGTTCCGCGCAAAAAAATTAAAACCAAACTACACGCGGGCGAAGTCGAGGGGTATAGCTAGTTTAAAATAATATTTCTTTCATAGCAAGATAAGAAAAAGTGCAATGGAGATGGATATTATCGTGTCTCGCTCTTTCCATATAAAGGGGGTTATGACGGAAAAATCTTACGCTTTTTCTCGCCTAGCCCCCATCCATCAAATTCGTAACGTACGATAAGGAACTTCGTTCCAAAAATAAACGTGCACTGCTGCTTGATCGCAGAAATGGTAAACGGTTGATACCAATTTATACTTCTAGAGAGAAAAGGAGGACTGCATTGAATAAGAAATCTCTGTGAAACTGTGAGTGACTCAAGGGCAGCCGAATTGGTGATCTTAAGTACAGGACAGAGGTATTTTCCGAACCAAAGGTAAAAAAAAACTTTCAATAAGTATTATGTAATAATCTATATTCGACTTTGTTATATTTGCCACGCTTGGTCGGCGGATTTGCAACCACAGTTTGTTATAATTGTTCAGTTGATATCAGAAAGATGCTACTGTCCATATCATTGTTCAGTTTCCTTCTATCGCCTCTTACGACGTGCACACCTAAGAAATAATATTATGTAGTGAATATTCTTAATATTATAAAATATTAAAGTAGAAAAATCGGAAGCTATCATCTTTGTAGGAGATATTATTACAGTGCTCCAAGTATAAGTCACAGAGAAATTGCCTCGACATAATCTACGTTTTTATGTAAAACTAAGTGTGACAAACGAGCACATAGTTTACCATTCTGGTAAGCGAATTCTGCGGCAAAAATACGATGTATAAAAATGCAGATGCGTAGTCACCCCTAAAGAACTAAGATTAAATACATGGTTATCAGTTAAAAATGTTTTCGGTGCCATACACTCACCATATATATATATTGATATTTCATTTTGTAAATTTAATGTTTTTAGCAGAGTTGGCAAGGGTCACACTAGACGGAAGTTTATCGGCCAAATTGGTGATATATTGGAGTTGGGCAAAATTAAGGATACTCTTAACCGACGAGAACGTATGTGTAAGTATATGGATATGAAAGGAGCGATAAAGGTATGTCATCATTGTGCCAAATGGAAGTCCATAGCCTCTGCCTACCCCTCTGAGTAACGGTTAGGCGTTAGAGTATACATGATGTAAATTTATAAATTTTTTGTAATCTTGTAAAGATTAGACACTGAAATGGAAAGGGACTAAATAAAAGATGAAAAGGTACCTTGTAATAAATTGTTACGGTATCTAAAAAAGGGGATGTCGTATTAAAGAGACAAATGGTGAAATTAAATGTTATATTCGAGCTTTCTTTTTTCGTTGAAGTTGCCTAATTCAACAATGTTATTTAAATATGTTTTCATCTGTGCCCTCTGAAATGTGAGCAATTATGTTATGATTCTCAAAAACGTTTACAGCTCAGCATAGTACTATTCTCATTTCGACTGACTGACTATTTACATTCATTCGTGGATGAAAATCTCTTTGTTCATTAATTATCTTAATGGTTTCGAACTGGCAGAAAATAGATACGCCATCTAATATTATAGGTAAAAGCTTAATAAATTTAACAACGATACGCAGAGAGAAGGAATTTCGTGTATCATTTGGTGAAACAAAGGTTATATTATATAATAAGTTCGTGATCTCAAGATCATTAAATTAGCACGAATCATTATGAAAGTAGTTTAAACCATACATCCATTATTACAATATGATCTATTTGCAGTACCAGATCTCGCTTTTTCACTATTTTTATGCACACGCATTATCCCAATGGTGTTGTTTTTAAACTTTACGTTTTTAAACTTATTATTGGAGCGGACTATAGCCTTACTCTTTTATCCCCGAATTCGATGCAGTTTTTATTGCTTTATATAATATGATATAATATTAGTTGTCCCGTTGCGATAAAACCTAACACAGAGAAACTATGTAGTGTGAACAGAGGTAAAGGTAACGGGAATATTCTCTTTTCTGTTTTTTTTTTTCTCTTTTATAAAACGTTACCTCCACGTATCGTGGGGGCAGTTTACATAAATAAATTGCACAAGGACAAACATCCAGACCCGGAATAATTATTTGTAGGCTATACAAATACTTGTTCCGTGCGGGATTCGAACTCGCGGCCCTTGGGTCTGCAACTTATTGTTAACCCACTGCGACATGGAGCCGCTATTACTCCAAGTAACCTTAAATTATTAGTGGGTACGAAGACTTTTGAGTTCGCAATCCGCACTTGTAGCCATTTGGCTTATGTCGCTTTATAAGTCTCCGCTTTGTAAATCCTATAAGCTGGATATCTTATTCATTTTATGGTATGTTTCCATTCGTACGAAAATATATGTATCTACATTTAATTTAAATTAAATTAAACATCTATAAGTTATTCTTTTTATGTAATGAAAGTCAAACGAATTTTCAGTCAACCTGATAATAAGTAGATATTGCAGTCCATGGACACCTGCTACTAATTTCAAATAAAGAATGCCAAAGATGCTTCGGCACCTCTGAGACAAAATGGTATATCTCACAGCCATCGATCACTAATAAAAAACTAGATACACAATCAGTGAAGAAAAATATCCTCACCGAATGAGCGCCCACTCGAACATTTGGGTGCGCGTTTAATTTGTAAATAGCTTTGTGAATACAACAATGCATTTAAGTTGAATTTACATTAATTTTTAAATAAAACTAATTTTACGGATTTTATCGCGTATATTAATCTACTTTTATATTCCCGACGTTTCGGGTGCTTTACAGCACCCATGGTCTTACATTTACATTAATGTTTATTTATTTCAACTAGAATTACGACAAAACAATTGGCGACAGTTTTTAGAGAACTTTATTAGTGATCGATGCTCACAGCCTGTAAATACACTGGCACTCTATACACTTGATAATGCTGTACAGTAGTGCAAGCACTGCTGCTTGACGGTATAATTAGTTAAGAGGGTGGTACCTCGAGGCCAGACTTCTAGGGCAGAAGAAGAATCCTACCATTTGTTTATTCTTTATTGCATTCCTTAAAATAAAAAATACAAAGGGCGAACTGTTTTTGTGTGAAAACTAAAAAAAAACAAAACTAAAAAACCGAACCATTAACCGAGGACAAACCGAAAAAATTTCATGTGAGGATTGAAAAATCGGCCCTGAATTGTAAAAGGATATAAAGTAACTGGCATGGGACATGAGTTTAGTTCTAAATTTTATATCATCAGTAGTGGGCGCGACTAAAAATAACAAACGTTTAAACTTATTACCTGTTGTCAGCACCATATGAGAACTGTCGACGAATAAAAATGTATCTTATTCTATCTTTTTTTTTTAAATTATTTTAGGTATTTTAACCCTTTCGCTGTCCCGTGCACTACATATAGGTCATTGCTATTGTTTTACTATTGTGCCTGAAAACCGAACAGTGAAAGCGTTAAGCAATGAAATATAAAAGGAATCTTCCTTTTTCATTTCCCTTATATTTGGTTTTAAAACTATAAAAACTTTTTAAATATTAAACAATTAAATTTAACAGAGGATAGGTATCCATTAATTAGATAAATTCTATAAATAGAATATACATTTATTAATTGGTCAAAAGGAATATCAAGTAGAATGATATCCACAATCGTTTGTTAATTTTAACTTTACGGTGTGAAGGTATAAAAACGTTATCTCTATTCCTCCGTTGCCGAGTGAATTGGTACCTACTAAAGCTAGGAAAATTTTAGAGCAAATATTGTATTTAGAAACTCGAAGATATCTCGGCGGGCACTGGCGTGGGCGGGTGAATGCTTGAACACTTTGGATTTGTTTATTTTTTTCGTTTGATAAAAATAAGAAAGAATTTACAAAATGTGTTTTCGACATAGTCATAAAATAATAAGCCTTTACATTTAATATAACTTTTATAAGGTTTAAACTTAATTTCTGCAAGATACACGTTTTTAGTGTCAAGTTTATGACTTTTTTTCTATCGAGTCTATTATTACGATTTGTATCTGTCTTCAGTGTATATTCTATTTTTATAAATTTAGCTTCAACAAAGATATAAAGTATTATACGAAAGAATTCCAACTTTCGATACGACCTTAATTGATCAACATAATATAGGTCTTCCAAAATTTTGCAAATTAAGAGTGGACCTATGTAGCCATAAAATGCCCTCGAGGGATTCGCAGGTGTGCTTGTTAGCCCATGTTTCACTAATGCGCATAAAGCAAAGGGTTTCGCATATAGTATGGGAGCAATGTACTTAGACTACAGATATAATTCAAGAGCTTGTTAAGTTTTCTAGCTTACGTCATTTATAATAGGTTTTGAGATTAAAATAAACGTGGTTTTATTGACTAATTATCAAGAAAATTCTGCAAGTAGATGTTTCTAGTACTGAATTGAAAAGATAAATTCAATCCAGGTATACTCGTAGTGTCTGAAATACATTCAAGTTTTATTTACTTCTTAGTACTATAACTTTCATCATGAAAAATACTTTAGATCTAGGTCTAGGACTACTTTTCTACCTGGTTAGCTACCACACTTTTACCTATTTCTGCCGTCAAACAGTATAGTTTATCTTTTCACTTTTATTAATAAATACAGATAAAGATTACTTCGCAACATCTTTTTTTTTAATCATCAACCCGTTGCAATCCATGCCCGACATGGAAGACTTTAATATCAATTAAGGATTTGCCGTAATG
Organism: Parnassius mnemosyne; assembly: GCA_963668995.1. Classification (NCBI taxonomy): domain Eukaryota; kingdom Metazoa; phylum Arthropoda; class Insecta; order Lepidoptera; family Papilionidae; genus Parnassius; species Parnassius mnemosyne. The sequence continues at coordinate 17,200,608 of CAVLGL010000035.1, read as the reverse complement.
AACACACTCGGCAGGCGGGTTAACGTTCACACTACTATATATCTTGTACCTTTGACGTTGTTCCCGTCACCGGTCTGGATATTATACATCGGATATATTGAATGGACAAAATAGTTTACATCTGACACAATGACAGATCAATAATAATATACCGCCATCTGCTGAGGACAATTAGCGCTTTTTGGCCTTGGTCGCATTTTTCGAGATTTCTGGTGATATGAGATGAAAATCTACTCTTTTACGCTGCCACTTCACAGCTTCATATTATACCACATGTATATCAAATTGCGATTAAATTTGAGACAATGCTATAGTTAAAATGTAACCTCAACATATCCACAAAACGGAAACTACGTTCGACTAAGGACGAAAATTCGTTCTTTCGTTCGAAAATATTTTCACGCTACATTCTGTAAAAGTAAATTCTCAACATCAACGTCTTCCATTAAAGAGATATTTTGCCATAACCAAACACCTCGTTGACGTAGCTACATCTCGCCAATGTGACATCATACATCTAGAATAAACGAAATTCAAGGATGTAAAGAATCATTCGACATCGTTCATAATTACTTTAGTAAATAGCTAAATAAGACTAGGTACTAAAAATACTGGAGCGAATGTGTTATTTGCGAGCGTCAGTAATAACACTAGGTAAAAATATTATAATATGATTAAATGAAATTAATACTCTAACATAAACCATAGAACTCTTTGTTCAAATATTACAACTGCGCGCCTGTTCAACACAAATATTTGCCTTGCTTACACAGGTTTTAATAACGATTCCGTGTTGGAAACATAAATTGCAACATCCTGTTGAAGTGAAGTTAAATTCTTTTTTAACATTTATTGCGAGGATTTGTTCATTTTAGTATGGAAAAGTTTTAACGTTTAACGTACTAAAAAATCGTTATGGAGTAAGTGATTTTCCAGTGTAGTTTGGTGTTTCATCAGTTTTAAATTTGCTGATATTTATTGATTTTCACATTTTATACCACAGTTCCGTTTTAAGATATGTTTTGAAATTATTCGTAACTTGTATATTCAAATAAAATATCGCGTGGAAAGGCCTGATGAAAATATTATAGATTTTTTTTTATATTTTCTACTCCACGATACAGAAGAAAATCATAGTCGAGAAACGTTTAAAAAATTTAAAACATTAAAATAAACTTCATGGTGGTATTCTGTGAGAGCGTGGTTCTTCCCCGGTCGAGCCGACACATTCGTGCTACATATGTGTTCCATAATATAGCTGCAGCATAGCCCTACCACGTCTAATTCTTTAAGAGATAAATGAAAGACAACAATGAGTAAAAAACAAACTAAGCACATGAATACTTAATCGCTAGATTTAACACAACCGTTTACGGTCAGTGGTCACTATGCTGTGGAACAATACTCGCTGTGCTAGGCTAGCAGTCTAGGGAACGTGCTCGTTGCTCGTTAACTAATGTTATGCAGCGTTGAATAAAGAGAATGTAGATCGGTTGTTAAGTGTTCTGAAGTCAAAGGAAATTACTTTTTAAGAAAAAAAATATACACTGAAATTACATATTTCGCATGTTCCGAGAAAAAAATAATTTAACAGCTTTATTAAAATCAACGTAATCTTATGAAAAGGAAAAAGACGGTTTTGGTTAGAAATATAGATTAAATATTTAGATTTTTACATTATATCGCTTTATGATCGAACCGTACGAGGATAACGTACACTAGTTAAAATAATAGCAATTTATTTTTAAATTATAAAAAAAATTATGGCGTTTGTGGTTCAGTTAATACCACCCGTGCACCACTTTTTTGTTCAATTAAAGTAAACTAAAGCAGCCTCATGTGATCTCTGATTATCATGATATAACAGTGATTATCTTAATTACGAAAATATTGGAAAAATCTTATTATTTCCAAAATAAGGCAGAATGATCACTTTTGAGTTTTCCAGCGACATCTTGATATTACCGACTATCTTAAGGAGTAACTAGGCCATGTTGAGGAGCTAAAGCATATAACTAGCATCCACTGGGCGTCTGAGCAGTATGTGATTACCTGTATGATAAGGAAGACAGGAGGTAATTTCAACACAATGTGACGTTCATCGTAACCTTCACCTTGAGCGCATCCAGGATTTTTTTTATGACAAATGAAATGATTTCACTATCGAAAAGTTATGTAGTTCTGAATTTGCAACTTTTATGTCAAATATTCAGACACTACTATAAACAGTACAAATAATTGTATATAAGTAATTATATAAAGAGAAAAAATGAATAACCAAAATAGTATTAATTATAATCCATGATCTAATTTATAGTAATAATTGATATAATATTTGTTCACCAAGGATACGGATTTGAAGGGTATAAAAAACAAATGTTATGTGTAATGTACACCGCCAAACAAATGGTTTTGAATTAATGTTTGTCCAGTCGATTGCTTTACACGATAGTAGAAAATAAAGCGAGCTATGATCACGTTCGCTTTTGTTGATTTTGAAATCGTGATATAGATGTTCAGTCATGCGAGGTTTAAATTGCATTATCATCAACACTCCTTTTAGGTCTACTGCTGGACTAACTGTAAATTATTTAAAAAAAAATATATTTGTCCGACATTATTATAATTGGTTCATCAAATTAAAATATAAACAAATATGACCTTAAGAGTTATATTTTCATATATAAATCATTATTACGTTGATTGTGGTTGATTCTTTTATATAATTATTACCAAACCATGGGTTCAACCCATTACTACCAGAAGTAGTAGCATAAGACTGCTGTGATCAACCGGAAACCCTGTTTACAGGTAAAGTTAAATACTTTGTCAAAGCATCCTCTTACCATCAAGTGGCCTGTATATTTTTTATCTTCTTTATCATATAAAAAATATTTTCTTTGTATTGTGCTACTAAACGTAACACAATTTACGTTGTACGTTGTGTAATCGAGAACAGCTGTAGATGTATGTAGAACGTAGCATCCGTTTATCAACAGGAATGGTTGCTCGTTTGTCGCCCATATTTATTTATTTATTTTTAAAATACTAGTAATGTTATTAAATATTACTAATATTTCCTTTAACCACTTCTGGTAAATCTCAAAATGCTTGTGTTAGAAGTGACTCACGACAGTAGTCGAATGACGGACTCAACCCACGATATTATTGAAAAAAAAAATACCATTCCAATATCAAGTGTAAGATAAACGTGGAAATGACTGCAACTAAATTGAAAACCGAAAGCAATCCACCCGATATTCCCGGTTACCGCATCACTGCATCTTGATTTCCATATAGCTCGTTTTCTACGTATATTGCAGAAATATTTCAGTTCTTTTTTATAACTAAATTTAAAATTAAAATAAATATATATTTTACGTGAGCCTTGCTTCAGCTATATTAAAGTTGCAAAACGAATTATTTGATCTCACTGGGAAACAACTACGCTCTCAAAGAATACCAGCATAAAACTGTTGTATATTACGCGATAAAATCCTTAAAACTAGTTTTATTTAAATGTGTAGTGTTCGCGTAAACATAAGAAATCATTATTTAAACGTGTACGAACTGATAATTGCAAATAAATTCGCCGATTAGAAGATCTCATGACCAAGTGTGCAAGATATCTAACAGTCTTCAATTTCTTGAAGAGATACCAAGACCACAATCTCATTTCTACATGTGTCAAAATATCAACCAAATAGGATGTTCGATAAAGTGCTAATATCTTAAATCAGGTAAGTAAAAAGTTGTTACAAACGGTAATCCACAGACTAAATCATCCAACAAAGATGCTCCGATCTACATGACATAAACAAATCCATACACACCTGATCCAGTAAAATAAAGACAGTTTTAATGAAATTTTATTACAATGTTTGCATCGAAACGTTAAATAAATGAGATATGAGTAAATATAACTATAATATGCAAAAACAAACATAGAGTAAAATTTCTAAAATTAACGACCAAATTAAATGTCAAACATCTGTGTCAACATTAGAACGAAACGCAACCGTTGACCAAACACGGATCATAGATTAAACTCAGTCTATAATCTGTCAAAACAAACTCTGGATTATATCGAAGGGCTTTAAATTCGCCATAACAACGCTTAGATTACCGTATGAAGAAATTATCTGCAGCGTCGAGGACTGTTTATTTAAAAACAATATGCGAAAGGAAGATTTGAAAGCAATACGTCAAGACATTTCGTCTATGTTACATCGAAGTTCAGCGCCGAAACCGAATCTACCCAATGATGAATTTAGATCGTTGAATAGCCTACGCAATAAACCACAACTCACTGTTAGGGAAACGCCACGGTATTGTTTGATACCTGCCTTTATATAAAGGTTAAAAATGACCCAACAAATAACACATTTAAAACGATTAGTGACCTCATTAAGAATCACTCCGAAAAATTAAATCTGGACGTAAAATCGATAATACCTACGTGTGCCAAACCACCGAAGTTGTATGAGTTACCAAAAATACACAAGCCCAATGCTCCACTACGTCCCATAGTGAGCCAAATCGATTCAACAACTTACAGATTGGCTCAACACTTAGCGAAAATACTCACCCCGCTCACCGTGCCCGTGCACACACAAAGGATTTTTACAATTTTTTCAGCGAGTTTAAAGACAGACAATGAAACTATGTTCAATTTTGATGTGCAGTCTCTGTTCACATGCTTACCTGTTGAATACTGCATCTCAATTATAACTAGAAGGCTGGAGGTAAACAACATGCCCGTAGAATATGCAGTATTACTCAGACACTGTCTTACATCTGGCCACCTATTGTGGAAGGAAGAATTCTACATGCATGTAGATGGTGTGGTGATTGGCTCACCTGTATCTCCCATTGTCGCCGATATATTCATGGAAGACTTTGAGGAGAAAGCCCTGCTTACTTCTGCCGTAAATCCATGATTCTACAAGCGGTACGTAGACGATACTTTCACAATTCCACCTATAGATAAAGTAACTGCATTTTTAGACCATCTTAACTTCATAAATTCTAAAATTCAGTTCACAATGGATTTAAAGGCAAACAATTCTTTAGCTTTTCTAGATGTGTTAGTAATTCGGAATCCTGATAACACCTTGAGCCACACTGTGTATAGAAAAATGACCCATACAGATAGTAAATATCTATAACGGTGATTCTCATCACTATTCTTCACAGTTAGCTACCGTGGGTAAAGCTTTGTTTCAGAGAGCACTTCTCGATCTACACGATCCCTCATCTGTGACAGTAAGCACCTGGTCGCTTAGCTCCAACACGTCAAGCAAGTTTTGCACGACAACAAGCTTCGGGTCCCGCGCCAACGTCACAGTGAACGAGTGAAGCCAGCCACAGTCGAGCTAGTGCCTGTTGTACTGACATATGTCAGAGGTATCACTGACAAGATTTGCTACATCGTGAAGCGTGCTTCCATTAAAACATACTTTAAGACTGCCGAAGAATATTAGTCAGTTTTTACCATCAGTCAAGCATAATGTCCCTCTGCAAGATGCAGGAGTGTACAAGCTTGACTGTGAATGTGATCTCTCTTACATAGGAAAAACTAAAATATCTATAAAAACTCGCATTAAAGAACACATAGCTGATTTGAAGAATCGACTCTCCGGGAAGTCTGCAGTCTGTGAACACGTACAGGATCACCCCCGTTACTATATTAGATTCCTTCCAAGGGCTGATTGATGATTCGCGAGGCTATTGAAATCAAAAAACATCCTAATTTCAATAGAGAAGATGGCTGTGTGCTACCATCTGCTTGGGATCCTATAATCGATAAAATTAAATTCCAATCCAAACATACAACTGCAAGACTTCAAGATACTGTAAGTTCAAATTTTAATCTGGAGGTAGCCTTGGTTAACTATGACATTGGGACGTCAAACACCTCAGCCCAGTGATAAAGGATGCTGAAAAGAACTTGAAATGTCAGGAATATAAAATAAGTTAATATACGCGATAAAATCCGTAAAACTAATTTTATTTAAATGTGTATATAAAACGAAAATTTGAATTACACTACCTACGTTGAATACAAATCTACGTAAAACAATTTCTGGGATAAATGGAATAATTTCTGTCTGTAACAGTCAAATAACAAATACGAAGCGGAAGTTTATGAATAATTTCATTTGTTTAATATAATCAGAATCTTTAGTAGTTATATTTATTACGTGGTAAAGCTACGGTACAGCTGCATTATGGTAGAATCAATAGTTTTATTGATCGCGGAATATTGACAATGCTGCCATAGTTCTTATGGTTAGAAAAACTTTTCTCGTAACGGGCAGGCATTACACCTTGGTCACAATAACGCATCTGAATTTTGATACTTTTTAGCGAGGGTGTCTTCTAGCCTTTGCGTCTACTTACTATAATTTGGACTATGTGTTCGTTTATCACATTCACTAGTGTATATAAATGTACCAAAATAGATAAAGTGCACATTTATTTGTCTGAAACGACATTGGAGCTGAAAGTCTTATCGGATAACCTAGTTTGTGCCTCACTTCCCAACAGCGAATTGATATAAATGTAATGATTTAAATGATAAATATTTCATTGGGGAAGCTTTACTTAATTAAAAACAAATACCCATATATGTACATGATATATATAAATGAACTGATTAGTCGTTAATATCCTCAATATACAAAGTGACCGTATAGTTTAATGATTAAGGTCACGGACTGCGAACTTAAAAACTCAAAGATTCGAATCAGTCTTCCTACCACTGTCTTGAACCATTGTTAACACAGGCATTTTAGTTTACTTACAGTGGTTTACAGGAATATGAGTAATGTTAATTAGCATTTCTAGTTTTTTTTTTTAAATAAATATTACACTATTATTAGAAAAATAAATAGCTGATTTTTGTAGTGAGCGGCGAGAACCTTTTTCCTAGTAAAGAGGCTTACCATGTTAGTTCTCTATCGAGAATAAATATTGGTTATATAACGTCAAAATGTTCACTTATTATCAAGTGACCTATATGCTTGTTTATTTCGGCTTTCCTTTTCATGTATAAAAAAATGATGGAATGAAATTGAAAGAAACATTGTATGACTAAGTTTAAAAAGCCCTACAGTGTGTAAATTAAAGGCTAATAAGACGTTTTTAGAAACTAACACTGATAATTCTCAACTCAAAAGTTATGTTTTATACGTGGTAGAGCCAAGCTGCGGCTATATTATAGTTGTAGCACGAATGGGTCGGCTCGACCGGGGAAGGACCACGCTCTCAGAGAATACCAGCGTAAAATAGCAGCTTAACGCTGTTGTGTTTCGTATGGTGAGTGTAGAGAACCGGAGACTATTTTTACTGGAAACGAGGCATTCCATCTTAGTCCTCACGGGTGACAACGCATCTGCATTTTGATTCTTAATCGAATATAGATGTGTTTGTCTATGGGCTACAGCAACCACTTACCATCAGGTGGACTGTGTACTCGTTTGTCACCGTTATCCTATAAAAAAAATGTAGGGACCAATATTCTCAAATTAATTAAAATCGTTACCGTTACCATCGCAGCCTGTTAAATTCTACTGCTAAATATAGGCGTTCCACATAGATTTCTAAATAGGGGGATATTTACCATAGTTACTACGCTTGGCAAGTGGTTGGGAAACCGCAGTTTTTTTTTTATTTTAGTCGTCATTGTTATTACGTTGCTGCTCATCTCCTGATTTATTTCCCTCTGTCTTCCCTTTCGACACCCACGGGATGATGTGTGGTGGTGGATATTCTTACACCGCCACTACACGGTAAATTATTTCCTCCTTAGTATAATATTAACATTGTAAATATAGTTAAACTGCTTTTGTATTAATTTCAAACATTGTTATGCATGCTGTTTCATGTATCCAATTACTGTCGAATATTTCTTCCCTCGACGGATAATTTTATTTACGACATTATTAGCTACCAACTCGTAAGTAATGAAATTACTTATTAAAAGAGAAGTTTATATAACGTGTTAGAAATTACTGTTACGTGCCATTTAAGGCGAATTTCCGAAATTCTTTTCCAGCTTATATATTTTTAACATTTCTTTTAGAACTACTTAGCCGACTCCAAAACAGGTGTACTTCCATTCGAGTGTATGTTTTTTGTGTATGTTGGTACGTGATATCTATTATACGATATTAGATTCACTGTGCGCATACCCCGCGTACGGACGTGTGCTGTTGATTCGATTATATACGCGTACCTACTGTATTTGAGCTAAGTTGTGATAAGATGGTTCAGTGTAAAAAGTATAAGCTATTCTTATCATTAGCAAAGGACGAAGTTATTAAATGCAAAGGTTATTGTGAAGGAGTTCTTCATAAAAAGTGCCTAAATATTAAAGAGATCCAACAGAGAAATGAGCTTTGCGATGGGGGTTTCAAGACTGATAAAAGTCCGAGAATTCAACAGTCCAAGATAAATATACAAGATGTCAGTAGAGCTACGGCAGAATCCGTATTAACAGAAGTTAACAATAAATTAGAAATAATCTATCAGATGAAAAATAAAATACAATAATTAACTGAGGCTGTCGATTTTTATGCGGAACAGTACCAAAACATGTTGCAATTCAAGGAAATCGCTGAAAAAAAGATAAAAGATATAGAAAATAAAAAAGTTTTTTGCAAAAAGTCAATGAAGCGCTGGAGGAAAGGGTAGCTTATATGGAACTAAAAGAAGTTGAAAAGAATATAGAAATAAAAGGATTAGAGAATAAAAAAGACGAAGATACAAATCAGATTGTGCGTATAATTGCTAAAAAATTAAATTTAAATTCTGATCATATTGAAGAGGCGCGGAGGGTAGGTCGTGAAAAACAAAATGAGAATCACCCGAGACTTATTATCGTGACGTTCCGTGCGAAGATAAACAGAAACGAATGAATTGCACGAAAAAGACATCAATTGTGTAACAATGATATACTGCAAAATAATAGGAGTAAACGTGTATGTCATTGTAGAAGCGTGCTCGTCGCGACCCCTGCCAGCCCTTTTCAGGGCTGCAATTCTACTCATCTGCGCACCCATGACAACGAGGGTTAGGGCGTCCCCCCAAGGCGACGCACACCAGCTCGTCCCCGTTGGTGTGGAATGCAGCGCGCAAAGCGGCGATGGGGACCGCCACCCGTCACGCACATCCCGACACGGCGGAAGGTGGAGGACAGAGTGCAGAGTTGGCACGTGGAATGTTAGAGGAGGCATGAGAGATAAGACGAATGAGTTGATCGAAATAATGAAAGAAAGAGAATTAGATGTCGTGTGTATGTCGGAGACCAAACGGAAGGGCAGTGGTACTGAAGAGCTCCCTGGCGGGGCATTAGCTCTATGGTCCGGAGTCCCGGAGAGCGAGAACGCCTGCCAAGGAGTGGGGGTGCTGCTGTCTTCTCGGTTGGTCGATGTTATGACTGAATATAAGTTTGTGAACTCAAGACTTCTCTGGGTTCACTTTAAATTGGGACTGACGAAGTTATTCCTTTTGGCTGTTTATGCGCCGGTAGCTTCGTCGTCCAGGGCTGAGCTGGAGGAGTTTTGGGAGAATGTAAGGGAAGTTCTAGATTTGGCTAGGGGAAACGAAAGAATTGTTGTATGTGGTGATTTGAATGGATGGGTTGGTACCGCTCGACCAGGGTACGAGTCGGTACTTGGAAAGTTTGGCGATAAAAGTGTTAACGATGCTGGCAGGCTTATACTGGCGGTATGCAAGGAAAAGGGTCTTCTTGTGACAAACACTATGTTTAATCACAAGAAAATCCATATGTATACTAGAGAAAGAAAGAATGAGAGAAGTATGATCGATTTGTTCCTGGTGGATGACCGACTGCGAAAACAGGTTATGGATACGCGAGTGTTCAGGGGTGCTGACCTGGGAACGGATCACTATCTAGTGATTACTAGATTTAGGGGTCTGTTCGCGGGTTGGCGCTACCGGACGGCAGTGACAGAACCACAGTCGGTCTGTCGCATCCGATGCTGGAAACTTCAGGAAGCGGATACTAGGGACAAATATCATGCGAGGGTAGCCGAAAAGCTTGACACCATCGATGGCAGAAACGAATGTGTAGAAAGAACATGGCAGAACCTTAGGGATGGAATGGTAAGTGCAGCGGAAGAAGTGTGTGGAACAATAAAAAGAGGCAGTAGTAAAAGAAGAGATGCATGGTAGAATGATGAAGTGAAAGAAGCTCTAAAGAAGAAGAAGAAAGCATGGTTAGACTACTTGGCCTCTAGTAATGATAAGGATATGAGAGAGAAGATGAAAGAAAGATATAGGCTGCAGAAAGTTCACACGAAAGCATTGATTGAGGAAGTGCGTGAAAGGTGTAGAATGGAAGCGGACGAAAGGTTGTCGCACAACTTTAAGGAGAACTCCAAACTCTTCTGGAAAGAGGTTGGAAGGACCCGAAGTGGTGCGACGGCCTTAAGAATGAACAAAGTGCTTTCGAGAACTAATGACGTCCTCTCAGAAAAATCGGACGTCATGCAGTGATGGAGCGAATTTTATAGAGAAATGTATGCGTGTGATGATCTTAGTGAGGGATCCGGGGATGACGCCGTGACTGGTACGCCAGACCCGGACCTCGATGACACTGAGGTCATCAGTATGAAAGAGATTGAACGTACGATTCGAAGTTTGAAATGTGGTAAGGCTGCGGGACTAGACAGAGTTACTGCTGAAATGGTCAAGTATGGTGGGCCTCGCATCTGGGACAGCTTTCATCTGCTGTGCAATTTGTGCTGGCGGACGGGGGATGTCCCGGATGATTGGCGATCCGCAGTCATTGTGCCTTTATATAAAGGTAAAGGTTCACATTTTGACTGCGGGTGTTATCGGGCGATCAGCTTGACCAGTTTAGCAAGTAAAGTTTACTCGAAGGTTTTGACACGTAGGATGCAAGAGAAATCGGAAAGATTTCTATGGGAGGCACAATGCGGATTTAGACCTGGAAGAGGATGCACGGATCAAATGTTTTCTCTCCGCATGATCACGGAAAAGCTTCTGGCTGCTAACCAGAACATTTTCTGTGCTTTTGTGGATCTTGAGAAAGCATTTGATAAGGTTGTAAGGAAGAAAATGTGGGAACTGTTGCCGGGGTATGGTGTAGATGGTCGATTGCTAAGGGCTGTGCAGTCTCTTTACTGTGACTGTAAAGCCTGTGTGCGGGTAGGGCATGACCTGTCACCCATGTTTAGCGTCTAAACGGGCGTAAAACAGGGTTGTGTCATGTCTTCCTGGCTGTTCATACTGTATCTCGACAGCTGTTTACAAAAGCTGAAAGATAGCTGTTTGGGTGTGAAATTGGGTGACATTAAAGTAAATTGTCTGCTGTATGCTGATGATGCAGTGCTTATTGCACCATCAGAGGTAGAACTGCAGGCATTAGTCACGTGTATGAAAGAGGAATGTGAAATTAAAGGTCTCCGTTTGAACGCTAACAAAACTAAGGTTCTGGTATTTGAAAGGGACGAAGAGAGAACGAAGTGTGAAATATGGGTAAATCAGGAATGTCTAGAACAAGTAAATGAAATTGTATACTTGGGGAGTGCTTTTAGCCGGGATGGAAGATGTGATTTAGATGTGGACAGGCGTGTCGCTGCTGGGAACAAAGCCAGTGGTGCCCTGACTGCGTTAGTCAAAAGGCAAGGCGTAGTGAAGAGTGCACGCCTTGCAATACATAACGCAGTGTTGGTACCGACTTTGTTATATGGCAGCGAAACCTGGGTATGCCAGAAGAAGCATAAAAGCAAGTTGAATGCAGTGGAGATGCGATCTCTTCGTAAAATGTGCGGCGTTACCATGGCCGACCGTAAGCGAAACGAAGAGATTCGCAATATGGCAGGTTTGAAAGATGACCTTATCACAAAAATTGATAAGGGCGTGCTTCGGTGGTTTGGGCACGTTGAGCGAATGAGTGAAGACCGAATGGTGAAGAAAATATATAGCGCGAAAGTTAATATTAAAAGGTGTCGAGGTAGACTGAGACTAACTTTCGAAGACCATGTGAGCAAATTGCCCGAAGAGGGTAGGGTCAAGAGTACTCGGATACCTAGACGTGCATGTATGAAGAAGATAATAATTCTGAAAGAAGCGAAAGAGGTATGTAAGGATCGTGACACTTGGCGATCTGTTCTCTCTGGCTACCCCGTCAGGGATTGTGCGTGAAGATAAATAATAAAATAATATATAAGTGTATATATAAATGAATGTTTAACTAAACAGATGAAGCAGTTGTTTTGGAATACAAAAACACTATTAAAGGGAAAATATAAATATATATGGGTGCAGAACCTTCGAATTTTGGTTAAAATGGAGGATAATGCAAAAATTATAAATTTACGATCAGATGCGGACATAGAAAAGCTAAATAAAGCCTGTAGCGAGGAATAACAACAACACAAATATTTAATATTGTGTGAAACTACACTACGTGATTTTTTAACTTAAATAAAATTTAACGACATATTACCTTGTTTTGAAAATAATATAGAATACATAAAATTTACGGATATAGATAAATGGAGTATGTATATGAAGAAACCAATTAACGAATTGCGAATAATACATTTAAATATTAGATCGTTAAGAAAGAACTATAATGAATTGTTAATACTATTAAAAAGTTGTGAATACAAGATAGATATTATAATATTAAGTGAAATCAATGTTAAACGAGAAGAAATAACGTTATACCAAATAGGTGGATATGAAATGTTTGAATATACTAGAGAAATAAATATGGTGAGCGCACCAGTGCATACACAATACCTCGCTTAATAAATGGTCTGGATAATAAATTTAAAAGTGAAATTAATGAAGTTAACATAAAGTGTAAATTAAAATGTTATTTCCTTAACAAATATTAGTTGTTATCCCCATTTTTGTAAATGTAGATGGAACGGCACGCAACACAAACCTGCGTGGTTTTTCGCTGTGCCGCATAGCAATAATGTAACAATTTTTATCCAATAGTAAATAAATAAAAAATAAAAAAATGTCGAGGTGGTGGATTATTAATATATAGTAAAAATATATTAAATATAGAAAAATGTAATTATATACGAGGGCATGATACAGAAATATTACATTGCTTAATAAAAACATCAACAAGAGACATTCACATCATAGCATTATGTAGACCACCTAATACCAATAAACTATCTTTTATAGAAGAATTAAGACTATTACTGGAGCAAATACCAAATCAACACGATCTAATCATCACTGGGGACACAAATATAAATATAATGGAAAACAGCAGCATCGTGGAAAAGTATAAAAACATGTTATGTGAACGTGGACTGCAATGCGTTATCAATGAATATACAAGAGAAGAAGTGTACGCCGGTGTTTTAACTGCGTCATGTATCGATCATGTGTAGCTGCGCAGCCGTGCGCGCGCTAACGCACACATGCTCACGTGTAAGTTGTCGGATCACTATATGGTAGGAGTTAATTCAGCGTTCGATGCACACGAAACGAAGTGCGATAGTGATAATTATACGAATGTTTTAAACGATAAATTAGTTAAAGAAAAATTAAAAAAGATAAATTGGAATAATTTATTAATACTTAACTACCCGTTATTACTTTACGACAGGTTACGTATTTTGTTTAAAAATATTTATGAGGAGTCCTAGTCTATATTCGTCCAATATTTAAACAAGGTAATCATTTAGAATATTCAAATTATAGGCCCATTGCTATATTGTCAGTCATAAATAAAGTAGTTGAAAAAATAATAGTTAAGCAAATTAGTATGTTACTGGAAAAAAATCATTTATTTTATTTATTTATTTGTTTAAAAAAATAAGCAGTATCAGCTTGTCCCCCACTATCTACTACTGGTATTATATCGGCCATAAGCTCTAGAAGGTTACTCGCAGTGCTCCGAGCAGGTCTGAACCCGTGCACAGCATGGGTTTAGAAAAACGTACAGTACATCTAAAGCACTGGCACTATTTACCGATGATGTTAACGATGAACTAAATAGTAAAAAGTATGTCATTGTACTGTTCATTTATTTTAAAAAAGCGTTCGATACGTTGGATCACGAAATGCTTCTTAAAGCAATGCAAGAGTGTGGGATTAGAGGTCCAATGAACAAATGGTTCCGAAATTACTTGAAGAACCGAACACTACGCACTATGATCAATGGGGAAGAAGCTGATGTAACACTGGGTGTGCCAACCGGCTCTGTATTCGGACCTGTCGGGTACATCATGCACGTGAATAACATTAATAACGTTGTAAAACATTGTTTTTTTTTATAGGAGAGGGGGCAAACGAGCATGCGGCTTACCTGATGGTAAGTGACTACCGCCGCCCATGAACAACTGCAACACCAGGGGAATCGCAGATGCGTTGCCGGCCTTTTAAAAAGGAGTACGCTCTTTTCTTGAAGGTCCCTAAGTCGTATCGGTCCGGAAAAATCGCTGATGGTAATCGATTCCACAAGGAGGTCGTGCGAGGAAGAAAACATCTTCTAAATCGCACAGTAGTAGACCGCCAATCATCCAGATGGTGTGGATGGTATCGGGAGTTCTGCCGCGATGTGCGTTCGTGAAATTTGGCGGCTGGGATTAATCCGAACAATTCCTCAGAGCACTCCCCATGGTAGATGCGAAAGAAAATGCAAAGGGATGCAACATCTCTTCGCAGTGCCAATGAATCGAGCCGATCGGAAAGGGCTCGGTCGTCGACGATTCGAGCCGCTCTGCGTTGGATGCGGTCAAGTGGAAGGGGTTTGCACTGGGGAGCCCCTGCCCAGAGATGGGTACAGTATTCCATGTGAGGCCGAACTTGCACCTTGTAAAGTTGCAGGCGGTGTGCTGGCATGAAATACTGTCCCGCTCTGCTGAGCACGCCAAGCTGTTTAGAGGCCAATTTGGCCTTCCCTTCCAAGTGACCACGAAACTGCTCGTCACTCGATATGTCGACTCCGAGGATACCGATACTGGCTGAGGCAAGAAGGGGAGTGCCTTGAAACTGAGGAGATACGACAAAGGGGTTCTTTTTAGCGGTAAACGCGCAAACTTGTGTCTTCTGAGGATTAAACTGGACTAAATTTAGTCGCCCCAATCCGAGACTTTGCTCAGCAAAGACTCGACTTCAGACACAAGTTTTTTCCGGTACTCAGCGACGTTTTCCCGAGAAATATTGGCACGGCCGGTGTATAGAGCATCACCAGTGCTGTCACCCGCATAGTAATGAATATTACCAGTTAGCAACATATCATTAATATGCAGAAGAAACAGCGTTGGTGATAGCACACAGCAATTTCTTGGGAAGCCCATAGGAAGAAAGCTTCGAAAGAAGCGCTTTGTGCCAGACCCGATCGAAGGCCTTCGCAATGTCCAGACTAACGGCCAACGCCTCCCCCTTGGACTCAACTGCCTCCGCCCATCTATGGGTCAGGTAGACCAGAAGATCACCAGCTGAACGACCCCGACGAAAACCGTATTGGCGGTCACTAATCAGCTGGTGATCCTCAAGGTACCGGATGAGCTGGCAGTTAATAATGGATTTCATTATTTTGGAGAACAAGAAGGTGATCGCGATAGGCCTATAGTTGGACGGGTCTGAGCGGTCGCCTTTTTTAGGGATCGGGTGGACAAAAGCTGTCTTCCATGAATTTGGGACTACGCCTTGGGAGTAGGAGTACCGGAAAAGACGCGTTAGGACCGGTGCCAACTCCGGAGCACACGTCCTCAGCACAATTGGGGGGATTCCGTCAGGCCCACTCGACTTCTGAATGTCCAGGGAGAGCAGTGCTTTGCGAACCGAGCGCTGTGAGAACAGCACATCCGGCATGGAGCACTCACACCGCGGGATGGTCGGCGGTGTTTTCCCCCCGTCATCAAGAGTCGAGTTGGACGCAAAAAGGGAGCCTAAAAGGTCGGCTTTGTCTTTTGCGTCATGGGCCAGTGAGTCATCCTCCCTGTGCAGAGATGGTGGTGATGGCTTACAGAAATTCCCTTGGACAGCCTTGGCGAGAGACCAGAATGCACGGGTTCCCGAAGGAAGGCGAACTAGTTTCTCGCCAATTCTGCCTATGTGCTCTGACTTTGCCTTGGCAATAACTCTTTTGAAGGACCTGGAGGCGAAGTTATACTTCTTTTTAAGTGTGCTGGTGTTTACATCCCGAGTCGCCGAAGCCACAGCCCAGGCTTGATAACACTCCTGCTTACTGCGTAATGCAGTCTTACAGGAGCGACCAAACCAAGGCTGAGATCTGCCTCCGATGGGTACAACAAATGATGGAATAAATAGTTCCATTCCCTGTAGCACCACATCAGTGACAGAGTCAGCAACAGCGCTGGGATCGTCCGGCGAGAAGCAAACCCGCCCCCATGGGTAGGATGCAAAGAAAGACCGCATTCGAGTGCTTACATAATAAATTGGAACAATGCAAATGTACAACCATAGAATTTGTGAATAGTTACACGTACTTAGGACTAACAATAGACTGTAATTTTAGTTAGAAACTGCATATTAACATTATATGTGATAGGTTAAGATCCATATTATCTAGGCTAAATAACTTAAAACATATAGTTAGCAGGTCAATCTTAAAAATGCTTTATTATGCACTAGCCGGTTCAACCCTGAGTTACGGACTAATTGCATATGGACGTACTTTTGAAACATATACAGCTAAAATTCTTAAGCTACAAGTTAGGTTAATAAAATTGTTTATTGATAAAAAAAAACAAAAGAAAAATATAACATTGACGGAAAATATAATAATTTATTTAAAAATTTTAGAATATTACCTATACATGTAAAACTTAAGTACTTAATTGCAATAGATCAATTTAAATCTCTAGAGTTTAAAACAGTTCGGACATTTAGCAAAAATATTAGAATTACTTCTCGAAAGAAATATATTGAGCATTTGAGGGTTAACAATTATTACGGCAAGAGGACGAGAAAATATCTAGTACCACGTATTTTTAACGAGATATTATTTGAAGAGGAATGTAAAAATAAAGAAAAATTTAAAAGGAAGTTGAAAGCGTGGTTATACTATAGTCTTAATTAATAGTTAAATGTGAAATTATTAATAAATTTAAATATATGTAAGTTTAAATATAATTAAGTATATAGATAGTACTGCTAATTTTAAATTTAATTTTTCTATTTTTTTATTGTTATTTTTATTCTTCTATTTTAAGATTAAGTTATTAATTACAGTAGGTATATAGAATGTAAGTGAGTGATGTATTCGCCAACAAACTGCCCTGCAGTTTGGCGAAAGTAGTATAAGAAATAACCGAATATATTTTTGTATAATAAACATTAAAAAAATAGATGACATACTAGTTGCTACCATGAACTTGTGATATTCTTTAATTCCCTGAAAAGAATATTTTTTTTAATAAAATGTAAAAACCGATTTAAAGAATGTTTCAATTAAAATACTCTTTAAACTACACTTAATAATACTCTCAAATTACCAATAAATGAACAACATATTCACATTAATACTATACTCTCAAACTACTCTCTTTCACTATCTCTCTCTCTCTCTCTCTCTCTCTCTCTTTCTTTCTCTCTCTCTCTCTCTCTCTCTCTCTTTCTTTCTCTTTCTCTCTCTCTCTATATCTCTCAAAAGGATAAGAAAATTATACTTTTAATCAGAAGCAACATAAAGCATGATTCAATTAAAATACTTACTCTTTCTAACATTTTGATATACAAGTATAATATGCATTACATTAAAAACGGACAGTACCTAATATAATTGTGGAATATTTTCTGTTTTTCAAACTTCCAAGATTGTTTTGATTGAACTCGACGGGCTTTTGAATACAAATGTTTGTTATACGTGCCGCGAGCTAAAGCAAATTTTCTCACTTCGCTTTTCCTTATTAATTTGATTGTTAAATGTTATCGTTCTTAAGACCATAATGCTTAATTTTATATTTTAATTGTAACAGTGTAATAATACTTCCATCTATCACCACTACTACTACCATATGTGTAATAAATGTTATCACACATATGCTGCTACCACAGCCCATGACAAGTCGACAACTGAACATAGTCCTCCCCATAGATAACGCTGCGTTTGCCAGTACGAGGCTGCCACTCGAGCCTTAGTTCCCCATTGGCTATCGGTTCTTCAAGGTGCACGTTACCACTTTACCTTACTGATGCACTGGGCTCATGATTCCATCAATATTAAATACCTTTTTATTATAGATGGCAGAAAGACACAGATCGCCCGATGGTTAGTGGAAATTGTGACCCATAGACACTTATAACGGATAAAAATAAAAATGCAGTATGTTTTCACTCCTAAAAACTAAGTTGGAATGCCTTATTACCAGTAACTTACTTATTGATTGAGCTGGTAATCTGTGTGCTTGAGAGCGTAGTTCTTCCCCGGTTGAGCCGACCCATTCGTGTTACAAACATTATAGAGCTGCAGCTTGGCTCTCCCATATTGAAAATGACAAGATTGAGATAATGACATTCAGTGTTAGATTAGACTACAAACATTATTTCTGACTACTACGCAAACGAAATCACGGGAAAAAACTAATATAAAGGTAAACATGGGCTGTGATTTTTTGAAATTATGTCGTTTTCCGACCTCCACGCAGGCGAAAGCGTGGGAAAAACTACTATAACAAATAATTGAAATTTCGTATATTTAATTTATCAGCACAGATGACGTGAAACGGCCTGGCTGCTCATATTTAACTGTACGTAGGTTTACAATAACCTTAAGCAAACACAAATCTAAACTAAGACTCACCTGAGTCGCAAGAATTGCGGCTGACGCCGTCTAAACTTAACGTAAGAGATCGATACTCGTAGAACATGTATATCTACTTATAGATATCTACTACAAAAGTCAAGGTCTTTTGTTTAAGCTCCTGTTATATGATGTGCTAAATGAAAAACGTTTATTTAAACCGGTTAACGTCGGTTAATTAATCATTAACATTAATCCAGTAGCAGTAATCTTTTTTTTATTGATTTATGGAGTACCGTTGCCAAACAACGCTCTGTGTCTTCCTCTAATTACATACATAAAGGTGTCTTAATGTGTCACAGTATGATAACATAATATATAGTTTTTGTCGTAATTAGATAGAAATTTAGAACTCAATTTCTCTAAAATTCTCAACGTCCTCATTTTTATAAACGACTAGCTGTTCCCCGCAACTTCGCCCGCGCGTAATTTATAACGATTGGATTTCATGGGTTTTAATTTTTTGCGTGGAACCCTAATTCTTTTTCTAAAATAAAAGTAGCCTAAGTTACTTCTTATAACATCAGCTATCTGCCAGTGAAAGTCCGGTCGAAATCGGTCCAGCCATTTCGGAGATTAGCCGGAACAAACAGACAGACAGACAGGAATACAGACAGACAAAAATTTATAAAATCATGTTTTTGTTATAAGTACATATAGTAAAAAGCAGTTATTTTAACATTACAAACAGACACTTATCATGATATCTTATAATCTATACAAAAAATATAGGATAATATTATAAATAGATGATCTGCAAACGAAAACTGTTTGTCTCCATGGGATATGCCAGGTGGATAATTACTATGGTTTTTGAAGTGAAACGTCTATGGGCGCGTTTTTTATTATCTATGGCGTTCTTTCTGAACAGTGAACAAAAGTGAACCGTCATGCTCGGGTTGTTGACGCACTGAATCGTTTATACTCGGCTCCAGTCGTCATCAGCCACGTTTACTGTCTAACAAGGAGTGCATCATTCCAATAATTATGTTTTTATTATTACGTAGTATAAGCTATACAAATAAATAAAATTGAAGTGTCTGTTTGTAATGTCAAAATTACAGCTTTTTACTAAATGCATATGAAAGTATATACGGTACTAATAACAAAAATACAATTTTTAAAGTTTTTGTCTGTCTGTCTGTCTGTTTGTTCCGGCTAATCTCCGAAACGGCTAAACCGATTTTAACGGGGTTTTCACTGACAGATAGCTGATGTCACAAGGAGTAACTTAGGCTACTTTTATTTTAGAAAAAGAATTAGGGTTCCGCGCAAAAAAATTAAAACCCCAAATAAAACGCGGGCGAACTCGCGGGGATCAGCTAGTAATAAAATAACATTATAATATTATGTATGTTTCACATAAATAATATTAGCGTTTATTTTCACTTCTATCCTATGATCATTAGTACACACCCATTTTTTTATAGAAGGGGAGACAAAAGAGCATGCGAATTCCCTGATAAGTAATCACCGCTCCCAATTAACATCTGCAACATCAGAGGTTTTGCAGGTATATCAACGCCTTAAATGGAAGCTTTTTCGTTTAAGCTTTTTAAGTCATTTGTTCCGGAAAAAGCTCAGTTGTTAGTATATTCCTCGGTGTGGCAAAAAGTCCTGGTAAACCTGGTAAAGACACACGTTGTCAGACTGCCAACTATTGAGATGAAGTGGATTGCATTTAGAGTTCAAAGTTAAATCCACCAGCTGGCTAATGCCAATTCGAACACTTCTTCGGAGCACTTTCATGTTGAGATGTAACGTGACTTCGCAAAGCCATTGGCTTAAGCTGATCGGAATGAACTTGGTCGTTGACAATTTGAGCTGCCCTCCGATTAGAAAGAGCTGATACTGCGTCGCCCAGGTCCAGCGATGATTATTTATTACATATTCCGAGTGAGGGTGAACCTGCAACTTACGAGTGGTGAGCCCTGAGCTTCTCAGTAAGCATTATAATTTTCTACCGACTTCAAAAAGAAACCGGTACTCAATTCGACTCTATGTTTTTTTTGTGTGTGTAACCTCATAACTTTTTACTGGGTGAACCGATTTCGATGATTCTTTTTTAATTGAAAGCTAGTTCACATGTGGTCTCGTATAAATTGATCAGGGTCTGACTAGTAGTTTTTGAGTTATTCTTAATAATTTATATTGAAGTCGATTGTACAAATTTTTTTTTTATTTTGAATTATATGTTAGTCAGGTCTTAACGTTCTTTTCTCTTTATGCAAGTCATTGAAGCCCATGGTTATACGTAGGGGCTCTTCCACCGAATCACTTCCAAACAAGATAAGCTGCAATAGCCATATTTACAAGATTGCATAGAAAATTGTAATATTCGACGTCTCGCGTTATAAAATCAGTCTCTCTACTCAGTTGTACTTGACGACTATACTGTCATTTGCCGGGAACTAAGAAATTTTTCTGACAGTTCCAAATTACTCTTACGACACTCACAGAATCCGATGAAGAGACGGCGACGGTAAGGAATACATCTATACAAATAAATTAAATTGAAGTGTCTCTTTGTAATGTCAAAATAACAGCTTTTTACTAAATGCATATGAAAGTAAATAAGGTATCTATAACAAAAACACAATTTTTAACATTTTTGTCTGTCTGTCTGTTTGTTCCAAATAATCTCCGAAACGGCTGGACAGATTTCAACGGGATTTGAACTGACAGATAGCTGATGTAATAAAGAGTATCTTAGGCTACTTTTATTATAGAAAAAAGAATTAGGGTCAAAAGGGGAAAAAAGAATATAGAAAAAAGGTTAGGAACAGCTAGTTTAAAATAAAAATGTGTAAATGAATAAGTTTAAATTCGACTAGAAATAAACGTTGTATCACTTAATTTGAAGAGGAGAGAAAGACTAAGTAGACTGCCTTGCCAGTTATTAATCGCAGAAAGTGCGTGGTAAACTCTACGTGGTAGGGCCACGCTGCAGCTATATTATGGTTGCAGCACGAATAGGTCGGCCGGCCGGAGAGGAAGATGTTGCTGCCCATCTCATGTTTCATGTGGGATAGTAGATATTTTACACCGCTACTACACGATTGTATTTTGCAAAGTGAATAAAAAAATTATACAGGTAATATGCTTATATATACAAGACTAATTATATGAAAACTAAATTCTTTCTATCTGTCCGTGGAGTTTCATTACAATCGGTTCAGCAATTCCAAAGATTAAACCGGAGAGACAGACAGTCAGTCAAACATTTTGAAAATCGTCATTTAAGTTTTAATGGCATATTTTAATATTACAGACAGATTCTTCAATTTTATTTGTCTGCAATATTCCATCAATATATATATACAGACAAACTAGGTTATATTATATAATATGTGTGCGTTATATTGACTTTGTGCGTTACTTACAAACGAGTTAGCAGATTGACATCCTAATATATATCCATACTATCTTATTTGTATTAATAGTATTTGTCACATACTATGTTTAATGTAAAAACGTGGAGCAGACCCAGTAGTAAGCTTCGTAAAAAATACCAACATACATCTTCAAGTTTTGTGTGTTTACGTGTGAGCACTTACGAGATATACACTTTTGTAATCGCTACTTTTTTGTCGGTATGAGAAACGTCATAAAACATTACACATCTGGGAGTAGTACCACTGAAGAAAGGTCTTGCGATAAAATTCTCACATGTGTACATCGTTACATGTATGGCACTTACAACTAACATATCATAAAAACCCTTATAGCATCTCTTTCGTATATTATATACCTAGTAATTTTTGAATTAGGAATGTGTTGGTTTTGCAAATTAACTCAATTACCGTAATAAGCGAAACACATTTGAATTAATTGCAGTCTTAAACAAGATAAAACAAATCAGATGGTACTTCTTGTAGTTTGAATGTCGGCAAGAATAGTCCTTCAGTTATCGAGTTTTCACCGTACAAAGTTATGTCTTCATCGTTAAAATACGCTATTATAAGTTCAAATATTGTGTATAAAATAATTGGACTATTGATATTCGTCATTAAAATAGATCGGAAATAACTCTAAGGGATTTTTAATTTGATCATTCCTTAATATATTAATATCCCCCAGATCGAATTTCGGTCACGGCGGCGTCTCAATGAAGATATCACACATACATGATTTACTGCACGTCTTTGCACAGTACCTTTCGGATAGTGTAAATTGTATTCCTTCCTTTTACAACTAATTCTAAATAACATAAGATAAATTTAGATGTTTAATATAATAATTAGAGATCATGATAAAGTATAATGTGCAGATGATACTTCATTATTAAACTTAAACGGCAATCGCTTTAATAAGATGAAGTGACTAATGCTTTATCAAAATAAGTGCTCAGCTTAGCGTTTAAATTCTATATTTAAACGGAAATAAAACTAAATTTATAAAATTTACAACAATAAAAATTAAAAATTGGATGACGTTTACAAATAGGGAAGAACTGAGCCTAGTTGATTCCTTGGTTTTTTTTTTATAAAGAAATTCTCAGTAGCTGCCCGGAGTCAGGAAGTCGGCGGTGTCTCATCCTCATGCCTCTGAAAGCACGTAAAGCCGTCGATCCTGCGCCTGATCTCTCTCCGGTCTTGTCGGCTTACCGTCCTATCGGACTATGATAGTGAGGGAATAGAGAGTGCACCTGTGCTTGCGCATACACTTGGGCACTATAATCCCGTCCTGCGTCGATGGGTAGTCTCTGTTGAGGCTAGCCGCCGTGACCAAAGTTCGGTCTGGATGATATTATTATAATGTATTGTCGTGTAGCGACAATAAAAAAAAAATAGAACCTAACCTAAGTGCAACAAAACAACAAAAGTAGAGCCAGGAAACAATATATTTAAATTTATAAAAGGTATTTACAATTTTATAAAAAAAATGATATGAGGATGATGATGAATGAAGTGAGAATACAATTAGATTATAAAAAAAAATAAAGGTGAGAGAATAGGGGAATATAGCGTTGAAGTGGGGCCTAAAAGTCGAAGCGACACACGTTGCGTTTGTAGAAGTAGGTTTCTTAGCAGCGACGGCACGCAGCGCCTGAAGCCAGCACACGCCGTTTGCGCTTGTAGAAGTAGGTTTCTTAGCAGCGAGGGCACGCAGCGGCTGAAGCCAGCACACGCCGTTTGCGCTTGTAGAAGTAGGTTTCTTAGCAGCGACGGCGTGCAGCGCCTGGAGCCAATACACGCAGCGTCCGGAGCCGGCGCACGTAGCGCCTGGAGAAGGGGCGCGCAACGCTTAGAGCCAGCAGTTGCAGCGCCCAAAGGTAGCGCCGGCGGTAGGTGCACTCGGCGCCTGGAGTAAGTAGTAGTAGTTCCCGGAGTAGTGTGGCCCCCGCGCTTGTAGTAGACTCGAAGCGACTTCCGAGGTAGATGGAGGCTTGTAGGATTCCGGAGGGGCGCGGCCCGAGTTTGAGGAAGGCTTCTCCGAAGACTTCACGTGTAAATGGAGGCTTGCAGGATCCCGGGGCAGTGCGGCCCCGGGATAAGGCCTTTAGGAGATACTTCCAATTCGCGAACTGAAGCGAGACTGCCTTTCTTCACCGATTGTTCGGCTTTTATACCTTTCTAGAGAGAACGGAAAAATTATTTAAATTATACGCAAATTTTTTGTAAATGGTCAAGAGAAAAGAGGATTTATGTGGAATTTATCGAAATAGGAATAACAGATCGGTAGCAAATTTGAATATAATTACCATGGAAACGATATAAATAAGAAAGACAAAATATGTCAAATTTTTGTTTTTGGTTTATAATAAGAAAACGGTAAGATTTAAGTGGAAAATGAGATATTATTAATATAGGAAAAAAGGTAGCGCAACTGCCCACACAAAGCTCGAGATTGTAGAATTACGGAAAACTAGCTAAAAGATCGAAAAAAGGTAGACTCCATTGACACCAATTTAAAAGTGCTGATAATGTGAAAATACGAAGTAGAAATGATTTGTTATTGTGTTCTTATGGTTTAAAATCGTTACAGGATCCTATGGAAATAAAGGTGATGTAAAATATCCAGTTTTGAGGTGAATGCAGAAAATCGAAACAGAATGGAAAAATGAATTTAAAATAATGTAAAATGATACGTGAGTAGCATAACACTACATTTTCCCCCCGACCCTGGAAAATTTTTGACTCAGCAAAAATTTTGATATATACATTCTAAAATAAACCATAAAAACACAGCTTTGCAGAAACAGACATCACCAGGCAAAATCAGATATACCATCTCTTACATTCATCATCTGCCGTTCAGGTAAGGGTGGAGTTCACATTCAATGACTACCACTCTAAAAGTGTGTTTTCAAAACGACATTAAGGCTTATTTAAGGAGTAGTCATCCGCTCCTGCGTGGAAAAAAAAATAAATTAGTCGAAGAAACACCACTCTTAAAAGTGTGTTTTCGAAAGGACATTCAGGCTTATTTAAGGAGTTGTCATCCGCTCCTGCGTGAAGATAAAAAAAATTATTAAGGGAGTAATCAGCCGCTCCCAAGTGAAGATAAAGATAAA
The DNA here is from genome assembly GCA_963668995.1 of Parnassius mnemosyne. Taxonomy (NCBI): domain Eukaryota; kingdom Metazoa; phylum Arthropoda; class Insecta; order Lepidoptera; family Papilionidae; genus Parnassius; species Parnassius mnemosyne. Next base: position 17,175,292 of record CAVLGL010000035.1, on the reverse strand, counting down.
GAAATACCTCAAGTAAGCTTTAGTCGCTATGCCTTAAGTAAAGATTAAGAACGGCCAGAGCGGTAGGGCTCAAAGCCAGAAAACAGCAACATCACTAGCGAGATGTGTCTGAAATAATAAGAAGTGAAGATTAACCTACCAAACAAACAAACAAATTAAAAGAAATAATAACAAGGTGAAAATGATGGTGATATTTATACATATATACAAATTAAATGTGATATTTATACATATATACAAATTAGCAGTTAATAAATGTTTAGATATTTATACATATATACAAATTAACAGTTGTAAATGCTTAGAAAAGTTATGAATCGTCTCGCTTCAGCTTTGAAAAACAATTTTATATAAAGTGTAAAGTTCAAAGTTAAGTTTAAGAAATAAAGATTTAATTGAAAAGTTATACCTCTTTAAGTTACCTAGAATAAAAAAATTAGAGTGATGAATGTAAGTGAAGTGTTGAATGTAGGTCTAAATATAATCTAGATAAGTTGAAAAACTAGATGAAGTTTTGTTCTAGAATAAAAATATTAAAGTGATGAATGTAAGTGAAGTGTTAAATGTAGGTCTAAATATAATCCAGATAAGTTGAAACACTAGATGAAGTGTTGTTTTAGAGTTTGGAAGGTATGAAAAGGATGAATAAATGAATGATGAATAATGAGTTAAGAACGAAAGGGAGAGCAATTAAATCAAAAGGGAATGGACAAGGCGCAGTAAAGGTGAAGAATTAAGAGAGAAAGAGGACTTTTACGTTGGGCGCCAAATGTCGTGAAGCGACAATAAAAAAAAAATAGAACCTAACCTAAGTGCAACAAAACAACAAAAGTAGAGCCAGGAAACAATATATTTAAATTTATAAAAGGTATTTACAATTTTATAAAAAAAATGATATGAGGATGATGATGAATGAAGTGAGAATACAATTAGATTATAAAAAAAAATAAAGGTGAGAGAATAGGGGAATATAGCGTTGAAGTGGGGCCTAAAAGTCGAAGCGACACACGTTGCGTTTGTAGAAGTAGGTTTCTTAGCAGCGACGGCACGCAGCGCCTGAAGCCAGCACACGCCGTTTGCGCTTGTAGAAGTAGGTTTCTTAGCAGCGAGGGCACGCAGCGGCTGAAGCCAGCACACGCCGTTTGCGCTTGTAGAAGTAGGTTTCTTAGCAGCGACGGCGTGCAGCGCCTGGAGCCAATACACGCAGCGTCCGGAGCCGGCGCACGTAGCGCCTGGAGAAGGGGCGCGCAACGCTTAGAGCCAGCAGTTGCAGCGCCCAAAGGTAGCGCCGGCGGTAGGTGCACTCGGCGCCTGGAGTAAGTAGTAGTAGTGCCCGGAGTAGTGTGGCCCCCGCGCTTGTAGTAGACTCGAAGCGACTTCCGAGGTAGATGGAGGCTTGTAGGATTCCGGAGTGGCGCGGCCCGAGTTTGAGGAAGGCTTCTCCGAAGACTTCACGTGTAAATGGAGGCTTGCAGGATCCCGGGGCAGTGCGGCCCCGGGATAAGGCCTTTAGGAGATACTTCCAATTCGCGAACTGAAGCGAGACTGCCTTTCTTCACCGATTGTTCGGCTTTTATACCTTTCTAGAGAGAACGGAAAAATTATTTAAATTATACGCAAATTTTTTGTAAATGGTCAAGAGAAAAGAGGATTTATGTGGAATTTATCGAAATAGGAATAACAGATCGGTAGCAAATTTGAATATAATTACCATGGAAACGATATAAATAAGAAAGACAAAATATGTCAAATTTTTGTTTTTGGTTTATAATAAGAAAACGGTAAGATTTAAGTGGAAAATGAGATATTATTAATATAGGAAAAAAGGTAGCGCAACTGCCCACACAAAGCTCGAGATTGTAGAATTACGGAAAACTAGCTAAAAGATCGAAAAAAGGTAGACTCCATTGACACCAATTTAAAAGTGCTGATAATGTGAAAATACGAAGTAGAAATGATTTGTTATTGTGTTCTTATGGTTTAAAATCGTTACAGGATCCTATGGAAATAAAGGTGATGTAAAATATCCAGTTTTGAGGTGAATGCATAAAATCGAAACAGAATGGAAAAATGAATTTAAAATAATGTAAAATGATACGTGAGTAGCATAACACTACAGTATGGTAGTGAAGGTTGGGTGTGACAAAAGAAGCACGAGAGTAGAATAAATGCTATAGAAATGCGGTTATTAAGGAGTATGTTATGGCTGAATCTGAATGACAGGGTGAGAAATTGCATGATAAGAAAATAGTGTGGTTTGCAAGAAGATGTTATGACCAGGATTAAGAAAGGAATGCTTCGGTGGTTTGGTCATATCGAAAAAATGAACAAAAAGTGACAAATCAAGTATATGTTCAACATAATATCTAATATTGTAGGGTAGAGACGCACTAGACGAAAGTTTATCTACAGCATGTCTGCATAAAGTAAATGGATGTAAAGGAGGCGAGAAAGATGTGTCAAGATCGTGCCAAATGGAAGTCCATAGTCTCTGCCTACCCATTTTGGTGACAGGCGTGAGTGCTTATGTCACGTTATGTATAAATATATTAGCTTTGGCCTCTCAGTATATTTTCGAAAACTGAATATATGTTTACAAAAAAGAAAATAGTTTTAGTAGAAAAAGGGATACACTCTGTAAACTCAAACAGTTACTCGACTCGATAGAGTCAGTAATTCATTCGATGGGTAGTGTGTACGATTTTACAACAAAGTTCCAATAAAATCTGCAATCGATCACCAAATTTAGTTTTTTATTAAATTCAGACTCAAATAAAAATGGTAATTATAATATAATTTAAATGAATGCGTTGTTAATGAAACTTAAAAAAAAATAAAGTTTTTATTATAAAACCTTTTCAAAGAACTCTAAATCAGCATCTGCACTAATCTATTTTCTTCAATTAAATTTTCCACTGCGAGCACGTTTCTTTCCATAACAGCCGACAAAAGGGGTCTCTCCCCATAATTTCATTTTCATCTCCCAAATTAAGTCGGTAGAGTGCTAAAGTTTGTTATACCAGCGGTACGCGGTAATATTTATCAATAAATGGTATTTGAAGTCTATCGGATGATTTTTCCAGTTTTAAGTGACATTTGAAATTTCGTGAATTCGGAAAAATTTGCTTTTTTATTATACCTTGATCGAAAAATCGTATTTCGACCCTACTTTCAGGGACGAAAGTGCCACATTGCCTCCCGATTCAACTTACGACTTACTAATTTAGTACGCATGAGTCAAATTTCTAGTTCTCTTGTTTTTAAACGTCATATGTCATAATACAATTTAAGGCACATTCATTTCGATCAAGGTATGATAAAGAATAGTATACGCACAACGGGAGGAAAGCATGACATCGCAACCCGCGTTCTTATCACAATAAATACTGCGCGGGTTGCAATGTCACACTTTCCTCGCTAGTGGTGTATAATATTTGAATGTTTGTTTCTTTTTTTTTCCATAGAATAAGGGTAATAAGTGAGCACATCCACATCTATCCTCGATCAAGAATCAAAATGTAGATGCGTTGTCACCCTTAATAACGAGAACCTCGTAAGAGACGAAACAGTTAAGAACACAATTTACGAGTATTTGTACCTGACTCACGAGGTAACCAACATGTAGAGTGCTCATAATTATTCTTGTAGTAGATTAAAAATAAGCGAAGCCCGGCTTCAAACGACTGAAAATAATTAAATTATTTCACATTCTGAAGTCAGTGACATCTGATCTGATACCTACAGTGCTGCATAAGAGAATTAAAGCCTCAAATTCGAAATGTGAAATTATTTTTTTTTAGTCCTTTGTAATCGTATTTTAATTTTTATTATAAGTTTTTTTTTTTTTATATCACGACCTCTATCTGCCCTATTTTAATAATCCTTCCTTATCTCTAGACTACAAATTAAATTCACGTGTATAATTCATCCAACTTCATTCAACTCTATTTTCAATTATTTTCAAATCCTAAGCGTAGAATTTTTTTCTCAATTCATATGAAACAACCTTTGAAGTATAACCTATTTCAAAAAAGGAATCATCAAATTCGGATTTTGATGATTGCTTTTTTGAAATAAGTTATACATCAAATATAACCTATTTCAAAAAAGGAATCATCAAAATCCGTTCACAATTGACGAAGATATCACACAACATACAACATACCAAAAAAATACATACAGTTGAATTGTAAATCCTCCCTTTTATGCTACAATTATCGTTAGAAAATGTTCCGACGCAAGATACATTATGAAACGCGATACTTCAATTTATCTCGTAAAAGTATGTGGAGTGAAATTTAAAAATTGGAACATTCGTATTTTTCCTTTTAAGTATTCCTATTTTCAAAATAAATTATATCCGGGCCGTACAAAAAATAACGTATGTAGATAACTTTATTATAATTTTCAATCGTTTTCTTTAAATTGAACATAAAAATAAACAAAGCTTAACTATATACAACTCCCATTCAATTAAACTTTTGATGCTTGCCAATGAAAAGTAAGCACTAGACCTTTACCGTTTCTTTTGAATTTAGTTTTAGAAAATAATGTTTGATGTTACTAAAATAACAACCGTATCTTTAATACGCAGCTTTATTTTTTAATGGCAATCTTTGTTTTATATTTCTGTCGTATATTTCGACTTTATTAACAAAATATTTGTAAATTATGAAATTTTATAAACAGGTCTTAGCATAGAATATTTAGGATTCAATAAATTCAATTTAATATTAAAAAAAAATATTGGTAAATCCAATTGTCCATGCCCTAAGCGCATTAAAAAATTACGTGTAACATGGTTATACGGCTTTTTTTTAAATAGTTTAAATACACACAAGTTTTCACTAATAATCTTTTTATTTTACTTCCAATTTTCTAATAATTTTATATCAAACTTCAATTTTAAAAAAGTTTGGAAAATCCAAAAGTACACGACTCATAATGCTCATATGATCATCATATCATCATTTAGGTCACTCCATAAAGTCCAATTTGCCGTGTAGTGGCGGTCAAGAATATCCACTACCCCATATCCTCCCGTGGGTGTGGTAAAAGGCGACAAGGGGAAACAGGCAGGAGATGGGCAGCAGCATGTCCTTGATAACAACAAACGAACAATAAAAAAAACTGCGGTTGCCAACCCGCTCGCCAAGCGTGTCAACTATGGCAAATACCCCCCTATGAATGACAGTAACAAAGAAACGGCCCCCAGTCCCCGGCGGCCCCGCTATTCCTGGCTACGGTGGCGACCATGGTAACGGCGGGGCAGGGGGTGCTAAGAATCTCCGGTGGAGGTTCGGTTGCCACCTTAGACGACTCGACCTGGCAACGTACAACGCACGCACCCTGAGGACTGACGAGAAGATTGTGGAGCTGGAAGAAGAGATAGACAAGTTGCGCTGGCATATTATAGGATTATCCGAAGTCCGAAGAGAGGGGGAGGACACGGTAATCCTCGAATCCGGCAACTTGCTCTATCACCGGGAGGGCGACCATCTGTCCCAAGGAGGTGTCGGATTTATCGTCCACAAGTCTCTCGTTAACAACGTTGTAAAGATCGGGAGTGTGTCGACGAGGGTTGCGTACCTTATACTCAGAATCACCAAACGGTATTCGCTGAAGGTCATACAGGTTTACGCACCAACCTCGGCACACCCCGATGAGCAGGTGGAGGAAATGTATGAGGATATCTCTAGAGCCATGCATTCCTCCAAAAACCCAATATACGGTGTTAATGGGAGACTTCAATGCAAAACTAGGCACAAGAGAGAACGGTGAGCTGAAAGTAGGGAAATTTGGAATAGGGCAACGGAACCCAAGGGGCCAGCAGCTGGCCGACTTCATGGAGAAAGAGGGACTCTTTATGGTGAACTCTTTCTTCCAGAAGAGGCCCCACAGGAAGTGGACCTGGTCGAGCCCCGACGGTTCGACAAAAAATGAGATTGAATTCATTATGACGACCAGACGACAACTGTTCAGTGATGTCTCCGTGATCGCGAGGGTGAAAACCGGTAGCGATCACCGAATGGTTAGAGGCACACTGAACCTAAACGTTAAGTTGGAGAGGTCTCGTCTAATGAAGTCAACGCTTCGTCCCCCTTGTGCTCTGTTTCAAAGTCCAGAAACCTTTTAGCTCGAGTTACAAAACCGTTTTCAGTGCCTAGAAGACTGCAATGAAGTGGACGATATGAATGACAAGCTCGTGGAAACTGTCCATGCAGTCGGAGCTAAGTTCTGCAAGACCTGCCGCATAAGAACACAAAAACTCTCTGATCATACTCTCAATCTCATGGCTGTTAGACGGGAGATGTAGCTACATTCTTCAACAGATTTGATAGCATACAGGCAACTGAACAGACAGATCTCCAAATGCATGCGGCGGGAATTACGCAACTTCAATACAGCTTGTATTGAAGAAGCGATCGAGCGGAACTAAGACTCCAAAGTCTTTGCCAGAGATCTGCCTGCCAGAAAGAGCCAACTGTCAAAGCTGAAGACAGAGTGTGGCAGCATCGTTTCCGGGACACCTGAGATTTTGAGTGAGATTGAGAGGTTCTATGGGCAGTTGTACACGTCATCGTTGGAGCCACACGCAAGCGTGAGTAACGATCCAAGAGCGAGTCTCATCCGACACTATTCCGAAGATATCCCGGACGTCAGTCTGAGCGAGATTAGAACGGCTCTCCAGCACGTTAAAAACGGCAAGGCCCCAGGCGAGGATGGAATTACAGCGGAGCTTCTGAAAGCGGGTGGAAAACCGGTACTTGAAGTCCTTCAGAAGCTCTTTAATTCCGTCCTCCATGGTGGCATTACACTGGAGGCGTGGAGCAGAAGTGCGGTGGTCTTGTTCTTCAAGAAAGGTGACAACGCTCTCTTGAAGAACTACTGACCGATTTCCCTTCTGAGCCGCGTCTACGTGCTGTTTTCGAGAGTTATTACGAATCGTCTCGCGCGCAGACTTGACGACTTCCAGCCTCCCGAGCAAGCCGGTTTCCGAAAGGGCTTTAGCACCATAGACCACATACATACCCTTCGGCAAATTGTACAGAAGTCCGAAGAGTACAATTTGCCACTATGTCTGGCGTATGTGGACTATGAGAAAGCCTTTGATTCCGTCGAAATTTGGGCGGTGCTGCAGTCCCTTCAGCGGTACCAAGTTGACTGTCGGTATATCGAAGTGTTGAATTGCTTGTACAGTAGGGCTACGATGGCTATCCGAGTACAGAACCAGAGTACTATACCTATCCAATTGCAGAGAGGTGTAAGACAGGGTGACGTCATATCCCCGAAACTCTTCACCGCTGCATTGGAAGACGTTTTCAAGCTTCTGGACTGGAAAGGATACGGTATCAACATCAATGGCGAGTACATCACTTACCTTCGATTTGCCGACGATATAGTCCTTATGGCAGAATCGCTGGAGGACCTAAGCACTATGCTCAATGACCTCAATAGTGTTTCCCAATGGATAGGTCTAAAGATGAACATGGACAAAACAAAGACCATGTTTAATGTCCATGTCACACCTATGCCGGTAGTTGTGAACACTAAGCTCGAAGTTGTTGACAAGTATGTTTGCCTGGGACAAATAGTCCGACTAGGTAAGTCCAACTTCGACCGAGAGGTCAATCGACGGATTCAACTCGGCTGGGCAGCGTTCGGGAAGCTACGACACATCTTCTCGTCAGACATACCTCAAAACCTTAAAACCAAATTGTACAACCAGTGCGTGTTGCCAGTGATGACTTACGGAACTGAGACGTGGTCCTTCACTGCTGGCCGTATGAGAAAGCTCAAGGTCGTTCAGCGAGCTATGGAGAGGGCTATGCTCGGAGTTTCTCTGCGTGATAAACTTAGGAATGAGGATATCCGCAGTAGAACCAGAGTAACCGACATAGTCCAACGGATTAGTAAGCTGAAGTGGCAGTGGGCCGGCCATATAGCTCGAAGAACCGACAACCGATGGGGAAGAAAGGTTCTCGAGTGGCGGCCTCGTACCGGTAGGCGAAGTGTAGGGCGTCCCCCCACGAGATGGAGTGACGACCTGGTAAGACATGCAGGAAGTCGATGGATGCAGGTGGCTCAGGAAAGTGCTTTGTGGCATTTTTGGGGGGAGGCCTATGTTCAGCAGTGGACTTGTGAAGGGCTGTAATGATTATGATGATGATGATGATAAAGTCCAAGAGGTATTTAAGTATAAATATATACATTCTACTTACTTTTAGTACGCACTACTATTATTTATTCTGGACTTTTAAAATATTATAAAAAAATCTCCGATTATTATAATAATCAAGTATGTATGAAATTTGGTTTTTCGAATATTTTGTATTTGTACAGCAATGTTTTTGAGCCGCTGCAAACAACCGATACAGTATTCACTTACTACAACGGTTGACGCCGAAGTGACTAAGTGAGGCAGTCTATTTAGTAAAATAAATTAATACAAGGCTGCTAAATATGGTTTGGGAATTCTAGACAATTTCAAAGTCCCGGGACACGGGATTGCCTATAATCAAAGTCCCGGGAATTCCCAGGACTTCGAGACTTTCAAGAAAAAACTTTTTTGTTTTTAATTAAGATGGGTAAGCCTTTTTTGAAGAATTTTAATTGAGTTAATTTCTGGTGCAATGTATCAAAAAGAGGCAATTTTTCGTAAAAATCAACATTTATTAAACAATTAAACATAAATTGAATAAAACTATTTTTTACGGATTTTATCGCGTTTAATTTACTATTTTAATTCCCGACGTTTCGGGTGCTTTACAGCAACCCATGGTCACGGGGGGACTGAGATGTTTGACATCCTGATGTAACAGTTAGCCCGGCTACCTTCAGTTTTTTAATATAAATTTTTGGTTCCATTTACGCACAATGAACTGAAGTCTTGCAATGGTATGCTTGGGTTTGGATTTAATTTTGTTAATTATAGGATCCCAAGTAGATGGCAGCACCCATCCATCTTCTCTATTGAAATTAGGATGTTTTTTAATTTCAATAGCCTCGCGTATCATCCTTATTAGGAATCGGTGTTCTTTTGCGAGGATTTGTGGTCTATCAAATCTGATGTAATGGCTGGGATGAATTTGAACATGTTCACAGACTGCAGACTTCCCAGAGCGTCGGTGCTTCACGTCAGCTATTTTTTTTTCACGCGGGTTTAAATAGATCTTTTTGTTTGTACTATGTAAGAGAGACCACATTCGCAATCAAGCTTGTACACTCCTGCATCTTGTAGAGGGATATAACACTTGACGGATGGTAAAAATTGACTAATCTTCTTCGGCGGCTTGAAGTATGTTTTAATAGAAGCTCGCTTCAAAATGTAGCCAACCTTGTCTGTGACTCCTCTAACATAGGGATGTACAGCCGAAATATCGGGAGTTAAAATAGTAAATTAAACGCGATAAAATCCGTAAAAAATAGTTTTATTCAATGTGTAGTGTTCGCGTATATATAAGAAATAATTAATTAAACAGAAAATTAAATAACTTTAACGTTAATTTCAGTCTTAATGACTGCTTTGTCTATTTCTTTTAGTCACACACAGATGCACTTCTAAAGAGTTAAATCTTATAGTTATGAAAGGAACTTAGTTAAAAATCATACTAATTCTTACTAACTTTACTATTATCTAGAAATTCTAGTAAATAATCATTGTTCATAACCTCATTGCTAATTCTCATAATCACATATTTGTTTAATTTACTGTATTGCGTACTCAGTAGTTACGTGGTCGACCAAGTAATTATTCATTAAATTAACACATGGTGCTAGGCTCCTTCAATATTTGAAAATAAAAATGATTATATAACAATTTCGACAATCTTATCTCATCTCGAGTCTCGACTTGAAAGTCCCGGGACTCGAGACAACTAAAATTACGAAAAGTCCCGGGACTTAGAGACACGACATATCCCGGGACCCAAAACCTACTGCTAAAATACCGAAAATTTCGACATTTCGCAAGAAAAACATTAATTACAACTAAACAAAACAAAATTAAACTGTCATTTACATTTCATGTCATCTTACATGACAGATAAAGAGATTAAAAAATAGATTGAGTTAAACAATTGGTGTTTTCAAAAGTTATCGTGTTTAGCACTCCATGCGGACTTGATAAATCTACACCATAAGCCACTAAAACCACTTTTCATGTAAACATTGCAATTAATTGATTAAAAAAATATATTAATAAGTTCAACAATCATTTATCTTTCTGACAATGTGCTTTTTATATCACTTATATGTTCAATATTATTGTTAGATACGATTTTATGCGACAAAACGTTGGAACCTTGATTTAAGGCGCTAGTTAAACATACCTACGCGCTTTGCGCTTATGGCATGCAATAGGTTTCAATAATAAATAGTCGCATATTGAGATAAGTAATTCTAATAAGTATAAGATAAAATAATTAATTAAAATTAACTTACTTTCTTCAAACTTTTCTTCTTATTTGCAACCTGCAACACAAAGGAAAGTTTAGCTTAATTTTATTATATTTCATTTTGCAGTCCACTTATAAATACTAGTGATCATCCAGCGGTCGAAATTCGACCGTTATTGATTAAATTTTAAGGTATAAATATAAGCTGTATTTTACTTACAATTGCACAATAATAAACGAGAATAATATACCAAAATATAAAATAAACGCTTTTTGTCATGATTCACACTCTACAGGGTTATTTTGCAATAACCGGCCAAATTTGCAGAGAACGTGCAGAATAAGTAATGTAGGCAAATAGTGAAGAAAAATTAATTAAAAAAAATCTCAAACATTCTGTCCTTTTTATCTTTTAAATTTAAAATGGTTCAAAATGGTCGATCGGTAGGCAAAAACGTTGTTGCCCATAAATAACATTCAATTTGGGATAATTTTAAATAAAAGTAGAAGCCTTATTTATTCGTATTTTCAAAAAATGCTTTATCGATTTATCATTATTTATGTTTGTTTATGTTTAAAATTTGGATACTCTTTCAAAATAAAACCCTGTATAGACTACTGAAAAATAAATCTTTGCATTCACACAAAATTCACAGCTGATTAAACTCTCAATAGTTACGAGTTCGCCTGTTACATTTAAATATTTTTTTGCGACAATCTCTACTCTTTGCGACTACAAATTATTCTATGTTTTAGATTGGCAGTATAAACGTACACATTGAATCTTTTATTTAATTATTTAATGTATTTATAACACATATTATGTATAAATTTCTGCACTCTTTCCTCTTACTATAAGGTCGGGGAATAAAATTCTTCTTATTTTATATACAAATTCAAGACATTTTTTTCAAAGTTTATTTATAATATATGTGTGCCATTTTGTTTGATAACTTGTTGCCATCTTGTAGGTAGTGAGATAATCCCGTTGCTGAAGAAATCTTGGGCTTTTGATCAAAAAATGTGACGAGTAGTTTTGACATTCCTCTTTTGATGTTAACCTAACACTACCCAAAGAGTTCTGAAGATATGAAACAGGTGAAAATATGAGTGTGAGTGTGAGTGAGAGTGGATGCATTAACACTACCCAACCAAGCTCTATCAATTTTCGCTGAGTGGCCAAAGATGTGTGCGGTCTGGTATTATCGTGATGAAAGACCACTCCTTTTCTGTTAATCAATTTCGGCCGTTTTTTTAATTTCTTTTTTTATAGGATGAGGGTGATAAGCAAGAACACAGTCCTCCGTATTTTAAGTGGATGCTGTGGTCCCTCGAAGTGGTTTCAAGTTTCATTAATTTTTTACAACCCGTCAAAGTCCACTGCTTAACGTAAGCTTTCGTATAGAGTGCCTCGCAAGGTGTCACTCTTGGCAAGCGAGGTGGCAACCGCAGTATTTTTAATTTCACTAATGTCTATTAGGAAGACGCTGTGGGCCATCTCCTCGTTTGGTTTCCTCCGTCGCTTCTTACGACACCCCCGGGGCAGTATGGGGTAGTGGATCAATTCATGTATTGAAATGTTGATTTAAAAAATAAAATCAGTTTTATACATATAAACCTGATTTTTGTAAAACTAAAAGATATTATATTCTAAATTTTAAGAATTTTTCTATATTACAGTCATTTTTATTACTACTTTAGACTGTAAAGTCTAGCTCTCACGAAAGATCGAGTTAAACTAAACTATAAAATAAATAGCACAAGCTCGTAAAACAGAAAATTTTTGCTAACTCAGTAAAAATTCGCTCGTGTTTTATATTAATATTATTTACGTTTGAAAGTTATCCTTGAAAGTAACGGTGGAGGTAAGATCGTGAGGAAAACCTGTCATAGAAATCTATAGAAATAAATAAAATTGAAGTGTCTCTTTGTAATGTAAAAATAACAGCTTTTTACTTAATGCATATGAAAGTATATACTTTACATATAAGAAAAACACAATTTTTAACATTTTTGTCTCTCTGTCTGACAGTATAGACACCTAAACAGTACAGATGGCTAATCTCCGAAATGGCTGGACGAATTTTGACAGGATTTTCACTAGCTGCATTCAGCTGATGTTACAAGGAGTAACTTAGGCTACTTTAATTTTAGAAAAAGAATTAGAGTTCCGCGCAAAAAAATTAAAACTTTAAACTACATGCGCGTGAAGTCTCGGGGAACAGCTAGTTAAAAATATAAATGCAAAATACACTTTTACTTGAAATATGTTTTTATTTGCCAAGACACTCTTTCTGCCTTAAATTACCATTCAGGAATAATTTTGTGTAGTGGAGGATTGGACCTAGTAGAACGTAAGTTATTATATTATATTGGTATGTAAAAGGGAAGTTTAACAAAATAAGAATGCAGTAGAAACTTTTTGGAACTTAAAAACGTAATTCTGGCTGGTGAAGCGTGAAAGATGTGTATGATACCTGAAAAAATATATGCTTTATCTAATTAAATATGAATAAACTAATTATCTTTTGTTTTTAAAAGTAGAATTCACCTGTTATGAAAATGGAAAACATTGCCTACGCGCTGTTATAAAGTGCCCGAAAATATGTCTACAGAACAAGTCAATCAAGACTTACGTAATACCACAAAATAAAAATAATAGTTAAAAGAAGTAATGCATTAGGGGTCAGTGTACCACCGTCTTCTACAGTTGCAAGTTGATACGTAAAATTTAAACGTGCAAGATCATCCATTGCTCGGGGACGCCCTACAACAGTAATGACCGAAGAAAACGTAAAAAAAGTCGAAAACTTGTCATGTCACAGTACGTTTTATTTCTGAATAAATGAAGATTTCAACAGAAGTACACATAACATTGGATATGAACGCTTATGCTGAAAATTTGTATCCACGCGTTGAATACCCAAAATGTTTACAGGTGCGTAGAAACAAACCAGACTGAATATTTGCGGAGACTTATTGGAACTGCAACTAGATCCTTAATTTTTTTTTTGCTCAATATAATTTATAATTGCATTTTATTTAAGCGGTAGTATATTATAAAACATGTTGCCCTTTGACAAACTAAATTTGAATTTCTTACATAAAAAAATAAAGAGGTTTCATTTCATTTTATTTAACTATTAAAGAAAAAGACCCAAATAATGTAATAATATGTATCTTTATGTAAAATAAAGTTCGATTTTCAAATACGCGCAATTAAAACCAATTAAATACAATTATCATTAATGACCATGTTGGACGACTCAAAGCATTCAGCGTGCTATTATTTGTGATTTATTGGAGTATAATTACTACGGTAAAGTTTGTAACAGGGATATTCAAAGTAGAACAAAACTAATTGACATAGCCCAATGAAACAGTAAGCTGACGTGGTAATATAGATTGAATAATCTATAATTTGTAGAGACAGTCTCAACTAGATGAGTTGAAAACCTAATAAAACATAGAGGAAAGTGAAGAATGCAAGTGGCTCCGAACTGTGCTTAGTAGCAATCTTTTGGGAAATAATTTCTTCACTAGACATGCTAGCTGTAATGATGGTATCATAATTGTATGATTAATCTATTGGTATTCAAAAATTTTCAAGCTACTGATTTCTACGTGGTAGAGCCATGCTGCAGCTATATTAGTAGTATAGTTGCAGCAGGAATGGGTCGGTTCGACCGGGGAAGGACCACGCTCTCACAGAATACCAGCGTAATCATCATTACATCATTACAGCCTTTCACAAGTCCACTGCTGAACATAGGCCTCCCCCAAAGAATGCCACAAAGCACGGTCCTGAGCCACCTGCATCCATCGACTTCCTGCATATCTTACCAGGTCGTCACTCCATCTAGTGGGGGGACGCCCTACACTTCGCCTGCCGGTACGAGGCTGCCACTCGAGAACCTTTCTTCCCCATCGGTTGTCGGTTCTTCGAGCTATATGGCCGGCCCATTGCCACTTCAGCTTACTAATCCGTTGGGCTATGTCGGTCACTCTAGTTCTACTGCGGATATCCTCATTTCTGAGTTTATCACGCAGAGAAACTCCGAGCATAGCCCTCTCCATAGCTCGCTGAGCGACCTTGAGCTTCCTCATCCGGCCAGCAGTGAAGGACCACGTCTCAGTTCCGTATGTCATCACTGGCAACACGCACTGGGTGTACAGTCTCGTTTTCAAGTTTTGAGGTATACCTGACGAGAAGATGTGCCGTAATTTCCCGAACGCTGCCCAACCGAGTTGAATCCGTCGATTGACCTCTCGGTCGAAGTTGGACTTACCTAGTCGGACTATTTGTCCCAGGTAAACATACTCGTCAACAACTTCGAGCTTAGTGTTCCCAACAACTACCGGCATAGGTGTGACATGGACATTAAACATGATCTTTGTTTTGTCCATGTTCATCTTAAGACCTATCCGTTGGGAAACACTATTGAGGTCATTGAGCATAGTGCTTAGGTCCTCCAGCGATTCTGCCATAAGGACTATATCGTCGGCAAATCGAAGGTGAGTGATGTACTCGCTATTGATGTTGATACCGTATCCTTTCCAGTCCAGAAGCTTGAAAACATCTTCCAATGCAGCGGTAAAGAGTTTCGGGGATAAGACGTCACCCTGTCTTACACCTCTCTGCAATTGGATAGGTTTCGTACTCTGGTTCTGTACTCGGATAGCCATCGTAGCCCTACTGTACAAGCACTTCAACACTTCGATATACCGACAGTCAACTTGGCATCGCTGAAGGGACTGCAGCACCGCCCAAATTTCGACGGAATCAAAGGCTTTCTCATAGTCCACATACGCCAGGCATAGTGGCAAATTGTACTCCTCGGACTTCTGTACAACTTGCCGAAGGGTATGTATGTGGTCTATGGTGCTAAAGCCTTTTCGGAAACCGGCTTGTTCGGGAGGCTGGAAATCGTCAAGTCTGCGCGCGAGACGATTCGTAATGACTCTCGAAAACAGCACGTAGACGCGGCTCAGAAGGGAAATCGGTCTGTAGTTCTTCAAGAGAGCGTTGTCGCCTTTCTTGAAGAACAAGACCACCGCACTTCTGCTCCACGCCTCCGGTGTAATGCCACCATGGAGGACGGAATTAAAGAGCTTCTGAAGGACTTCAAGTACCGGTTTTCCACCCGCTTTCAGAAGCTCCGCTGTAATTCCATCCTCGCCTGGGGCCTTGCCGTTTTTAAGGTGCTGGAGAGCCATTCTAATCTCGCTCAGACTGACGTCCGGGATATCATCGGAATAATGTCGGATAAGACTCGCTCTTGGATCGTTACTCACACTTGCGTGCGGCTCCAACGATGACGTGTACAGCTGCCCATAGAAACTCTCAATCTCACTCAAAATCTCAGATGCCCCGGAAACGATGCTGCCACATTCTGTCTTCAGCTTTGACAGTTGGCGCTTTCTGGCAGACAGATCTCTGGCAAAGACTTTGGAGCCTTGGTTCCGCTCGATCGCTTCTTCAATACGAGCTGTATTGAAGTTGCGTAAGTCCCGCCGCATGCATTTGGAGATCTGTCTGTTCAGTTGCCTGTATGCTGTCAAATCTGTTGAAGAATGTAGCTTCATCTCCCGTCTAACAGCCATGAGATTAAGAGTGTGATCGGAGAGTTTTTGTGTTCTTCTGCGGCGGGTCTTGCAGAGCTTAGCTCCGACCGCATGGACAGTTTCCACGAGCTTGTCATTCAAATCGTCCACTTCATTGCAGTCTTCTAGGCACTGAAAACGGTTTTGTAACTCGAGCTGAAAGGTTTCGGGACTTTGGATTAGAGCACGAGGGGGAAGGAGCGTTGACTTCATTAGACGAGACCTCTCCAACTTAACGTTTAGGTTCAGTGTGCCTCTAACCATTCGGTGATCGCTGCCGGTTTTCACCCTCGCGATCACTGAGACATCACTGAACAGTTGTCGTCTGGTCGTCATAATGAAGTCAATCTCATTTTTTGTCGAACCGTCGGGGCTCGACCAGGTCCACTTCCTGTGGGGCCGCTTCTGGAAGAAAGAGTTCATCATAAAGAGTCCCTCTTTCTCCATGAAGTCGGCCAGCTGTTGGCCCCTTGGGTTCCGTTGCCCTATTCCAAATTTCCCTACTTTCAGCTCACCGTTCTCTCTTGTGCCTAGTTTTGCATTGAAGTCTCCCATTAACACCGTATATTGGGTTTTGGAGGAATGCATGGCTCTAGAGATATCCTCATACATTTCCTCCACCTCCTGATCGGGGTGTGCCGAGGTTGGTGCGTAAACCTGTATGACCTTCAGCGAATACCGTTTGGTGATTCTGAGTATAAGGTACGCAACCCTCGTCGACACACTCTCAATCTTTACAACGTTGTTAACGAGAGACTTGTGGACGATAAATCCGACACCTCCTTGGGACAGATGGTCGCCCTCCCGGTAATAGAGCAAGTTGCCGGATTCGAGGATTACCGTGTCCTCCCCCTCTCTTCGGACTTCGGATAATCCTATAATATGCCAGCGTAACTTGTCTATCTCTTCTTCCAGCTCCACAATCTTCTCGTCAGTCCTCAGGGTGCGTGCGTTGTATGTTGCCAGGTCGAGTCGTCGTAGGTGGCAACCGAACCTCCACCGGAGATTCTTAGCACCCCCTGCCCCGCCGTTACCATGGTCGCCACCGTAGCCAGGAATAGCGGGGCCGCCGGGGACTGGGGGCCGTTTATTATTGTCATTGCTCATGGGGGGTATATTGCCATAGTTGCCACGCTTGGCGAGCGGGTTGGCAACCGCAGTTTTTTTATTGTTATTTTGGCTATTATCAGGAAGCGTAAAATAGCAGCTTTATGCTGCTGTGTTTCGTATGGTGAGTTTAGAGAACCGGAGACCCTTTTTACTGGAAAAGAGCCATTCCATCTTAGTCCTCACGGCTGACAACGCATCTGCATTTTAATTCGCAAACGAAGATGGATGTAGATGTCTATGGGCCACAGAAACCACTTACCATCAGGTGGACTGTGTGCTCGTTTGTCAGCCTTATTCTATAAAAAAAAAAGTAAATCACTCACCTTTGATTTGCCGACAGCATAGGCAATATGGCAGAATCGCTAGAGGACCTCAACACTATACTATTTTGAAAGAACGGATAGCTATTTTAGAAAAAACATGACCAAAATAAAGATGTGTATGCTGATAATTGTTGAGAATATAACACTCAGTTGTTGACGAGTATATTTACATAGGACAGAAACAAATCGTGCGACTAGGTAAGTCCGGCTCCGATAGAGAGATCAACCGACGGATTCAACTCAGATAGGTAATGTTCGGGAGATTGCGACACATCTCGTCACGCATTTTTCATAATGTTTAAATAAGAGTGAACAACCAGTGCTTGTTGTCAGAGCTGATAAACCTTAAGATCGCTCATCGATCTGTGGAGATGGCTTTTATATGATTATATCTATATAATGATAGATTTAAGGTTATATCTTTTGATCATTATTACTAGCCTGATGGAACATTGAATTCCTAAAGGAAAGTTATTGTCATATTGGTCATTTTAGTAACTCCAGTCTCTTACAAACACTGTAGCAATAAAATATATTAAACTAATATTATTCTGCATTCTATATTTAAGTGACTAACAACTGAAGGCCATACGTGTGAAGAATTTTGTCCCTATACAAAAAAAGGAATAACCTCCAGGAACTCCAGTTATGTGTTTTCCGCTGTCATTATCCGCTACTCGTTCCATCACGATGCCCCATTTGCCTCAAATATCCCGAGAGTCTGGTTGGGATTAACCATATAAACTAACCATGTTCCACAAAAACAACCTCGTTCGCAGCAAAAAAACGCGATATAATTTCGCCCGGCAGACTACTCTACGCATCAGTCACCTTGTGAGCCAGGCCTTTTTATTTTATGTAGTGACGTGTATTGAAACTATTATTATCCTTATTTAAACAAGCTCTATCGCCATATATTGAATATCGTCAACAAGATGGAAGTATTCATACTATATTACTTCTAAACCTCTCATTTATTGGAACAAACACACTTTCTCATTTTTCTGTTTTTTGTGTATGTAAGACAATTATACTAACTGCCCACAGTGATACGAACTTCAATTTTAAATGATACGGGTCGGATTAATCCCAGCGATATCTGTTGGTTCTTAGAATAAATTAAAAAGATTGTATGATTTAAACAAAGATCTAAACTTAATAGTAATGGAAGAAGTTTCTAGGAGCCTGATATTAAAGTCTCCACATATTACAACAGACTTGATATGATGTAACATGTACTGATCACTATGCACCATAATGTGAGCACCTGGCCAAAAATAAATAAAGCTCTTGGGATTGTTTAAAAAACATTTTTTTATATGATAAAGATTACAAAAGAGCACAAAATCCACCTGATGGTAAGTGGTTACTGTGGCCAATAGACATCTACATCTAGCCTCGGTTACGAAAAAATGCAGATGTGTTGTCGTCCGTGAGGACTAAGATGGAATGCCTCGTTATCAGTAAAAAGGCTCTGCGGTTCTCTACACTCACCATACAACATATATCAGCGTTGTGTTGCTATTTTATGCTGGTATCCTGTGAGAACCGACACATTCATGCTACAACTATTCTACTAAAATAGCTGCAGCATGGCTCTATCATGTAATTATTAGTTATCGTTATAACGTATTTCTCGAATTGAACCAAATGTTTGTATCCACATGATTAAAGCAATATAATATTACATTTGAATTGCAATAAGCTTAATTTGCTATGGGGCATTTGAGAGTTAATATTATAGCTGTTTCATTCATCAGTTTCAGCTGATAAAGCTTATCGAAACTTTTGAGCTGTCACTTCTGCAATATCATATTTGAATTAACAATAACGTTTTGTCAGCTACATTATGTTTATCTACAGTTTCCCCAGAGAAATACAGATTAAACAATCGCTATCTAAAAAGCCAAAACCGAATCGAACTACCTGTAAATAGGGTCGTGTTTTAAATTAAATTCTAATTATAAAAGACAAGATCCATACTCACAGAGTGGTGACCTTAACGGTTTTATTTGTCTTAGTTCGGACGGCTTTACACAGCGTGTTATATTGCGGACAATACGATGGTCGGCTGACGATCAGGGATAACCATCAAGAGTGCACTGCACGAAGACTCTTGTGCGTGCGGGTCTGTGCGAAACGGAGTTTCGAAGCCATTTTATAATTACAAAATGCCAAGTGAAATGGAACGCATTGCTGTAGCTGCAGCTTGTTTTATTATTTAGTCATAATCATATGTGTTTGTGCTAGAAAAAAAGTGAAAAAAAAACTGTGCTGGTGGAATTCATTAACGTGGTCTCATTTTGTTAAAAGTTTAAAAATTCAAAATTAGATCATTCATCAACTTTATTTTTTCATATTATCCAAACAAGAACTCCACATATACCTAGTCAGGTCATAAATTCTGTCACATGTTTAATATAAAATAATTGAAACAAGTTTATTCATTATGTAACCATTTATATACCAAAATGAACTTAACAAAACATAGATTCTTATGCCACTAAAGTTTATTCAAAATGACCTCCGTGATTTTGAATACAGGCCTTCAATCTGCGCGGCCAGTCGTCTATCGCAGCACGAACGAGGTCCATGTCAATATCGGCGGCTGCCTTAATCAAGGATGTCTTGAGTGACTCCAAATTGGGATGAGGCTTTGAGCACGCCTTTTCTTCCACGTGTTGCCATATCTTGTAATCTAACGGATTCAAATCTGGACTGGGGGAGGGCCAGTCTTCGTGCCGGATGAAGTCGATTTCAAGCGCCGCCAGCCAGTCTAGTGTGCTCTTCGCTATATGAGCTGGCGCCGAATCTTGTTGGAATACCCAGTGTCTGTTATTGAACATGGTATGAGAAACAGGTTCCACAAGGTTCGTCAGGACTGTATTTTGATACACAACTGCATTCGTTTTTACACCTTTCTCACAAAAATCTACCTCTGTTAAGCCCCAATAAGAAACTCCCAACCATACCATGAGCGAGGATGGAAAATGACCTCGTTGGACACGCAAAATACGGTTGCTCGCTTCTTCACTACTGTGTGCGTACACCTTATCATTTTGTTTGTTGTAGCTCTCTTCTACGGTAAAAATTTTTTCATCCGAAAAAAGAATTTCCCGATATTTTTTTCCCGCGTAGCGCTTCAACAAAGCGCGGCATCTCTTCAGTCTCAGGTCCATTAGACGAGAATTCAAACGATGTCCTGTTTTTCTTCGATATGCCCGAAGCCCTAAGTCTTGATTTAACACCTTTTTCACCGTAATTCTGCTTAACCCCATCTGAAGGGCCAACAGTTTCTGCTTACGTTTGGGCTTTCTTTGAATTCACGCCTTCACAGCTTTTATCACTGCTGGAGTCCTAACAGACCGAGGGCGACCACTTCTTGACCTGTCATCTAAACTAGAGTCTTCATTGTATCGTTTGATGGTACGATAAATGACTCTTTTGGTTATATTCAAATTTTTCAGTATGTCAAAAATTTGAATTGGCGCGTAACCGCAACGATGCAACGCAATAACTGCAACACGGTCTTCTTTAAGCGTCCGCTCCATATTTAAAAATGAGTAAAATTCTAAAAAGTATACAGTTTTATTTTCATGAATAATTCGAAATTCGAATTCAATAAACTTTTTTGTTGTCAGCATTCTAAAAGAAAAGTTTTTACTATGTGACAATACTTATGACCTGACTAGGTACTATGCATGACCAGATTTTTACTATCTAGTCCATATTTATACCAATGTCTCCTGACCCTAAACGAAATTTTCGTTTATTTACGTAATTTACGTACTAAAAGTAATAATATTTGTCAAAATTAAATCGATACAAATGACCGAGTTATCTGTGATTATTTTCTTTGTCATCCATTGCTTGAGAATATTCTTTTTTATTGAAAGGATAATTTCTGTACTATCCACGCTTGGTGGTTCGGCGATTGGAGTTAAGCACCTAGCATCCTTGACTTTTTCACCGTTTAGGATATTTGCCATATATTTCTCGATGGGGGAGATCACTTGTTTTTTTTTGTTTGATTCGCTATGAGGTTATTCATAACTAACATGATGTTTGGTGATGTTTGGTGTGAACAATCGTAAAGAAAATATGTACGTATGTATTATTATACAAGTAAATATTTTTTATTACATAGAACAGGTTATGCCTCCTTCGCTTTCTATTACTTGCTGTCACTGCTCTGGAAGATTAATGACACTTATGGTTTACTAGTTAGTAAGACTTTTTTTCTACCTAGGAGTCCGTTTGGGTACAAACTATCTAGTTAGCTATTTCTACCCCTAAAATGCAGTGGATGCCGTGCTGTGTTCCAGTTCAAAAGGCATAGAGAGCCAGTATAATTACACGCTATGAGACATTCCATCTTAGTTCTCAGAGGTGATAACGCATCTGTAGACTTCTGGATTTGTAGTTGGTTGCAGGTGTTCGTGGGCTGTAAGAGCCACTTACCATCTAGTAAGCTGTAAGTTCATTTACCACTTCAATGTTATAAAAAAACGTTTATGAACTTTTTTGAATTATTATTTTTGATGAATTTGGCATGATCTCCATTATTATTAATTATTTATCAAAAGTTTTTCCTCGCCACAATCTATCCAATTCACCGAAACATAACAAGAGGAATGAATTCGAAGTAAAAAATTATTCTCCTTAAAAAATCTCTAGCTGCTATAGTTTTGTGTGGTCATGGGTTATTTGGAAGGACTTAAAGCTCAGTTTTTTTTCTTTTGTCAATCAATTTCGCCATTTCTTGATGCACTATGGCAATACGTTGAGGCGTTCATTACCTGACCCATTTCAAAACACCATTAAAACGCAATGTCATCATAATCTCATGCCATCAGCAGCGACCTCCTCCTCTCGTGACCATTAAAAACTACGACAAGTGACCGCTTTTTATCTTTTGAAAAATAATTTAAACTAAAATGATTGGTAAAGTCACGTGTTACGAGAATCTCTCAGAATAACCTTTATTTTCCCTTAACTCTACTACTAGTAACTAGTTAGATTTAATTCGAACAAATATTTAATCTAACCAAGGACTGATTACGAGCTGATTATAAGAAAAATATAAAATAATATCTCTGAGCTTTATGTGTTTATTACAAAGATACTTGATAATGATTATCTATATTTATATATGGAGTAAATTTAACCTAAGTAAACATTAAAAAGACAGTATAAAATATTTTTGTAACAAGGGTTTGTACGGCCTAGAAATAATTATTCCGGGTCGGGATGTTTGTCCATATGCAATTTTTGTATTTAAAACGCCTACACAAAATAGTAGATAATCCTACTGTAGAAATAACATTTTTTAAAAGTTAGATAAAAGAAAAATATAATATTTTGCATAGTAACACTTCTATATTCCCTTAACTGTTTTCTGCTCCGAGAGTTTGACTGACTGTACTAACTTGTGTTGTGAACAAATGACACAAAGTTATGAACTAACTTGATATTTTATCTCTTCCGCTACGGTTTATATAATCCTACTACTGTACTAAGTTTTCATTATAAAATATCTTAGTGTTCTCTTAACTGAAGTGAACTTACTCGAACATTGTCTAGTATATTTCTGGTTTTAAATTTGTGCTGAATTATCTACGAGTATTAAAAATTCATAAATACGGTTGACCCTATAGGCCTTCCCTGAACCTTCCCGCTATATTTAAATGCAAAGTGCTCCAAATTTCACCTGTTAAGGCCTGTAATTTTTACATAAAAAACGATCAAAGTTATTTGAAAAAAATAATATTTTTGAAATTTTTCGTTGACGATTTCTTCCCAGCGCATCAACCGATTTTGGAAATGATATTAAAATCTGTTTAAAAGTTATTTCAAAAACATATTTTTTGGAAAATTTTAGGTTTGAGATTTCTTAACCCTTTCGCTGTCCCGTGCACTACATATAGGGCACTGCTATTGTCTTACTATTGTGTTTGGAAACCGGACAGATTTTTTTCTTTGTATAGAAATTGTTAATAACTTGATTATAGCATCGACAATCGGGTCAGCACATGTATGAACCATTGTCTAGGCTAAACAAATATATTGTGTGAATACGATCTCAATCGAGAATATGATCTCAGTCGTTCAGATGTTACACGATCACTTGCAGTGCACCAAGAATTTTATTTTATAATATTTATAATTAATATTGTAAAGGATAAATAATTGAAATATATAGGAAAGCGGCAAGCAATATGCAATCAATTATATGAAATCTAAGTGATCAATATTGAACTGACAGTCCACTTGATGGTAAATGACTGTTGCAGACCATTCAACTTCAAACAAATGATGCGTTATTAACTTTGAGGACTAAGACGGAATTGAACAAGTATATTTTAATGTAATTTTATTACACGTAGCTGTATTGATTATTAAATGTTTTACAGCAATATCACTTCTGTTGAGGGAGGAGCCTGATGATCCCATAGCACAGGGAAACCTAGATCTTATTTAGCTAATATTTATAGCTGTTATTTAGTTGTATAGTTCATTGTTACTAAGTTTATTGTGATGTACTGATCATAATATGTGGGAGAAAATAAATACCAATTATTATTTTTATTTTATTTTTAATATTATTATTAAGACGGAATGCCCAAGTCTGTAACTATACGGGCTCTCTAAACCCATAAGAACATAACATGGCAGTGCAAGTTTCCACTGCTTGGTGCGAACTATGAAGCAGAGTACATTTTTAACTAAATTTGCGTATTGCTTTGTAATTCTACGGCAAAAAAGAAGAAATAAAAAAACAACACAAATAACAAAGATATGTTGTTTGTTGCTATAATGTGTATCCCAGTTTCAATAACTGCAACCTATTTTATTGAGTAAACATCACATTAGTTGAGAAAGGTGAGGAAAGTAACCATCTTCATACTACACGGTAAAAGGGATTTAAGATGTTTATACTTAGTGATATTTAATAGATTATTTTCCGCACTAGGTTGGCCTTCAAAACTGTCTCCGCAAATAAGTAGAAGATAACGTAGCGTTGAAGCAAAAACACTACATATAATGAAGTTTCCTCGGTAAAATAGTCCTTAAGACAAAGTAACGTGCAAGAAAAGTCGCTTTGCTTTATACTATGACGCAGGATGATGACAATTCAAGAAACAAATCAGGAGAAGTATTTCTAATAACCACTAAAAATTAACAAAAACTGCGGTTGCAACCCGCTTGCAAAGCAAGGTAATGCCGTATGAGGCAATATATGGGGGAGGCCTATGTTCAGAAAAGGACTTTCGATAGGTTGTAACACTAATGTCTGTCTGGATGTCTCTTTTCCTTTCTTCCAAATTAGTTACCATGCGCTTAAAATTTAAAAGTAAAATATTTCATTTCTATCTTTGCATGAGTGTGGTGGTTAAGTGTAATAGAATCTATCGCCCCCATTTCATCAAGAAAGTGTCTTAAGAGGCGACTATTTGAAATGCCACATTTTTCTGTGACTTCGGATTAATTAACCTGCTTATACTGAACTCAAGGCAGCAGCGCCAAAGATTCGAGAAATCTGGTCTGTTTTTTTATAGAAGAGGGGGGGGGGCAAACGAGCATGCGGCTCACCTGATGGTAAGTGACTACCGCCGCCCATGAACAACCGCAACACCAGGGGAATTGCAGATGCGTTGCCGGCCTTTTAAAAAGGAGTATGCTCTTTTCTTGAAGGTTCCTAAGTCGTATCGGTCCGGAAAAATCGCTGGTGGTAAACTATTCCACAAGGAAGTAGTGCGAGGAAGAAAACATCTTCTAAATCGCACAGTGGTGGACCGCCAATCATCCAGATGGTGAGGATGGTATCGGGAGTCTGTACTGCGATTTTAATGAGCTCACGAGTTTTTGTTAAAGAAATCTAAGTTAAAACGTAAGTATATGAAAATTTTACCTCCTGAATGCTTGGCGGTTCACCACTGCGAGATTGACTAGGAGTTTTACTTTCCCGCATGAGAGCTTTGTGAAATAGACTACCACCTTAACAACTCGGGGACCTTTAAGAAAAGGGCCTACTCCTTTTTTAAAAGGCCAGCAACACACCCGCAATTCCCTTGGTGTTTTCATTATTTATTTAATAATCTTTAATTCTTTTCCTTTCTCACTATCGCCATTGAAATATAGTCAATCGTTCTCTTACAATAAGTTTGAAAATTAATGAACCGTATTCCGTTGATTTATATTCCCTTTATGAAAATGAGCTTCTGTAGTCTGTGCTTAATGACTTGGAAAAATTGCCTATGTTATCTTTTAATTTAGTTATAATTTTGTACCTGGTTGAAATTGAATCATTTTTATTTTACTTTATAAACGTGTAGCTACGTTTATAATAGTTATTTATTTATATTACAAACCATAATTACATAAATACTTAATGGCTATAACTTTACTGGCTAAAATAACATAAAAAGAACTTGTTTAGTCATCTGCAGCCAAATTAGGAAGGAAATTCATCCTGTATTTTGGCTACAGTGCCCCTCCCCTAACATACTTTAAATAGATTTCAAAAATACAAGAATGCAATAACATAACAAGAATAAAAATAAAGAAATAACGAACAAAAAAGATAGAAAGTGTGCGTTTGTGTGAGTGCGTGCGAGGATGCGTGCGATTCCAATTTCTGTTTTATCATAGTCAAGTGAAAATAAAAAGCCTTTAATTCTTTTGTACATTTATATTTATTAAGTTTCACAATTTTAAGGTTTCTACCAATTTTATTATAATCAAAGCTTCCCAGAAAGCCATATAAACGTTTAGTTAAAGTGGTTCGGAAACTACGGATTTGTTTACAGACAATATTTTTTTCTAGGTCTTTGCATACTTGACGGATCGTAAATAGTTTAGACGTGTTTTTTTGAAATATTAGACAGCACAAAAAACTTTCTGACCCTTACCTCACAGTAATCATATAAGTTAATAAGTTAATCATGTAAGTAAGTATAGGTTTGAAAGTACATACCTTTAGAATCGCACATTTAATATTTGTTGATCGCATATTAATTAAAATTGAATCAACGGACACCCCTGAGACCGATGCGCGAAGGCTATGGGGCGGGGAATAACCAACACTCAAAATCGGATCTGGTCTATAGCTCCACCGCCAACCAAGATTCGACTGCAAAGGGTAGGTAAAGCGAAGCCTCACAACAGGATAGGGTGAGTAGCCCATCGTTATACCAACACTCCTCTCCCCCCGCGACTCCACCTTGACTGCAGTGGTTGAGAGGAGTAAACCCCTCTCATCGCAGCCCACCAACAAACGTCCTAGTGACCACCTCGGGCCGTACCTTCACCTCGGGCCAGGCTCTTAGTTCACCGTAGTTGACCAAAGCACAACCGTTTGGGGGACTGCCGTCCCTGAGAACGAAGATGGAATACTCATTATGTAATGTAAATTGGTTACGTATGAAAATTTATAAAATTTGTTTAATTTCTCCTCGAAAACGAGTAAATATGATTTAGTCCAGTATTGAAGCAAAAATTATACTATTACGCACGTCGTAATTTGCGCTAATGAGCGCCCACATTCGTTACAGTTATTAAATTTAATACAGTTGCTGAAGTTTTAATTATGTTTTTATATGTTTAAAGTAGACCTGGTCGAGCCCAGACGGTTGTACAAAAAAGATTAACTTCAATATGACCACTGGACGGCAAATGATCATTGATGTCTCTGGGTGAAAACTGGCAACGATCACCGAATGGTGAGAGGCACACTGAACTTAAACGCTAAGTTGGAGAGATCAAGTCTAATGAAGTCAACACTCCATCCCCCTCGTGCTATAATCCATAGCCCAAAACTTTCAGCTCGAGTTACAAAATCCTTTTCAGTTCCTAGAAGACTGCAATGCGGTGGACTCTGCGGAGGCTTGCCGCTAAGTCAGCGGTCTACTTCACCTGAGGATGCCTCGTGTAGACGTGTCGTATTTTCAAGAGTGGTGTGTCGTGCCTAGTATGGTGGTACTGGGGATGGTAGTGCTAGGATTGACGGTGACGGGTATAGTGCACGCGATTGAGGGATGGTGGGAGGTCTTCTTAAAACTGGGCAGGACACATAACTTTCTTTCTTTACACAGAATTAAGCAAATTAGTTTATAATAACCCCCGATTTTCAATAGATCAACCTTCTTTTCCCACTCGTCGTGGACACCCACGAAGTTCTTTTATTAGGTCAAATTATAAAAAATAACACATATGTCAATGGTATTGAGTTCTGTATGGGATACATTATTTCTATGGTTAATAAATATAGCGCGATATTAAGGAAACAAGAGAATAACTGATTTTGAAACAGGAATGAAAATCCGTAAAAAATAAAATTTATTTGAATTAAGAATTCCAAGCCTTTACAGATAGTATTTACATTCGATAAAATCTACTAGTTAGTCTGTGATATTTAAAACATAAACATAAAATATTTAAACGTAACCTAGGAATTAGACATGTTACACGTAGTAAAGTCAGCTGCAGCTTTAAAATGGCTGCAGCAAGAATGGGGCGTCTTGACCGAGGAAGGACAAAGCTCTCACAAAATGATCTTTGTAAAATAGCTCTATAAAACTTTTATGTTTTACGAGAAACCATAAGTTTTTATGTATTTGAACCGAATAAGGTAAAGATAGAGAACGATCCTTTTTCCGAACTTGGTCTTTTAAAGGCATTTTTACAAATTAGGCGTTGTTTTTAAAGTATTAGCCTTAAAGTTTATTTAATAGAATAAGGGTGACAAACGAGAACACAGTTCACCTGATGGTCCATCAAATTTAGTCGAGAATAACTCGTTTTCAATAAAAATGGTATCCGGTTCTCAAAACACAGCATTAAGCTGCTTTTTTTCTCTTCCGATCGCGAACAACCAAAAGCCAAAGCCATTTTCCCTCTAACATAACTTATGTTTTATTAAGATACAACTAAAATTCTAAAAAATAGCCTTTACCACACAATTTCAAATTAAACTATGAGAAATGCTGAAGCATTAGAAGACTAGAGAATTCTAGAGACTATAGAAGCTATCAGGGACTAACTGTAACCCACTCGTTACGCTGCGCTGGCTATATTAAATTTTAGTAATAATTCAGTATTCTATGTCCTATTCCACGCAACCGACTTCTATGCCAAATTTTCTTAGGGCTGTCTAGCTGTTTTAGCTCAATTGAACGACAAACAAATAAACAAACATAGTTTACACTTTAAGTATTAGTTAGTAGTAATTTATACGTGGTAGAGCCGCGCTGCAGCTACATTATTGACGGCTCCGTGGCGCAGTGGCAATGAGTTGTTGCGTTTTGGGCCGCGGGTTCGAATCCCGCACGGAACAAGTATTTGTATGGCTTAAAAATAATTGTTCCGGGTCTGGATGTTTGTCCTCGTACAATTTATGTTTGTAAACTGCCTCCATGATACAGGAGAAAATCCTAGTATGGTGGTAACGTTTAAAAAAAGGTATTATAGCTGTAGCACGAATGGATTGGCTCGACCGGGGTAGGGCCACGCTATCACAGAATACCAACGTGAAATAGCAACTAACGAGGCATTCCATGTTAGTCCTCGGGCGTAATAACGCATCTGCATTTTGATTCTGAACTGAAGATAATTGTAGATGTCTATGGGCCACAGCATCCACTTACCATCAGGTGGACTGGGTGTTCATATTTCAACCTTATTCCATAAAAAATTAAAAATTAAAATTGTTTGTACAAGTGGTTTCAATACCTATTAAGAATAATTAAAAAACTATTGGTCAGACCTTGATTACCAGCACCATGAAGCACCAGCGTTCAAGTAAAAACAGAATAATCGAAATCGGTTCACCCAGAAAGAAGTTATGAGGAAACACACATAAAAAAATACAGTCGAATTGAATAACTCATGTTTAAAGTCGGTAGAAAAATGTTAACTTGCACAGGCGATCTTGCTTTGCGCACGTATTCTTTTAAACATTCATTCATTACAGCCTAACAAAAGTCCAATGTTGAATATATTATGCCTACTCCATAGATTTCTTCATACGGGGAATATTTGCCATAGTTGCCACGTTTGGCAGGCTGTTAAGTAACCGAAGTTTTTTTTAATTTTGAATCGATATCCTTTTATTTCCTTAGGATGCTTCTTACGACATCCACCGGAGGATATGGAGCAGTGGATATCTTAAGCCGCCACTATAGGGTGTTATAAACACGATACCTTAAAAGCACATTTTAATATCTGATGTTTGTCTTGATGTTATCATTAGATCCCATTACAAGTGTACTGCTGAACTTAGGCGTCCCTCAAATACCACAAAACACGGTGATGAGCTACCTGCATCCATTGACTTATCGTACAGTAGTTATTTAAATATTTGTAACAAAATTATATTCTAGCAACGATCGTTCGACGAAGGAACGAACGAAGGACCCTCCTCTCACAGAATACCACCGTGAAATAGCAGCTTGATTCTGCTGTGTTTCGTATGGTGAGTGTAGAGAACCGCAGACCTTTTTTACTGGAAACAAGGCATTCCATCTTATTTCTCAGTGGTAACCACGATGTAGATTCCTATGGACCACATCATCTTCTTACTATCAGGTGGTCTGTGTGCTCGTTCTCCCTTATACTATAAAATAAAGTATATGTAAAAGCTGTTACATAACCTCCAGAATACATAAATTCTCTTTGTAAACTTCTAAAGTGAACTTTATTGATGTGGATAGCAGTTGTTAACTACGGTCTATTTCTACGGAAGTTAGTTGTGAACTTGTTATCAGCTCTCAGTTTCCTACACTTAAAATAAGAACGCTACTCTAACGGCTTAGGAAGTTATACTGGTCATTTTCAACTCGATAAAAGTGCTTCATATACCTAACAGTAGATTGGGAACATAAATTTTAAAACTTTAGTGGTAGAGTCACACTACAGCGTATTATGGGTATAGCACGTATGGGTCGGTTCGACCGGTGAAAACTACGGTCGCACAGTTTATTACTACTGTGATTCTGGATGGCTGAATTGGTAACACCTTTTATTGGTAACAAAACATTTAGTTCGGCGACAGCGCATCTGCATTTTAATTCTTTAACATGAGTAGATTTAGATGTCAGATACAGCATGCTTATGATAAGCATTAGGTAAACTTTGACTTTGTGGAATTTTGTCATATGTCCCTTAAAAAATAAATCATTCTATAAAAATTAATGATTATATGAGATATAAATGGATGAATGAAATGATTATATCTATCGATTCGGAGACTAAGGGAGGCAAACGTTGTGCGTTGATGATGAATGGCAGTGATGATAATAATGATAATTATACAAGTTTTATTTTTACATTATTTGCAGCCTATCAAATGTCTACTGCTAAATACTTATAAGATTTTCTAATAGATTACCTACCTTTTTTATTATTTAGTTATTATCAGGAAGATTTTGCTGCCAATGAGAATAGGTTTGCTTAATTATTGTGTACAATTAGGCTATTAAGTAATTAAACTAATGAATTGTGTGTACCGTTCAAGTTCTGTGCTGTAATTTTAGAAAAAGTTTTATAATACAGTCTTATACAAATTAAATACTGATTGAAACATAACGCTACTAAAAATGAAAAAGTAATCATTTTCAGTACACATTGCTGGGTAAATTTTATTACGTCGAGAGACTTGAATAACGAAAACATTGCGTGTACGGAAATAAAAACCGGCCAAGTGCGAGTCGGACTTGCGTATGAAGGGGTCCGTACCATCGCACAAGATTTAACATTATGTATGCAAAAAAACGTTTCTAGAAGTGGGAGGGGGGGGGGGCTCGCTTTAATTTTTAATTTATTTTTATTTTTATTATTTTTTGTTAGAACGGAAACAGAATTACACATTCTGTGATAATTTCAACTGTCTATCTATTACGGGCACTGGCTTGTAATAAGTAAAAGACAAAAAACGGACGGACGGAGGGACGGACAGCGGAGGCTTAGTAATACGGTCCCGTTGATTTCCCTTCTGGTACGAAATCCTAAAAAGAAAGGAAGTAATTGAGTCATCCCAACTGATATAAATATTTAAAAGATATAGAGCTTAATTTATTGTTTCTGAAAGATTAAACTGCGATTACACAACCTAGAAAAACGTAGAGGATTACTTTTAGCTCAGAGATCCGATTTTAATAGCCATTTACCATCTGGTAGACTGATGGTAAAATAAACTAAAGTTAAAATAACAGCCTATATACGTCGCACCGCTGGGCAGAGGCCTCCTTTAATGTCTGAGAGGGTTTTTGGGCAAGGAAATGTCCGGCGCGCTGCCTCAATGCGTGTTGGTGAACTTCATATTTCTTCCAAATACTTATTTCTTACTTTTTAGATTTGCAGGTTTTCTCACGTTATTTTCCTTCGCTGTCGAGCACGTGGTCAATCTGCACTTAACATTGCAATTAACAATTTCACTGGTGCCGGCAGGGATTGAACCCGGGTTGCTCGCGTACTGTGAAATTTACAGCGAGCACTTAGCCCCCGAGTTACCACGGCTCTGATGATACGGCTTTGGCTATTCTAACCTTACTCTTTAAAAAAATATTAAGTCAAGTATTGTTGAAACTGTTGTTTAATTGCTTTTAAACGAGCTTTTAAACGTCGTATCGTTTTATAAATTGGTCGTGATTATCGGTTAGTCTCCAGTACTTTAATTATATTTTATCATATTATCAAACAACGTTTGTAATTTCCATGTTTTGAATAACTATGTTTGTAAAATAATTGGTGAATCCCAGAAATTGACTATATTTTCGTATCATCATCAGCCCTTATTTGAAACAATAATTTTGCGTAAAATCATCATAATGAACCTTCCTCCAACAGATACTACCGCCTCATTTCCAACAGATACTGCTCCGGACTAATAAATAATTTAAAATAGGTAATAACATTTAAACAAATCTATTAGATTTTTGTAACATTTTATAGTAATGCCACTATGTTTTTATTACGTGTTTTTATTAAATGACATCTAAGATTTTACTGCTAAAATAAGAAAAGGTTACGATAAAATTTTCCCATAAATAAATTATCGCGAGATTCTTAACCTTCGCTATTTTATAGAGATACATTTCGTTCAGATACTGAGAGGGTCATATTATATTGTACCTCAATCCTCAATTATTCTGTACCTGTTTGTGACGAAAAAATAAATATAAATCCTATTGTATTCTATATCGACACTCAGAGTGACATTGTCGATAATATTTCTATTTCAGATTTGCCACTTTTGGAATATGGTAATTGTATGCGTAGTTAGGTGCAAAGTTTTACCCAAAAATTTAAACTGTAAATATATAATATCCGTGATTTTATTTCGCCACTTCAGGTTGCAGTAACAGGAGTGTGCAAGCTTAATTTTGAATGTGATCAGTCTTACATAGGAAATACAAGAGATTAATAAAAACATAGAAGAATATTTAGCTGACGTAAAATACAGACGCTCCGGAAATCTGCTATCTATTAACATGTTCAGACCATCCCCGCCATTACATCAGATTTAATAATGAACAGATCTTCGCAAAAGAGCACCGACTCTTACGAAGAATGATTCGCAAGGCTATTTATATTAAAAAATACATCAATAGAGAAGAAATCTGGTTGCTACCATCTGCTTGGGATACCAAAATTAATAAAATTAAGCCTAAAACCAAGCTTTAAAAAACTAAAACCACAAATCTTTAAAATTATATGTATAGGCAGCTGTACACATCATCGTTGCAGCCACACGCAAGTGTGAGTAATGATCCAATAGCGAGTCTCATCCGACACTATTCCGAAGATATCCCGGACGTCTGAGCGAGATTAGAATGGCTCTCCAGCACCTTAAAAACGGCAAGGCCCCAGGTGAGGATGGAATTACAGCGAAGCTTCTGAAAGCGGGTTAAAAACCGGTACTCGATGTCCTTCAGAAGCTCTTTAATTACGTCCTCCATGGTGGCACTACTCCGAAGGCGTGGCGCAGAAGTGCGGTGGTCTTGTTCTTCAAGAAAGGCGACATTACTCTCTTGAAGAATTACAGACCGATTTCCCTTCTGAGCCCCGTCTACGTGCTGTTTTCGAGAGTCATTACGAACCGTCCCGCATGCAGACTCGACGACTTCCAGTCTCCCGAACAAGTCGGTTTCCGAAAAGGTTTTAGCACCATAGCCGACATACATACCCTTCGGAAAATTGTGCAGAAGTCCAAGAAGTACAATTTGTCACTATGTCTTGCATATGTGGACTATAAGAAAGCTTTTGATTCCGTCAAAATGTGAGCGGTGCTGCAGTCCCTTCAGCGGTGCCAAGTTGACTGTCGGTATATCGAAGTGCTGAAGTGTTTGTACAGTAGGGCTACGATGGATAACCGAGTGCAGAACCAGAGTACGAAACCTATCCAACTGCAGGGAGGTGTAAGACAGGGTGACGTTGTATCCTCGAAACTCTTCACCGCTGCATTGGAAAACGTTTCAAGCTACTGAACTGGAAAGGATACGGTATTAACATCAACGGCGAGGACATCACTCACCTTCGAATTAACCAACGGTCCTTATGGCAGAATCGCTGGAGAACCTAAGCACCTGTGCTCAATGACCTTAATAGTACCTCCCAACGGATAGGTCTTAAGAAGTACATGGATAAAACAAAGATAAAATGTAACGTCCATGTCACACCTATGCCGGTAGTAGTTGGAAGCACTAAGCTCGAATTTGTTGACGAGAATGTTTACCTGGGACAAATAGTCCGACTAGGTAAGTCCAACTTCGACCGAGAGGTCAATTGACGGATTCAACTCGCCCAGGCAGTGTTCGGGAAATTACGATACATAATCTCGTCAGGTATACCTCACAACTTGAAAACAAGACTGTACAACCAGTGCGTGTTATCAGTGATGACTTATGGAACTGAGGCGTGATCCTTCACTGCTGTCCGTATGAGGAATCTCAAGGTCACTCAGCGAGCTATGGAAAGGTTTTTCTACGTGATAAACTTAGAAATGACGATATCCGCAGTAGAACCGGAGGAACCGACATAGTCCAACAGATTAGTTAGCTGAAGTGGCAACGGGCCGGCCACATAGCTCGAAGCACCGACAACCAATAGGGAAAAAAGGTTCTCGAGTGGCAGGCTGGTATCGGTAAGCGACGTGTAGGGCAACCCGTCACTAGATGGAGTGATGACCTGGGTAGACATACAGGAAGTCGATGGATGCAGGTGGCTCAGGACCGCGCTTTGAGGCATTCCTTAGGGTAGGCCTATCTTCAGCAGTGGACTTGCAAAGGGTTGTAACGATAATGATGATTACTATTCAATCCAGCACTAATGAAGGCTGTCCTGCAACATTACCTTCTATATCATTTAATAATATGGGTATCGCAAGCAGTAAGACACATTTAAGTTTTGCTGAATTTGAAGTTATTTTTATTACATAGATGATGCATCGACATTTTCAGGAAAAGTGATCGTCGTTTCCATTATGATTTAATTTTATTGTAATACTGTAAGTACTTTAAGCGCTACTTTTTATCACAAGGCCTCTACGTTACAAGAGAAAATCCTTGTTTTTTTGAATAAGGGTGACAAACGAGTACATAGTCCACCTGATGGTAAGTGTAATTAATTAAGAATCAAAATGCAGATGCGTTGTCATGCCCAAGGAATAAGATGGGATGCATCGTTATCTATAAAAAATGGTCTCTGGTTCTCCACACCGCATTGCTGTTTTGTACATGGTAGAGCCATGCTACAGCCATGTTAGTAGTAAAGTTGTAGCACGAACGGGTCGGCTCGACCGGATAAGTACCACACTCTCACAGAATACCATATTAATGCTGCTCTGTTTCGTATGGTGAGTGTAGAGAACCAAAGACCCCTTTTACTGGAAATGAGGCATTCATTAAGATGACTAAGGTTCTCACGGGTGACAACGCTTCTGCATTTTGATTCGTATGTGAGGATAGATGTAGATGTTTATGGGCCACAGAAACTACTTAACATCAGGTGGACTGTGTGACCGTTTGTCACCCTTATTCTATAAAAAACACTCACCATACGATACACTGCAGCATTATTCTGCTATCGCGCCCCAGTCGAGCAAACCCATTCCTGGAAAAGCTATGCATTAGCTAGCATAGTTGCAGCGAGACTCCAGCATGTAAATGTGGATATAACGTTAATAAAGTTTATTTGTATTTTGTTACAATAACGATGATTATGATGATGATGATGATATTATACTACTTACTTTTTAAATACAAGATAATTTATCGCTTTTATCTTTAAATTATAATATAAAATAATTTTATGTTATTTAAAGTATTTTGTTAGTTCCCATCCATTCTTATCGTTGTTTTGTTTTTAATGTTAGTATTTTTTGTCTTAATGTTATTTATTATTTTTATAACTGTACATGCTGTGGTTAAATGTAATTACGGTGTGTACTTAGTCGTAAGCAAAATCTCTTATTACAAATGTAGAATGATATGGTACTTATATTTTTGGTGGTCTTAAATAAATAGATATACTGAAGTTATTTGGGGAGGCTATGAATTTTAATAGGGTGTAATGGTAAAGGTATAAGGTGCTTGTTTTTTAAGCTTTATTTTTTTTTAATGCGTGTCAATCTCAATAGATGTACTTATGTGTCGCGTGCTATTTTAGAACTCTTTTAAAGGAACAATTCTACCATAAAATGTTTTAAATAAGTTTATAGCTACAGGCTACTTCACCTAAGTCGTGTCTCCTTACTTGTGTCGTGGTGACGACACAAGTGTAGCCTTCTTTATTTTGATGATGGTTACTGACTGCATTACCCACTTACCAACAGGTGGACTATGAGTTCGTGAGTCAGTTCAACGTTATAAAAGAATTACAAAGTTTAATTAAACGTATCTGAATACAGTCCTACTTGAGTATGATCATCAGTAGAGTGTTTTTAGTCATGCCATGCTTGGCAATATTACATTATTTATATTTTAAATTAAAAATAAAATTTCGAAATTGAATACATTTCTTTATAAAAATATAAAATGAACTAAAAGCATATTTTATTTTAATATCATATTTTACTTTTAATATGTTATTTGCTCGTAACAGCTTTATGACGTAGCCAACACATGTTTGCTTTTGAGGAAATTGCAAGGGGCGGGGATATTAAAGTGTAACGATGCAGTCACTGGCACGCTGGATGAATTGCTTTCCACTTCCAATTTAGTAGCTGCCAGGTACATGTTTATTCTTACACTCAATGTGGTATTAAAATATTTTTACCGTATCCAATCTATTCTAGATAGGCCAACATAAAATTGTCCATGGGAAAAATTGCATTTCCTTGAATTTATTTCCACGTGCTTATAAATATATCCCTGTGCTTTAATGTTGCTCATCGGGTGGCTAGAGTTATGCGTCGTTCGCGCACCGAGCCGAGTGTTAAATTATTTAATTTTTTTATTATCTCTTAAAATATGCGTCAATATAATGTTATAAAAGGCAAAGTTTATCTTCATAAAATTGTCTTTATGATGAAGTAGCTTTCGTTCCAAAAGATTAATATGCCATGCCTAATAATAACGCTCATAAATCACTTTTCAATTTTCAATATCTTTTTTGTCAAAAAATACCTTATTGTAGCTTACGTATAGGAAATAGGTATATAGTATCGCCGACGTTTTAGATGAAGCAAAGATCAATATTTTTCTAGACCGCATTTTCTTCTGACTTGCTTCACAAAAATCAATATTTAAGGCTTGCTAAAAAGTGGATAAATAGGCATTCAATAGCAACTAACGTTTTACAATATTAGGGAAACCTACGTCATCTATGGTAATATCAGCGAATTAAGATATTATACTTGAGAAACTTTATCAATCGATTGCAATATAGGTTACTAAGAACAGTACAAAATTACAACAGACAGATAAGTAACAAAAATAAGAAAAGTATAGAAAAGAAATATTCAAAAGAAACTTCCCATTACAAATTTTAAAAAAAGTTATGAACTCGAACGTACTACCATCTCTTACTTACGGATGTCACACTTGGGGCTGCAATGCAGAAATAATACGTGGTAGTGCCATGCTGCAGCTATATTAATAGTATAGTTGTAGTACGAATGGGTCGGCTCGACCGGGGAAGGACCACGATCTCGCAGAATACCAGCGTAAAATAGCAGCTTAACGCTGTTGTATTTCGTATGGTTAGTGTAGAGAACCGGAGACCCTTGTTACTGGAAATGAAGCATTCTATCTTAGTCCTCACGGCTGACAACGCATCTGCATTTTAATTCGTAAACGAAGATAGATGTAGATGTCTATGGGTCACAGCAACCACTTACCATCAGGTGGACTGTGTGCTCGTTTGTCACCCTTATTCTATAAAAAAAAATAAGATCATTTCAAAGAGCTACATAAAGAAGCATGTTAAAAATAAAACTGCAAAATCGAACCAATATCAGCAAAATTAGAAGGAAAACTAAAATCACAGATCAGAAACAGAATCAGAAACAGAATCATTACGACGATAGAGAGGCTTAAATGTAAACGAGCGGGAGATGTCATAAGATCCAGTGACGGTAGGTGGAGCAAGCGCGTCCTACATTGGTTCCTTCGTGATGGCAAAGAGACCGTGGTTGACCTCTTTGAAGATGGATGGATGATATAGAGGCAGTAGCGGGAAACCTGTGGACACGTACTTCAAAAGATAGAGACAAATGGCACGATATGGAGGAGGCCTTCATCTAACAATGGATGATCCTTGAATAGAAGATGGTAACCACGTCTAACACACAAATACTAGCATATCCACACAAAAAACACACACACACACACACACACATATACACACAAGCAGATAAACACGCCCGCACACACGCACACACACAACATACATACACACACATACAGTTAAAGTTGTTAAAAGAGGGAATAAAGACTTTTTGAAGATGTGTGAAAAAGTGAAGCCTACTACGCTTCATAAATTTGCATATCATATACAAAAATCGTAAGCCGTGGTAGCTCAGATGGTTAGCGCTCGCTGTAAACTTCACAGTACTCTAGCAACCCGGCTTCGATCCCCGCCGGCACTAATGAAATTGTTAATTGCAATTTTAAGTGCTGATTTACCACGTGCTCAGCGGTGAAGGAAAACATCGTGAGGAAACCTGCATGTCTGAGAAATAAGAAAAAAAAAATATTTCGAAGACATGTGAAGTTCGCCAACACGCATTGGGGCAGCGCAGTTATAATATCTATTTTATTGCAATTTTACTATATTATTTTACTATATAACTATATTCTGAAACAAAGTAAATTGTTATTGAAATTTAGAGAGAAGATATAGTATGATACACAAACTTCACAAAAAACACAAATATAACGATGGAGTAAGGCTGATTGTAATGAAATTATGAGGTATGGAAACAATGACACTCAGTGAAGCTGTTACTGGAGCACCGGATGGGACGCTTTCCGTTTCCAATTTAGTTTGCGTTAGCTTCATGTTTACTATTACACTCTCTCCTACGTATCTCAGGTTTTCTGCTTCACATTTGATATCGTATTTTTTATTTAATCCGATTCATTCCGATCAATAATTTTTTTTTTAAATAGGATAGAAAATTAATGTCATAAATTAAAGCTTTTAATGGGATTCTTACTTTTACTTACTTATGTACTTTGTTTAATTTAATAATTGTGCTAAAGACGTGTGCTCCGGAGTTGGCACCTGTTTTAACGCGTCTTTTCTGGTATTCCTACCCCCTAGGCGTAGTTCCAAACTCATGAAA
This sequence comes from Parnassius mnemosyne, assembly GCA_963668995.1. Taxonomy (NCBI): domain Eukaryota; kingdom Metazoa; phylum Arthropoda; class Insecta; order Lepidoptera; family Papilionidae; genus Parnassius; species Parnassius mnemosyne. The sequence continues at coordinate 17,136,074 of CAVLGL010000035.1, read as the reverse complement.
GACAGCGTTGGTGCACCCGATCCATAAAAAAGGCGACCGCTCAGATCCGTCTAACTACAGGCCTATCGCCATCACCTTCTTGTTCTCCAAAATAATGGAAACTAAAAAAAAGAAATAAATTTTGCGCACGATGGTATAAACTTGGCATTTCCATTACAAACATGCACTTACATAAGACGTTTGATTTGAGTTTGTAGTAATGGTGATTTAATAATTAGTTAGTAGCAAACTTTTTTTTATTTTTTTTTCTATCATGTTTCAGTGTTCATAATGACACAAAAAGTTCTTTCAAACATTATACTATTGCTACTGCATTACACATTTTCATTGACCCACTAATTAAAATACACTGAGTAGGTACTTAGTGCGCTGAACAAGGCTAAGGATAAAAGTTTATACCCATTATATAAAAGTAGGTTAACGCAAAAAGTAACTTGCACATAGTTTTCACAAAGGGTATATAAAAATGTTTATTACTATAGTTAAATGTATGAATTCACTCGAGCTCAGAAAGGTAACCAAAACTAGCTTCGTGATTATTCCTTCTAACTTTTTAACCGACATTGGTGTTATGGGTGCTCTTCCATTATCCATATGAAATGTCATTGTTTGTTTATTAATAATTTATTGATTTGAGTTGATAATTGGAATAATGTGAGACATCATGTTAGTTTCTATGTAATATTTATTTATATAAAATACTTTCTTTAGAGAAGGGGCAAACGAGCATGCGGCTCACCTGAATTTTGTACTTAATGGTAAGTGGATACTGTGTGGACTATCATCATCATCATCATCATTACAGCCCTTCACAAGTCCACTACTGAACATAGGCCTTCCCCAAGGAATGCCACAAAGCACGGTCCTGAGCCACCTGCATCCATCGACTTCCTGCATGTCTTACCAGGTCGTCACTCCATCCTGTTGGGGGTCGCCCTACACTTCGCCTACCGGTACGAGGCTGCTCGAGAACCTTTCTTCCCCATCGGTTGTCGGTTCTTCAAGCTATATGGCCAGCCCGTTTATACTTCAACTTACTAATCCGTTGGGCTATGTCGGTTACTCTGGTTATACTGCGGAAATCCTCATTTCTAAGTTTATCACGCAGAGAAATTATGCTGAGGGCTATGCTCGGGCCCTCTCCATAGCTCGCTGAGCGACCTTGAGTTTCTTCATACGGCCAGCAGTGAAGGACCACGTCTCAGATCCGTAAGTCATCACTGGCACCACGCACTGGTTACCAGCCATAAATACCAGCGTAAAATAGGATCTTAATGCTGCCATGTTAAGTATGATTAGTGTAGAAAACCGCAGACTCCCTTTTAGTGGAAACGAGGTAAGCTATCTAAGTCCTTAGATATGACAACCCTTCTGCATTTTGATTCTTGTTTGAGAGCGACTATAGACTGATGACTATAAGCCACATGAGGATGCTCAAGGTCGCTCGCTAGAGAGGACTATGCTCGGGGTTTATCTGCGTGATAAAGTTAGAAATGAGCATATCTGCAGTAGAACCAGAGTAACCGACATAGCCCAACGGATTAGTAACCTGAAGTGGCAATGGGCCAGCCATATAGCTCGAAGAACCGACAACCGATGGGGAAAAAAGGTTCTCGAGTGGCAGCCTCGTACCGGTAGGCGAAGTGTAGGGCGACCCCCTACTAGATGGAGTGACGCCCTGGTGAGACATGCAGGAAGTCGATGGATGCAGGTGGCTCGAGACCGTGCTTTGTGGCATTCCTTGGGGAAGGCCTATGTTCAGTAGTGGACTTGTGAAGGGCTGTAATGATGATGATGATGATGATAGTCCACACAGTATCCACTTACCATTAAGTACAAAAATTTGTATGTACTTAATGGTAAGTATACTCGTATATATAAATAATATGAACGAATATTGAGTCTATTTATTTTTATCTTGTAAACATTCAAACAACCTCATCGGAAGCTTCGCTTTGAAGCTTATGAGACATTACAATCCTCTGTTCTTCATCGGCAAGGGAGTTAGAACAAATGACTGCAATTAGCCTTTCCCTGGCTTTGTTACGGTAGAAAGGGCCCACTTTTCAAAGCATTGTCTTTTCTATTGTCTTTGAATGTAAATTCTGAATACCAGCCATTTTTTTATAGAATCTAACCGAATAATAAAAAAATATATTTACATCTGTGATACTTCGTATTATATTTGTAATTTTTTTACACATGGGATATAACCATAGGTTATGCAGATAGATATATACCTCTAATACTCTTTATTGTCATTGATAACTCAATTTATTTTTATTTTCGGGTAAAATTTACTAGTTAGTCTGTGTCTTTATTGTCACCAAAACGTAACATGAACAAAACAAGAAGAAAAAATGATTTTCTTGCTATGCTCGTAGTCATCGCTAAAAGGGATTTTTTCCAGACTATCTTTAAATGGACAGAATGTCAAAAAGCAGTAACGCGTAAACAAAAAAAAATTAAAAAGTATATCCTAATAATATATAGAAATAACTATCATTATAAAACAATAACATTTAATAAAAAATAAACGCGAATAGAAATCATAGTCTCTTAGTTCAGTTGTCTTAATAGTGCATTAGGGAAACACCTGATTTTTAACGACTAGTTAGTTTATTTTTGATTTCATGACCTAAATGCATATCTTTTGCAGTATTGTGTGCTTTTCACCAAAGAACATATTATACATATATATAATACATATATAACGATAAAAAAATCAGGACATTACTGTTGAAAAAGTTTCTTCGTATTTTATATACAAATTAAAGACATTTTTTTTCAAAGTTTAAATACATTTAATTATAATATATATGTGCCATTTTGTTCCATAACTTGTTGCCATCTTGTAGGTAGTGACAGGATCCCGTTGTTGTAGATATCCTGGGATTTATGATCAAAAAAATTCAACAATTAGTTTTGACAGTCCTCTCTAGATGTTAGTTTGTTTGCATTCATGTAAAATTTACTTTAAAAAAAGTTTCGCTGGGTCTCTAGCTGGTTAATCCCAGGAAAGAGTTTTTTTTCGAACTAGTGGTAAAGTAAAAAATTACTTTCTATACGAATCACACGCGTGATCTATATTGAATAAAAAATATTCTATTCTATTTGATGTTAACTTAACACGAATTTTGAAGAGACTGAAATAGGTGAAACTCTGAGTGTGCAGTCAGGACTAAACGGTGGGTACATTAACACTTCCCATCTAAGCTCTCTCAATTTTTGCTGAATGGCTAAATATGTGTGTAGTTTGGCGTTATCATGATGAAAGACCACTTTTTCTGTTGTTCAATTTTTGCCGTTCTTTATCAATTTCTTGCTTGAGTCTCATTAGTTTAGTTATTGGCATTTGAGATCCAAATCGATTGTTTTGCCAGGCGGTAAATGCTGATAATAAACGATGCCCTTCCAATCCTACCATACACACAGAATCACGTTATTGTGTCTTAATTCGGGTTTCGCTACAGTCTGTGGAGCTTGACTAACTACCCTTTGACCATGACCTCGTACGCCGTATGAGGGCGACCATAGAAAGCTGCATCTTTTACATCACAATTTCCAGACTGAAAGTGGTTGAACAACTTTGTGCTACTCTTACTGACACTGCGTTAATTCCATAAACGTCACAAAACTTTTTCGCGGCTTGAGTTACATTTTTTTCCTTTTTTGTAATAAAACTTCAGAATGTATCCAATCATTTTAGCGGAAGAAAAACAATTGAAAATGGCGTTAAAGTGTCTTTTACTTTTTATTTTTCATTTTCTTAATGTCTTATGTGTTTTGATATTAAAATCAGCCAGACACAAACAGTACAACCAAATAGATTTTTCTTCAATTTTATACAAACAAAATACGAAAAAACTTTTTCCCCATTTAGTGTTTATTAATTAGTAAACTATGATGTATGTCATATGCAACACGTTGCCAAAATGTTAGTAATCTAAGGCTTCAAAAAGGGATTAATTATTAAAAGAAACAATTACAATATAGAAGTTCCCGGAAAAGCGAGCGTATATCCGCTAATTTCTCTGCAACATTTACTTCCGTTTTACGTGCTCTGCAGTAAATGGAACAGAATTAGAACAGTTGCTATACGATTACTGCTCACAGCAAATTAACCGCATCCCCATGCACAAATTTCTAACACTAATGAAGAAGGTTTGTCATTGCCTTAATAAAGTAAAGTAATTAATAAAATGACTGCCTAGTTGGCTAGTAGTCTTAAACTCGACTGTTTATCATGTTAAATTGCCAAACTTAGTTATTGGGATTTTCCGGCAGTAAAAGAAGTAGCCTGCAGTCAGGAAGTGGTGGGTAAACTTCCCCAATAGATTATCTCATAGATATGGCAAATTTCTCCTTTAAAGTTGCCATGTTTGCCAAGCGGATTGGCAACCGTAATTTCTTTTGTTTTTATTAGGAAGACTCTGCTGATTATCTCCTGATATGTTTCCCTATATCGCCTATTAAAAATGGAATGACTCAATCATAGGGTGAGAAATAGTATGATAAAAGAAAAAGGGGAAAAAGGAAGGCTACGGTGGTTTGGGTACGTAGGAAAAAAACTGAGGAAAGTGTGACAAAACAAAATGTATGATGCAGAAGTGAGTGGCAGAGTCAGCAAAGTCAATATTCTGAGTGTACACTCCATCAGTTACTTTCATAACGTATTTAATCAAAATACGTCATATCAAAGCACGAATGGGTTGGCTCGACCAGGGCTCTCACAGAACACCAGCGTAAAATAGCAGGTTAATAATGCTGTAATTCGTATGGTGAGTGTAGAGAACTGGAGACCTATTTTACTGAAAAATAGGCATTCTATTTTAGTCCTCACAGCTGACAACGCATCTGCATTTTAATTCGCAAACGAAGATAGATGTAGATGTCTATGCACCACAGCAACCACTTATCATCAAGTGGTCTGTGTGCTCGTTTGTCACCCTAATTCTATTTAAAAAAAACCTTGACAATGCTAAGCAGGCTGATTCCACGTTAGAGTTTGCAGTCCTGCTGTGACCCTTTTATATTTAACCTTTGTTATATCTTCTAATCACCTTAAATATCATCATTACAGCCAAATAAATTCCACGGCTAATTGTAACATTTGCCCCCTCGATAGGTTTTCTGGGCTCGAAAATCGCTTGAAATTCTTTCCCGAACTGCGCTACCACACTGTCTTGTGTCGAGATTAAGTGAATAAGTGATCTTTAATTTAATACTTACTTCATTAACATTGCTCACAGAGTTTTAACTCCACAAGTCGAATTTTTATGAAATGTTTTAGCATAATAATGAAACCCTTGTTGAAAACGTAAACTTGTTAAGTAATTACGGAACCGAATTTAGCTTACAAATGATTACTACGTTAATTACGCAATTAACATTAAGCTGAGTTTCTTAATTACGCTCCTTGCGCGGCACTTGAAGTAATTTAAAATAAAAATCAATGTACAAACTCGAATCATCTTAAATGCTTTATTTTATGCATACATTTTAGTCAGAGACTACGAATACATCATCGTTGTTATTAATTTGTTTTATAGAATATGGGTGACAAACGTGCACACAGTCCACCTGATGGTAAGTGCTATGGCTCATAGCTATCTACATTTATCCTCAATTAAGGATCAAAATGCAATTGCGTTCTCATCCCTGAGGACCAAGATGTAGTGACTCGTTTCCAGTAAAAAAAGGTCTCCAGTTCTCTACACTCACCATACGAAACACAACAGCATTGAGATGCTATTTTGCGCTGGTACTCTGTGACAGCGTGGTCTTTCTCCGATCGAGCAGAACTATTCGTGGTACAACCAAAGTATAGCTGCGACTTTATCACGTACTTGCTCTTTAAATAAATAAGTCAAATATTTCATAACTTAGGCAGGTTCTAACGATTTTTGCCTTCGTTACCGAGCACATGGTATATCAGCACTAAAATTTCTACCTTTTATTGATCTTTTATTTGTTTGTGTACTCGTCAGTGAGACCACATTCATAATCAAGATACACTCTTGAATTTTGTAACAGGTATCTACACTTGCGCATAGTGTAACTAGGAAGCTAGAAGAAAACAACATGTCTGCAGAAGATTATGCAACAAGAGGTGAATCCCACTATTATCCATAGCTACTGTGAGAAAATCTTTGTTTTAGATGGCATAATGGACCTGTGACAGAAAATATATGGTCTAATCTCCAGCACGTCAAGCAAGTATTGCACGACAACATGCGTGCTTACGTCTTAGTGGACATGTGAATACAGCTCGTCAAGCAAGTGTCGGCAATACTACACTTTAGAAGAACATAATATGTATGAATTATCTGTTAGAGACAACGGAATATTTTGGCTGCGCCACGAATGTGTCAGCTCGACCGTGAAAGGAAAACGATCCGCAACATAGCTAGCTATTTTACCCTGGTACTTTATAGATAACAGCTGCTATGTTTCATTTGTGGAGTGTGGAGAACGAAGACCCGTTTTACTGGTAAGGAGGTAAGTTTTAAGTTTGTAAGCAACATTGTTTGAGACATAATTAAGTGACTTACTTTCATCAAAATATATTTACAACGTTTATAGTATATTTTTTTAAAAGTGTTATTATGGCTACATTTGAAATAATCTAAGACCATCGGTAATATTTTGATCTCTCTAGAAATAAAACGACTAGACTACTTTATAGATGATAATGATGTTTTTCTGGTTAATTTTGTTCATGGCCAGAGTTTCAAATATATTTTTAAAGCATATTTTCACAGACGCTCTCACTTGTCTCTTCCCTTATCAAAACGCTTCGTAAGTTATGATACAGTATCTGAGACACGGGGCCATTCACTTCACAACCAAACCTGAAAACCAAGGCTGAGTTTTAACCCAGTGCCCTTGTTTCTACAAACAAGTTACAGGCTACCCCATCAACACGAATCAAATCATAAATTTGGAATTATGCAATGTTTTTATTATACAACATGATGTAACAAAAATCCTTTGGTTTGCGATTAGTGCAAGTATACATTTTGTAAGGCCTACAAATATTTTTTATTTATTATAAAAATACTAGTAATGCTATTAAAAATTACTAATATTCCCTTTAACCACTTCTGGTAAGCTTAAAATGCTTGTGTTAGTGTATGCCCACAAACAATTGTTCCATTGTGCAATTTGTGTTTCTAAACTGCCAAAATAAAATCCTAGTCTATGTGTGGGGGGAGGGGTTTAACTTTTTAAAAAAATAATGAAAAAATATCTGCTCATTTTTTGAAGTTGACTTAAAAGTGTTCATAAAATAACTTTTAACACTCTTAAATTATATATTATTTAGATAATTCCTATTAACAGTAATAAGTCAAAGTCAAAACAATCCTGCTACTCTTACATTTTTTAAGATATAGTAGTATGATATACAAACAATATGTAATAGTATGATATACAAACTTCACAAAAAACACAAATATAACAATGGTGTAAGGCTGATTGTAATGAAATTATGAGGTACGGAAACAATAAGACTCAGTGGAGCTACCAGTTACCGAAGCGCCGGATGGGAGCTTTCCGTTTCCAATTTAGTTTGCGTCGGCCTCTTGTAGTACACTCCCTCCCTAGTCCCTATGTCTCTCATTGTCAGATTTACTACCTCACATTCGATATCGTATTTTTTTTAAATTGAATCCGATTCATTCCGATCAATTACTTTTTTAAATATGATAGAAAATTAATGGAATAAAATTAGAGTTTTTAGTGGCATTCTTATGTTTACTATGCACTTTGTTAAGTATTTAATTATTTTGCGCACGATGGTATAAACTTGGCATTTCCATTACACTCATGTACTCTACCTAAAACGTTTGCTTTTAGTTTGTAATAATGGTGATTTATTAATTAGTTTAGTAAATTTTTATTTCTATTTATTATAATCATGTGTCAAGGCTCATATCGGCACAACCAACAAGTTCTTTCAACTATACACAAACACATTTTCATTGACCCAGTAACTTAATTACACTGAGTACTTAGTGCGCTGGCTAAGGATAAGATAAAGCTTAGGGTAAAATTAACTTGCATATAGTTTTCACAAAAGTTTCATAAAAATGTTTATTACTATGGCTAAATTAATGAACTCGCTAATGAGCTAACCAAGATTAGCGTCGTGATTCTTCCTGATAACTTTTATCGTATTTCGTGAAAATTTCAAAACCAATGGTGTTACGGCCCTTCTATTATACATATAAAATGTAATTTTTTATAGAATAAGGGTGACAAGCGAGCACACAGTCCACCTGATTGTAAGGGGATGCTGTGGCCGATAGACATCTACGAATCAAAACGCTGATGCATTGCCACCCCTGGGGACTAAGATAGAATGTCTGATATCGATTAAAAAGGGCCTTCCACACACCATACGTAACACAACAGCATTAAACTGTTATTTTACGCTAGTATTCTTTGAGAGCGGGGCCACCCCCGACCGAGACGACCCATTCATGCTCCAACTATAATATAGCTGCAGCGTGCCCAACTACGTAAAATTACCTGTTTCTTTTCCTTTACCTCCTCTTACACACACGAAATGATATGGTGTAATGGGTTTTCTTATACCGCCACACGGAGAGTAAAAGAAATCTAAGTTTTTAATCGCAAAAAATATGTGATATGCGATATACTTACAAATTATCAACTACATATAGCATAAGAAATATGGTGAAATACTTTTAGTACTTGAGCCACCTTTTTGTTATCTAATTACTGGCGACAAAGTTTTCTATCACTTTTCTCTACCCACAATGCACCTTAAAATAGTTTTCTCCTTGTCCTTTTTAATATCCTAAATATTTAGCAAAATGAACAGGTCACAATTCCTTTATAATCCTCTTTCCAGAGAATTCAGTGATGACATTTTTGTATTGTAATTTCACTGACTTTCTTAGTTATTGTATTCATTTTCCTGAGTTTAAGTTACTTATTGCAACAGCAAGTTTTAATTATTTCCATTTTTGTAACCATTTCATTTTATCGAGATGTGCAAGGAAAAACCTACAATTCGTACAAGAACACGTACAAACACACAAATATCCTTCTAAAGCTATAGCACCATACAGATTTCTTCTTTTTCTTCTTTTTTTCTTCTTTTTTTTAAAGACGTTACCCCCACACTAGGATTTTCCCCTGTATCGTGGAGGCAGTTTACAAACATAGATTGCACGAGGACAAACATCCAGACCCGGAACAATTACTTGTAGGCCATACAAATACTTGTTCCGTGCGGGATTCGAACCCGCGGCCCCCAGCGCAACAACTCATTGCTAAGTCACTGCACCACGAAGCCGTCGTCTGATCCTAGATACCTTGAAAGGTATGTTAATATTACAATAATTAAAATTAGCCGCTCTAGTTACGCTGGTTGGTTTTAAAAATATCATTTTTTAATGAATTGTTGACTATGATTGTCTAAAGAATTATAAAAAAAATTGATATTCTACACAATCCATAAAATATTATAAAACTGTCAGTCTTATTTACATGACAGAGCCATGTTCCAGCTACCTCATTGTTGTAGCACTCATGAATCGGCTCGACCGGGGAAGGAAAACGCTCTCATAGAATACCAGCGTAAAATAGAAGCTTAATGCTACTGTGTTTCGTATGATTAGTGTAGAAAACCCGAGACAAAATGTATTGGAATGCATGCCTAATTAGGCATGCTATATTAGTCCTTAGACATGACAACATTTCTGCATTTTGATTCTTATTTGAGAGCGACAAACGAGCACATAGTCTACATTGTAGATAACTGTAGCCCACAGCATCCACTTAACATTAGGTAGACTGTGTGCAAGTTAGTCACCCTTATTCTTTTAAAAAATTCTTTACGTCATTTCGTTTATATTTAAGTCCGTTTATATACTTTTGTTGTAAACAGATCCAAGCAACCTCATCGGAAGCTTCACTTTGAAGCTTTGAGACATTACAATCCTCTGTTCTCCATCGGAAAGGCAGTTAGAATAAATAACTGCAATTAGCCCTACCCTGGCTTTGTTACGGTAGAAAGGGCCAACTCCACAAAGCATTGTGACTATTCTACTGTCTTTAAATGTAATTTCTGAATCATTTACAGAAGAAGAAAATTTACATCAGTGATATTTCGTATATCGTTTTTGTAATTTATTTTATATATGAGATACGGGAAGCAACCATACATTACAAAGATAGATAGATATATAGAAGTTTCCGGAATAGCAAGCTCATTTTTGATAAATTCTCTTCAATATTTACTTCCTTTTTACGTACATATTGGATATTAAATGGAACAAAATTAGAACAGTTACTAAACGATCACTGCTGAAATTACTGCCTCGTTGGCTAGAAGCCTTAAACGCGACTGCTGATTATGTTAAATTGCAAAAGTTAGTTATTGGGTTTTTCTGGCGGAAACAGTAGCAGCCCCGATTCAGGAAGTCAGTCAGTCTTATACGTGGTAGAGCCATGCTGCAGCTATATTTGAAGTATAGTTGTAGCACGAATGGGTCGGCTCGACCGGGGAAGGACCACGCTCTCACAGAATATCAGCGTTAAATGGCAGCTTGACACTACTGTGTTTTGTATGGTGAGTGTAGAGAACCGGAGACCTATTTTGCTGGAAAAAAGGCATTCCATCCTAGTCCTCACGGGTAACGACGCATCTGCATTTTGATTCTTTATTGAGGATAGATGTAGATCTCTATGGGTCACAGCACTCACTTACCATCAGGTTGACTGTGTGCTCGTTTGTCACCCAATCCTATAAAAAAAAGGAAGTGGTGAGTAAACTTCCCCCAGAGATTTCTTCATAGATGCGGCAAATTTCTCTTTATATTTGCTATCTCTGATAAGAGGATTGGTAACCGCAGTATTTTATCTGGTTGTAATTAGGAAGAGTCTGCTGCCTGTCTCTTGGTTTGTTTCCATATATCACCTCTTAAAATGGATTAAATACATGCAAAAGAGAGTAAATGGGGCTTTTCACTATATGGTGGGAAATCAGAATATGTCAATAAAGGCATGTATGACAATATACAATGCTACATTAGTCCTTACCCTAATGTAAGGTAGTGAACAGCAGAAAAGGCATGAGAGTAAAATTAATGCTGTAGACATGCGGTTATTAAGAATCATGTTAGACGTGACTCTGAATCATAGGGCAAGAAATAGTACGATAAAAAAAATGTATAAAAAAGCATAATATGAAATTAAAAATTTTGTACAGCAGACTTCAATATAAGTTATTAAGAATAACTCAAATAAGTCAAAAACTATTTGTCTGACCTTGATCAAATTCATATGAGACTACGCGAGAAGTATCAGCTTTCATATAAAAATAGAATCATCGAAATCGGTTCACCCAGTAAAAAGTTATGAGGTAACACACATAAAAAAAAACATACGCGTCGAATTGAGTACCGTCTCCTTTTTGGAAGTCGACAGAAAAAGGAATGCTTCGGTGGTTTGAATACGTAGGAAAATAAATGAGGAAAGAGTAACAAAGTAAATTTATGATCCACATGAGAGTGGCAGAGTCAATATAGTCAATTTTCTGAGATGAACACTCCATCAGTTACTTTCATAGCTTATTTAATCAACACCTTGACACTGCTAAGCAGGCTGATTCCACGTTAGAGTTTGCAGTCCTGCTGTGACCCTTTTATATTTAACGTTTGTTATATCTTCTAAACACCTTAAATATCATCATTACAGCCAACTAAATTCCACGGTTAATTGTAACATTTGCCCCCTCGATAAAAGGGTCACCTTTTATATTATACGTTTATTATAATACATATATTCTAAACTTCAACTACGACAGTTGGCTATTTCTCGTAGACAGATCTCTGGCAAAGACTTTGGAGCCCTGGTTCCACTCGATCGCTTCTTCAATACGAGCTGGATTGAAGTTGCGTAAGTCGCGTTACATGTACTTGGAGATCTGTCTGTTCAGTGGCCTGTACGCTGTCAAATCTGCTGAAGACTGCTTCTTCATTTCCCGTCTAACAGCCATGAGATTAAGAGTGTGATCGGAGAGTTTTTGTGTTCTTCTGTTTTCAAGAGCTTGTCATTCATATCGTCCACTGCATTGCAATCTTCTAGGCACTGAAAAAGATTTCGTAACTCGAGCTGAAAGTTTTCGGGACTTTGGATTAGAGCACGAGGAGGACGGAGTGTTGACTTCATTAGACGTGACCTTTTCAACTTAACGTTTAGGTTCAGTGTGCATCTCACCATTCGATGATCGCTGCCGGTTTTCATCCTCGCGATCACTGAGACATCTTGGAGCAGTTGCCGTCTAGTCGTTATAATGAAGTCAATATCATTTTTGTCTAACCGTCGGGGCTCGACCAGGTCCATATCTTATGAGGCTGCTTTTGAAAGCAAGAGTTTATCCAAAAGAGTCCCTCTTTCTCCATGAAGTCGACCAACTGCTGGCACTTTGAGTTCTTTTGCTCTATTCCGAATTTCTTTACCTTTCAAGAGTCATAACAAATCTTGTCGCACGTAGACTGAACGACTTCCAGCCTCCCGAACGAGCCGGTTCCCGAAAAGGCTTTAGCACCACAAACCACATACATACATACCCTACTGCAAATTGTACAGAAGACCGAGAAGTACAATTTGCCATTATGTCTTACGTACGTGGATTATGAGAAAGCCTTTGATTCCGTCGAAATTTGGGGGGTACTGCAGTCCCTTCAGCGGTGCCAATTTGACTGTCGCTATATCGAAGTGCTGAAGTGTTTGTGCAGTAGGACTACGATGGCTATCCGAGTAGGGAACCAGAGTATGAAACCTATCCAACTGCAGATAGTTGTAAGACATGGATAAAACAAAGATTATGTGTAATGTTCAGGTCACACCTATGCCGGTAGTTGTTGGGAGCACTAAGCTCGAAGTTGTTGACGAGTATGTTTACCTGGGACAATTAGTACGTCCAGGTAAGTTCAACTTCGACCAAGAGGCCAATCGACGGATTCAACTCGGCTAGGCAGCGTTTGGGAAAATACGGGAAAATCTTCTGGTTAGTTACACCTCAAAACTTAAAAACGAGATTGTACAACCAGTGCGTGTTGCGATGTGATGACTTATGAATCTGAGACGTGGTCCTTCACTGGTGGCCGTACGAGGAAGCTTATGGTCGCTCAGCGAGCTATGGAAAGAGCTATGCTCGGGGTTTCTCTGCGTGATAAACTTATAAATGAGGATTTCCGCAGTATAACCAGAGTAACCGACATAGCCCAACGGATTAGTAAGTTGAAGTATAAACGGGCTGTCCATATAGCTTGAAGAACTGACAACCGATGGGGAAAAAAGGTTCTCAAGTGGCAGCCTCGTATTGTTTAGCAAAGTGTAGGGCGACCACCCACTAGATGGAATGATAACCTGGTAAGACAGGCAGGAAGTCGATGGATGCAAGTGGTTCAGGAACGTGCTTTGTGGCGTTCCTTGTGGGAAGCCTATGTTCAGCAATGGACTTGTGAAGGGCTATAATTATATCTATAATTAATCTCCTTAAATATTATTATTACAGCCAATCAAAGACACGGCTAAACATTTGCCTTCTTGATAGGTTTTTGGGTTTGAAAATGGCTAGAAATTATTTTCTGAACTTCGCTACCTATTAAGATTAAGTGAACATCTGATTTTGAATTTATATTTACTTTATTAACATTGCTCACATAGTTTTAACTCGACTAGCCAAATTTCTGCTACAATACAATATTATGCTATGAAATTTCTTGCTTAACATTTCAACCCTTGTTGTAAACGAAAACTTGTTAAGTAATTACGCAACCTAATTTCGCTTACAAATGACTACTACCTTAATTACATAATTACCACTAAGCTGGGTTTCATAATTACGCTCCTTGAGATGTACTTGAAGTAATTTAAAATAAAAATCAATGTACAAACTCAATCACCTTAACTGCTTTATTTTATGCGTATATTTCAGTTAGAGATTACGAAAACCTCATCTTTATTGATGTCCTTACAATACTCTAATGAATATAAATCTCATACTCTTTGGATTGCTGCCACTGATCATGATCAGTGATTGCTGCCTATTGCACTTTACAAAATAAAATTACGGCTTATATTGCTTTATACGAGGACAGAGGGCTCCATTTGAATCTGACAAGGTAATGAACTAGTGAGTTTTCTGTGGTACTCTAATGAATTCAGGCAGACTTCACTTTTTGACCGACTTTAAAAAGGGGGAGGTTCTCAATTCGAATGTATTTTTTGTATGCATGTTACGTGATATCTTCGCAGGTTGTGAACCAATTTAGATAATTCTTTTGTTCTTAAATAAATTATACTTCAAGGCTGTTTTTACATATAAACTTGGAGAAAAAATTTCGCCACATTCCACAGTCCACCTGATAGTAAGTGTATATACTGTGACCCACAGACATTTAAATCTATCATCGGTTTAGAATCAAAATGCAGATGTGTTTTCAACCCTGAGAAGTAAGACCTCTTTTCCACTTTAAAGGTTTTCTGATTCTCTACACACCATACGAAACACAGCAGCGTTATATTCTGTGAGAGCGTGGTCTTTCCCCGGCCAAGCCGAACTATTCATGCTACAACCATAATATAGCTGCAGCGTTGCTCTTCCACATACTTGCCCTATAAATAAAATATTTCATATATTTTATTACTTAGACAGGCAGGTTCTGACGATTTTCGCTTTCGTCACCGAGCACATATATCAACACTAAAAATTACTACCTTTTTATTTAACTTTTATTTGTGTGTGTGAGTGTGTGTGCTCATAAGTTAGACCACATTCATAATCAAGATTGTACAATCTTTAATCTTGCAACAGGAACACCGTAACTAGAATGCTAGAAAAGAACTGTTGTTCTTTTCTAGCATTCTAGTTACGGTGAAAGAAAAACTTCATTAGAGTTGTACTGTGTACATAATAAGTCTTGCACAACAGTGCCTGATTTAGAGTTTCGACAGCCCTGGGCTAAATATGAATACGTGTCCTCCTTCCCCGCCAGTCTGTTCTATCTTTGCTTGCCCAGCCCACGAATGAATATATTTACGAGATTTCTGTATTTTACTAGCTTTTCACCCACATTAATGCTTGCCATGACATATTTGTCATGGCAAGCAAGTACTGCACGACAACATGCACGCCGGGAATCCCCGAAATCTTAGTGACCACGTGAATCCAGGTCGTCAAGCGGGTGTCAGCAGTACTACTATCCGTCCATCCATCCATTCATCCATTACAGCCTATAAAGTTCACTGCTGAACATAGGTCTCCCTCATACATTGCCTCATGGGGAGATTTGTCATAGTTTCCACGCTTGGCAAGCTCGTTGGCAACCGCAGGTTTTTTATTATTTTGAATTGTTTTCAGGAAAATGCTGCTGTCCATCTCCTGTTTCATTATCCCTCTGTCGTCTCTGATGACACCCACGGTACGATATGGGGTAGTGGATGTTCTTACACCGCCACTACACGGTATTATTACTGCTATAAGTCAGAGGAATATGTATGTGAAGTACGTGGTAGAGCAACGGTGCAGTTATATTTTGACTGTAGCACGATTTTTTGGCTATAAAATACCAGATTAAAATATCAAACATAGCTCTTTTACCCAGTTATTTTATAGATCTTAGCTGCTATGTTTCGTATGTTGAGTGTAGAGACCGGGAGCCCGTTTTACTGGTAAGGAGGTAAGTTTTAAGTTTGTAAGCAACATTGTTTGAAACATAATTAAGTGACTCACTCTCATTTTCAGTAACAGATAGCATGGTAAAATATAAGTGCAGCTGGTACCGGGCGCTGGAGTAAAATAGGTTAAGTTAATCATAACGTAAAAGTAGCAACGCTAGTTTCAAGTGTGCTCTTGTTTACTATTTACTTTTATTACGCTGTACCGAACTTCAGAGAAGCTTATTATAATTTTGAAAAGTTTTTGCTGTAACATATTTAATAATAAATACAACATTTTTAAGTATACTCTTTTATAAAGTGTTATTATAGCTATCATTGAAATAATCTAAGACCAACGGTAATATTTTGTTCTCTCTAGAAATTTAAGGACTACTGTACCTTTATAGATAATAATGAAGTTTTCCTGGTTTATTTTGTTTGGTTCATGACCAGAATCCCAAATATTTTTCGAAGCTCTGAGCCATACTGCATATAATATTTATACAAGATAACAAACGAATTGTACTGATTGTACATGTAATGTTAACGGTTGTGGCTGACAGACTGTCCTCGATTAAGAATTAAAATGCAGATGTGTTGTCACCCTGAGAACTAAGATGGAGTGACTCTTTACCAGTTAATTAGCATATTTCCACAGACGTTATCACCTGTCTCTTCTCTTATCAAAACTCCTTTGCGATAACATGGTAAGTTATGATTCAGTAGCCGATACAAGGGGATTTTAACCCAGTACCCTTGTTGTTACAAACAAGTCACACACTACCACAGCAACATGAATCAAATCAATAATTCAGAATTATGCAATTTTGCATGCCTTAAGCGCAAAGCGCGTAGGTATGTTCTACTAGCGCCTAAAAATCAAGATTCCAACGTATTGTCGCATAAAATCGTATCTAACAATCATATTGAACATATAAATGACATAAAAATGTTTGTTGAACTTATCAATATTTATTTTAATTCGATTGATTGCAATTTTTACATTAAAAAAAAGTGGTTTTGGTGGCTTGATTTATCATGGCCGCATGGAGTGGTAAGCACGATAACTTTTGAAAATATCAATTATTTAACTCAATGTATTTTTAATCTCTTCATCTATCATGTGGGAAGCCATGGAATGTAAATGACAGTTTAATTTTCTTTTGTTTAGTTATAATTAAATATTTCGGCGTATATATTCGGAAATTTTCAGTGTTTTGGCAGCCTTTTTTTATAGGATTGGGTGACAAACGAGCACACAGTCCAACTGATGGTAAGTGGTTACTGTGACCCATAGACATCTACATCTATCCTCAATAAAGACTCAAGATACAGATGTGTTGTCACCCGTGAGGACTAAGATGGAATGCCTCTTTGCCAGTAAAAAGGGTCACCCTTTAGGATTAAGATGGAAGATAATTGTATTAATTTATTTTACTAAATAGACTGCCTCACTCACTCACTTCGGCGTTAGCTGCCGTTGTGAGTGGATACTGTATTGGTCGTTTGCAGCGGCTCAAAGAGATCACTTTACAAATACAAAATATTCGAAAATCCAAATTTCATACATACTTGACTATTATAATAATCAGAGATTTTTATTACAATATTTTAAAAGCAAAGAATAAATAATAGTACTACGTACTATAAGTATGTAGGATTTATATATTTAAATATATTTATACTTAAATACGTCTTGGACTTTATGAAGTGACCTAAATGATGATATGATGATCATATGAGCATTATGAGTTTAACATAAAATTCTATTATTATTATACCATTCTAAAACTCCCACATAGATTGCCTCATAGGAGGCAATGAGGCAATCTATGTGGGAGGTCTATGTTCAGCAGTGGATTTTAATGGTAACGGTAAATTAACGGGAACCACAGGGTTTCTGTTACAATAAAAATCTATTTAGATATATTAATAGCAGTCCAATTTTTTCTTTATATCAGAAGTTTCTTTTACAACTTTCCTTACATTCATACGTGGTAGTGCCACGCTGCAGCTATATTATAGTTGTAACACGAATGGGTCGGCTTGACTGGGGTAGGACCACTCTCTCACAGATTATCAGCGTAAAATAGCAGCTTAATGCTGCTGTGTTTCGTATGATGAGTGTAGAGATACAGAGACCCTTTTTACTAGAAACGTGGTATTCCATCTTGGTCCCCAGGAGTAACCACGCATTTGCATTGTAAATTTTAATTGAGGACGGATGTAGATGTCTATGGATCACAGGATCCACTTACCATCAGGTGGACTTTGTACTCGCTTGTCACCCTTATTCTATAAAAAAAAATTTGAGTTTTTATTTCTTACAAATTTCTTTTTAAGTATTTAGTACTACCAATTAAAATACGAGTATATCCCCTTTAATCACGAACGCAATAGTAATGAATGCGGCTTAATTGTTACATTATACAAGTCTTTGTTATCTTAATTATGTCAACTGATTTTGCCAGTCTATCTTCCATTTTATTTTATAGGATAGGGTGACAAACGAGCACACAGTCCACCTGATGGTAAATGGTTGCTGTGATTCATATACATCCACATCTATCCTCAATAAAGAATCAAAATGCAGATGCGTTGTCACCCGTGAGGACTAAGATGAAATGCCTCTTTTCCAGTAAAAAGGGTCTCCGGTTCTAGTTCTAGTTCTAAAAGCTTGCTTCAATATCAATTAATTAAGATTGCGATGTATCGATGCAAATAAGTTATTCATTATATTATTTATTCATTTTGATTCGCCGAGTAATTTAAGTAAAATATGGAATAAAATATTATTAAAATAAAACCAAATTTATCGGATTACTACAAACAATGAATATAAATTATGACTGCCAAATGTGTTACAAACCACTGAGACTCGTAAATTCATGTTATCCAACTGTTCATTCTAACAAAATGATGATAGATGTTTATCGTTGGCCGAAATTTCATAAGAAATTCTTTTATAAAATTATCATATTGGAATGTTTTGAATGTAGCAGAATACAACCAAAATGAATAATTAATATCATGTTTTGTATGGTAAGTGAAAGAGAGAGAGAGAGAACTGGATATAATTTTTCCTGGCATTCCATCTTAATCCTTATGGATGACGACATATCAGCATGTTGATTCTCACTCGAAGACACGTGTACATGTCTCTGGGCCACGTAACATTATTTCTCTGTGTGTTCGTTTGTCACATTTATTTTACAAAAAGTTATAATGTGTAAATGTCAGGAATACTAAACAAAAAAGGAAAACAGTTTCATTAACAAAATGTAAATTATATTAAAATTAGAATATTGCAACTGTGCGTGTGTAAGTGTGTGTTTACTGTGAACGTAACGTATTAAGAAGGTAATAAAGCAGCGTCCTTCGCGCGAGTTTCCATGTCCTCGCAATGCATAATACGAGTATGTCTAATTTCTAAAAAATGCAAATTTTCTTACGACCATTTCTAATTATTTAGAAGGTAAATTTGCATTCAGTGCACGCCAACTATTTATTTCTTGACTTAGGGTTTTCTTTACTAAAGGTCCCTTCTCCTTGTTTTGTATTTAGTGCCGTTTCGAAGTCTCTATACAGCAGTGGGTTAATAAAAATATCCATGATTAATCATTTAAAAATATCTATATCTGAAGGGTGTATAGGGCGGGTACAAATTAAGGTTGTGAGGTATTCCATCTTAGTCCTCTCAGGTGAAAACGCATTTTTAGCCTTATTGCTTATTAAGTTGGATGCAGGTGTCCGTGGACTGCAGTAATCACTTACAAGCATACTGTAAGTTTGTATGTGATTTAAGTTTTCAAAAAAGAAATACTTAAAGGAGACATTTATAAGGTGCGCCTTTAATTTTTTTTTTTATTATAAACTAGCTGTTCCCCGCGACTTCGGCTGCATGTAATTTAGGGTTTTGATTTTTTTGCGAGGAACACTAATTATTTTTCTAAAATAAAAGTAGCCTAAGTTACTCCTTATAAGATCAGCTATCTGCCAATGAAAGTTCAGTCGAAATCGGTTCAGCCGTTTCGGAGATTAGCCGGACCAAACAGACAGACAGACAAAAATTTTAAAAATTATGTTTTTGTTATAAGTATGTACTTCTTATATATATATAGTAAAAACCTGTTATTTTTTACATTACAAACAGACATTTCAATTTTATTTTATTGAATAGAATTTGTATAGAATAGATGCTAATTTTTTTAAGTATATGAACAAAAAGCAACAAGCACAGAACGAGTTTAAACATCGATAACTAAGTAAGTACTGACTGAAAGCAATCGTCTAGCAAAGTAAGAATTACATTTGTGTACAAACTTTGAGAGTTGAGATGGTTCACTTTATATATATATTATTGATTAAACTAATTTGTATCATGTTCATTCATAGGGGGGTATTTGCCATAGTTGCCAAGCTTGGCGAGCGGGTTGGCAGCCGCAGTTTTTTTAATTGTATTTTTGCTGTTATCAGATGCTGCTGCCCATTTCCTGTCTGTTTACCTTTGTCGCCTTTTACGACCCCCCACGAGATGGAGTGACAAGACAAGACATGCAGGAAGTCGATGGATGCAGGTGGCTCAAGACCGTGCTTTGTGGCATTCCTTGGGGGAGGCCTATGTTCAGCAGTGGACTTATAAAAGGCTGTAATGATGATGATGATGTATCATGTTGTTCTAGGACTTATAGATCCCATGTTTGTGTATGACTTATTACAAAAAAGAATATGTGTTACTTGTCTAGCTTGTCGGAAAATGCAACTAATAGGATATTGGGTTTGAGATTGTATAGGCGATCGGCTAGCCACTTCTCATTCCTTTAACTTTTCAATTTTCCATAATTTCTGGCTAAATGTAGCTGCGCTGTGGAATCTGCCTACCCACTCAAGACAACAACATGACGCTTTGTTTATACAAAACATAAAACTTATTTTGTTTGTAAAAAAAAATTAAGTTACATTTTCAGTGCTTCTTTATTAAATTTAATGGGCAGCAGCACACTTGAAATACCTGAAAATAATAAAGATGCCAACCCACCTGCCAAGCGTGGCAACTAAAGCAAATAGTCTCCTATGATTCAGTCTATTGCGGATGAGTCTATGTTCAGCAGTAGACCAAGATAGGCTGTAAAGAATGAATTAATACATTTCTTTAAGTGTAAATCTCAGCTGACATCTTACCTAAGCATAACATATCATGTTAACTTAAACATTTGTTAATTACTAATTAAACGTAGCAATCTTTTAAAATTAAACTTACTGTGAAATGTTCGAAATGTTAATCAGTGTTCATATATCTGTTAATTAAACAGACGTTCGTACAACGCTTACGATAAATCATTATTTATTCTACTTATTTCCCTTTGAATCGTTTTAATTAATTAAAGACATCCAATTACCGTTGATTGTGAAGTCAGAGCTGTAGTTAAACGTTCATATGGACGGACACTTATGTCAGCTTGGGATGTAATTAGTGATAATAATATAACCTGCTAAATAAACCGAAACTTTGCTTACAATCACTACGTTTTTTTTCATATTTATTTTCATAATCATCGACCGAAAAGCGATGATTGTTTTATGCGAAATGAAAATTAGTAGTTAGGTTATCTTACGGTTATCCAGCCGTAGAATAGATAGTCGTAGATTAGATGGCCAGCCGTAGATTTTAACCTGGTAAAATATCCTTACTTTAGTTAAATCGACTAAAACATAACCTTATACATTATGTATATATTAATAATAAAAAAAATATTAATCATGACTGCCTCGTTGATCTAGAGGTCGTAAACGCGATTGCAACTCAGTGGCAGTCCGGAGTCAGGAAGTTGGCGGTGTTTCACCCCGTGCTTCGAAAGCACGTAAAGCCGTTGATCCTGCGCCTGATCTATCTTTTCCGGTCGTTTTGGGTTACCGTCCGTTCGGACTATGAGAGTGAGGAAATGGAGAGTGCACCTGTACTTGCGCCTACACTTGGGCCTGTTCTTCATCTGCACAGGCCGTGCCCGTAATTCGATCTAGAGAATATTATTATTATTATTATTACTCATACATGCAGGTTTTAAACGTTTTAATTTACATATGTTTTTTCTATTATTCAAGATTATAGAAAATCATGCATTCATAGCATTACTTGAAAAAGTACCATACGATATCATTTAATGGAGACATCACGTAACAAATTGTCCACTCTGTTTATTAGAAAACTAATTGCGTCACAGAGACAAAGCAGACATATCAAGATAGTTCTAGTGCTTTAGTTATTGTTCTGAAGTTCTAGTTGCGACTCAACTGTCGTCTGTTATAGAATTCTAGAACACAAGACAAATAGCCAACACGAGAGGAACAATGGTTACACTGTGACATGCATAAACGATATACAAAGGGTATCACGTTTGCTTTTCAATTGGAAAATACAATAGAATACTACGGATCAGGCATTAGAATTTAATTCTGACATCGTTTGGTGTATCCAGACATTTGTTTCTCATATTATTGTTATGATAAATCGTTGGAGAATTAGTAAAATATTAAAGTAAAAAGCTACGAACAAGAAATTTATTTTATTTTGTGTTTTTTTTTTTCAAACACACAAACACATTTTCATTGACTCACTAACTTAAATACACTAGGTACTTAGTGCGCTGGCTAATGATAAGGCTAAGTATAAAAGTAACCTGCATATAGTTTTCACAAAAGGTTCATAAATATGTTTATTACTATGGTTAAATTAATTAACTCACTAATGTTAGGAGAGCTAACCAAGATTAGCGATGTGATTCTTCCTGATAACTTTTATCGTATTTCGTGTAAATTTTAAAATTTCATTTTTTATAGAATAGGGGTAACAAGCAAGCAAACAGTCTACATGATGGTAAGTGGTTGCTGTGACTCATAGATATCTACATCTATCCTCGTTTGCGAATCAAAATGCAGATGTGTTGTCAGCCGTGAGGACCAATATGGAATGCCTCTTTTCCACTCAACAGGGTCTCCGGTTCTCTGCACTCACCATACGAAACACAGCAGTATTACTCTGCTAGTTTACGCTGCTATTCTGTGAAAGCGTGTTCCTCCTCCGTTCGAGCCGACCCATTCATGCTACAATAACAATTATATAGTTAATATAGATGCAGCATAGCTCTACCACGCTGAAGACATATAAACCGGAACTGCACGCATTATTTGTAGGCCATACACAATATAGTTGTAGTTGTATTGTGTATGGCCTATATATATATATATATATATATATATATATATATATATATATATATATATATATATATATATATATATATATACATACATATATTTTTACTAAGCAAGAGGAGTTTTTATTTCATTAAATTAATTCTGCTTCAGGGATATATTTGCTTTGTACGCTCATCGTGGCTTCAGGTTTATTCGCTCGGGAAGAGTAACGCAATTGCAAAATCGACCGTACGCTTCTGAAAGGGAATTTGTGTTTTTCATTTGCTTGAATTTTAATAGCGCTTTGTGTCTAGGAATTCCTTTGCAATTTCGTTTCATACCTGAATTTAAATTAAAAATAGAAAATTAAGCGTTGCAACGTTGTTTGTTGTATAGTTTACCCATTTATTAAAGGTATGATTATTTCTCCAATATCTAATTCAGACCCCGTTGTCTTTTATACTCAAGATTTTTCGTGACTACCACGCTTGGATGGCGGATTGTAGTAGCCGATTAGGTATTTTTACATCAGGCATAATATTCAAGATGGTTATAACACCGTATCTGTATCTGTGTAATGTATCGGTGCCTATAGAATTTTCTTGAAATTTTTCATAGTCTAGACATGAAATAAAACTGGGTAATGGATTCCCTTACAATGTTACCATACACCACGTGGCTTTGTTTCCTAGATATGTGAATCGGCTAATCTTTTCACATTATTACCTACATGATATTTTCTCATGTTGATATATATTAGTCTCTGAAATTGGATTTTACGATTTAAAATATAATTTTTACTGCTTCTCCTGCAGCACGTAAATGTCTATTCTCTAGTCTATTGCTATGATGAACATGGGTTTCATCAGATTAAGAAGGATTTGCTTTAATCATCATGCTTGTCAGGCAGACTGGCGATCGTAGTAACAATTCCCTTTTGTTCCTTTTTATCCGAATACGGCAAAGCTAAAGGAGGGTAATTATTCTAGCACGCTTTGTGTGATCACCGATGTATGTATGTGTGAACTATCATTGGCTACCTTAGATTAGTCAAACTACTAACTTAATAAGTACAAAACGCCCTTCTAAGATGTTAGCGTAATCAGCATCACGCAAAACATCACGCTATGCCTTCGTTAACGTATGATAAAAACACAATACACGTAAGTAATAGCAAGCAACACAGTGGCTATATTTATTTGCAAAATATTTATTGTTAGATTTTATCATAACAAGACTGATATTTATCATTACATTAAATCACATAATAGTTGTGCTACTATAAAATCCACTACTCCATATCAGCGACAGAGGGAAATGAAAATTCGTACAACTCGTTTAAATTGAGTAGCTTGATTTGAAATCAAACTTTAAAATATACGATAGCTAAAAAGACACTATGTTTTGATCTTGTGAGATTGTACATCATAAGTCAATGGCAATTCTTCGAAAACTTATGATATCATAGCTTGTTTTGTGTATTTGTGAAGGAGCGCACCGCATTTATAACCGGAAAAGAAAGTGGTCACTTAATTTTGTTTACAACAACGTCCTTTGTTGTCCATACAAGGTATTGAGCAATTTTGAGATCTGTTCCCATTTATGTTCAATTTGTTTGCGAGCAGTACGTAATTGTGTTTTAGAAAGGTTTTTAATGTCCTCTAAAAATTGTACTAAATTCTGCATTATAAGCTAAAAGTGACTCCTAAGTAACATATAATAATCACAAAATTCCCAAGGTGTGTAAGGATTGGAGGACTTAATATAATTTGTCAGTATAATTTGTTGTGTAATTAAATTTTTTAAGAAGGGCAGCAGTATTTTCCAGATTTCAACTAAAAATATTAAAAAAATGCGGTTGTCAACCCATCTTCAAGCGTGACTTCTACAGAAAACATAGGCAACCTACTATAGTACTCGTAGAGGCCTATGTTAAAGCAGTGGATATTTCAGAGACTGTAATTAATGTATAATTTTCTCTTAAATATTCAGTACCGTTATTTTATTTATTATCCCGTAAAACCCACTGCCAGGCATCGGCCTGTCCAGTTGTAAGAAGGATTTGTCACAATTGTCACGTTTCTCAAGAGAATTAGCAATCGCAGTACTATTTCTGTATATGTTTTTTTTTTTACTTGAGTATAGTAAGCGGGATGTTTACATTGTCATATATTAATTGTTATAATTGGCTTTTGAACAACCGCGGGATTTAATTGAGTGATGGATTCTCTAACGTCATCACACATGTCATCTTTTTCTAAAACTATTTCGCTTCCCTACAAATTAAATGTACAACAGTTAATATTCCATTTTTAAACAGAATTATTTTAAAGTTTATCAGCAAAAATACGCTTAGTGATAAACAAAGAAAAAAAGATAATTCCAGCACGTAATTTGGCGTTCTTTTCAAATCTGCCACTAAAATAATGAAAGTTGCAAAAAAGATGAATTAATGAAGTGTGATTTTTTAGTCCTTCAAAATATACGTGAAATTTGAACTGTCGACAAATCATAAGAAGACCAGTTCTTTTTATTATTTGGCAATGAGGACATGGCTCAAAATAATATTGTAGAGCTCAGTGTTGAACAAGTCTTACAATTTATAACTGTCATGTCATGTTATCGTAAAGAGGATTCTTCAGAAAATCTAGAAAAGAAATCAACTTAACAAAGAGAAATATAAATTTGCGACAAAATAATAGGCAGGATAGAAAAAGTATACTAACGCAAGAAATTATTGTTAACAATTAACAATCTAATGGACGACGAATGGCATAAAACTGACTAAGTATTTTAGCGTGCATTACATACTCTCAACGCAAAAATTTTGCCGTATCGACTTAGCTAATATTCTTAACATAATTGTTATATAATATTCATTACATCATCATCATCACCATTACAGCCTTTTACAAGTCCACTGCTGAACATAGGCCTCCCCCAAGGAATGCCACAAAGCACGGTCCTGAGCCACCTGCATACATCGACTTCCTGCATGTCTTACCAGGTCATCACTCCATCTCGCGGGGGGTCGCCCTACACTTTGCCTACCGGTACGAGGCTGCCACTCAAGAACCTTTCTTTCCCATCAGTTGTCGGTTCTTCGAGCTATATGGCCGACCCACTGCCACTTCAGCTTACTAATCTATTGGGCTATGTCGGTTACTCTGGTTCTACTGCGGATATCCTCATTTCTAAGTTTATCACGCAGAGAATCCCCGAGCATAGCCCTCTCCATAGTTCGTTGAGCGACCATGAGCTTTTTCATACGGCCTGCAGTGAAGGACCACGTCTCAGATCCGTAAGTCATCACTGGCAAAACGCACTGGTTGTACAATTTCGTTTTAAGGTTTTGAGTTATGTCTAACGAGAAGATGTGTCGTAGTTTCCCGAACGCTGCCCAGTCGATTGACATAGTAAAAACCTGTTATTTTTTATATTACAAACAGACACTTCAATTTTATTTTATTGAATAGAATTTGTATAGAATAGATGTTAATGATTTTTTAAGTATATGAACAAAAAGCAACAAGCACAGAACGAGTTTAAACACCAATAACTAAGTAGGTAGGTACTGACTGAAAGCAATCGTCGAGCAAAGTAAGAATTACATTTGTGTACAAACTTTGAGAGTTGAGATGGTTCACTTTATATATATTATTGATTAAACTAATTTGTATCATGTTCATTCATAGGGGGTATTTGCCATAGTTGCCACACTTGGCGAGCGGGTTGGTAACCGCAGTTTTTTTTATTGTATTTTTGCTGTTATCGGGAAGATGCTGCTGCCCATCTCCTGTCTGATTCCCTTTGTCGCCTTTTACGATCCCCCACGAGATGGAGTGACGACCTGGTAAGACATGCAGGAAGTCAATGGATGCAGGTTGCTCAGGACCGTGCTTTGTGGCATTCCTTGGAGGAGGCCTATCTTCAGCAGTGGACTTATGAAAGGCTGTAATGATGATGATGATGTATCATGTTGTTCTAGGACTTATATATCCCATGTTTGTGTATGACTTATTCCAAAAAAGAATGTGTGTTACTTGTCTAGCTTGTCGTAAAATGCAACTAATAGGATATTGGGTTTGAGATTGTATAGGCGATCGGCTAGCCACTTCTCATTCCTTTAACTTTTCAATTTTCCATAATTTCTGGCTAAATGTAGCTGCGTTGTGGAATCTGCCTACCCACTCAAGACAACAACATGACGCTTTGTATATACATAAAACTTATTTTGTTTGTAAAAAAAAAATTAAGTTATATTTTCAGCGCTTCTTTATTAAATTTAATGGGCAGCAGCATACTTGAAATACCTGAAAATAATAAAGCTCCCAACTCACCAGCCAAGCGTGGCAGTATAAATAGTCTCCTATGATTCAGTCTATTGCGAATGAGTCTATGTTCAGCAGTAGACCAAGATAGGCTGTAAAGAATGAATTAATACGTTTCTTTGAGAGTAAATCTTAGCTGACATCTTACCTGAGCATAACATATCATGTTAACTTAAACATTTGTTAATTACTAATTAAACGTAGCAATCTTTTAAAATTAAACTTACTATGAAATGTTCGAAATGTTAATCAGTGTTCATATATCTGTTAATTAAACAGACGTTCGTACAACGCTTACGATAAATCATTATTTATTCTACTTATTTCCCTTTGAATCGTTTTAATTAATTAAAGACATCCAATTACCGTTGATTGTAAAGTCAGAGCTGTAGTTAAACGTTCGTATAGACGGACACTTATGTCAGCTTGGGATGTAATTAGTGATAATAATATAACCTGCTAAATAAACCGAAACTTTGCTCACTATAACTACGTTTTTTTTCATATTCATTTTCATAGTCATCGACCGAAAAACAATGATTGTTTTATGCGAAATGAAAAGTAGAATAGATAGTCGTAGATTAGATGGCCAGCCATAGATTTTAACCTTGTAAAATATCCTTACTTTAGTTAAATCGACTAAAACATAACCTTATACATTATGTATATATTAATAATAAAAAAAATATATTAATCATGACTGCCTTGTGGATCTAGAGGTCGTAAACGCGATTGCAACTCAGTGGCAGTCCGGAGTCTGGAAGTTGGCGGTGTTTCACCCCGTGCTTCGAAAGCACGTAAAGCCGTTGATCCTGCGCCTGATCTATCTTTTCCGGTCGTTTTGGGTTACCGTCCGTTCGGACTATGAGAGTGAGGAAATGGAGAGTGCACCTGTACTTGCGCCTACACTTGGGCCTGTTCTTCATCTGCACAGGCCGTGCCCGTAATTCGATCTAGAGAATATTATTATTATTATTATTACTCATACATGCAGGTTTTAAACGTTTTAATTTACATATTATGTTTTTTCTATTATTCAAGATTATAGAAAATCATGCATACATAGCTTTACTTGAAAAATGACCATACGATATCATTTAATGGAGACATCACGTAACAAATTGTCCACTCTGTTTATTAGAAAACGAATTGCGTCACAGAGACAAAGCAAACATATCAACATAGTTCTAGTGCTTTAGTTATTGTTCTGAAGCTCTAGTTGCGACTCAACTGTCGTCTGTTATAGAATTCTAGAACACAAGACAAATAGCCAACACGAGAGGAACAATGGTTACACTGTGACATGCATAAACGATATACAAAGGGTTAAGGTATCACGTTTGCTTTTCAATTGGAAAATACAATAGAATACTACGGATCAGGCATTAGAATTTAATTCTGACATCGTTTGATGTATCCAGACATTTGTTTCTCATATTATTATTATGATAAATCGGTGGAGAATTAGTAAAATATTAAAGTAAAAAGCTACGAACAAGAAATTTATTTTATTTTGTGTTTTTTTTTAAACACACAATCACATTTTCATTGACCCACTAACTTAAATACACTGGGTACTTAGTGCGCTGGCTAATGATAAGGCTAAGTATAAAAGTAACCTGCATATAGTTTTCACAAAAGGTTCATAAATATGTTTATTACTATGGTTAAATTAATTAACTCACTAATGTTAGGAAAGCTAACCAAGATTAGCGTCGTGATTCTTCCTGATAACTTTTATCGTATTTCGTGAAAATTTCAAAAATTTCATTTTTTATAGAATAGGGGTAGCAAGCAAGCAAACAGTCCACATGATGGTAAGTGGTTGCTGTAACTCATAGACATCTACATCTATCCTCGTTTGCGAATCAAAATGCAGATGTGTTGTCAGTCGTGAGGACTAATATGGAATGCTTCTTTTCCAGTAAACAGGGTCTCCGGTTCTCTGCATTCACCATACGAAACACAGCAGTATTACTCTGCTAGTTTACGCTGCTATTCTGTGAAAGCGTGGTCCTCCTCCGTTCGAGCCGACCCATTCATGCTACAATAATAATTATATAGTAAATATAGATGCAGCATGGCTCTACCACGCTGAAGACATATAAACCGGAACTACACGTATTATTTGTAGGCCATACACAATACAACTACAACTGTATTTGTATTGTGTATGGTTTTTTTTTTCATTAAATTAATTCAGCTTCAGGAATATATTTGTTTTGTACACTCAACGTGGCCTCCGATTTATTCTTTCGGGGAGAATAACGCAATTGCAAAATCGACCGTACGCTTCTGAAAGGGAATTTGTGTTTTTCATTTGCTTGAATTTTAATAGCGCTTTCTGTCTAGATATTCCTTTGACATTTCGTTTCATACCTGAATTTAAATTAAAAATAGAAAAATAAGTGTTGCAACGTTGTTTGTTGTATAGTTTACCCGTTTATTAAAGGTATGATTATTTCTCCAATATCTAATTCAGACCCCGTTGTCTTTTATACTCAAGATTTTTCGTGACTACTACGCTTGGATGGCGGATTGTAGTAGCCGATTAGGTATTTTTACATCAGGCATAATATACAAGATGGTTATAACACTGTATCTGTATCTGTGTAATGAATCGGTGCCTATAGAATTTTCTTGAAATTTTTCATAGTCTAGACGTGAAATAAAACTGGGTAATGAATTCCCTTACAATGTTACCATACACCACGTGGCTTTGTTTCCTAGATATGTGAATCGGCTAATCTTTTCACATTATTACCTACATAATATTTTCTCATATTGATATATATTAGTCTCTGAAATTGGACTTTACGATTTAAAATATAATTTTTACTGCTTCTCCTGCAGCACGTAAATGTCTATTGTCTAGTCTATTGCTATGATGAACATGGGTTTCATCAGATTTAGAAGGATTTGCTTTAATCATCATGCCTGTCAGGCAGACTGGCGATCATAGTATCAATCCCCATTTGTTTCTTTTTATCCGAATACGGCAAAACTAAAGGAGGGTAATTATTTTAGCAGGCTATGTATGATCTTCGATGTATGTAGGTATGACCATTGACTCCATCAGATTAGTCAAACTACTAACTTTATAAGTATAAAACGCCCTTCTGAGATGTTAGCATAATCAGCATCACGCAAAACATCACGTTATGCCTTCGTTAACGTATAATGAACACAATACGCGTCAGTAATAGCAAGCAACACAGTAGCTATATTTATTTGCAAAAATAGTTTTTCTTATATTTTTTGTGTAAGATTTTATCATATCATACACAAGACTGATATTTAGTGTCTGAAATCACAAAATAGTAGCGCTACTACAAAATCTACTACCCCATATCATCCCCTGGGAGTCTTAAGAGGCGACATAGGGAAATGAAAATTCGTACAACTCGTTCGAACTGAGTAGCTTGATTGAAATCAAACGTTAAAATATACGATAGCTAAAAATGCACTATGTTTGGATCCTGTGAGACTGTACATCATAAGTCAATGGCAATTATTCAAATACCCATGATATAATAGCTCGTTTTGTGTATTTGTGATGGAGCGCACCGCATGCATAACCGGACAAGAAAGTAGTCACTTAATTTTGTTTACAACAGTGTCCTTTGTTGTCCATACAAGGTATTGAGCAATTGTGAGATTTGTTCCCATTTATGTTCAATTTGTTTGGGACCAGTACGTAATTGTGTTTTAGAAATGTTTTTAATGTCCTCTAAAAATTGTACTAAATTCTGCATTATAAACTAAAAGTGACTCCTAAGTAACATATAATAATCACAAAATTCCCAAGGTGTGTAAGGATTGGAGGAGTTAATATAATTTGTCAATATAATTTGTTGTGCAATTAAATTTTTTAAGAAGGGCAGCAGTATTTTCCAGATTTCAACTAAAAATATTAAAAAAATGCGGTTGTCAACCCATTTTCAAGCATGACTTCTACAGAAAACATAGGCAATCTACTATAGTAGAGGCCTATGTTAAAGCAGTGGATATTTCAGAGACTGTTAATGTATAATTTTCTCTTAAATATTCAGTAGCGTTATTTTATTTATCATCCTGTAAAACTCACTGCCAGGCATCGGCCTGTCTAGTTGTAAGAAGGATTTGTCACAATTGTCACGTTTCTCAAGAGAATTAGCAATCGCAGTACTATTTCTGTATACGTTTTTTTTTTACTTGAGTATAGTAAGCGGGATGTTTACATTGTCATATATTAATTGTTATAATTGGCTTTTGAACAACCGCGGGATTTAATTGAGTGATGGATTCTCTAACGTCATCACACATGTCATCTTTTTCTAAAACTATTTCGCTTCCCTACAAATTAAATTGACAACAATTAATATTCCATTTTTATACAGAATTGTTTTAAAGTTGGTCAGCAAAAATACGCTTAGTGATAAACAAAGAAAAAAAGGTAATTCCAGCACGTAATTTGGCGTTCTTTTCAAATCTGCCACTAAATTAATGAAAGTTGCAAAAAAGATGAAGTAACATAGTATGATTTTTAGTCCTTCAAAATATACGTGAAATTTGAACTGTCGACAAATTATAAGAAGACCAGTTCTTTTTATTATTTCGAAATGAGGACATGGCTCAAAATAATATTGTACAGCTCAGTGTTGAACAAGTCTTACAATTTATAACTGTCATGTCATGTTATCGTAAAGAGGATTCTTCAGAAAATCTAGAAACGAAATTAACTTAACAAAGAGAAATATAAATTTGCGACAAAATAATAGGCAGGATAGAAAAAGTATACTAACGCCAGAAATTATTGTTAACAATTAACAATCTAATGGACGACGAATGACATAAAACTGACTAAGTATTATAGCGTGCATTACATACTCTCAACGCAAAAAATTTGCCGTATCGACCTAGCTAATATTCGTAACATAATTGTTATATAATATTCATTACATCATCATCATCACCATTACAGCCTTTCACAAGTCCACTGCTGAACATAGGCCTCCCCCAAGCAATGCCACAAAGCACGGTACTGAGCCACCTGCATACATCGACTTCCTGCATGTCTTACAAGGTCGTCACTCCATCTCGGGGGGCGTCGCCCTTTGCCTACCGGTACGAGGCTGCCACTCAAGAACCTTTCTTTCCCATCGGTTGTCGGTTCTTCGAGCTATATGGCCGGCCCACTGCCACTTCAGCTTACTAATCCATTGGGCTATGTCGGTTACTCTGGTTCTACTGCGGATATCCTCATTTCTAAGTTTATCACGCAGAAAAACCCCAAGCATAGCCCTCTCCATAGTTCGCTGAGCGACCTTGAGCTTTTTCATACGGCTTGCAGTGAAGGACCACGTCTCAGATACGTAAGTCATCACTGGCAACACGTACTGGTTGTACAATTTCGTTTTAAAGTTTTGAGTTATGTCTAACGAGAAGATGTGTCGTAGTTTCCCGTACGCTGCCCAGTCGAGTTGAATCCGTCGATTGACCTCTCGGTCGAAGTTGGACTTACTTAGTCGGACTATTTGTCCCAGGTAAACATAGTCGTCAACAACTTCGAGCTTAGTGCTCCCAACAACTACCGGCATATGTGTGACATGGACATTAAACATAATTTTTGTTTTGTCCATGTTCATCTTAAGACCTATTCGTTGGGAGACACTATTGAGGTCATTGAGCATAGTGCTTAGGTCCTCCAGCGATTCTGCCATAAGAACTATATCGTCGGCAAATCGAAGGTGAGTGACATACTCGCCATTAATGTTAATACCGCATCCTTTCCACTCCAGCAGCTTGAAAACGTCTTCCAATGCAGCGGTGAAGAGTATCGGGGATATAACGTCACCCTGTCTTACAACTCTCTGCAGTTGCATAGGTTTCGTACTCTGATTCTGTACTCGGATAGCCATCGTAGCTCTGCTGTACAAACACTTCAGCACTTCGATATACCGAAAGTCATTCATTACATACCTAACGTTAATCCTTATCTTAAATAAAAATTTGCCGTATCGACCTAGCTAATATTCGTAACATAATGGTTATATAATATTCATTACATATCTAACGTTATTCCCCACATTAAATATAGATAAAATATTGGTCACTTAGTACATTTCGCAATGAACATTGTAATTTGATCAACACTGTGTAACAATGTGGGATGCAAAGCCGCCGGAAGCAAAGCTCCGCTTAATTGACGACATTAATTACATTTCTCAGCTGACAGGGACGTACAACTTCAACAAATAATAGCCGTGTCAGATCCCTAGTATTTTTTTTATATAACGATGTTTACCATATACTTAGAACAGTAATAGACGGACATAGTGTGCGAGTGAGAATAAAATTACTTATGGCAATATAGTAAAATAGAAAAGGATAGTAAATATCATGACCGATTTTGAATGACAGGTCGGCACAAGTTGGCACGCAAGAAATAAGCTCCTAAATATTTTGTAATTTTTTAGATTATTATACATACTATTATTTTATTAAATAATTATTTTCAAAATGGTTACTTTTTCTGTGAGTTGCTGTGGTGTTAATAAAAGAAATAATCCTGATAAATGCATATTTCACAGGTAAATTCTCAAGACGTTATCAATAATAAGACGCGTCTATTTTTGTTTAAAGTTTATGTTACGAGTATATACTGTTTAAAATATAAAATACTATAAATTATTTTGTTGATTTTGACATAATGCAAAAAAATCACGTTGTTGATAATTTGCATGAATTCGGTAAACACATTTTTATACAAAATATTTTACATGTACGGCCTAGCGACTTATATTGACTCAAATGTGTCAAAATTAAAGTCAATATTTATCTTGAATGTTTATAATGAATCGATAGACTTTTTTTTATAGAAGAGGGGGCAAACGAGCATGCGGCTCACCTGACGGTAAGTGACTACCGCCACCCATGAACAACCGCAACACCAGGGGAATTGCAGATGCGTTGCCGGCCTTTTAGAAAGGTGTAAGCTCTTTTCTTGTAGGTTTCTAAATCGTATCGGTCCGGAAAATTCGCTGGTGGTAATTGATTCCACAAGAAAGTTGTGCGAGGGAGAAAACTTCTTCCAAATCGCACAGTGGTGGACCGCCAATCATCCAGATGGTATGGATGGTAACGCGAGTTTTGTCGCGATGTGCGATGGTGAAATTGAGCGGCTGGAATTAGTCCGAACAATTCCTCAGAGCACTCTCCGTGATAGATGCGGTAAAATACGCAAAGAGATGCAACATCTCTACGCAGTGCCAGTGTATCGAGCCGATCAGAAAGAACTCGGTCGTCGACGATTCGAACCGCTCTGCGCTGGATGCGGTCAAGTGGCATGAAATACTGTCTCGCTCTGCTGAGCACGCCAAGCTTTTTAGAGGCCAATTTGGTCTTCCCTTCCAAGTGACCACGAAACTGCAAACTATTCGATATGTCGACGCCAAGGATTCCGATACTAGCTGAGGCAGCAAGGGGAGTGCCTTGAAACTGAGGAGATACGACAAAGGGGTTCTTTTTAGCGGTAAACGCGCAAACTTGTGTCTTCTGGGGATTGAACTGGACTAGATTTAGTCGGCCCCAATCCGAGACTTTGTTAAGCAAAGACTCGACTTCAGACACAAGTTTATCCCGGTACTCAGCGACGTTTTCCCGAGAAATATTGGCACGACCGGTATATAAGGCATCACCAGTGCTGTCGTCTGCATAGCAATGAATGCTACTAGTTAGCAACATATCATTGATATGCAGGAGAAACAGTGTTGGTGACAGCACGCAGTCTTGTGGAACACCAGCGTTGATAGGCTTGAAATCAGAGCATGCACCGTCTACTACGACCTTGATACTCCGATCAGCAAGGAAACTGGTGATCCATTTGCACAATTTCTCGGGAAGCCCCATAGGAAGGAAGCTTCGAAAGAAGCGCTTTGTGCCAGACCCGATCGAAGGCCTTCGCTATGTCCGAACTAACGGCCAATGCCTCCTCCTTGGACTCTACTGCCTCCGCCCATCTATGAGTCAGATAGACTAGAAGATCAACAGCTGATCGACCTCGACGAAAACCGTACTGGCGGTCACTAATCAGCTGGTGATCCTCAAGGTACCTCATGAGCTGGCAGTTTATAATGGATTCCATTATTTTGGAGAACAAGGAGGTGATGGCAATAGGCCTGTAGTTGGACGGGTCTGAGCGGTCGCCTTTTTTAGGGATCGGGTGGACCAAAGCTGTCTTCCATGAATTCGGGACTACGCCTTGGGAGTAGGAGTATCAGAAAAGACGCGTTAAAACTGGTGACAACTCCGGAGCACACGTTTTTAGCACAATGGGAGGGACTCCATCGGGCCCACTCGACTTGCTGACGTCCAGGGAGAGCAGTGCTTTGCGAACCGAGCGCTGTGAGAACAGCACATCCGGCATGGAGCACTCACATCGCGGGATGGTCGGCGGTGTGTTCCCCCCGTCATCTAGAGTCGAGTTGGACGCAAAAAGGGAGCCTAAAAGGTCGGCTTTCTCCTTTGCGGCATGGGCCAGTGAGTCATTCTCCCTGTGCAGAGATGGAAGAGATGGCTGACAGAAGTTCCTTTGGACAGCCTTGGCGAGAGACCAGAATGCACGGGTTCCCGAAGGAAGGCGAACTAGCTTCTCGCCAATTCTGCCGATGTGCTCAGACCTTGCCTTGGCAATGACGCTTTTGAAGGACCTTGAGGCGGAATTATACTTCTTTTTAAGTGCGCTGGTGTTTACATCCCGAGAAGTTGAAGCGTCAGCCCAGGCCCGGTAGCACTCCTGCTTATAGCGTGATGCTATTTTACAGGAGCGACCAAACCATGGCTGGGATCTGCCTCCGATGGGCACCACAGAGGATGGAATAAAAAGTTCCATACCCTGAAGCACCACATCAGCAACAGAATCGGAAACAACGCTGGGATCTTCCGGCGAGAAGCAAACCCGCCCCCAAGGGTACGATACAAAAAAAGACCGCATTCCGTCCCAATCAGCTGACCTATAGTGCCAAACACGGCGGCAAGCTGCAGACCGCATCTGCGATTGGAGCGAGAGTGGCACCGTACTCCGGATCAGACAATGGTCCGAAGAGCCCAGAGGGGCATCAACGGAGACCTGATATCCGTCCGGATGAGAGGTCAGCAGAAGGTCCAACAGGGAAGGTACATGATCTTCCACATCTGGGATCCGCGTGGGCGAAGTAACCAGTTGTGTTAGACCATATGCCAAAGCAAAGTCATAGACACGTGGGCGTTGGGCGTTAAAATCACCGAGTATCACGATCTCTGCGGATGGGACCTGTTGTAGCACGGAGTCTGCAGCCATTTGGACGTGGTCGATGAGTCGGTCTGTGTTGGCATTACCGCTATGGGACTTATAGAGGCACCCGTAGACGCGGGGATGGTCGTTGCTGTCTACGCGCAGCCATAGGATGGACAGGTCCGTACCTTCAAGACTGCCGAGGCGTCGAAAACAGATGTCCTCTCTGACGCATATGCAAACTCCAGCCCGGGGCACAAAGGAGTGTTCCAATTTGTACCCCAGATAATAGAATAGAATAGAATATTTTTTATTCAATATACATTGCATGTGTAATTCTTATTGAAAGTCATTTTTACTTTACCACTGGTTCGAAAAAAAACCCTCTGTCCTGGGAAGAACCAGCAAGAAACCCAGCGGGACTTCTTTTTTAAATAAATTTTACAATATAAATGATTACGAACTATTTACAAAATTTATTTTAGAAACTAGGGGGTCATTGTAGAAGCGTGCTCGTCGCGACCCCTGCCAGCCCTTTTCAGGGCTGCAATTCTACTCAGCTGCGCACCCATGTCAACGAGGGTTAGGGCGTCCCCCCAAGGCGACGCACACCAGCTCGTCCCCGTTGGTGTGGAATGCAGCGCGCAAAGCGGCGATGGGGACCGCCACCCGTCACGCACAGCCCGACACGGCGGAAGGTGGAGGACGGAGTGCAGAGTTGGCACGTGGAATGTTAGAGGAGGCATGAGAGATAAGACGAATGAGTTGATCGAAATAATGAAAGAAAGAGAATTAGATGTCGTGTGTATGTCGGAGACCAAACGGAAGGGCAGTGGTACTGAAGAGCTCCCTGGCGGGGCGTTAGCTCTATGGTCCGGAGTCCCGGAGAGTGAGAACGCCTGCCAGGGAGTGGGGGTGCTGCTGTCTTCTCGGTTGGTCGATGTTATGATTGAATATAAGTTTGTGAACTCAAGACTTCTCTGGGTTCGCTTTAAATTGGGACTGACGAAGTTATTCCTTTTGGCTGTTTATGCGCCGGTGGCTTCGTCGTCCAGGGCTGAGCTGGAGGAGTTTTGGGAGAATGTAAGAGAAGTTCTAGATTTGGCTAGGGGAAACGAAAGGATTGTTGTATGTGGTGATTTGAATGGATGGGTTGGTACCGCTCGACCAGGGTACGAGTCGGTACTTGGAAAGTTTGGCGATAAAAGGGTTAATGATGCTGGCAAGCTTATACTGGCGGTATGCAAGGAAAAGGGTCTTCTTGTGACAAACACTATGTTTAATCACAAGAAAATCCATATGTATACTAGAGAAAGAAAGAATGAGAGAAGTATGATCGATTTGTTCCTGGTGGATGACCGACTGCGAAAACAGGTTATGGATACGCGAGTGTTCAGGGGTGCTGACCTGGGAACGGATCACTATCTAGTGATTACTAGATTTAGGGGTCTGTTCGCGGGTTGGCGCTACCGGACGACAGTGACAGAACCACAGTCGGTCTGTCGCATCCGAAGCTGGAAGCTTCAGGAAGCGGATACTAGGGACAAATATCATGCGAGGGTAGCCGAAAAGCTTGACAACATCGATGGCAGAAACGAATGTGTAGAAAGAACATGGCAGAACCTTAGGGATGGAATGGTAAGTGCAGCGGAAGAAGTGTGTGGAACAATAAAAAGAGGCAGTAGTAAAAGAAGAGATGCATGGTGGAATGATGAAGTGAAAGAAGCTGTAAAGAAGAAGAAGAAAGCATGGTTAGACTACTTGGCCTCTAGTAATGATAAGGATATGAGAGAGAAGATGAAAGAAAGATATAAGCTGCAGAAAGTTCACACGAAAGCATTGATTGAGGAAGTGCGTGAAAGGTGTAGAATGGAAGCGGATGAAAGGTTGTCGCACAACTTTAAGGAGAACTCCAAACTCTTCTGGAAAGAGGTTGGAAGGACCCGAAGTGGTGCGACGGCCTTAAGAATAAACAAAGTGCTTTCGAAATCTAATGACGTCCTCTCAGAAAAATTGGACGTCATGCAGCGATGGAGCGAATTTTATAGAGAAATGTATGCGTGTGATGATCTTAGTGAGGGATCCGGGGATGACGCCGTGACTGGCACGCCAGACCCGGACCTCGATGACACTGAGGTCATCAGTATGAAAGAGATTGAACGTGCGATTCGAAGTTTGAAATGTGGTAAGGCTGCGGGACTAGACAGAGTTACTGCTGAAATGGTCAAGTATGGTGGGCCTCGCGTCTGGGACAGCTTTCATCTGCTGTGCAATTTGTGCTGGCGGACGGGGGATGTCCCGGATGATTGGCGATCCGCAGTCATTGTGCCTTTATATAAAGGTAAAGGTTCACATTTTGACTGCGGGTGCTATCGGGTGATCAGCTTGACCAGTTTAGCAAGTAAAGTTTACTCGAAGGTTTTGACACGTAGGATGCAAGAGAAATCGGAAAGATTTCTAGCAATTTTCTAGAAGCGAAACGAAGAGATTCGCAATATGGCAGGTTTGAAAGATGACCTTATCACAAAAATTGATAAGGGCGTGCTTCGGTGGTTTGGGCACGTTGAGCGA
This sequence comes from Parnassius mnemosyne, assembly GCA_963668995.1. Taxonomy (NCBI): domain Eukaryota; kingdom Metazoa; phylum Arthropoda; class Insecta; order Lepidoptera; family Papilionidae; genus Parnassius; species Parnassius mnemosyne. Next base: position 17,097,020 of record CAVLGL010000035.1, on the reverse strand, counting down.
ATGAGTGAAGACCGAATGGTGAAGAAAATATATAGCGCGAAAGTTAATATTAAAAGGTGTCGAGGTAGACCGAGACTAACTTTCGAAGACCATGTGAGCAAATTGCTCGAAGAGGGTAGGGTCAAGAGTACTCGGATACCTAGACGTGCATGTATGAAGAAGATAATGAATCTGAAAGAAGCGAAAGAGATATGTAAGGATCGTGACACTTGGCGATCTGTTCTCTCTGGCTACCCCGTCAGGGATTGTGCGTGAAGATAAGTAAGTAAGTATTTTAGAAACTGCTTGGAAGCGATCACCTCATTCCCAGGGGTTATTATCAACCATGTATTCATTTATACTATAATAACCCTTTTTATACAGTTTCAGCTTAATAAAACATTTAAACTTGGTAATAGAGAGAACCTGTACACTTTCCGGGACCTTGTTGTAATAGCGTATACATTGCCCCAAGAATGAATTACTGACTCTGTGGAGTCGAGAAACTGGTATCACTAGCTTGTGTTTGTTCCTAGTGTTTACAGAATGTATATCACTTCTTTTACTAAAACTATCTTTGTTTTTGTGAACATACATTAAATTTTCGTAAATGTACTGAGAGGCCAAAGTTAATATATTAATTTCTTTAAATTTATCTGTAAGAGACTCTCTCGGTTTTAGATTGTAAATAGCTCTAATGGCCCTCTTCTGTAAAACAAAAATAGTTTCTGAATCAGCCGCATTTCCCCATAGCAAAATCCCATAAGACATTATGCTATGAAAATAACTAAAATAAACTAATCTAGCTGTCTCGACACTAGTGAGACCTCTAATCTTTTTTACAGCATAGGCTGCAGAACTTAGTCTGCTTGTTAATTTGGATACATGGGGGCCCCACTGGAGCTTTGCGTCAAGAGTGATGCCAAGAAAAACAGTGGATACAATAGGGCTCAATTCCTCCCCATTTAAAAACACATTGGTATTCAGATTTTTAACATTCGTTGTTGTAAATTTAACACAATTAGTTTTATTTCCGTTCAAATGCAGATTATTAACGTTAAACCAATGCACTAATTTTGATATAGCATTATTTACTTCGTCACATTTAAATGATTGACGTTTAAGTTTAAAAATCAAGGAAGTATCATCAGCAAATAATACTATATCATGACTATCCCCTACAAGGTGAGGTAAGTCATTAATATACACCAGAAACAAGAATGGGCTGAGAATCGAGCCCTGAGGAACACCCATTAGTACAGGTGACCCGGAAGAACTTTTACCATTGATAATAACCTTCTGTTTTCTATTACTTAAATATGAAATAATAAGTTTAAGCGCTGTGTTCTTGACACCATAGTACTGTAGCTTCCTGATTAATGTCTCATGGTGAACACAGTCGAAGGCCTTGGAAAGGTCACAAAATATACCCAAAGCATCCTCTGAATTCTCCCATGCACAAAAAATATGTTTAATAAGCTCAACTCCAGCGTCAGTTGTCGAGCGACCCCTCGTAAAACCGAATTGATTTTTATGTAGCAATTTATTAATATTGAAGAAACTTAACATCTGATTTAAAATATTTCTTTCAAAAATTTTACTTAATGTTGGTAGTACAGAAATTGGTCTAAAATTGGCGGGGTCTATTGTACTACCATATTTAAATATAGGTATGACTTTACTATGTATCATTAAATCAGGAAACACACCAGATTCGACGCTTATATTAAATATAGTGGCTAGATAAGGTGCTAATGTATCTATTATAGATAAAATAACTTTAACGGAAATCCCCCATAAGTCTGCCGTTTTCTTAACATCAATAGTTTTAAAATATTTAACGATATCTTTTGGCAGTACCCTATGGAATTTAAAAGTATTTGAACAAGCCTTTACATTTTGTTTGAGCAATGATTCGGCGACAGTAGGAGAAGAATTTAATGATTTTGTTGTCAAAAAAGGAACATCAGTAAAATGTTACTCAAAAGTCATAGCAACTTCTTGATCAGATCGCGTTAAATTATTGTTAATATTTAATTGAAAATCCGAGTTGCGCGGTTTGACCTTCCCCTTTTCACTATTTATTATTCTCCAGGTCATTTTAATTTTGTCGGATGCAGTTTTAATTTTGTTGCTTAAATGTAAAGCCTTAGCAGTGGAGCACACTTTTTTAAATATTTAAGAATATGTTTTCACATAATCTCTAAATATAACACTACTATTATATGATCTTTCATCATAAAGGTCGTATAACCTTCGCCTACTTTTATAAATTCCTACTGTCGCCCATTCATTAAATGATTTGCGACTGTTAAAAGAGAAAGTTTTAGAAGTAAATATTCTACTAAATTCACAACGTATAATTTCAAATAATGTAGCATACAAATAATTAGCACTATTTTTAAACGAAAGTCTTTTTATTATATTACTTCTAAACCTCTCCAAGCGATGTTCATTTATTGGAACAAACACAACTTTTTTATTTTTCTGTTTTTTGTGTATGTGTAAGGTAGTGATACTAACTGTCCACAGTGATCTGAACTTAAATTTTGAATAATTGATTTATGCAAGGGTTTAACATCTGTAAAAATGTTATCTATACAGGTCGCACTAGGCCCAGCAATACGTGTTGGTTCTAAGAATAAATTTACAAGATTATACGATTTAAACAATGAGCGAAACTTAATTCTAATGGAAGAAGTTTCAAGGAGATTGATATTAAAATCTCCACACATTACAACAGACTTGTTCTGTTTACTAAGTTTGAGTAAAACTTCTTCCACAATCTGTAAACACTTACAACAATGAGGTGCTCGAGCATATCGAGAGATATGAAGTATCAGACGGAGAGGACACTTGAGTCTCGGTTAAAAAGAGCAAGGCCGGCTTCGCCATCTCTAGATGGTAATGGACAGCATTAAGGTTGGAATGAAGTCCCCTGATGTTGCAAAAATTCACGGATAGCGTGACAGGGTTCGCCTTGGTTGTATTGCTCCGCTTGCCCCGAGCAGCATTAGTCGCGAGCGGAAATTTGCCCCCCCAGAATACGTGGGGCAGCCTGAGCACCCACGCTCAGGAGTGAAGAAGTTTGGTCGTGGATGCTCAGCGAGGGATTCTCCAGGGGTGCTGGTACCCTCCTGGGGTAGTATTTTCTTTAATTCCACTACCATGTTGATGGTGGGGTGGGGGGGGGGGGGGGGGAATTGGGCCTCCGGCCATCTGCACTCACCAAGCGCAACGCAGAGGTAAACCTCTACTTCACGCTGGTATTCTGTGAGGTCGTGGTACCACCCCGGTTCGAGCTGGCCCATCCGTGCGACAGCAAAAGCTACTGCTTAGCTTTACCACTGTTAAACTTGCCCACACAACAAGAAGAGAAATGAAAATAAATGCTCGGTTGCGTTCTAAAAATGTAATTTTATTTCGCCGTTTGTCAAACAGATTTCCTCCGGATTCTATAATTAGAAAAAATGGCTAAGGTCAAGCAAACATTTTCTTGAGAAGTATAAAAGAAAAAGTAGAATAAAAACTATTTTATTCAAAGGAGCCAGATCTATATTATTTGTAGCAGTAAGTATAATATTGTTATAATAAGACTTCAAAAAATTTACTTAAAAACTTTAGATAAAAATAGAGATACATTTTTAGATATTACAAAACTGTAGTACATTCAAGAAAAATATCTTGAGATTATCTTATTTAAGTCATTATGAACTCAACTAAGTACTTATTTATCAAACGAAAAAATGAATAACCCTACTTAACCACCCGCATCTTACGGTAACTATACAATATTACAATATTCATAGCATCACGCTATTTTCCCCAAGGGGTTGAGTGGAGCTTAGGATATTTAGTAATGCTCCTGAAGCGCCCCTAGATGCCCGCGCATGAAACGTGCGGTTCAGTGCGCCAGGATAGTAAAAATTCCATAATATTTGATACTCACAATTCATGCTTGATGGCCGACGACAGTGTGACGAAGGCTTAATAGCGTGGCTTATCGCCTGCAGCGTTAGTCGTACAGAAGAGGAACTTGTGGTTAAGTAATAGCTGCGCGAATCAATAAATCTGCGAGATTAAGCTGCACTTGCCGCGATTAGTCCATGGATGTGATGATATTTGATTAACATCATGTTAAAAAAGAAATACCGAGGAAACTGTCCATGGCAATAAATATGTTTTTCTAAGTCATAGCTCCTAAATACAATTTTCCAATCTAGTTCTTGGGGAAAACTGTTTAAATTTAATCGGTAGACTCACCTCTTCAAAAATTATTAGGATTTTGTACATTTTGAAATGTAATAGGAAAAAATGCAGGTGGGGTTCTGCTTATTCTCATGTAATATGTTATATGAATATTTTTTAAATTATTTTAGTATATCATGTTAAAAATTCAGTTAATTTTTGAAGTTTTGTGCACTAAAATATTTTTTAAATCTTTTTACTGCTTTTTTAACATTCATTTTTAGATAGTTCTTTTAAGTAAAATGTACATCACTAGCTAACGCACCCAATGACAAATCAAAATTTGGCACACGTTTTGCTCAAAAGCATTACTGCTAGGGGCAAACTGAGCAAGAACACCAAGGCGACCCCTGCCACGCTATCCGTGAATTTCTGCAACATCAGGGGACTTCACTCTAACCTAAACGCCGTCCACTACCATCTTGAGACGGCGAAGCCGGCCTTGCTCTTTCTGACCGAGACGCAGGTTTCCTCTCCGGCTGATATTTCGTATCTCTCCTACCCGGGGTACAAATTGGAGCATTCCTTTGTGCCTCGGGCTGGAGTTTGCGTGTATGTCAGAGAGGACATCTGTTCTCGACGCCTCGGCAGTCTTGAAGGTTCGGACCTGTCCATCCTTTGGCTACGCGTAGACAGCGACGACCATCCGCGCGGCTACGGGTGCCTCTATAGGTCCCATAGCGGTAATGCCGAAACAGACCGACTCATCGACCACGTCCAAATGGCTACAGATTTCTTGCTACAACAGGTCCCATCCGCAGAGATCGTGATCCTTGGCGATTTTAACGCCCACCATGCCGAATGGCTCGGTTCACGTCTAACCGATCATGCGAGGAGATCTGTTTATGACTTTGCCTTGGCATATGGTCTGACACAACTGGTTACTTCGCCTACGCGGATTCCAGATGTGGAGGATCATACACCTTCCCTGTTGGACCTTCTGCTGACCTCTCATCCGGACGGATATCAGGTTTCCGTCGATGCCCCTCTCAGCTCTTCGGACCATTGTCTGATCCGGAGTGTGGTGCCACTCACGCTCCCTTCGCGGTTGCGTTCTGCAGGTTGCCACCGTGTTTGGCATTACAGGTCGGCGGATTGGGACGGAATGCGGTCCTTCTTTGCATCCTACCCATGGGGGCGGGTTTGCTTCTCGCCGGATGATCCCAGCGCTGTTGCTGACTCTGTCACTGATGTGGTGCTACAGGGAATGGAACTATTTATTCCATCATCTGTGGTACCCATCGGAGGCAGATCTCAGCCTTGGTTTGGTCGCTCCTGTAAGACTGCATTACGCATTAAGCAGGAGTGTTATCAAGCCTGGGCTGCGGCTTCGGCGACTCGGGATGTAAATACCAGCACACTTAAAAAGAAGTATAACTTCGCCTCCAGGTCCTTCAAAAGAGGTATTGCCAAGGCAAAGTCAGAGCACATAGGCAGAATTGGCGAGAAACTAGTTCGCCTTCCTTCGGGAACCCGTGCATTCTGGTCTCTCGCCAAGGCTGTCCAAGGGAATTTCTGTAAGCCATCACTACCATCTCTGCACAGGGAGGATGACTCACTGGCCCATGACGCAAAAGACAAAGCCGACCTTTTAGGCTCCCTTTTTGCGTCCAACTCGACTCTTGATGACGGGGAGAAAACACCGCCGACCATCCCGCGGTGTGAGTGCTCCATGCCGGATGTGCTGTTCTCACAGCGCTCGGTTCGCAAAGCACTGCTCTCCCTGGACATCCAGAAGTCGAGTGGGCCTGACGGAATCCCCCCAATTGTGCTGAGAACGTGTGCTCCAGAGTTGGCACCGGTCCTAACGCGTCTTTTCCGGTACTCCTACTCCCAAGGCGTAGTCCCGAATTCATGGAAGACAGCTTTTGTCCACCCGATCCCTAAAAAAGGCGACCGCTCAGACCCATCCAACTATAGGCCTATCGCGATCACCTCCTTGTTCTCCAAAATAATGGAATCCATTATTAACTGCCAGCTCATCCGGTACCTTGAGGATCACCAGCTGATTAGTGACCGCCAATACGGTTTTCGTCGGGGTCGATCAGCTGGTGATCTTCTGGTCTACCTGACCCATAGATGGGCGGAGGCAGTAGAGTCCAAGGGGGAGGCGTTGGCCGTTAGTCTGGACATTGCGAAGGCCTTCGATCGGGTTTGGCACAAAGCGCTTCTTTCGAAGCTCCCTTCCTATGGGCTTCCCGAGAAAATGTGCAATTGGATCACCAGTTTCCTTGCAGATCGGAGCACCAAGGTCGTTGTAGACGGTGAATGCTCTGACTACAAGCCTATTAACGCTGGTGTTCCACAAGGCTGTGTGCTATCACCAACGCTGTTTCTTCTGCATATCAATGATATGTTGCTAACTGGTAACATTCATTGCTATGCGGATGACAGCACTGGTGATGCTCTATACACCGGCCGTGCCAATATTTCTCGGGAAAACGTCGCTGAGTACCGGAACAAACTTGTGTCTGAAGTCGAGTCTTTGCTGAACAAAGTCTCGGATTGGGGGCGACTAAATCTAGTCCAATTTAATCCTCAGAAGACACAAGTTTGCGAGTTTACCGCTAAAAAGAACCCCTTTGTCGTATCTCCTCAGTTTCAAGGCACTCCCCTTCTTGCCTCAGCCAGTATCGGTATCCTCGGAGTCGACATATCGAGTGACGTGCAGTTTCGTGGTCACTTGGAAGGGAAGGCCAAATTGGCCTCTAAAAAGCTTGGCGTGCTCAGCAGAGCGGGACAGTATTTCATGCTGGCACACCGCCTGCTACTTTACAAGGCGCAAGTTCGGCCTCACATGGAATACTGTTCCCATCTCTGGGCAGGGGCTCCCCAGTGCCAGCTCCTTCCACTTGACCGCATCCAACGCAGAGCGGCTCGAATTGTCGACGACCGAACCCGTCGGAACCGATCGGCTCAATTCATTGGCACTGCGAAGAGATGTTGCATCCCTTTGCATTTTCTTTCGCATCTACCATGGGGAGTGCTCTGAGGAATTGTTCGTATTAATCCCAGCCGCCAAATTTCATGAACGCACATCGCGGCAGAACTCCCGATACCATCCACACCATCTGGATGATTGGCGGTCCACCACTGTGCGATTTAGAAGATGTTTTCTTCCTCGCACGACCTCCTTGTGGAATCGATTACCATCAGCGATTTTTCCGGACCGATACGACTTAGGGACCTTCAAGAAAAGAGCGTACTCCTTTTTAAAAGGCTGGCAACGCATCTGCGATTCCCCTGGTGTTGCAGTTGTTCATGGGCGGCGGTAGTCACTTACCATCAGGTGAGCCGCATGATCGTTTGCCCCCTCTCCTATAAAAAAAAAAACAGGTCGGGGAAAAAGTTTCTTCTTATTTTATATACAAATTCAAGATGATTTCTTATATTTACACGAACGCTATACATTGAATAACACTACTTTTACGGATTCGATCGCGTTTAATTAACTTATTTTAATTAATTCCCGACGTATTTAACCATGGGTGCTTTACAGCACCCATGGTTACGGGGGACTGAGGTGATTAACGTCCCGATGTCAGAGTTAACCCGGAGTACCTTCAACTTTTTACTTACTTAGTTATCTTCACGCACAATCCCTGACGGGGTAGCCAGAGAGAACAGATAGCCAAGTGTCACGATCCTTACATACCTCTTTCGCTTCTTTCAGATTCATTATCTTCTTCATACATGCACGTCTAGGTATCCGAGTACTCTTGACCCTACCCTCTTCGAGCAATTTGCTCACATGGTCTTCGAAAGTTAGTCTCGGTCTACCTCGACACCTTTTAATATTAACTTTCGCGCTATATATTTTCTTCACCATTCGGTCTTCACTCATTCGCTCAATCGCTCAACGTGCCCAAACCACCGAAGCACGCCCTTATCAATTTTTGTGATAAGGTCATCTTTCAAACCTGCCATATTGCGAATCTCTTCGTTTCGCTTTCGGTCGGCCATGGTAACGCCACACATTTTACGAAGAGATCGCATCTCCACTGCATTCAACTTGCTTTTATGCTTCTTCTGGCATACCCAGGTTTCGCTACCATATAACAAAGTCGGTACCAACACTGCGTTATGTATTGCAAGGCGTGCACTCTTCACTACGCCTTGCCTTTTGACTAACGCAGTTAGGGCACCATTGACTTTGTTCCCGGCAGCGACACGCCTGTCCACATCTAAATCACATCTCCCATCCCGGCTAAAAGCACTTCCCAAGTATACAATTTCATTTACTTGTTCTAGACATTCCTGATTTACCCATATTTCACACTTCGTTCTCTCTTCGTCCCTTTCATATACCAGAACCTTAGTTTTATTAGCGTTCAAACGGAGACCTTTAATTTCACATTCCTCTTTCATACACGTGACTAATGCCTGCAGTTCTGCTTCTGATGGTGCAATAAGCACTGCATCATCAGCATACAGCAGACAATTTACTTTAATGTCACCCAATTTCACACCCAAACAGCTATCTTTCAGCTTTTGTAAACAGCTGTCGAGATACAGTATGAACAGCCAGGAAGACATGACACAACCCTGTTTTACGCCCGTTTGGACGCTAAACATGGGTGACAGGTCATGCCCTACCCACATACAGGCTTTACAGTCACAGTAAAGAGACTGCACAGCCCTTAGCAATCGACCATCCACACCATACCCCGGCAACAGTTCCCACATTTTCTTCCTTACAACCTTATCAAATGCTTTCTCAAGATCCACAAAAGCACAGAAAATCTTCTGGTTAGCAGCCAGAAGCTTCTCCGTGATCATGCGGAGAGAAAACATTTGATCCGTGCATCCTCTTCCAGGTCTAAATCCGCATTGTGCCTCCCATAGAAATCTTTCCGATTTCTCTTGCATCCTACGTGTCAAAACCTTCGAGTAAACTTTACTTGCTAAACTGGTCAAGCTGATCGCCCGATAGCACCCGCAGTCAAAATGTGAACCTTTACCTTTATATAAAGGCACAATGACTGCGGATCGCCAATCATCCGGGACATCCCCCGTCCGCCATCACAAATTGCACAGCAGATGAAAGCTGTCCCAGACGCGAGGCCCACCATACTTGACCATTTCAGCAGTAACCATTTCAACTTTTTAATTATTATTTTTGGTCCGATCTATGCAGTATGAACTTACTGTGTCTTAGACACAAAGTTCATTCTGCATGTTTTTATTCAATACAAATTCAAGACTTTTTTTGGAACGAAGTTCTTTATCGGTCGGTACGGATTTGGCGTATGGGGGCTAGGCGAGAAAAAGTGTAAGATTTTTCTGACGTAGTGTAGACGGCCTTGGCGGCTATAAGGAAGCGAGATGGAATAATATCCATCTACCTCGCACTTTTTCTTATCTTGCCATGAAATAAATAATTTTTTTTTTTCTAAATGACTCTTCATTTAAATAGACGCTAGTAATTCATTTATTTATATTTGTTAGTCAATAGTATAATACGTTCATCAATAATAATATATTAGAAGCGTCAGTAGCCTAATTGGCAGGGCGCGGTCCGCGAACTCAAAAGGTCGTGGGTTCGAATCCGCCATTCGACTACTATCGTGAACCACATCTAACACAAGCATTTTAAACGGACATTATAACTCAATGTTTTAAGCTTACCAGAAGTGGTTAAAGGGAGTATTAGCAATTTTTAATAATATTACTAGTATTTTAAAAAAATACTACGAAAGGAACTTCGTTCCAACCGAGTGTTCCACGACACTCACGCATGTTTTTTTTTCGATTCATATGCGCCATGTTGTTCGATTACTTGTTGCCATCTAATAGGCAGTGACATAATTCCCGTTGCTGCAGAAATCTTGGAATTTTTTATCAAAAAATACAACAAGTAGTTTTGACAGTCCTCTGTTGACCTAACACTACCCAAAGAATTCTGAACAGACCGAAACAGGTGAAAATCTGAGGGTGCAAGGTTAGGACTATATTATGGTAGATGCATTAAAACTTCCCAACCAACCTCTCTCAATTTTGCTGATTGGCCAAAAATGTGTGTGGCGTTATCATGATGGAAGACCATTCCTTTTCTTTTGATCAGTTCCGACCGTTTTTTCTCAATTTCTAGCTAACACAAGCATTTTAAACGTACATTATAACTCAATGTTTTAAGCTTACAGGAATGGTTTAAAGGAGTATTAGCAATGTTTAATAGTATTAATAGTATTTAAAAAATATACTACGAAAGTAACTTCGTTCCAACCGAGTGTTCCACGACACTCGCGCATGTTTTTTTCGATTCATATGCGCCATTTTGTTCGATTACTTGTTGCCATCTTATAGGTAGTTACATAATTCCGTTACTGCAGAAATCTTGGGATTTTTGATCAAAAAAATGCGACAAGTCGTATTGGCAGTCCTCTCTTGACCTAACACTACCCAAAGAATTCTGAAAAAGCCGAAACAGGTGATAATCTGAGGGTGCAAGTTTAGGACTGCTATAAAGGTGAGGTAAGGACTATATTATGGTGGCTGAATTAAAACTTCCCAACCAACTTCTCTCAATTATTGCTGGGTGGTTAAAAATGTGTGTAGTCTGTCGTCATCATGTTGGAAGACCACTGCTTTTCTGTTGATCAATACCGGCCGTTTTTTCTCAATATCTAGCTTGAGTCGCATTATTTGTTGGCAGTAGAGATCCGAATCGATGGTTTTGCACGGCGGTAAAAGCTCATAATAAACGATGCGCTTCGGATCCCACCCTACACACAGAATCACGTTATTGAGTGTTAATCCGGGTTTCGCGTAAACCCTTTGATCATGATCTTTTTTGCACGTTTTTGTCGTAGGTGATTTACTTTTCATCACTCGAGAATCGAAAATGAGTACACGATTCACTACGTGTCTTTCAGTGAACTCGTGTGGTACCCAAATATCGAACATTTTTTGTATAGTCAGACTTTTTCAAATGTATAAAAACTGTTTTGTGGTCAATCTTCAATTCCTCCACTTTTTCGAAAATGGCATCGACTTTATCCGTATGAGGGCGACCAGAGCGAGCTGCATCGTGGTCATCAAAATTCCCGGACTGAAAACGCTAGAACCAACTTTGTGCTACTCTTATTGACACTGCATTAGGTTCATAAAAGGCACAATTTTTTTTTGCGGCTGGAATCGCATTTTTCATTTTTTTGTAATAAAAGTTCAAAATGTATCGAATTTCTTCGTTAGATTTTCTCATTTTGGCGGACAAAGAACAATTGAAAAAAGTGGCGGGAAAGTGTTTTTGTGTGAACGTGTGAAGTTCTTGTGATATGCATAATATCTTGAGAATATATTATTAAGCTAACATCGACTTTAGGAAAATTACATTTAACGCTTAATTGCATAATTTATATTTTACCTGATGAAGTATACATGAAATTCCGTTTAATGCTTTATTTCTTGTATATGTATTTCTTCTTAATTTTTGTACCAATTAATTTTCCTTTAAATTTGAATGTACAATACACATTCATAAACGCACACACACACTCACACGCGCGCACACACACACACACACACTCACACACACTCACACACACACACACACACACACACACACACACACACACACACACACACACACACACACACACACACACACACATTAAATAAATGGAATTGTAAATTTTTTTTTTGTAGTTGTGTAATTAAAATTTATGAAAGCCTTGAACGCATAATATAATAGTAATTAATACTATAATTAGAATTGATATTTCTGAATCAGTCAAATTCCTGCCTGTGATACTTATTACTACATTATACATATATCTGTATACATATAAACACTGTTAATATTCACTTCAAAGCATTTACTTACATATGAACACTTGGAAAAACTATAAAACTTTATGTTAGTAAGTGATTAGTGATTACTTTTCACCTCACTACTATTATAATAATTCTAATAATTTTTGTTTTAAGTTCTCGATAAAATTTCGCTTAGATATTTTAGTTCACTAATATTCAGTGGCGAACTTTTTTCTTACTAACTTTTACTTAGTTTTTATTTTTATTTTGAATACTCAAAGTCATCAACTAAAAGCTTTCATAGTCAAGCTCACTCAGCGTTAAAATACCTGTGAAAATGCCTGACCAGTAATTGGCATCGAAACGGGGCTAATATCGATTACGGCAGGAATTCGACTGATTCAGTGTGCAAATAGTGTTATATTTCTTAATGGCTTTCAAGACTTAAATTTTTTTAAATATTAATTACAAAGTTGCAAGAAAATTTAAAATAAAAAGCAAAGGCTTTTTTTTAATTAGTTAATACTTTACATTGCCATTTCATTAATTTGTGGCGGTTTTTTATGTGTATAGAACATTCCATATAAATTAAAATAAAATAGTTACAAAAGAAGTAAAAAAAATACATGTTGCGCGCGATCTATCTACACACTACAAACTTTTAAATATCATGTAAATTTAATTAGGTAATAAAATAAATTATGCAATTACCGTTGAATATAATTATCCTGGAGTTGACATTAGTGTAATACATTCTCAAGATATGCGTATCACAAGAAGTTCCCTAACGTAGGAACAATCACACTGATTCAGACATGCTCAAATTCACGCACATCAAAAATAGTAGTCACTGGAACTGCTACCAAATAGTAAGTCAATAAAGATTTCCATCTTTCCATTATATCATTTAGTTTCTTACATCTTGTCTCACTCCGCAAAGTAATGTCTTAAATGGACTGCTCTACGGAGTTTTTTTTATTTTATAGAATAAGCCTGACAAACGAGGACACATTAAGTGGATGCTGAGGCCCATAGACATCTACATCTATCTTCGATTAAGAATCAAAATGTAAATGCGTTGCCACCCCTGAGGGCTAAGATGGAATGTCTCGTTTCCAGTAAAAAGGGTCTCCGGTTTTCTACACTCACCATACGAAACACAGCAGCATTGAGCTGCTATTTTACGCTGGTATTCTGAAAGAGCGTGGTCCTTCCCCGGTTGAGACGATCCATTCGTGCTACAACTATAATATTGCTGCAGCATGTCTCTACCACATAAAAAAGTTAGCCAAGTTGACGCTACTCGACGTTGTGATATTCCCAATTTGATTTTTAAAGTTTTTAATTGACGTTAGTGATTCCAAAAGTTATATTTAATATTGCATTATTATTCCATTAACTTTGATTAAGAAAAATATTTGACAGTACGTACCGTTAAATAAATAAAACCACCAGGAAGCTGACACGGCTGTTGTTTGTTGTAGTTGGACGTCCCCGTCAGCCGGAAAGTGTAATTAATGGCGTAACCTATGCAATTAAGTGGAGCTTCGCTTCCAGTGGCTTTGCATCCCACATTGTTACACAATATTGTTCAAATTACAATGTCCATTGCGAAATGTATTGACTTATATTTTATCTGTGTTTACAATATATTTTTTTATGGGATAGGGTGAAAAAAGAGCACACATTCCACCTGATGGTAAGTGGTTGCTGTGCCCCATAGAAATCTACATCTATCCTCAATAATGAATCAAATTGCAGATGCCGTGTCACCCGTGAGGACTAAAATGGAATGCCTCTTTTCCAGTAAAAAGAGTCTCCGGTTCTCTACATTCACCGTACGAAACACAGCAGCTTTAAGGTTCTATTTTTTGCTGGTATGCTGTGAGAGCGTGGTCCTTCCCTGGTCGAGCCGACCCATTCGTGCTACAACTATATTAGTAATATAGCTGCAACATGGATCTACCACGTTTATAATCTATCGTTTATATCTTTACCACATTTAAGATAAGGATTACCGTTAGGTAAATAATGAACAAGGTACGTGAGGGTAATCTGGTCACCTTAATCTTTGCCGCCCTATAAAACCAAAATTTCGAGGACGACAGAGACAAAAACACGAAGTCGTACATTTTAACTAATATATTAAGAAAAAAAGTAGCAAACAAGCTTTGGCAGTAATTAGGAACACTTCGAAAAATCAACATAAAAAAGCTTATACTACACTACACAATACTAAAATGGACTAAAATATTTACAATAACATCATCTGTCAAAACGGCGTCGATAAAGCAGCGCCCTTTTGACACTTTATTATTTGATTAACTGATAAAGAGCTATCGTATCACAGAGTCATCTATGAAAAACAAGGCTGTAGGTTTTGTATTATAAGAAAGTGACCATATTACCCTCACGTACTATATTACATAACCATTATGTTAAAATTAGCTATGTACTAACGTAAAACTTATCGAATTGAGTGTATCCAATACACGCTATAACACATCAAGCAGTTTTATTAGGGGCGCCATTGCCTAAACTTGCAGCACTTAATTAGCACTTAATTCCTTGCTATTAATATTTATCGTTTATCTATTATCGTCACTGCATGCTAGCGATACGTTTTGCGAGCAACGCAAATTAAAACAGTTCGTTGCGGTGAAAATTTTAGAGCACCTAATTTTTAAAATTGGCACCTAAAACAACTAAAAAGCCCCTAATTTTGACTTTTTCTAAATGCAGATTCCTGACTTTGCATTGCTGGCTAGACATGGCTAAGTTTCATGCAATAAGCCGTCATCTATATATAATAATTGCTTGCGCTAGGAGACTTTTTCTATACTGTCAATTATTTTGTCTAGTATTCACATATTTCTCCAAGTTAACGTTTTCTCTTCCATATTTTCCGATGAATCCTTTTGATTATAAGAGTGAAGAATAACAATTGTACATTTTACTCAGTATAATATAATTTTTTTATAGAATTAGATTTACATCTATCCTCGATTACGTATCAAAATGTAGATGAGTTGTCACCCCTGCGGACTAAGGTGGAACGCCTCGGTTCCAGTAAAAAGGGTCTCCGGTTCTCTACACTCACCATACAAAACACAGCAGCGTTAAGCTGATACTTTACGCTGGTATTCTGTGATAGCGTGGTTCTTCCACGGTCGATCCGACCCATTCGTGCTACAACTATATCATTAATATAGCTATAGCATGGCTCTACCATGTATAAAAAATATTGATTGATTTTATGTCTTTTCATAGTCAGTCTTTAGTATAGTCTAGTATGCCACTACAAGTGTAAAGTTATTGCAATATCTTTTAAATATTGGTATAAACATTGAAATAAAACAGTAAAGCTACAGTCATGCATACACACAAAAGTATTTCGTTCAAACACAAACATTGTCGCAGCGTTAGATTAAATATTATGGTAAACTAAAATATCGTTAAAATTAAAAAATACGCATAAAAGTTAGGGTAATTAAAAAGAAAAGACCAGTAATTATATCATTTTTCCTTGCAATTTCAGTAGGTACCACGTGCTCAGCAGTGAAGGAAAACATTATGAAATAAAGAGCATATCCATTTTATTAAGAACATTTTTTTCCAGAACATGTGAAGTCTTCCAACACGAATTGGAACAGCGCGGCAGACTTCCCTCTTCCCTGCGCCAAAACTCTCTAAGAAAACATTGGATTAAGTCCTGTGCCAAGCTGTGAGACGCTATCATATTATGTTTATGTAATTTAAAATATCAGTGTCCATGCATCGTATGCCGTTTCTTGATCTGCAATAAGCTACATACGAATTATATTAAAACCACTTCACACTTCTAAACAGTACGTCACACGTCACCACACATAAGCCAGCCAATGAGAAAAACGGTCAAACAAGTTAATAAGACTTTGTATTATCGTCGATTTGTTTACCACACATATTTTTACCTACTTACAATTTACAGGAAATTATTTGTAAATTTAATTCATCTATAAATAAATTATTTTTATTCACCTATTTCGAAATTTCCTTATTCTATCAAAAACAATAGTGTTCCATATAAATAAGACAGAATTGCAACCTGATTAGGGCTTCAATTCGATTATTTTATTTAATGCATAAACAACAGAATCTCGACGACTACTGTCAACAGCAGCACGAATTGACATAGTTAAATGTTTGACTTTCCAGTTCCCTGGCTCGCGGACAGCTTTCCGGTGGACGTTAAAGGTTTAATTGTTCACTGGACATGCTGCAAACTTTGTGAAGCTCGTTTTGTATGCGCTAGATAGCGCGTTACGTCCACAGTCTGTGGTATTCTTATTTATGCCGCGGTACGGTCAAAATTATCTTGTCAAATCTCTGACTTGTATTGTTTGAGAATGATTTATCTAAATGAAAATATAATACAAACGCATTATATTATCTTTTTTTTAGCTTTTTAAAATGGTATTATGTATTTCATTTAAAGGAAGTTTTTGTTCATTTATTTTCTAAATTAATTTTGTATCATTAGTTTTACAATCAAATCTAACTGATGGTGTAGAATCTCACAAGATTCAAACATGCCATTAACAAACATCCAAAAGTGCCACATCGTATATTTGACTTTTGATTTCAATGAAGCTACTCAATTTGAAAGAGTGAGATTTTTGAATTTTCATTTCCCTCTGTTGCCTTTTAAAACTCCCAGGGGATGATATGGGGTAGTGGATTTTGTAGTACCGCTACTATTTGGCGATTTCAGACACTAAATATCAGTCTTGTTATGATAAAATCCAACAAAAAAAAAAGAAGAAATATGTTGCAAATAAATATAGCCACTGTATTGCTATTGCTAATGCGTATTGTATTTTTATTATTCGGTAACGAAGGCATAGCGTGATGCTTTGCATGACGCTGATCTTAACGAGCCAACCTTTTTACTTGTCATTTTATTTTTATGGATCTAATTAATAATTTAGGATAATTTATTATATTTGAGTGATATTCGTTGATTATTTGTATGCCTTAATAAATATTTCAGCGAGGTCAAGTTGTTTGTACAGTAAGGCTACGCTGGCTATCAGAATACAGAATTTTAGTACGAAACATGTCGAACTGTAGAGAGGCGTGCATATCCCTGAAACTCTTCACCGCTGTTTTGCAGGATGTTTTAAGCTACTGTGATGAAAAGGTTACGTTAACAAAATCAATGATGAGTGCATTACTCAATTTTTACTTGCCGACACACTATGTTCAATAACTTCAACAGAATCTCCAAACGGATAGGTCTTAAAATGAACATGGATAAGGCAAAGGTCATGTGTAACGTCCATGTCACAGATAACAGATAGCTTGGTGTGAAGTGTGAAATGTGAAAACCAGATAAGTTGTTGAAAAGAATGCTTACCTAGGACAATCTATTCTCTCTTATTGATTCTGATGGGTTTCATGACTTCTAAAGAGATGTAATGATGATGATAATGATGAAATATACCTTGTTTTTACTACTCATCCACAAATTTTAGTCGTAAACTGTCACAAAGTTTTCCTGAAAAGTAATGTCAATGCAGTTTTTCACTGCAATCAAAAACTTGTATAATGAAATTTGAAATAATATGAGCTTAATTTGATATTTCTTTTTATAATATTATAGAATATTATTCGCCATTACATAATTACTTTATGTATTATGTTATATTATATTATATTTTTAGATTAACGTTTTAGAAGTATTCATTTTTATATTGTTTCCTCATTATTTATTTATCTATTTCATAAATGTGTAGTAAATTGACCTGACGATAAAAATTTTTGAAGAGCATTTTTAGCCGTATTAATGGGACTTTTAATTAAAAAAAAAATTATGTATCTATATTTATAGGTAATATTTTATTCGTCATTTATTTTTGTAGCACTTAAGTGCTATTTCGTAATAAGTCACCATGTTGTATTTGAGGTAACATCACGGTGACCTACAAAAAATCATGACGCTTTTAACAACATCCTTTTTGTCAAAATACGGCGAGTAGTTTGACAAATCTGAAGGAACAGATGAACATACATACATATATAGCTTACTAAAGTCATAACCCTCCTCTAGCTTTGCCGTAATCGGATAAAAAAGAACAAATCGATTACTGATACTGGTTTAGCCAATCCGTTTAACAACTCTAACAATTATAGCAAAACTCCTTAACCATTTCATTGTTGTGGTTTTCCTTAAATAATTTCTTTCGTTTATTTTGCTAGTGAGTATTATCATATAATATAAGAGAAATACTCACACTTTAAATTTATGAATAAACTATAAAACAAACAACGTTGCAACGCTTAATTTTATATTTGTAATTTAATTTCAGGTATGAAACGAAATTGCAAAGGAATTCCTAGACACAAAGTGCTATTAAAATTCAAACAAATGAGATACACAAACTCCCTTTCAGAAGCGTACGGTCGATTTTGCAATTGCGTTATTCTCCCCGAGGGAATAAATCGGAGGCCACGTTGAGTGTACAAAACAAATATATTCCTGAAGCAGAATTAATTTAATGAAAGGAAACTCCTCTCGTCTAGTAAAAAAGGCAAGTTTATTGTTAGTACTTTACCAACTTTGTAATTATTTTTTAGGGAACTAATATATTATTAAAGTAAACGCAAGTGTATTTATTACAGAAATAAAGTAAAGAAAATAAACAGAAATTTGTTAGAAAAAATACCAGATGGAAGTTAGCGTAGAACATTTTTTTTTTTAACTAAACTGTATGCCAATTAATTGCTCCATAAATGCTCCAGCAGAATCCGAAATTGCTCCACCTCTATTGTTATTAGTTAATTTATAATTAATTAAAAAAAATTAAGTATCAAAAATTTAATTTTGCTATAAAGTATAAAATATCTACTTTTTTAAATTAAACTGTATGCCAATTAATTGCTCCTTAAATGATCCAGCAGAATCCAAAATTGCTCCACCTCTATTGTAATTGGTTAATTTATAATTAATTTTAAAAAAAATTCAGTATCGACAATTCAATTTTGCTATATAACATAAAATATCTACGTTTTAAAATTAAACTGTATGCCAATTATTTGCTCCTTAAATGCTCCAGCAGAATCCGAATTTGCTCCAACTCTATTGCTATTAGTTAATTTATAAATAATTAAAAAAAATTTAAGTATCGAAAATTAAATTTTGCTATAAAACAGAAAATATATAGTTTTTAAAATTAAACTGTATGCCAATTATTTGCTGTTTAATTGCTCCAACTGAATCCGAAATTGCTATACCTCCATTGCTATTAGTTAATTTATAATTAATTTAAAAAAAGTTAATTATCGAAAATTTTATTTTGCTATATAACATAAAATATCTAATTTTTAAAATTAAACTAAATGCCAATTAATTTCGCCTTAAATTCTCCAGCAGAATCCGTAATTGCTCCACCACTATTGCTATTAGTTAATTTATAATTCATTTAAAAAAAATAACTGTCGGAAATTTAATTTTAATTAATAAAGGAAACATTAAACGTAGCAGTGTAAAAATATCCACTACCCCATATCATCCCGTGGGTGTCGTAAGAGGCGACAGAGGGAAACAAATCAGGAGATGGGCAGCAGCATTCCACGTGGTAGAGTCATGCTGCAGCTATATTACTGGTATAGTTGTAGCACGAATGGGTCGGCTCGACCGGGGTGGGACCACGCTCTCGCAGAATACCAGCGTAAAATAGCAACTTAACGCTGCTTTAATTCGTATGGTGAGTGTGGAGAACCGGAGACCCATTTTACTAAAAACGAGGCATTCCATCTTAGTCCTCACGGGTGACAACGCATCTGAATTTCATTCGTAATCGAGGATAGATGTAGATGTCTATGGGCCACAACAACCACTTACCATCAGGTGGACTGTGTGCTCGTTTGTTACCCTTATCCTATAAAAAAGCATCTTCCTAATAACGGCTGAAAATAAGAAACTGCCGTTGTCAACTCTCTTACCAAGCGTGGCAACAATGACAAATATCTTTATGAGGTAATCTTTGGAGGTCTAAGTTCAGCAGTAGACTTTAATAGACTGTAACGGTAACGGTAATATTATTGAACTAAAAGCAAGTGTATTTATTACAGAAATAAAGTTAAAAAAAATAAACAGTAATTTGTTGGACAAAATGTATAGAAAATTTTATTTTGAGAATCCTTACTCAAAAATATTCTACTGTAAATAGCCATCTAGTTTCTGTGATGTTAGAGCTGTTAGTTTTTAGTTTTAACAGCTTCATCGGACACAGGGCTTCAAAAACAGCTGTAAAAAAACGCCGGGGGGGGGGGACTGATGATGATCCGAAAGTTCCTTTTCAGTTAAGCTGTTCCCTTACACGCAAATTTGTGTACGTATAAGTTACCTGACCGCCGCGCCGTCAGAGCCGGAACCCGCCACCCCTGCTCGGGTTGAGATACTAACTCGTGTCGTTTGTTGTTCTGAGCGGTAAGAACCACCCAGGCACGCGGGTGTACAGTGTGTACGCGGTATGGAAGGGTATGTGTCGCACTCGTCTACGGCCTTGACGCGTCCCATACCATGTCATCCTTGTTTGTGACACTAGGTGAGTGTGTAGTGTTAGTGTGTGTTAGTGTCGTCGGATCCGAACGGACCTGAGGGTCCCATTAATGTATTGCGGGGTCTCCAGAGACCGGTCAAAACATTTGGAGTCGGAGAGTATGTGGCAGGTTTTACCACTAGCGGATTAGGGTGTGTCACGAAATGCGCACTCGAAATAGCGTTAAGAAATTTCCTTGAAATATTCAGAGATTGTCGTAAGTCGGGAATCCTTGTGAAAGACGGAGTTGCGCTGATACAACTGCGCTCTGGTAGCTCTGCGAATGAAAGTATTTTGTACGATTTGGAGGTGTAACAAACTATATTTGGACGTATCTGCGAAGGCTACTTGCGTATTTTTAAAGATGGAGCTAGTCAAGTTGCGGGAGCTGCCGAGAGCTTTTTTAAAACTAAATACGAACTACGACTTAAAACTAAATACAAACTATGTGTTCACAGAGTGAGATGTGAATTTGTTCTGTCCATTGTCTTTTACAATTCTTAATCCTATACTTACAGTCTACTTAAATTACTACATACTCAGCGTTTATGTATTTATGCTGATGGACGCTTTATCTGTATTATGGATGGTGCTGGTGTAACCATAACTAGCTTGTGTCTTAAGGATAGTTTGCTTTTGCTGTTTACGGCTAGCAACGAATTTGGCCTTATTACAGACGTTACGATGTGTTTCGTGAAGCACATGCTGTGGTCGAACGTGACCTTTAGGTACTTGGCTATCGACTGCCACTGAATAGGGGGGCCGTACAGGGCGATCGTGTCTATCAATTTCTACGAATTTACAATTGAGTGACGGTATCCTTTGAAAGAACATTGTTTCACTTTTCTCAGGATTCACTTCGATTCTCTAGAAACGAAACCAATCGCTTAAGCGATTGATGGCTCTTTGGAGCATCTTGATGATCCTTAAATCAAATATACACACTGAAGCTTTAAAAATTCCCCATTCGACTTGGGAAGGACCACTCTTGTACAGAATACCAACGTAAAATAACAGCTTAATTCTGCTATGTTTCGGTTAGTGGGTGTAGAGAAACGGAGACCCTTTTTACTGAACAGGAGGCATTCCAACTTAGTCATCAAGGGTGAAAAGGCATGCATATTGCCACAATATCCATTTATCATCAGGTGAATTGTGTGCTCGTTTGTCACCCTTATAATATAAACACGATTAAAGTTAATGATTTCTTAAAATACACTAACACGCGAAATAAAACTAATTTTACGGATTTTATCACGTGTATTAACTTATTTTATATTCCCGACGTTTCGAGCACTTTACAGCACCCATTGTCACGTGGGGGGGGGGGGGGGGGGGGCTGAGGAGAATGACGTCCCAATGTCGCCGACTAAACTACCGATTAAACCTCTAGATCTTACTTGTAAATAAAAAAAATATCTATTATTTTTTAGCAGCTAAAAGAATTGCATTTCCTCTGCCTTTTATTAATGCGAGATACGTTTACGCCCCTAGGCTGAAAACAAGCTCATCAGGTTAATTATTTAGGAAGTGTTCCCTAAAATATGCGTCTCCTGGGATTGATTCCGTATTTTTTCGTGCCAAACGAGATTAGTCACGGGCGGTAGATATTTCGAGAGCCATAGTGACGACCCTGAGTAGCATTTTATTATTCAAGAACAAAATTTAGACGTTGCTTTTAAAGTTTTAATTTATCTAATATAATATTTTTAAACATAATATAGCTTTACTCTTGTATATACGAGTATATGTATATAACGTATTATAATGAAAATAACAGAAATTCATATTTAGTAAATTAAACGAGTACTGTTCCTTAGAATAGAATAGAATAGAATAGAATATTTTTTATTCAATATACATTACATGTGTAATTCTTATTGAAAGTCATTTTTTACTTTACCACTGGTTCGAAAAAACCCTCTGTCCTGGGAAGAACCAGCAAGAAACCCAGCGGGACTTTTTTTTTTAAATAAATTTTACAATAGAAATGATTACGAACTATTTACAAAATTTATTTTAGAAACTGCTTGAAAGCGATCACCTCATTCCCAGGGGTTATTATCAACCATGTATTCATTTATACTATAATAACCCTTTTTATACAGTTTCAGCTTAATAAAACATTTAAACTTGGTAATAGAGAGAACCTGTACACTTTCCGGGACCTTGTTGTAATAGCGTATACATTGCCCCAAGAATGAATTACTGACTCTGTGGAGTCGAGAAACTGGTATCACTAGCTTGTGTTTGTTCCTAGTGTTTACAGAATGTATATCACTTCTTTTACTAAAACTATCTTTGTTTTTGTGAACATACATTAAATTTTCGTAAATATACTGAGAGGCCAAAGTTAATATATTAATTTCTTTGAATTTATCTCTAAGAGACTCTCTCGGTTTTAGATTGTAAATAGCTCTAATGGCCCTCTTCTGTAAAACAAAAATAGTTTCTGAATCAGCCGCATTTCCCCATAGCAAAATCCCATAAGACATTATGCTATGAAAATAACTAAAATAAACTAATCTAGCTGTCTCGACACTAGTGAGACCTCTTATCTTTTTTACAGCATAGGCTGCAGAACTTAGTCTGCTTGCTAATTTGGATATATGGGGGCCCCACTGGAGCTTTGCGTCAAGAGTGATGCCAAGAAAAACAGTGGATACAACAGGGCTCAATTCCTCCCCATTTAAAAACACATTGGTATTCAGATTTTGAACATTCGTTGTTGTAAATTTAACACAATTAGTTTTATTTCCGTTCAAATGCAGATTATTAACGTTAAACCAATGCACTAATTTTGATATAGCATTATTCACTTCGTCACATTTAAATTATCAATCTTTTTTTCGTCACATTTAAATTATCTTATCAAAAGGATATAGACGTTCAATTATCTAATCTATGTTTGTATTTACAAAAAAGGGAAAGTTCGATTGATGTCATCCTCCTTTTTTGAAGCCACCTTATCAATGAAAGATTTTCACCCGTTTCTCTTAAGTTTTTGGGTCTTTGGAAAAGGTTTAGGATTTACAAATATTTAAGATTCGCCAATAAATTGCTTTTTTTTTTAATTTGTAGTTAAAACTTTTAGTGAAAATGCTGTTCGATTGTGTTTTATCATAATATAATTCCATCTTGTTCGAAAAGGGGTACAAATAAAATCGATACCTAATTCCACAGATAATACTACACCGCATTCTATGTATTCACAGTTGTTAAGGCTATAAATTATCTTTCATAACGTAACATACGTCAATCAGTAATTACTTATGTGTGAAGTGTACGAAAAAATGGTGTTCACGTTACGTTTACACATGTCGCATACATATTTATTAAACTAAATATTGTATTAACGGGAAAACTCAATAAAGTAATATTAGCAATAGAAAAAGTTAGGATACGAGTACCGTGTAGTGGCGATTTAAGAATATCCACGCCCATATCGTCCCGTGGGTGTTGTTAGAGACGACAGGGGGAAACTGAAACATGATATGGACAACAGTTTTTTCTATATTACAACGCAAAATTATAAAAGCTGCGGTTACCAACCCGCCTGCCGATCGTAGTAACTATAGCATAACCGTATCTGTGAGGTAATCCATGATGATCGCACCATTATGGATTGTTTAAATGACATTAAAACCGTCATTTTGCTAGCCAATTTAACCACAAGAAAACGACCTCATGACGCAGTGCTAAACTTATTTTATGTTTTTTAGTTCAACATTTTATGACAAGTTTGACTTTAATGAATTCCGTATATCCGGAAACGGCTTAACCATTTCTGTTCATAAATTTCGCTTAGAATTTCCGTTGCTTTTATTTTATTTTCAAATGCTTGAAAATTTTGATTATAGTATTAACAATTTGACTTGTTTAATTCGGCATGTTAAAATTATGTGTACGTATGGAAATTTTTAATTTTTAAACCTTACATTGCTATTAAGGGAAAGAGCAGTAAAAGAAGAAGAGAAATTGCTTGAAACTTAAATTTAATTTCACCTTGAAATAATTTTCTCTTTGCCACTAAACTACGTCTTAAAGTAGAGTGAATAAAGAAAGGCCAATTATTTGAAAACCGAAATGTTTAACTTGTCAAGATACCAAATGCGGTTTCGTCAACCAAATACAATTAGATTGGGTTTAGTTACTTAGTTTCTAATTTAATTAATTCACAACAACCGTTGTGTTAGCTATTCCTATGCTACAAGGGATTGACTTCTTAAACACATCATTTATGTTTTCAAAAAGAATAATGGGATTTTTGGGCCCGAAGTTAACGAATTGGTTTATACTTTAAAAATTTTCTATATTTTTCTTAAGTAAAATACAAAAAGGTAGCTCTTTTACAATCTAGATTTCGAAAAAACAATAAAATATGAAATACGTTAGAAAATAGATTGTAGTGTATTTTATTGTGTGTTTAGTATATTATTTATGGCAATAAAGAAATTACCATAAAGAATATACTAGTAAAATTCTCGTTTCTGAACGCTATCTTCCAATAGAAGACTTTGTACGAAGTACATGTATTTCCATGAGAGGACTTCTCATTTTGAACCTTGACTTGACAGTTCAAACTTCAAATTATTTACTTAAAACAAAAAGACAGATTTTCGATTCGATTTGAAGCTAGCGCAATATAATCGACTCTCCATTAAATTGAGCATTTTAATATCTATTTTCGATTGTTTTTCTATGTTAACTAGGGAGATAAAAAAAATGCGTACATATCTACAAAATAATAATAAAAAATACAAAATATCAAAATTCCAACTAGTAACAGTTACAACAACAATCCAAGTAATCGATCTCAGATCGATAATCCTAATATTCACTTCACTCAGCTGTTCTTGTTTTAACTTTCATTAATCGTTTCACCATTTCGTTTCATTATTAACCACAGCTTCTTTGGTGATTTTATACTGATCCTGCTTTTATATATTTAAGTAGTTATAGTGAAAAATAGTCTGTTACAGTGTAATGACAGTGGAAAATCACCTGTTACAGTGTAGGTAATAGATATGAATGAAATGAATCTCACTTTTACTTATTCTACAATAACTCAGCTCCTAGATTGACAAATCTTGCCAGATTTTCAGCTATGAATTGTTTATATACGCTTTCAAATAGTCCTACTTTCATCTTGTTAACACTTGGGCCCAATAATGTACGGAGACGTCTCCTTCTCCTTTTGTGTACTTCTTATCTTTCTCTATAAAATTTAAAATTAAAAGTTTAAAATGCTATCATATACTTCTTACAAAAATATGACAAAATTGTTTACCAAATCTGTTAAAATATTTAAAAATAAAAATATAAGAAAACGTCTTAAAAAGTTAGGTTAGGTGAATTGCTACGAAATAAATTTGGTTTAAAATATTTGACAGTACAGTATTCATCACGCCTGTAATATCAGATAAAACAAAACTAAATTTGAGATCCAACTGTTCTGTAATCACGTGAAGCAAAAGTTTGTTTAGCAAAGCAAATTAATACTAATTAAACTTGTAGCTTAATCCGGACTTCCATTGTAACTATTCTAATAGAGATTTTGGTGGCCTTAATGTTTGGAGCGAAATTCTATCAAATTCAAGGGACGTTTTTGTTTATCAATCCGTAACTGTGTACCGCTAAACATAGATATACGAGCCATCATCTCACGTTATACGGAGAGTTTGCCATAATCGACATCTTTCAGATTCTTATCTTTATCACTGCTTCCCGTCACCAGTCTGAGTATTTACGTCTTTTAATATAAAATTGAAGTGACAAACGATCTCACGTCCAGTTGATGGTAAATGGCTACCGCACCCCTTAGACATACCTGCAATAAACTTCAAATAAATAAGGCTAACAAAGCGTTGTCACCCCTGAGGACTAAGATGGAATGCCTCACAGAAAAGTGGTTGGTGGCATAAATACGTAAGACGTAAGTTAGGGAAAAAAGAAGTTTTAGCTCTAGTGAAACGTCTGGGATTACGTGGTAGAGCCACGCTGCAGTTATAGTTCTAGCACGAATGGGTCCCCTCGACCGAGGAAGGACCACGCTCTCACAGAATATCAGCGTAAAATAGCAGCTTAATGCTACTGTGTTTCGTATAGTGAGTGTAGACAACCGGAGACCCTTTTTACTGGAAACGAGGCATTCGATCTTAGTCTTCACGGGTGACAACACATTTGGGTTTTGATTCTTAATCGAGAATAAGTGTAGATGTGTATGGGTCACAGCAACCACTTACATCGAAATGATTACACTGTCCTCAGTCGTAACCGAAAAAATCTATCTGGTATTTCAGAATGTTGCCGCAGAAGGCAAACACGAGGAGGAATGGGGCGAGAGTTATCTTACGTCACACGCCACGGACATGTGTTATAATTTTGAGGAGAAAATGAAAACCAATTCCTACTACAAAAACCAAATTCAAAGGACCCCTCAAATTCTTCTCTTTATATTAAAAAATAAATAAAGTGGTCTTCAAATCGATGGGCGTGAAAATGTCATAGGTTGGAAGTCTTTCTCATTGTCTGCACTTTTTTTTTATATGAATAGGGTGACAAACGATCACACAGTCCACCTGATGGTAAGTGGTTGCTGCGGCCCATTGACATCTACATCTATCCTCTGTTACAAATCAAAATGTAGTTGCGTTTTCAGTTGTCACCCGTGAGGACTAAGATGGAATGCCTCATTTCCAGTAAAAAGGACCTCCGGCCACCTGCACTCAGCATGCGAAACGCAAGGGTAAACCTCTACTTCACGCTGGTTTCTCTTTCTTCACTTCTTCCAGATGGATTGAACACCTTACCATATGTTTTGCAATACTCGACACGTGAGTGTATCTCGTGCGGGGCACTCAGCGAAACACCCAAGCACCCCCTGATTATGTGGCTGTGTGTGACTACAAAGAAGATAGGTTGATGAAAACGTTTTTTTTTTTAAATTTTCAACTTTTTTTGCGAGCAACATATTGTCAATCTTAGGCTATTTTAAGAACTAATTTGAAGCTCACCAAATTATAGATAATCACAAATAACAACATGATTTTAAATTGTTGAATTAATGATAAAGTGTCACTTAAGCTTCTGAATTCATTAATTTCGAATTAAATCAATTTAAGAAAAAATAAAAGGTCGCTAGTCTTAATACTAAAATATAAAGGACTTCATAACGATAAAATATATAGCAGCGAATGCTTTTGCGCTAAAATTTCGTGATAACTTACAATCTTATATTAAGTGCACATAAAATAGTTGAAGTAGAGCATGTGTTAAGTCCTTTCATGTTTTAAACGTATAGGTTAACGTTAAATGGTGGATTCAACCAGACCTCGATTTATACACAATTAACTATACCAGGGCTATTTTCGATGAATCTCGAGTAAGGTCGTGTGTCGTTTTCCCGTGCAATTTTAAATTTATCTACGCTCGGAATAACTATTCGCAAGTAGCAGAGCAAATGGTGAACAAATGTTTGAAGTTTTATTAGTTTTGTTTTTGTTGTGTGTATTATTTCTTTGTGTTATTCTGTGCTTAGAAATACATACTAAATGAGTGAGGATAAACGCAAAATATAATAATATATCTGACAAAATGGGCTTGAACTTGACGCAGACAGCAATACCAGCAAAGAAACATAATACGCCATTAAAACGGTCTTGGAAGAACTCTGTTATTACGTGTCTTTCGTGGTTTAGTAACTATTCCCGAATAGGCTCGATATTCTTAGAATTGCAAATGTTAAAACGTAAAATTTAATATTTCTCAAATAAATGAAGATTTATTGTAATAATAAAATTTACTCTTGTTCAGTCGAATCCACACTTAGGAGTCGGCCCACTATACCGTACCATACCACGACCGTCCTATGAACGTATCAGGCACGAAAAGCAACACGACACGCTCTACTATGCCCACTGAAACGGATCGACGGCATGCATCCCGTATGATGCCCGTATATGACCCGTACGTTACCCGTATGTAACCTGTGAAGCCCATATGCAAGATCCACCAAAGCCGATAGGAATCTGTTCAATAACGTGCAGTACGAGTTCATTCTCGCATACCTATCAGTGTTGTGTGGACATCTTGAAGCGTTATCAAGTTTTTTTTTAAATAATTAAACTGGTATGGCTAATACGCGGTTACAACCCGTATACTCACCGTTCTACAGCGGTTTGGCAACGTCGCGCGCCATGCTCGGAGCGTGTCAGCACCAGCAAAATATTCTCGTAGACAATTGTTGACGCTCCGTGTATAGTAGGCGACGGTGTTGGTCGGTGACGGAACGGTCTAGTGAGAATAGTCTCATACTTTTTAATACATAGAATATTTTTTTGCCCGACACGATCCTAGCACGGTCATGGTGTGGTACGGTATAGTGGGAAGACTCCTTTAGACTGTAAAATATTTATGTTAAATTAAAGGACGTCTGTCTTTCTGACCGAATACAATCTGGACGTCTTCAAAAATAGGCAAAATAGGCTTTCGTTAGGCTAAGATAGTGAATTTACCATCTAGGGCTTCATCACCACTGGTGGGGTTGTAGTGAAGCTACCTAATAATAAGTAAAAGAAAATGATTAGATGGTAATGTAGCTTCTAGGAATTCGCCTTCTACGCTACGGGGCCATGGGTTGAAATAAAAAAAAATATCTTAGTGTGGGGTTGATATTTTTATAAAGAAAACGTTCTCAGATTACTGCTGGTAAAGATTTTTTTTTATAGGATAGGGTAACAAACGAGCACACAGTCCACCTGATGGTAAGTGGTTTCTGTGGCCTATAGACATCTACATCTATCCTCGTATAGCGAATCAAAATGCAGATGCGTTGTCACCCGTGAGGACTAAGATGGAATGCCTCTTTTCCAGTAAAAAGGGTCTCCGTTTCTCTACATTCACCATACGAAACACAGCAGCGTTAAGCTGCTATTTTACGCTGGTTTTCTGTGAGAGTGTGGTCCTTCCCCGATCCAGCCGACCAATTCGTGCTACAACTATACTACTAATATAGCTGCAGCATGGCTCTACCACGTACAAAAGTGAAAAGATGAGCTTAATACTTTTACAGTACTCGAATTATTTTACTAATATGATATTACTATTTGATTTACTAACTGAACTTTATTTACTATCTAGTTCTTCTTTTCTAATTAAAGAGCAACCTATAAGCTTATAGTTCACTGGTAAATGGTTACTGCAGTTTGTGGACACAAGCTACCAACTTGTAGCAAAGGAGGCCACAGTGTACCTTATAATCCCATAGTACTAAGAGAGAACCCTCTCAAAAATGAGAAGAGGCCTGTGCCTAGCAGTGGGACGTACGCTGTAATTATAACTTAACTAAGAGAGAAAGCCTCACAGCCTGTAGCTGTAGTAGTTCTCTTACCCTTAAGACGAGGACAAAGCAGTGGGCGTTCTGCTTCTTGGCGGCAGGCATGGGTAGGAAGGTGGTAACAACTAACAACTCAGACAGGCTTTTAGAAATCAAAAAAAAAAAATCAAAAATCAAAAAATGTTTATTCTGTAACAATAAATTTACATCATTAGCAGTACACAGAGTTCTCCTTTTAAGTATTTTACAATACTTGTGACAGGAAAACTAATAGATATAAAAGAAAACTTCAAAGTCATCATTAAATAAAATGAATTTTATCTTTATTTCTTCGACGTAGAAAGTTTAATTTCGTTTTTAAACGCCATTTTTAGCCTTTTATATAATATTTTTTTATTAAATAACTTTATATCCTGCCATTAACGTAAAATATTAACCTTCCACATTAAAATAGTTAACGCAAAAGATATAAAAGTATTTTAATAGCTAGATTTTTCATAAAAGCTTTATATTTGAAGTTGCCCTGATTGCACGAACGAACCGTTAATTTTTAACGGTAGGATGGAGGACTAAGTTATAATAAGTTTGTAGGTTTTTGCAACAAACACTAATGAAAAATAACAAAAACAACCACAAATATATTCGGTAAAATACTACTAACTACTCCATACCACACTCGAGAATTAGAGGGGCCCATTATTGGGACGTGCAAAGGTACTTTTAACTTCCATGTGGAACTTACTATATATTCATCTGTGAGTTCATTTCTGTCTGTTTTAGGGTTCTGTACCTCAAAAGAAAAAAATTAAACCCTTTTGAGTTCCTCACATTGTTGTTAATCAGCCTTGAGTCGGTATATCTTCAAAATGATTTTTCCAATTTTTTCCAAGAACGGGTATGAATGGTAACTTGTAAATAATATCAAATATCTACAAAGTTCTGCCTCTTTGAGGTGTAAGCATCTCGATCGCAATCTAAAGATCTCGACGCAATCAAAAGATGCGCCCATTTATTTCACATATTTTGATACATGCAAACTCACACATCAATACAAGTGAATGAATCCGGAGACCCGGAATTTTTTTTCGTGCGACAATAAAGTTACAGTTGAAGTAAGTTCATCGACCATGATGCAGGCCGATGTATCGGAAAACGTTTTTTCCACCGTAAAATTAAGTTTTTTTTTTTAAATTTGAATTACCTTTTAGTTAGAGCAAATATTCGATCATAATAAATCATGTAATAGCTTAAGCTTAAATTATATTAAATACAAATCCCTTCCCTTTCAATTAAATAACTTAATCATTAGTTAATCTATTTACCACTTTTGAACATTATTTTCAAACATTCTTCATTTGATATTCTAAGTTAAACACTAAACAATAATAAGAACACATTCAGTGTGGTTCATGGCATGAAACGACCCTGGGGAAATCTCGACTATCTAGTAAAATTTATAGATACAAAGTTATCTTGCCTCGTCTTCAACAATGGGATAATATATCTTTTGAAGAGGCCTTCAACCCCGACCCCAAGTATTTGGGCTACTTTCCATTTGAACTCACTCACCGCAATAAACAAAATAAATTTCTTTTGGGATATAAATAGAATATGAAAAAACGAAAAGTATAATTTACTTGTAAATGACGACTTAAAAACAATTGGATGGAATTAATTGGCATTTAGTAATAATAAAAACAAATAAAAGTAAGTATTTTCTTCTTTTCCCTTACATCATGTAGTCTATCTTGTTCAAACGTCACTTTTATCACATACACGCCATCAAATGTAAATAAATTATTCTTTTTTCAAGTATTTAACGGCATAAAAGTATGAGAGCAGTTGAGGGTCGATAAATATTGTATTTCAAACTTAGTCACGCAAACAAATCTTTTGGGTCTATTAACGTAAACTTTTATAACCCCGACCTTTCTATAAAGAAATGAATAAAAGAAATGAAGAAAAAACTTACTTATCACTTACTTTACTACTACACCTGACACTTACCAGTACCTTTTCTGAGTAAACTTTCGCTTGTGGCAGGATTTGGACGGTTCTCCTGGGTTCAAACATTGTGATGAGCATTTCAGATTATCGTACAGGATCTATTTTTCATCACAAATAAGGATACTGTTCAAAGTCCCATCGTTATTGTAGCGATTGAGTAATATAACGTAGAACTCAACGCGTGCTTGTTGGTGGGATTCACCCAATTCATGCGGTACCTATTCTCCGAGCTTTTTCAGTTTTCTGATTTGTTTAAAGTAAATTAAAATTGCTTTGTCACTTACATCGAAACCTGCCACTAATTCTGACATGGTTTACGATGATGAAGATACACCCGCTTCCACGATCACTTTTAATTCATCATTGAAATCTACGGTCATGGGGTTTGTTCTGTAGGTCAAAATTTTCATAAACAAAAATGTACCATGTTTTCTTTTACAGTAGCTTCCACATATACATAACTAGCTCTTTCCCGTGACTTCGCCCGCGTGGAATTATTGTGCACGGAACCCTAAAATAAAAGTAGCCTAAGTTACTCCTTATAACATCAGCTATATGCCAGTGAAAGTCCCATCCAAATCGGTTCACAGGTTTATGCATGTTGCGTGTTCAGACAGATGTCGTGTTAGAGTTTTATTATAGTATAAATAGTATAGATAGATAATCTAGGCTCACGCGTCTGCCATGCGTAAGCATCACATTTGGCGATGAGCAATGTTTTCCCCCGTCTCGCCCGCAGTGCGTCCGACTGCTCTGCGCGCGCCGGATCGCACAATTTTATATCGTCGTAACGTTTAAAATATTTGAGATAATTACTTAGTTTAAAAGACAAAGTGTGTCTACTTTGAATATCGGAAGCGATAAAAGTATTTATTTTGATTAAAATCAATTTTTTATTGCAAAATGTGCGTTAGAAATAATGTATCAAATGTAATGGCTTACACATAAAATATAAATATATACTGCTGCGGACTTTTTTGTAGAACTATTTACTAGAAATAATTCCCTCATACATTATATTTGTGTAAGTCTTACAGTTCTTGCACCGCACGCCAACATAGCTCGCTATTCTGACCAATTTACAAAATATCGTTATGAATTATAGCCTATGTGTTATTCCGATGTAGTCCCATTAAGTAGTTTTTGCGTGAAAGAGTAACAAACATCCAATCCTCACAAAATTTCACGTTTATAATATTAGTAGGATTAATCCTTCGAGCTGTTTCTGCAGCGCCGGTGCTATGGTGGAACAAGCTGGTAAATAACGCGCTATTTTAAGTTTTCCATATTGTGAATAGAACGATGTTAAAGAAAAATCTAATGGAGCGAAAACAAATGAATCACTAAATTCAAAACGCAAATACACAAGTCTAATATTTGAAATAAATTTGAATTTCTAATTATTAACCAAACGCCAGATATTTGAGATCACACTGGCCAGCTCGACAAAATGCCGATTTCATTTGTAAGGACCTAATACTTTTATTGCTATATTAAAATGTGCTATTGCAACAGGGTTTAATGTGCAATCATTTCTTTCATCTCAAATAAACACGAACAAACATGGAGATTACTCTTTCTTTTTTCCATAACTCTTTAATTACACTTAAGAAAAAAAATATCCAATTTTTTATTTCCAAAATACACATACATGCATAGATAAGTGTAAATTTGGCATAGGTTTAGAAAAGCTTGTCTACTTTACAGTAAAAACTTTAAAGTTATTTAAATATTCTGCTTTTACTGCATTATTGATAAATAAAGATGTTTAAGTTACGTAAGGCTTTATTAAACAAAACTTCTTTTATTTACAATGAGAATGACAAACAACGAAACCTCTATTTCTGAGTGGGTTTATGGAACCATAGTCTACCCCGTTGTTTCAGTGTATGTTGGTGGACTTTAC
Organism: Parnassius mnemosyne; assembly: GCA_963668995.1. Lineage (NCBI taxonomy): Eukaryota > Metazoa > Arthropoda > Insecta > Lepidoptera > Papilionidae > Parnassius > Parnassius mnemosyne. The sequence continues at coordinate 17,063,203 of CAVLGL010000035.1, read as the reverse complement.
ATCATGTCCTCGAAGTATTTTATTTCTTAGACATACAGATTTCCTAAAGATGTTTTACTTCATAGCTAAACACGTGGTCAATCGGAACTAGCTGTTAATTGTTCATTGCTGCCGGTGATAATCTAATCCGGGTTGCTTGCATTCTGTGAAATTTACGATGAACGCCTTGTCCCCGTGCTACCTCGGCTCCAAATAATAAAATAGCAAGATCTCAATGTCCTTCAACTCCTTGGTAATTTTAAACACAAAGTCTTATTTGTTTTGTTGTTGACCTATATTTAAATTTAACATATCCACATACAAGGTAGTTATACCAACATTGGGAACAACAAGTTCTTCCAGGCATTTCCCACAGCCGATTCTTAAGACACCTACAGGAGATGACTAGGCGATGGATTATGAATGAAATGAATGAATGATATATACTTTATTGTACACCGAACAATGAGAAAAAAAAACAAGAAATTATTTAAAGGTACTATTGGTGACCTTATAGTTCAGAAACGTGTGAGAAAGGGTAAGGGTGTACTCAAGTTGTTAGAAAATATACATTACATAAATATAATTATATGTTCAATAAATACATACATAATATAATTTACAAAAATATAGAAATACATATACAAGAGCATAAAGGAGTAAACAAGTAAGTGAAATAAAAGCCTTAACGTAAGGAAAAATAGGTAATAATCCAACCCTGCCACCATTTGGCGTTACCCTTATAACCAATAAGAAAATAAAATTTAAATTTAAGCTTATATTATAATTCAGAAATTGTTATATAATTAGATATTTGTATACTGTTGTATATATTAGATTGTTATATATTAATTAAACACGTATAAAATAAAACAAAATATCTGAACTTTTCCGTAACTCTGAATTCGTTATATTTTAATTAAATAAATTTCTCAAAACTTCTTTTAAAGAAATAAATGTGAAGTACCTAATTTTGTATTTGCCAATATTTCTGTTCATTTTTTCTGCAGGATAAACCTCATTATACATATTTAATTATGAAAAGAAAATACACTAGTCATAGTAGTAGTCAACCGAATACAACACAATGTTACCGTTCCGTTACCGTTACAGTTACAGCATATTAAAGTCCACTGCTGAACATAGGTCTCCCATAGATTGCTTCATAGGGGGATATTTGCCAGAGTTGCCACGCTTGGCAAGCGGGTTGACAGCCGCAGTTTATTTTATTTTTAGTCGTTATTAGGAAGACGCTGCTGCCCATCTCCTGATATGTTTCCCTCTGTCGCCTCTTACGATACACACGGGATGATATGTAGTAGTGGATATTCTTAAACCACCACTACGCGCTAAAGTACAATGTAAAAAAAAGTTAAAATATTAAATAAGTACCATATATGTACTTGTTGTTTTTAGAATAAACATTTCCTTTTTTAATTTTTAACTATTATAATATGCTTCACTACTATCCCACCTGATGGCTAGTGATGATGAAACCAAAATTAAAAATATGTAATGGAATATTAGTTTGCGTTTTACTTATTACTTACGCAACAATTTCTTTTTAATGTTACCTGAGTAGTATATTTGTTGTAGTCTTCTGGAAGTTCTCAGGACCAAGGTAATTTTCTATTCAGTATTGGAACGTCAGTTTGCTGAATGTTAACAACTCCATGCAACGCAAAATGTCTCAACTTTATTAATTATTAAAGTTTAAAGTTTCGTCGCATCGTTCTCAGACAGCTCCTATGCCACTAGTCTGTAGCTGTTTACTGAAAGTCTGACAAAGTTATTTTAGTTTCAATGCTTCCATAATAAAGCATTTGGATTTTAAGACACTATCGTACTTGTATTTATAAAGAAAGTAGCTGTTCCCCGCGACTTATTTCCCGGAATTATTTTGCACGGAACCTTAAAATAAAATTAGCCTAATTTACTCCTTATAACATCAGCTATCTGCCAGTGAAAGTCCCATTCAAAACGGTTCACGAGTTTTTGCGTGACGCGTGTTCAGACAGACGTCATGTTTTTTTCCGACTTACTTAACATTTATCGTTATATTTTGGCCAATATCTTTATTAATTATAGCTAATGTGTTACTCTGATGCATGAGCTGTATAATTATAAAGTTTCATTGAAATCCATTTATTATTTTTTGCGTGAAAAAGTAACAAACATCGATACATCCTCACAAACTTTCACGTTTATAATATTAGTAGGATTAATCCTTCGAGCTGGTTCTGCAGCGCATTATAAAAAATAAAACATATAACCTGAGTGACAAACGAACTAACAGTCCATCTCTCTCTCTCTCTTTCTCTCTCCCTCTCTGCAGTAATAGGTAAGAGTGTGGTGCCTACCCGTACACGACGTACCGAACGGACGCAGAAAATGAGTAACTGCTAAATAGTTTGTACTTATGAATTAATATTACATACAAGTCTATACTATTACCTAGAGGATACCCATATAGTTATCGTAAAATTCTCCTGCTTCATCAGCTTATAAATTTTCATGCTGAACTTGGCCCTCTCCGCTTGTAATAATTCAATGACTGTAGTCGCTTCTTACAATAATCACGAGACGAAGATAATCCATCCGATTGTCTTACGCCGCCTTCACGTGGCTTATAATATTCAAAATAAGCAGGTGATTCCTAAATATCGAAAACAGCGCACCTACCGAGTCTAATTGTGAATCTTAACCATCCAGGAACCCACTGAAATACACATTTTTTTATCAAAATCAATTGAGCTATTTCGAGTTTTAGCGAGACTGACGGACAACATTTGATTTTTATATATAGAGATATCAATTTACGGCATACTTATTTTCCTTAGAAAAATTTATTCCCATATTTTAATAGGTATGAAAATAGTTTTATTTTTATTTTCTCGATCAATTTATATAATACTGAATTTCCTGCAATACGTTTGACTAAGTACTATAGTGGAAAAGAGGCATTCTATCTTAGTCCTCACGGATGACAACGCATCTGCATTTTGATTCGCAAACGAGGATAAATGTAGATGTCTATGGGCCACAGCAACCACTTATCATCAGGTGGACTGTGTGCTCATTTGTCACCCTATCCTTAAAAAAAGTTTTCCTATGTAACAATTTTACCATTAATGTAGAATATAATAGAATAGAATCATTTTTATTTAATAAAGATTACAATAATACATATTGAAATTAATTTATGTTTTGCCATTGGTTCGGAAAAATCCTCTGTCCTGGGAAGAACAAGCAAGAAACCCAGCAGGACTTTGTAATTTTTAATGTAATATTAGATGATTATACTTAATATAGATGAATTATGAGAAGACCTTTGAAAAGGCAACGTTTGTGGGATTACCTTCCGCAGGATCTTAATTTCATATCTTGCAGGTTTTTGATCAAATTTATTTTGCTCGCGTACGATGATTTTTCAAAGCGAGCGCTGATCCCCTGAAATACCACGGCTTTGCTCTTATTCATTATTAAATTTGATTAATAAACAAAATATGAAGATATTTTGATCGAGCCGTTAACAAAAGTCTTTGCAATTACCTACAGTGAATGAACAAAAAAAAGATGTATTTTGTTTTAACTCCTGAAAACTTTTAAAAACATTAGGGTTAAGTAAAATTATAAAGTTTTATATTTACCCGTAAAACATTTAAAAAAGGACCTTCAAGAAAAGCATTAAAAGACAATTACAAATTTAAATCATCTTTACCAAGAACTGAACAATTATAAATAATGCATTAATTGTAGATAATTATAGCAACAAGACTAAAAACATATTCAACAGAATTTACCTACACGTTTTTAAACCTATATTATAACATCAAGCTACAAAAGGATTCAACCCACACTAGAAACTAATTTGACATTACAGTTACAAATGGCTCAAACACAAATACAAACCGATAAAAGCAAAATCACGTACAAGTCAAAGACAATTGTACTGACCTATTCCTTTTAACTGAAAATGGAAATGGAATTCCATATTAGTCCTCAGGGATGTCAACGCGTCTGTATTTTGATCCTCATTCGAGGAAAAATGTAGATGTCTATGGGTCATAGCATCTACTTATCGTCAGGTGGACTGTGTCTTTTATCCTAGTTCTATGTTTAATAAAACTCGGTGTTATAATGTATGGTATACTCTTGACACACAGCATGACTTCAGAAAAGGACGGTCCATAGTATCGAATTTGCCTCACTCTCATAATCCGATGGAGTTGTTGAATTGGATGAAACACCATCAACTTCCTGACTCCGGGCTGCTACTGAGAATTAACTACTACTTAAATAACTGATTTTGGCCCGACCCGAAACTCGAACTAAAGACCTCATAATATTTTCCAGTGTTCCCTTCATCACTACTGCCTATCACTAATCCACTGCTGAACATATCCCCCCCCCCCCAAGTAATGCCACAAAGAACGGTCCCGATCCACCTGCATACCCATCATTTGACGGTTCTTTGAGATATATGGCCGACCAATTGCCATTTCAGCTTACTAATCCGTTGAGCTATGTCAGTTACTCTGGTTCTACTGCGGATATCCTCATTTAAGTCTATCACGCAAAGAAACCCCGAGCATAGCCCTCTCTATAGCTCGCTAAGCGACATTGAACCTCCTCATACGGTCTATAGCTTATCACTGGTAACACGCACTGGTTAAACAAACTTCTTTTGAGGTTTTGAGGTATGCCTGATGAGAAGATGTGTCGTAATCTTCCGAACGCTGCTCAGACGAGTAGAATCCGTTGATTGACCACTCAGTCGAAGTTGGACTTACCTCATCTGCCTATTTGTCCCAGCTAAACATATTCGTCAACAATTTCGAGGTTATAGTGCTCCCAAGAACTACCGGCATAGGTGTGACATGGACGTTACACATGACTTTTGTTTTGTCTATGTTTATCTTAAGACCTTTTCGTTGGGAGACACTATTGAGGTCACTAAGCATAGTGCTTAGGTCCTCCTGTGATTCTGCTATAAGGATACATGTCAATATACGTCGGCGAATCGAAGGTTAGTGATTTACTCGCCATTGACGTTAATACTGTATCTTTTCTAGTCCAGTAGCTTGTAAACGTCTTCCAATGCAGCGAAGAAGAGTTTCGGGGATATAACATCACACTGTCTTACATCCCTCTGCAGTTGTATAGGTTTTGTTCTCTAGTTCTGTACTTCGATAGCCATCGTAGCGCTACTGTACACCACTTCAGAACTTCGATATAGTGACAGTCAACTTGGGACCGCTAAAGGGACTGTAGCTCTACTTCGACGGAATAAAAACTTTTCTCATAGTCCACATATACAAAAAGTGGCAGGTTATACTTTTCGGTCTTCTCTACAGTTTGCTGAAGGATATGTATGTGGTATATGGTGCTAAAGTCCTTTTAAAAACCGAGTTGTTCGTGAGGCTAGAAGTCGTTGAGTACGCGTGCAAAATGGTTATTAATGAATCTCGAAAACAGCAAGTATACGCGGCTTAGAAGGGAAATCGGTCTGTAGTTCTTCAAGAGAGCATTGTCACCAAAAAACAAGACCACTGCACTTCTGCTCCACGTCTCCGGAATGGTCTGAAGGACTTCAAGTACCAGTTTTCCGCCCGCTTTCTGAAGCTAATTTATTAATTCCATCTTCACCAAGGGACTAGCCGTATTAAAGGTGCTGGAGAGTCATTCTAATCTCGCTTAGACTAACATCCAGGATATCATCGGAATAGTGTCGGATAAGACTTGCTCTTGGATCGTTACTCATATTTGCGTGTGGCTCCAACGAAGACGTGTATAGCTGCCCATAGAATCTCTCAATCTCACTGAAATACACAGTTCGTTAGTGTCCTGGAAACGATAATACTACATGCGGTCTTCAGCTTCGACTGTTGGCTCTTTCTGGCATACAGATTCTGGCAAAGACTTTGGGGGCTTGATTCCGCTCGATCGCTTCGTCAATACAAGCTGTATTGAAGTTGCGTAAGTCCCGCCGCATGCTTTTTGAGATCTGAATTTCCCTACCTTCAGCTCACCGTTCTCTCTTGTGTCTAGTTTTGCATTGAAGTCTCCCATTAACACCGTATAATGGGTTTTGTAGGAATGCGTGGCTTTAGAGATATCCTCATACATTTCCTCCACCTCCTCATCGGGATGTGCCGAGGTTGTTGCGTAAACCTGTATTACCTTCAACGAATACCGTTTTTATTGATTCTAAGTATAAGGTACGCAACCCTCGTTGACACACTCACAATCTTTACAACGTTGTTAACGAGAGACTTGAGAACGCTAAATCCTTGGGACAGATGGTTCTCGGTAATAGAACAAGTTGCCGGATTTGAGGATTACCGTGTCCTTCCCCTCTCTTCAAACCTCATATAATCCTATAAATATCCCAGCGCAAATTGTCTACCTCTTCTTCCAGCTCCAGGATCATCTTGTCAATCCTCAGCCTGCGTGTGTTTTATTTTGCCAGGTCGAGTCGTATGAGATAACCGAACCTCCACTGGAGATTCTTAGCACCCCGTGCCCCGCCGTTACCATGATGCCACCGTAGCCAGAAATAGCGGAGCCACCGGGGACTGAGGGCTGCTTTTTGTGACTCTCGTCATGGGTGTATTACCATAGTTGCCACGCTTGGCAAACGGCAGTTTTTATTGTAATTTGCAGTTATCCGAAAGATGCTGTTACCCATCTCCTGTCTCAGTTTGTCTCCTGTCATCAATCATCAGCTGTCTCCTCTTACGACACCCACGGGAAAATATGGGGTAGTGGGTATCCTTACCCGCCACTACACTGGCACGGTGTTCCCTTACATCACACTAAACTTAGTACTTGCCATAATTGGTAAAAATTGTGTCATCACTAAAATAAGTAATAAAATTTTAACTTTTTTTCCATTAAAAAATATATTCTAAACAAGATGTTACAGGCTTAAAAAGGACTAGACGATTAACCATTTTACATTGGTAGTGGCATTACAAATTGATATTTCTAATTTGATACTCGACACACAAGTCAAAATATATTGTAATTTATTTCTTTGTTTATTTGATTTGTATATAATAATAATAATTTTAAGTTATTTATACGCACATACACACGTATCTACTAATGTGAAGTGAGATTTTTGCTAAATTTTAAGAAAGTTAAGTAAAAATAAAATAAATATTCAAAACAGTGACAGTCTTATGCCAAACAATAATTATACAGAAAAGAAGGAAAATGAAAAGTGAAATTTGCACTAATTTATTACAGCAATTTATATTCATGCCGGTAACACAAATGTTTCAAATGCTGTCAACTCTGTCTTACAGTCTCTCCAATTCCCGACAACTTTAAATATTTATGTTCGTGGACAGTTTTCCAGCCACGGATAATGTTGGTATTTACTAGAAATGTAAAAGCTATGCTTATCTTTTGCAGTAGTATTTTTAAATCACTCAATATTTAATGATTACTAAGATATTGTTTTTATCTAAAAACTATCCTTTACATCAATTTTAATATTAAATAATGTGAACTAACGCTCTATCTAAATTGGTGAATTGGTTAATAATTTGTATTTTAATGGCACTAGAACTAAATGTATCAAAATTCATAACTCTAAATGTCAAGCATCTAAATATCAATGTAATTGTAAATCGGGAGGAGCTGAGTCTTGTCCACCATTTTACTTGGAATCACCCTAGACGCGAAATTTCAATGGGACTCCCATATATCAAAACTAGCAAAGAGACTTAGTTCTGCAGCATATGCTGTAAAAAGATTAGAAATCTTACCAGTGTTGAAACAGCGAGACTAGTTTACTTTAGCTATTTCCATAGCATAATTTGGTACGGTATTTTGCTACTGGGATCGCGATTAACACTGAAATTATATATGTTTACAGAAGAGGGCCATAAGATCAATCTGCTCGTATGTATGATTTAAACCCTAAAAAGCCGCTCAGACAAAAATTTAAGGAAATTAACATATTAACTTTGGCCTCTCAATGCATCATTGAAAATGTAATATACGTACACAAAAATAAAAGTAGTTTACAAATTTTTTGATATTCATTGTGTTAATATTGGGAACAAACACAAGTTAGTATTACCGGTTACTCGATTCCATTTGATTGTCATTAATTTCATGGGGCGATGTATATGCTTTTACAACAAAATCCTAGAAAATATACTAAATTTAACCTGCTCATAATTCAAAAACTTTATTAAACAAAGCTTGTGTAAACAGGGTTATTATACTAGTAAGGATTTTATAGATGATAATAACCTTCGGGAATGAGGTGATCGCTACCAAGCTATTTCTAATTTGTTTTATGTTGGTAATTGTGTAATATACGTATATGATTGTAAGCTGTTATTTAAAATAAATAGTCCCGTGGGGTTTCTTGCTGGTTCTTCTCAGAACCGAGGTTTTTCCGAATCAGTGGTAAATTAAACAAGAGAGTGACTTTCAATAAATTTCTGTTTAAATAATAATAGTAAAAACCTCTTCGGAGCTTAAAACTAGATTGGATCATAGATCATACAAAATTTATATAAGTTTATGAGGGAAATAATACCTTATTAAATATATAAACGTTTTTTTATATAAAGGTGATAAACAAGCATACAGTCCACCTAAATGTAAGCGGATGCTGTGGCCACTAGATATCTACGTCTATTCTCGATTAAGAATCAAAATGCAGATGCGTTGTCACCCCTGAAGACTAAGATGGAATGCTTCGTTTCCAGTAAAAAGGATCTCCAGTTATCTACGCTCACCATTTGTAACACAGCAAGCAAGCAAGAAGCACTACGCTGTTATTTTGTGAGAATGTGGTCCTGCCCGGGTCGAGCCAACCTATTCTTGTTGCAAACACAATAAAGCTACAGCATAGCTCTACCACGTGTAAAACCCGAACAAATCCGATTAGTCTTAAAGAAGCCTTTCTTGTTTTAAAATACAAAATTATATTGAATAAAGAAATCAGCGCCACGAAATTTTTCATAATACTACATTTATACAATAATAAATTCTATCTTTCCCAAATAATACAGAGATTCTTTACTTGAAAATAAGTAATTGTTGAACAGTAAATGTCATGTTATCTTTAACTTTATTACTGGAGATATCAACCAAAAATACATCTTGTTTTAAATGTTATATAAATTTATAAAACTTTCGTTGATATTGAATAAAATTGTAATTGATAGAGAAATACAGGGATGTTTTAGGAGAAAATAAAGTAAATGAAATAGAAGTTCTATTTCAGATATTCATTTCAGATATAATATTAATTTTTCAAATAAATAGGAAAACATAATACTATAGTGAATAAGTAACTTCGTAGAGCCTTGCACTAACGTTTTATGGGTGCAACAATTCAACAACCTAGTTTGGCCGGGAAAGGACTATGTTCACACAAAACACCAGGCACAACGCAGATTTGTCGCCATAAGGGTGAAAACCTTAGAATTTTTTTTAACGAGGATTTCGTGTTATTTATCAGAAAGGATTCCATTGGCTAGAGCATCAGCTTACTATAAGGACTGTGTGCTCGTTTGTCACCCTTTAATATTATAAATATGCCTCCGGTCTAGCACACAATAGGAAAACCAAAATAACTTGTTGATTATTTTTGGTCTTTTTATGCCGCATCAAAATTTCAGGAAGCAGAAGTCAAGTTCATAACGCCACCGTATATACTACTACATCCAATATAACTACAACCATATTTTTAAATTTTGCTAATTTATATGCTTAAGTATACATAGTTAACTAAGTAATAGACAAAATCAGACAGATTCGTTTCTAGAAATGAATATCAAATCCACTACACGGCTACATGTGCCCGGAAAAGTTATTTCATAAAATCACCACATGAGTGAATAAAGTGGATGATCACCAAGTGATTTCAATCGATTATTTTATATCTATATTAAATTATAAACATGAAGACATTTTTTTTATTCTATCAACTTCACTCCATGATAAAAAGACAAAAATGTTAAATGAGTTTTTTTTTTCGGAACTTATGTACAGAAATAAACGCCTACTATGTTTTAATCTAATAGAGTTGTTATGAAATTTATTTTAAGAGAGATTAACCAAAATACTGATGTTGTACAAAGTATGAATTATATTTACCTACAAAGGAAATTATAAATTTAAAGTTATAAAATATTTTACATGGGGAAATGTCTACGTATTCCCGCCTCGCGGGATTAAGGACGGGTAATGTCGGACTCTATTAAGTAGCTGTAATAATGTGAAAATAAAATTTTTATGTTTCTGTTTTGAGATTTCAACCATCACATGCCCTAAAATATACTGATTAAAATGAATAAAAATTATACAACTTAAATATCGGCCATCGACTTCAACTTTATCACAGCAAGAGTTCTTCCGACGAGAACGCTTAAGTTGAAGACGTTACTTGAGCTGAAATACTTAATAAGATAATAATAATCTTTATTAAAACTTATAAAAGTTAAAAAAGTTTGCTCTCAAAGGATTCAATTTATACTTTAGCTTCATTAAGCTTTCTTGAAAACTAAACTTGTGTCTTTGGAATAGTTAAGCTTAATCAAAATTTTATATTTTATAAACTTTCCTATTCATCATTTCAATACCGTATACGCGATAGAGCCACGCTTCATCGAATTACAGGTACTGTACGAATGATTCGGCTCGGAGAAACACGGATTTCAACTCGCACCAAATATCTGCTTGAAATAGCAACGGGAATATGAAATATGTTAATAAATGCGATGAATAATAAAATCCATCAAAACTAGTTTCATTTAAATATCAGTTTTTAGTTCTTAAGTTTCCTAGTAACATTTGAGCAGCTGCTGATGTTTTAACTGTTCTACGGAACCATTTTAAACTTAGTTCTGCCGGAACTGCTCCACTTTTATTAAATTGGGCACTTGGGTTCGGAGTTCATTAATACAGTTTTAAGTGACTTTAAGAGTAGCTTTTCCTGGTTTCGAGATTTAAAAAACGAAGTAAAGGAAAATATTTTTTTACGGTGTATTTATTTGAAAACAACTTGAATTCTTCAAATAGTAATAATAATATTCACTACATTATATCGCCCCCTGGGTGTCGTAAGAGGTGACATAGGGCAACTATAACAAGAAATGGGTAGCAGCATCTTCCTAATAACAACTGAAAATTATAAAAAATTGCGGTTGCCAACCTGCCTGCCATGCGTAGCAGCTACGTAACCACTACGAGGCCTATGTACAGCAGTAAACTTTTATAGGCTATAATAGATGCATAAGGGATTAGTGGATAAGTTAAAACCTCCACTTTCTTTATGAGAGTTAAGAATACGTTTGAAAGGTATTGCAACGCATCAAAAATGCATTTCAGTACTTTTCTACCGACTTCAAAAGTGAGACGGTACTCAATTCGACTGTATGTTTGTACTGTATGACTGTATGACTGTATGTATAAAATCTGAAAATTTTATAATACATGCGTAATATATAACATGCACACACGAAATAATATAGTTTTAGAATCTATTGTCCGTCCGAAAATTGATATCTTAACGAGTTACACTCAAGTAGCGCTTAAGAAGTTTTACTTGCAAAGTGAAACTTGAAGTAAAAATTAAAAAAAAAAGATTACAAGCTTCAAAAATAAGTATATAACAATAGTATAATTAAGCCGTCAAGAAGTATAAAAATATACAAACGTGTGACTGAACGTAATGAATAAGAAGCGTGGCACTCTGGTATTGCTGTGGGCAATTTGTTACTAAACATGAAAATTCTGAGAAATTCTTCATACCATAAAACAATTGAGTAATGGTTTTTTTTACGTCATTTGTTATTAGTTCCATTATTCTTATATTGAATGTAACAAAAGGTTGAAAGTTAAAATCTTCACAGCTCATATACATGCCTCCTCTTATTTCTGAGATTGTTTTATGGGCGAGTAAGTCGGTGCGCCGCTGCAGTATATATTGGCAAACTTCACATGTTCTCGAAATTACCTTATACAGTAAGGGTGACGATCGAGTAAACAGTCCAACTGAGGATAAGTGGATAGTCCACCTGAGGGTAGTGGCCGTATATACATGATAGAGCCATGCTGCAGCTATATTTCTAGTACAGTTGTAACACGAATGGGTCGGCTCGACCGGGGAAGGACCACGTTCTCACAGAATACCAGCGTAAAATAGCAGCTTAATGCTGCTGTGTTTCGTATGGTGAGTGTAGAGAACCGGAGACCCTTTTTACTGGAAACGAGGCATTCCATCTTAGTCCTCACGGGTTACAACGCTACATTTTGATATTCGTAATCGAGGATAAATGTAGATGTCTATGGGCCACAGCAACTACTTACCATCAGGTGGACTGTGTGCTCGTTTGACACCCTTATCCTATAAAAAAAGACATCTACATGTATCGATTATTATAAGAGTGAAAATTCAGATTCGTTATCACTTCTAAAACTACCAAACGAACTAAAATAAAATGCCTCGTTTCCAGCTGGTTTCTACACTCACTATACAAAACACAGCAGCATAATGCTGCTATTTTACGTTGATATTCTTTGAGAGCGTAGGGTTTTTCCGATCGAGCCGACCTGTTCGTGCTAAAACCATAATATAGCTGTTGTTTGATAAAAACAGCATTTATTTAAAATTATAATTAACAATTTCATAGGTGCCGGCGTGGTAGAAAAGTCGTTAGAGTATTATAAATTTACACATAACCCCCGCAATTCTCCTGGTATTGCAGTTACTGACGGGCAGCGATCGACACTTACCATCAGGTAAGCCGCATGCTCGTTTGCCCCCTCTTGTATAAAAAAGCTACTACACCTTCGTGAATGATTAAATTAATTTAACAAGCCTTTGAACTGTAAAATTAGCTTAGAATATGTAATATGCACCTTATATCTGTGACAGTTTCAAATCTTTTATTCAAAAATCAATAAACCTTTTACAACATGTCACGTAAACAATAAAATAAGGTCGCGCAAAAATGAACATGACGCAACCCTCTTTATACTCGTACGGTGCCAAAAACGGATCTTACGTCATCCTGAGCAAATGTTTACGGAAATATAAAACAAATAGCTTTAAAAATCAAGGACTCAACTTACCTTACTTTTACTTAATTTCTTATAATGATTTATTATATTTACGCGGACATTACACATTTAATAAAACTACTTTTACGGATTCTATCGCGTTTAATTAACTTATGTAAGAACGAGTTCAATTTGTAAAATATTAAATAAATTATACACACGAAAGAATTGAACCCATTGTATGTACCATAGAAATACTTTCTGGAATTTGCTAAAAATTATTACTGTTTATATAATATTACTTGAACAAACGATACTAAAATAGTTGAATTATTTTTTTTATTTCTTCACTAAAATCAACATTACGCAGGTCAAAGATACGCAACTTAGCATGAGTCCAAACTAATTGTGGTTCACCTGAAATAAAGACCTGCTGCAAATGTTACTCATATGTATGACACTGTTAAGATTCTATATAACTTTCAACATAGTGGCAACATGTGTATCTTTCTGAAAAAATATTATGACCATAATTAACTAGTTAGACATAGACTTATGTTAACCTAATTGCTACGCTTGTACGGCTTTATCAACGCCTTTCACATTTACCACTGACTATTAGTATTATCATTTGCTTGCAACAGTCCACTGTTGAACATAAGCCATTCCCAAGGTGCTCCACTGAACCCAGTCTTCACGGATCCAGTTGCTGCCAGCCGCCTTACGCAGATCATCGCTCCATCTGACCAGGGAACGTCCCACACTGCGTTTACATTATTCTATGACACATCTACTCCAATGATCATCACTTCTTTGACAGATGTGTCCAACCCATTGCTCCATCAGCCCATTTCAAATGCGAAAGGCTATGTCGTTAACCTTGGTTCTCCGTTTTATTATTTGCTTTGGTTTATTTTCAATTCTCTACGCCGCGTTTTATTTGGGGACTATTAAATCTAATCTCTTAGTTAAGTTTATATAATACGCCAGTTTTATTTTTATTTTATCATCGGTTCATAGCAGTCTATGACTTGAAAATGATTCATCTATGTCTATGTCTTTCCCAAATCGTTTAATTTTCTGTAACTGTAACTCAATTACTGAATTGACTAACGAAGTATTCTTAAAAAAAGTAGGTCCTAAAAAAGATGAGGCGGATTTTGTGTCAATTACCTAATGCAATATTTAAGTAGTATTTCTCTAAAATATTTATCTTACTTGACTTTTATGATTCAATTACTCATTACTTTCTCTTCCATCATGTATCAAAACCATTACAAATTTGTATTCTTTTTTTAGCATGTGATAAGTTTATTTTAATACGAACGATAAACGTAGGTAATACCAGCTTTTTTGCAAAATTAACCCCGGGATTAATATAAAGGTTCAGAATTTACGTTATGCAAAATATTAGAATTAAAGGATATAAAAGTAACGTTACCTTTACAAAAATATGATAACAAATGAAATTTTAATTAGCAGTTACATTACATATAAAAGTTAGTTTTAAGAGAACACCATCAATCTGTATTATTTCTACACTGTGAACTCAGGAGAAATGAGCTTAGGTATTTACTTTTAACTTTCTGTGAATAGTTATCATAAAGTTAAGAAATATAATATTATGTAATATTGTGTACGAAAAAAACATAAATTGAGCAAAACAAACTTATTGTTAACTCGGAACTAATTTTTATATTTCATTTACAATATTAGAATTAAAGAAATTAGATGTCGTGTGTAAGTCGGAGACCAAACGTAAGGGCAGTGGTACTGAAGAGCTCCCTGGCGGGGCGTTAGCTCTATGGTCCGGAGTCCCGGAGAGCGAGAACACCTGCCAGGGAGTGTGGGTACTGCTGTCTTCTCAGTTGGTCGATGTTATGACTGAATATAAGGTTGTGAACTCAAGACTCCTCTGGGTTCGCTTTAAATTGGGACTGATGAAGTTATTCCTTTTGGCTGTTTATGCGCCGGTAGCTTCGTCGGCCAGGGCTGAGCTGGAGGATTTTTGGGAGAATGTAAGAGAAGTTCTAGATTTGGCTAGGGGAAACGAAAGAATTGTTGTATGTGGTGATTTGAATGGATGGGTTGGTACCGCTCGCCCAGAGTACGAGTCGGTACTTGGAAAGTTTGGCGATAAAAGGGTTAATGATGCTGGCAAGCTTATACTGACGGTATGCAAGGAAAAGGGTCTTCTTGTCACAGACACTATGTTTAATCACAAGAAAATCCATATGTATACTAGAGAAAGAAAGAATGAGAGAAGTATGATCGATTTGTTCCTGGTGGATGACCGACTGCGAAAACAGGTGATGGATACGCGAGTGTTCAGGGGTGCTAACCTGGGAACGGATCACTATCTAGTGATTACTAGATTTAGGGGTCTGTTCGCGGGTTGGCGCTACCGGACGGCAGTAACAGAACCACAGTCGGTCTGTCGCATCCGAAGCTGGAAGCTTCAGGAAGCGGATACTAAGGACAAATATCATGCGAGGGTAGCCGAAAAGCTTGACACCGTCGATGGCAGATAGGAATGTGTGGAAATAACATGGCAGAACCTTAGCGATGGAATGGTAAGTGCAGCAGAAGAAGTGTGTGGAACAACAAAAAGAGGCAGTAGTAAAAGAAGAGATGCATGGTGGAATGATGAAGTGAAAGAAGCTGTAAAGAAGAAGAAGAAAGCATGGTTAGACTACTTGGCCTCTAGTAATGATAAGAATATGAGAGAGAAGATGAAAGAAAGATATAAGCTGCAGAAAGTTCACACGAAAGCATTGATTGAGGAATGCGTGAAAGGTGTAGAATGGAAGCGGACGAAAGGTTGTCGCACAACTTCAAGGAGAACTCCAAACTCTTCTGGAAAGAGGTTGGAAGGACCCGAAGTGGTGCGACGGCCTTAAGAATGAACAAAGTGCTTTTGACAACTAATGACGTCCTCTCAGAAAAATCGGACGTCATGCAGCGATGGAGTGAATTTTATAGAGAAATGTATGCGTGTGATGATCTTAGTGAGGGATCCGGAGATGACGCCGTGACTGGTACGCCAGACCCGGACCTCGATGACACTGAGGTCATCAGTATGAAAGAGATTGAACGTGCGATTCGAAGTTTGAAATGTGGTAAGGCTGCGGGACTAGACAGAGTTACTGCTGAAATGGTCAAGTATTGTGGGCCTCGCGTCTGGGACAGCTTTCATCTGCTGTGCAATTTGTGCTAGCGGACGGGGGATGTCCCGGATGATTGGCGATCCGCAGTCATTGTGCCTTTATATAAAGGTAAAGGTTCACATTATGACTGCGGGTGCTATCGGGCGATCAGCTTGACCAGTTTAGCAAGTAAAGTTTACTCAAAAGTTTTGACACGTTTGACAGGATGCAAGAGAAATCGGAAAGATTTCTATGGGAGGCACAATGCGGATTTAGACCTGGAAGAGGATGTTTGAATCAAATGTTTTCTCTCCGCATGGTCACGGAAAAGCTTCTGGCTGCTAACCAGAGGATTTTCTGTGCTTTTGTGGATCTTGAGAAAGCATTTGATAAGGTTGTAAGGAAGAAAATGTGGGAACTGTTGCCGGGGTATGGTGTGGATGGTCGATTGCTAAGGGCTGTGCAGTCACTTTACTGTGACTGTAAAGCCTGTGTGTGGGTAGGGCATGACTTGTCACCCATTTTTAGCGTCCAAACGGGCGTAAAACAGGGTTGTGTCATGTCTTCCTGGCTGTTCATACTGTATCTCGACAGCTGTTTACAGAAGCTGAAAGATAGCTGTTTGGGTGTGAAATTGGGTGACATAAAAGTAAATTGTCTGCTGTATGCTGATGATGCAGTGCTTATTGCACCATCAGAGGCAGAACTGCAGGCATCAGTCACGTGTATGAAAGAGGAATGTGAAATTAAAGGTCACTATTTGAATGCTAATAAAACTTAGGTTCTGGTATTTGAAAGGGACGAAGAGAGAACGAAGTGTGAAATATGGGTAAATCAGGAATGTCTAGAACAGGTAAATGAAATTGTATACTTGGGGAGTGCTTTTAGCCGGGATGGAAGATGTGATTTAGATGTGGACAGGCGTATCGCTGCCGGGAACAAAATCAATTAAAATTAGATGATAATACTTAATATAGAAGAATTATGAGAAGACCTTTGAAAAGGCAACGTTTGTGGGATTACCTTCCGCAGGATCTCAATTTCATATCTTGCAGGTTTTTGATCAAATTTATTTTGCTCGCGTACGACGATTTTTCAAAGCGAGCGCTGATCCCCTGAAATACCACGGCTTTGCTCTTATTCATTATTAAATTTGATTGACAAACAAAATATGAATATATTTTGATCGAGCCGTTAACAAAAGTCTTTACAATTACCTACAGTGAATGAACAAAAAAAGATGTATTTTGTTTTAAATCCAGAGAACTTTTAAAAAATTTTGGTTAAGTAAAATTATAAAGTTTTATATTTACCCGTAAAACATTTCAAAAAGGACCTTCAAGAAAAGCATTAAAAGACAATTACAAATTTAAATAATCTTTACCAAGAATTTATAACATCAAGCTACAAAAGGATTCAACCCACACTAGGGTCTAATTTGAGTTAGGTATGCTAAAATAATCCTTAGTATCCACACTACAGTCACAAATGGCTCAAACACAAATACAGGCCGATAAAAGCAAAATCACGTACAAGTCAAAGACAATTGTACTGACCTATTCCTTTTAACTGAAAATGGAAATGGAATTCCATATTAGTCCTCAGGGATGTCAACGCGTCTGTATTTTGATCCTCATTCGAGAAAAAATGTAGATGTCTATGGGTCATAGCATCTACTTATCGTCAGGTGGACTGTGTCTTTTATCCTAGTTCTATGTTTAATAAAACTCGGTGTTATAATGTATGGTATACTCTTGACACACAGCATGACTTCAGAAAAGGACGGTCCATATTATCGAATTTGCCTCACTCTCATAATCCGATGGAGTTGTTGAATTGGATGAAACACCATCAACTTCCTGACTCCGGGCTGCTACTGAGAATTAACTACTACTTAAATAACTGATTTTGGCCCGACCCGAAACTCGAACTAAAGACCTCATAATATTTTCCAGTGTTCCCTTCATCACTACTGCCTATCACTAATCCACTGCTGAACATATCCCCCCCCCCAAGTAATGCCACAAAGAACGGTCCCGATCCACCTGCATACCCATCATTTGACGGTTCTTTGAGATATATGGCCGACCAATTGCCATTTCAGCTTACTAATCCATTGAGCTATGTCAGTTACTCTGGTTCTACTGCGGATATCCTCATTTAAGTCTATCACGCACAGAAACCCCGAGCATAGCCCTCTCTATAGCTCGCTGAACGACATTGAACCTCCTCATACGGTCTATAGCTTATCACTGGTAACACGCACTGGTTAAACAAACTTCTTTTGAGGTTTTGAGGTATGCCTGATGAGAAGATGTGTCGTAATCTTCCGAACGCTGCTCAGACGAGTAGAATCCGTTGATTGACCACTCAGTCGAAGTTGGACTTACCTCATCTGCCTATTTGTCCCAGCTAAACATATTCGTCAACAATTTCGAGGTTATAGTGCTCCCAAGAACTACCGGCATAGGTGTGACATGGACGTTACACATGACTTTTGTTTTGTCTATGTTTATCTTAAGACCTTTTCGTTGGGAGACACTATTGAGGTCACTGAGCATAGTGCTTAGGTCCTCCTGTGATTCTGCTATAAGGATACACGTCAATATACGTCGGCGAATCGAAGGTTAGTGATTTACTCGCCATTGACGTTAATACTGTATCTTTTCTAGTCCAGTAGCTTGTAAACGTCTTCCAATGCAGCGAAGAAGAGTTTCGGGGATATAACATCACACTGTCTTACATCCCTCTGCAGTTGTATAGGTTTTATTCTCTAGTTCTTTACTTCGATAGCCATCGTAGCGCTACTGTACACCACTTCAGAACTTCGATATAGTGACAGTCAACTTGGGACCGCTAAAGGGACTGTAGCTCTACCGAAATTTCGACGGAAACTTTTCTCATAGTCCACATATACACAAAGTGGCAGGTTATACTTTTCTGAAGTCTTTTCTACAGTTTGCTGAAGGATATGTATGTGGTATATGGTGCTAAAGTCCTTTTAAAAACCGAGTTGTTCGGGAGGCTAGAAGTCGTTGAGTACGCGTGCAAAATGGTTATTAATGACTCTCGAAAACAGCAAGTATACGCGGCTTAGAAGGGAAATCGGTCTGTAGTTCTTCAAGAGAGCATTGTCACCAAAAAACAAGACCACTGCACTTCTGCTCCACGTCTCCGGAATGGTCTGAAGGACTTCAAGTACCAGTTTTCCGCCCGCTTTCTGAAGCTAATTTATAAATTCCATCTTCACCAAGGGACTAGCCGTATTAAAGGTGCTGGAGAGTCATTCTAATCTCGCTTAGACTAACATCCAGGATATCATCGGAATAGTGTCGGATAAGACTTGCTCTTGGATCGTTACTCATATTTGCGTGTGGCTCCAACGAAGACGTGTACAGCTGCCCATAGAATCTCTCAATCTCACTGAAATACACAGTTCGTTAGTGTCCCGGAAACGATACTACTACATGCGGTCTTCAGCTTCGACTGTTGGCTCTTTCTGGCATACAGATTCTGGCAAAGACTTTGGGGGCTTGATTCCGCTCGATCGCTTCGTCAATACAAGCTGTATTGAAGTTGCGTAAGTCCCGCCGCATGCTTTTTGAGATCTGAATTTCCCTACCTTCAGCTCACCGTTCTCTCTTGTGTCTAGTTTTGCATTGAAGTCTCCCATTAACACCGTATAATGGGTTTTGTAGGAATGCGTGGCTTTAGAGATATCCTCATACATTTCCTCCACCTCCTCATCGGGATGTGCCGAGGTTGTTGCGTAAACCTGTATTACCTTCAACGAATACCGTTTTCACTGATTCTAAGTATAAGGTACGCAACCCTCGTCGACACACTCACAATCATTACAATGTTGTTAACGAGAGACTTGAGAACGCTAAATCCTTGGGACAGATGGTTCTCGGTAATAGAACAAGTTGCCGGATTTGAGGATTACCGTGTCCTTCCCCTCTCTTCAAACCTCATATAATCCTATAAATATCCCAGCGCAAATTGTCTACCTCTTCTTCCAGCTCCAGGATCATCTTGTCAATCCTCAGCCTGCGTGTGTTTTATTTTGCCAGGTCGAGTCGTATGAGATAACCGAACCTCCACTGGAGATTCTTAGCACCCCGTGCCCCGCCGTTACCATGATACCACCGTAGCCAGAAATAGCGGAGCCGCCGGGGACTGAGGGCTGCTTTTTGTGACTCTCGTCATGGGTGTATTACCATAGTTGCCACGCTTGGCAAACGGCAGTTTTTATTGTAATTTGTAGTTATCCGAAAGATGCTGTTACCCATCTCCTGTCTCAGTTTGTCTCCTGTCATCAATCATCAGCTGTCTCCTCTTACGACACCCACGGGAAAATATGGGGTAGTGGGTATCCTTACCCGCCATTACACTGGCACGGTGTTCCCTTACATCACACTAAACTTAGTACTTGCCATAATTGGTAAAAATTGTGTCATCACCAAAATAAGTAATTAAATTTTAACTTTTTTTCCATTAAAAAATATATTCTAAACAAGATGTTACAGGCTCAAAAAGGACTAGACGATTAACCATTTTACATTGGTAGTGGTATTACAAATTGATATTTCTAATTTGATACTCGACACGCAAGTCAAAATATATTGTAATTTATTTCTTTGTTTATTTTATTTATATATAATAATATTAATTTTAAGTTATTTATACGCACGTTACCACACGTATCTACTAATGTGAAGTGAGATTTTGCTAAATTTTAAGAAAGTTAAGTAAAAATAAAATAAATATTCAAAACAGTGACAGCCTTATGCCAAACAATAATTATACAGAAAAGTAGGAAAATGAAAAGTGAAATTTGCACTAATTTATTACAGCAATTTATATTCATGCCGGCAACACAAATGTTTCGAATGCTGTCAACTCTGTCTTACAGTCTATCCAATTCCCAACAACTTTAAATATTTATGTTCGTGGACAGTTTTCCAGCCACGGACAATGTTGGTATTTACTAGAAATGTAAAAGCTATGCTTATCATTTGCAGTAGTATTTTTAGATCACTCAATATTTAATGATTACTAAGATATTGTTTTTATCTAAAAGCTATCCTCTACATCAATTTTAATATTAAATAATGTGAACTAAGGCTCTATCTAAATTGGTGAATTGGTTAATAATTTGCATTTAAATGGCACTAGAACTAAATGTATAAAAATTCATAACTCTAAATGTCAAGCATCTAAATATCAATGTAATTGTAAATGGAGAGGGGCTGAGTCTTGTCCACCATTTTACTTGGAATCACCCTAGACGCGAAGCTTCAATGGGACTCCCATATATCAAAACTAGCAAAGAGACTTAGCTCTGCAGCATATACTGTAAAAAGATTAGAAATCTTACCAGTTTTGAAACAGCGAGACTAGTTTACTTTAGCTATTTCCATAGCATAATTTGGTACGGTATTTTGCTATTGGGATCGCGATTAACACTGAAATTATATATGTTTACAGAAGAGGGCCATAAGATCAATCTGCTCGTATGTATGATCTAAACAAAAATTTAAGGAAATTAATATATTAACTGTGGCCTCTCAATACATTATTGAAAATGTAATATACGTACACAAAAATAAAAGTAGTTTACAAAAATAAGTGATATTCATTGTGTTAATATTAGGAACCGACATAAGTTAGTAGTACCGGTTACTCGATTCCATTTGATTGTCATTAATTTCATGGGGCGATGTATATGCTTTTACAACAAAATTCTAGAAAATATACTAAATTTAACCTGCTCATAGTTCAACCCTGAAGACTAAGATGGAATTCTTCGTTTCCAGTAAAAAGGATCTCCAGTTATCTACGCTGACCATTTGTAACACAGCAAGCAAGCAAGAAGCACTACGCTGTTATTTTGTGAGAATGTGGTAATGCCCGGGTCGAGCCAACTTATTCGTGTTGCAAACACAATAAAGCTACAGCATAGCTCTACCACGTGTGAAACCCTAACAAATACGATTAGTCTTAAAAAAGCCTTTCTTGTTTTTAAAATACAAAATTATATTGAAAAAGAAATCAGCGCCACAAAATTTTTCATAATACTTCATTTATACAATAATAAATTCTATCATTCCCAAATAATACAGAAATTGTTTACTTGACAGTAAGTAATTGTTGAACAGTAAATGTCGTGTTATCTTTAACTTTATTACTGAAGATATCAACCAAAAATGCTTAAAATGTTATATAAATTTAAAAAAACTTTCGTTGAAATTGAATGAAATCATGATTGATAGAGAAATACAGGGATGTTTTAGGCGAAAATAATTTAAATGAAATGGAACTTCATATCAGATATAATATTATTTTTTGAAATAAATAGGAAGACATAATATTATAGTGAATAAGTAACTTCGTAGAGCCTTGCACTAACGTATAATGGGTGCAACAATTCAACAACCTAGTTTGAGTTGACCGGGAAAGGACTGCGTTCACACAAAACACCAGGCACGACGCAGACTTGTATCTGGTAGATTTGTATAAGGGTAAAAACATAAGAATACTTTTTGCTTGTAACTAGGATTTCGTGTTATTTATAAGAAAGGACTGCATTGCCTAGAGCATCAGTTTATTATAAGGACTGTGTGCTCGTTTGTCACCCCTTAATTTTATAAATATGCCTCCGCACGCAATAGGAAAACCAAAATAACTTCTTGATTATTTTTGGTATTTTTATGCCGCATCAAAATTTCAGGAAGCAGAAGGCAAGTTCATAACGCCACCCATAACGCCATACTACAACACCTTATATAATTACAACCATATTTTTAAATTTTGCTAATTTAACTTTAACTCCTTTAACTAACCTCCTAACTTTTAACTCCATGATAAAAAGACAAAAATGTTAAATGAGTTTTTTTTTTCGGAACTTATGTACAGAAATAAACGCCTACTAAGTTTTAATCTAATAGAGTTGTTATGAAATTTATTTTAAGAGAGATTAACCAAAATACTGATGTTGTACAAAGTATGAATTATACTTACCTACAAAGGAAATTATAAATTTAAAGTTATAAAATATTTTACATGGGGAAATGTCTACGTATTCCCGCCTCGCGGGAGTAAGGACGGGTAATTATGTCGGACTCTATTAAGTAGCTGTAATAATGTGAAAATAAAATGTTTATGTTTCATTTTTGAGATTTCAACCATCACATGCCCTAAGATATACTGATTAAAATGAATAAAAATTATACAAATTATATATCCGCCATCGACTTCAACTTTATCACAGCAAGTGTTCTTCCGACGAGAACGCTTAAGTTGAAGACGTTACTTGAGCTGAAATACTTAATAAGATAATAATAATCTTTATTTAAACTTATCAAAGTTAAAAATGTATGTACATATTGATTATATATGTTTGCTCTCAAAGGATTCAATTTATACTTTAGCTTCATTAAGCTTTCTTGAAAACTAAACTTGTGTCTTGTTCCTATTCATCATTTCAATACCGTATAGATACTTACGCGATGGAGCCACGCTTCATCGAATTACAGGTACTGTACGAATGATTCGGCTCGGGAAAACACGGATTTCGACTCGCACCAAATATCTGCTTGAAATAGCAACGGGAATATGAAATATGTTAATAAATGCGATGAATAATAAAATCCATCAAAACTAGTTTCATTTAAATATCAGTTTTTAGTTCTAAAGTTTCCTAGTAACATTTGAGCAGCTGCTGATGTTTTAACTGTTCCACGGAACCATTTTAAACTTAGTTCTGCCGGAACTGCTCCACTTTTATTAAATTGGGCACTTGGGTTCGGAGTTCATTAATACAGTTTTAAGTGACTTTAAGAGTAGCTTTTCCTGGTTTCGAAATTTAAAAAACAAAGTAAAGGAAAATAACTTTTTACAGTGTATTTATTTGAAAATAACTTGAATTTTTAAAATAGTAATAATAATATTCACTACATTATATCGTCGCGTGGGTGTCGTAAGAGGTGACATAGGGAAACTATAACAAGAAATGGGTAGCAGCATCTTCCTAATAACAACTGAAAATTTAAAAAAAATTGCGGTTGCCAACCCGCCTGCCAAGCGTAGCAGCTACGTAACCAAGCAAACTCCTATGGCAAAATATGATGCAATCTATGGGGAGGCCTATGTACAGCAGTAAACTTTTATAGGTTATAATAGATGCATAAGGGATTAGTGGATATGTTACAATCTCCACTTTCTTTACGAGAGTTAAGAATACGTTTGAAAGGTATTGTAACGCATCAAAAATGCATTTCAGTACTTTTCTACCGACTTCAAAAGTGAGACGGTACTCAATTCGACTGTATGTTTTTTTTGTTTTTTTATGTGTGTTACGTCATAACGTTTTTCTGGATGAACAGATTTCGATGATTCTTTTTTATTTGAAAGCTGATGCTTCTCATGTGGTCTCATATTAATTTGATCAAGGCCTGACCAATAGTTTTTGAGTTATCCTTAACAATTTATATTGAAGTCGGTTGTACAAAATTTTTAATTTTTTTTTATAGGATAGGGTGACAAACGAGCACACAGTCCACCTGATATTAAGTGGTTGCTGTGACCCATAGACATCTACCTTTATCTATCCATCTATCCATAGATATCTATCTTTACACTACACAGCATCATTAAGCCAATATTTTACGCTGGTATTCTATGAGAGCGTGGTCCTTCCCCGGTCGAACCGACCCATTCGTGCTACAACTATACTACTAATATACTCGTAGCTGCAGCATAGCACTACCACGTGCAAAATTATTTTACTTATTTTAAGCCAGTGCTTGTAATAAATAAGAAAAGATCAGAATTCCATCTGGTGATTACTTATATTGATGTATATTGTAAAAATCTATAGAACTAAAATGGACGTAAATCTCTATTTTATTTACTTCTGTAATGTTCTTCAGTATACTAATTTATTAAGGATGGATAAAATAATAAAAACTCATATTTTGCGAGATCGATGCTGCCAGTGTCACACTTGTAGTCACAATAAATTTTAAAAAAGGAAAAAGAGAAATTAACACAACGATACAATAATCCGCTAGTTCAATATTTGATAAACAAGTAAAAAGACCTTCATGACTATTTTTATAAAGAGTTTGTTCTTCTTTGTGTGTAGATACAAGTGATTTTTTTAAATTATGTACTCTAAAAATTTACTATACCACTTTTTTTTCATATTCTTACATTATCATCCGATTCTGAGCACTGTTAAAAATTTCAAGTCTCAGCTTATCGGGAAGTGCTCGAAATTTGAGTTGCAAGATTCCGCCTGGGACAACAGACAAACAAGAAAGTGACTTAATAAAAACATGCCTACAACTGCTAGCCAGATGAGGGTTTTAAGCATGACAGAGTCCACCACACTGCCTCATAACAAACGGCTTTTCTTTTGCCGTTCCTTCCTCGGTCAGAGCTCAGTCTTTTCATACTTCGTAAAATGGTTTTGTGAGTTGTGCTATAGCACTAATTATGTTATTAGTCGGCATTGCCAGCGATCACCAAAAACGTAATTAGTTCCACATATTATATACTATGTGTAACCGGCATAGTCCAACGGATTAGTAAGACAACCGATCGGGATGAAAGGCTATCGAGTGTAGGGTAATGCAGGAAATCGACGAACGCAGGTGGCTCAGGACCGTGCTTTGTGGCATTCTATGGGGGAGGTCTATGTTCAGCAGTGGACTGACGGCTGTAATCATGATAATAATTATGATTATACTATAATTAAGTAAACTTAGCGATTTTCATAATGGCTAAAATATCTGTTACAAGATTATCGCACCAAATTAAAAAATAATAATAATTTTACAATGAGATGAAAAAAGTATAGCAAAGTAACTGCCTATTTAAATTCCATAGGGGGTGTGCCCTTAGTCCACTTTCATTTGTAAAAGGGTTTTGGAACGAGAAAAAGTTCTTGACGTTATCGTGGTTAATCAGCACTTAAAATTGCGAGTAACAATTTCAGTGGGGCCGTGGAGAATTGAAGTTAAATCGCACTGCGAACTTTATTGTTAAAACACATAAATTTGTGACCTATGTAAAGATTAACATAGATTAACATAGATAAATTTTATTTAAAATACATATACATAATATATAAAATCTGAAAATTGAATTACACTCAAGTAGCGCTTAAGAAGTTTTACTTGCAAAGTGAAACTTGAAGTAAAAATTTAAAAAAAAAGATTACAAGCTTCAAAATAAGTATATAACAATAGTATAATTAAGCCGTCAAGAAGTATAAAAAATATACAAACCTGTGACTGAACGTAATGAATAAGAAGCGTGGCACTCTGGTACTGCTGTGGGCAATTTGTTACCAAACATGAAAATTCTGAGAAATTCTTCATACCATAAAACAATTGAGTAATGGTTTTTTCACGTTATTTGTTATCAGTTCCATTATTCTTATATTGAATGTAACAAAAGGTTGAAAGTTAAAATCTTCACAGCTCATATACATGCCTCCTCTTATTTCTGAGATTGTTTTATGGAAGAGTAGGTCGGTGCGCCGCTGCAGTATATATTGGCAAACTTCACATGTTCTCGAAATTACCTTATACAGTAAGGGTGACGATCGAGCAAACAGTCCAACTGAGGATAAGTGGATAGTTCACCTGAGGGTAGTGGCCGTATATACATGATAGAGCCATGCTGCAGCTATATTTCTAGTACAGTTGTAACACGAATGGGTCGGCTCGACCGGGGAAGGACCACGCTCTCACTTCTGTGAGAGCGTGGTATTCTTACCAGCGTAAAATAGCAGCTTAATGCTGCTGTGTTTCGTATGGTGAGTGTAGAGAACCGGACACCCTTTTTACTGGAAACGAGGCATTCCATCTTAGTCCTCACGGGTGACTACGCTACATTTTGATATTCGTAATCGAGGATAAATGTACATGTCTATGGGCCACAGCAACCACTTACCATCAGGTGGACTGTGTGCTCGTTTGTCACCCTTATCCTATAAAAAAAGACATCTACATGTATCGATTATTATAAGAGTGAAAATTCAGATTCGTTATCACTTCTAAAACTACCAAACGAACTAAAATAAAATGCCTCGTTTCCAGCAAATAGTCTCACTGGTTTCTACACTCACCATACAAAACACAGCAGCATAATGCTGCTATTTTACGTTGATATTCTATGAGAGCGTGGGGTTTTTCCGATCGAGCCGACCTGTTCGTGCTAAAACCATTATATAGCTGCTGTTTGATAAAAACAGCATTTTATTTAAAATTATAATTAACCATTTCATAGGTGCCGGCGTGGTAGAAAAATCGTTAGAGTATTATAAATTTACACATAACCCCCGCAACTCTCCTGGTATTGCAGTTACTGACGGGCATTGATCGACACTTACCATCAGGTAAGCCGCATGCTCGTTTGCCCCCTCTTGTATATATAAAAAAGCTACTACACCTTCGTGAATGATTAAATTAAATTAACAAGCTTTTGAACTGTAAAATTAGCTTAGAATATTTAATATACACCTTGTATTTGTGACAGTTTCAAATCTTTTACGAGTATTCAAAAATCAATAAACCTTTTACTGCATGTCACGTAAACAATAAAATAAGGTCGCGCAAAAATGAACATGACGCAACCCTCTTTATACTCGTACGGTGCCAAAAACGGATCTTACGTCATCCTGAACAAATGTTTACGGAAATATTATTTGTTTTATAAATTGCTTTAAAAATCAAGGACTTAACTTATATTTACGCGGACATTACATATTGAATAAAACTACTTTTACGGATTCTATCGCGTTTAATTAACTTATTTTTAAATTCCCAACAGTAAAAATTGCTTTTACATTATATTGTCAATAGCTTTTGAACGTAGCTATAGATTTATTATTAAATTTGCCATGGCTTACGTACCATTTTATACAAGAAACTTATGTAAGAACGAGTTCAATTTGTAAAATATTAAATAAATTATACACATGAAAGAATTGAACCCATTGTATGTACCATAGAAATATTTTCTGGTATTTGCTGAAAATTATTTCTGTTTATATAATATTACTTGAACAAACGATACTAAGATAGTCGAATAATTTTTTTTTTATTTTTTCACTACAAGCAACATTACGCAGGTCAAAGATACGCAACTTAGCATGAGTCCAAACTAATTGTGGTTCACCTGAAATAAAGACCTGCTGCAAATGTTACTCATATGTATGACACTGTTAAGATTCTATATAACTTTCAACATAGTGGCAACATGTGTATCTTTCTGAAAAATATTATGACCATAATTAACTAGTTAGACATAGACTTATGTTAACCTAATTGCTACGCTTGTACGACTTTATCAACGCCTTTCACCTTTACCACTGACTATTAGTATTATCATTTGCTTGCAACAGTCCACTGTTGAACATAACCCATTCCCATGGTGCTCCACTGAGCCCGGTCTTCACGCATCCAGTTGCTGCCAGCCGCCTTACGCAGATCATCGCTCCATCTGACCAGGGAACGTCCCACACTGCGTTTACATTATTCTATGACACATCTACTCCAATGATCATCACTTCTTTGACAGATGTGTCCAACCCATTGCTCTATCAGCCCATTTCAAATGCGAAAGGCTATGTCGTTAACCTTGGTTCTCCGTTTTATTATTTGCTTTGGTTTATTTTCAATTCTCTACGCCGCGTTTTATTTGGGGACTATTAAATCTAATCTCTTAGTTAAGTTTATATAATACGCCAGTTTTATTTTTATTTTATCATCGGTTCATAGCAGTCTATGACTTGAAAATGATTCATCTATGTCTATGTCTTTCCCAAATCGTTTAATTTTCTGTAACTGTAACTCAATTACTGAATTGACTAACGAAGTATTCTTAAAAAAAGTAGGTCCTAAAAAAGATGAGGCGGATTTTGTGTCAATTACCTAATGCAATATTTTAGTAGTATTTCTCTAAAGTATTTATCTTACTTGACTTTTATGATTCAATTACTCATTACTTTCTCTTCCATCATGTATCAAAACCATTACTAATTTGTATTCTTTTTTTAGCATGTGATAAGTTTATTTTAATACGAACGATAAACGTAGGTAATACCAGCTTTTTTGCAAAATTAACC
Organism: Parnassius mnemosyne; assembly: GCA_963668995.1. Taxonomy (NCBI): domain Eukaryota; kingdom Metazoa; phylum Arthropoda; class Insecta; order Lepidoptera; family Papilionidae; genus Parnassius; species Parnassius mnemosyne. Next base: position 17,033,899 of record CAVLGL010000035.1, on the reverse strand, counting down.
CCGGGATTAATATAAAGGTTCAGAATTTACGTTATGCAAAATATTAGAATTAAAGGATATAAAAGTAACGTAATACCTTTACAAAAATATTATAACAAATGAAATTTTAATTAGCAGTTACATTACATATAAAAGTTAGTTTTATGAGAACACCATCAATCTGTATTATTTCTACACTGTGAACTCAGGAGAAATGAGCTTAGGTATTTACTTTTAACTTTTTTTAAGTGAATAGTTATCATAAAGTTAAGAAATATAATGTTATGTAATATTGTGTACGAAAAAAACATAAATTGAGCAAGACAAACTTATTGTTAACTCGGAACAAATTTTTATATTTCATTTACAATATTAGAATTAAAGAAATTAGATGTCGTGTGTAAGTCGGAGACCAAAACGTAAGGGCAGTGGTACTGAAGAGCTCCCTGGCGGGGCGTTAGCTCTATGGTCCGGAGTCCCGGAGAGCGAGAACGCCTGCCAGGGAGTGTGGGTACTGCTGTCTTTTCAGTTGGTCGATGTTATGACTGAATATAAGGTTGTGAACTCAAGACTCCTCTGGGTTCGCTTTAAATTGGGACTGATGAAGTTATTCCTTTTGGCTGTTTATGCGCCGGTAGCTTCGTCGGCCAGGGCTGAGCTGGAGGATTTTTGGGAGAATGTAAGAGAAGTTCTAGATTTGGCTAGGGGAAACGAAAGAATTGTTGTATGTGGTGATTTGAATGGATGGGTTGGTACCGCTCGACCAGAGTACGAGTCGGTACTTGGAAAGTTTGGCGATAAAAGGGTTAATGATGCTGGCAAGCTTATACTGGCGGTATGCAAGGAAAAGGGTCTTCTTGTCACAGACACTATGTTTAATCACAAGAAAATCCATATGTATACTAGAGAAAGAAAGAATGAGAGAAGTATGATCGATTTGTTCCTAGTGGATGACCGACTGCGAAAACAGGTGATGGATACGCGAGTGTTCAGGGGTGCTAACCTGGGAACGGATCACTATCTAGTGATTACTAGATTTAGGGGTCTGTTCGCGGGTTGGCGCTACCGGACGGCAGTAACAGAACCACAGTCGGTCTGTCGCATCCGAAGCTGGAAGCTTCAGGAAGCGGATACTAAGGACAAATATCATGCGAGGGTAGCCGAAAAGCTTGACACCATCGATGGCAGATAGGAATGTGTGGAAATAACATGGCAGAACCTTAGCGATGGTATGGTAAGTGCAGCAGAAGCAGTGTGTGGAACAACAAAAAGAGGCAGTAGTAAAAGAAGAGATGCATGGTGGAATGATGAAGTGAAAGAAGCTGTAAAGAAGAAGAAGAAAGCATGGTTAGACTACTTGGCCTCTAGTAATGATAAGAATATGAGAGAGAAGATGAAAGAAAGATATAAGCTGCAGAAAGTTCACACGAAAGCATTGATTGAGGAATGCGTGAAAGGTGTAGAATGGAAGCGGACGAAAGGTTGTCGCACAACTTCAAGGAGAACTCCAAACTCTTCTGGAAAGAGGTTGGAAGGACCCGAAGTGGTGCGACGGCCTTAAGAATGAACAAAGTGCTTTCGACAACTAATGACGTCCTCTCAGAAAAATCGGACGTCATGCAGCGATGGAGTGAATTTTATAGAGAAATGTATGCGTGTGATGATCTTAGTGAGGGATCCGGAGATGACGCCGTGTCTGGTACGCCAGACCCGGACCTCGATGACACTGAGGTCATCAGTATGAAAGAGATTGAACGTGCGATTCGAAGTTTGAAATGTGGTAAGGCTGCGGGACTAGACAGAGTTACTGCTGAAATGGTCAAGTATTGTGGGCCTCGCGTCTGGGACAGCTTTCATCTGCTGTGCAATTTGTGCTAGCGGACGGGGGATGTCCCGGATGATTGGCGATCCGCAGTCATTGTGCCTTTATATAAAGGTAAAGGTTCACATTATGACTGCGGGTGCTATCGGGCGATCAGCTTGACCAGTTTAGCAAGTAAAGTTTACTCAAAAGTTTTGACACGTTTGACAGGATGCAAGAGAAATCGGAAAGATTTCTATGGGAGGCACAATGCGGATTTAGACCTGGAAGAGGATGTTTGAATCAAATGTTTTCTCTCCGCATGGTCACGGAAAAGCTTCTGGCTGCTAACCAGAGGATTTTCTGTGCTTTTGTGGATCTTGAGAAAGCATTTGATAAGGTTGTAAGGAAGAAAATGTGGGATCTGTTGCCAGGGTATGGTGTGGATGGTCGATTGCTAAGGGCTGTGCAGTCACTTTACTGTGACTGTAAAGCCTGTGTGTGGGTAGGGCATGACCTGTCACCCATTTTTAGCGTCCAAACGGGCGTAAAACAGGGTTGTGTCATGTCTTCCTGGCTGTTCATACTGTATCTCGACAGCTGTTTACAGAAGCTGAAAGATAGCTGTTTGGGTGTGAAATTGGGTGACATAAAAGTAAATTGTCTGCTGTATGCTGATGATGCAGTGCTTATTGCACCATCAGAGGCAGAACTGCAGGCATTAGTCACGTGTATGAAAGAGGAATGTGAAATTAAAGGTCACTATTTGAATGCTAATAAAACTTAGGTTCTGGTATTTGAAAGGGACGAAGAGAGAACGAAGTGTGCAATATGGGTAAATCAGGAATGTCTAGAACAGGTAAATGAAATTGTATACTTGGGGAGTGCTTTTAGCCGGGATGGAAGATGTGATTTAGATGTGGACAGGCGTATCGCTGCCGGGAACAAAATCAATTAAAATTAGATGATAATACTTAATATAGAAGAATTATGAGAAGACCTTTGAAAAGGCAACGTTTGTGGGATTACCTTCCGCAGGATCTCAATTTCATATCTTGCAGGTTTTTGATCAAATTTATTTTGCTCGCGTACGATGATTTTTCAAAGCGAGCGCTGATCCCCTGAAATACCACGGCTTTGCTCTTATTCATTATTAAATTTGATTGACAAACAAAATATGAATATATTTTGATCGAGCCGTTAACAAAAGTCTTTACAATTACCTACAGTGAATGAACAAAAAAAGATGTATTTTGTTTTAAATCCAGAAAACTTTTAAAAAATTTTGGTTAAGTAAAATTATAAAGTTTTATATTTACCCGTAAAACATTTCAAAAAGGACCTTCAAGAAAAGCATTAAAAGACAATTACAAATTTAAATAATCTTTACCAAGAATTTATAACATCAAGCTACAAAAGGATTCAACCCACACTAGGGTCTAATTTGAGTTAGGTATGCTAAAATAATCCTTAGTATCCACACTACAGTCACAAATGGCTCAAACACAAATACAGGCCGATAAAAGCAAAATCACGTACAAGTCAAAGACAATTGTACTGACCTATTCCTTTTAACTGAAAATGGAAATGGAATTCCATATTAGTCCTCAGGGATGTCAACGCGTCTGTATTTTGATCCTCATTCGAGGAAAAATGTAGATGTCTATGGGTCATAGCATCTACTTATCGTCAGGTGGACTGTGTCTTTTATCCTAGTTCTATGTTTAATAAAACTCGGTGTTATAATGTATGGTATACTCTTGACACACAGCATGACTTCAGAAAAGGACGGTCCATAGTATCGAATTTGCCTCACTCTCATAATCCGATGGAGTTGTTGAATTGGATGAAACACCATCAACTTCCTGACTCCGGGCTGCTACTGAGAATTAACTACTACTTAAATAACTGATTTTGGCCCGACCCGAAACTCGAACTAAAGACCTCATAATATTTTCCAGTGTTCCCTTCATCACTACTGCCTATCACTAATCCACTGCTGAACATATCCCCCCCCCCCCCAAGTAATGCCACAAAGAACGGTCCCGATCCACCTGCATACCCATCATTTGACGGTTCTTTGAGATATATGGCCGACCAATTGCCATTTCAGCTTACTAATCCGTTGAGCTATGTCAGTTACTCTGGTTCTACTGCGGATATCCTCATTTAAGTCTATCACGCAAAGAAACCCCGAGCATAGCCCTCTCTATAGCTCGCTAAGCGACATTGAACCTCCTCATACGGTCTATAGCTTATCACTGGTAACACGCACTGGTTAAACAAACTTCTTTTGAGGTATGCCTGATGAGAAGATGTGTCGTAATCTTCCGAACGCTGCTCAGACGAGTAGAATCCGTTGATTGACCACTCAGTCGAAGTTGGACTTACCTCATCTGCCTATTTGTCCCAGCTAAACATATTCGTCAACAATTTCGAGGTTATAGTGCTCCCAAGAACTACCGGCATAGGTGTGACATGGACGTTACACATGACTTTTGTTTTGTCTATGTTTATCTTAAGACCTTTTCGTTGGGAGACACTATTGAGGTCACTAAGCATAGTGCTTAGGTCCTCCTGTGATTCTGCTATAAGGATACACGTCAATATACGTCGGCGAATCGAAGGTTAGTGATTTACTCGCCATTGACGTTAATACTGTATCTTTTCTAGTCCAGTAGCTTGTAAACGTCTTCCAATGCAGCGAAGAAGAGTTTCGGGGATATAACATCACACTGTCTTACATCCCTCTGCAGTTGTATAGGTTTTGTTCTCTAGTTCTGTACTTCGATAGCCATCGTAGCGCTACTGTACACCACTTCAGAACTTCGATATAGTGACAGTCAACTTGGGACCGCTAAAGGGACTGTAGCTCTACTTCGACGGAATAAAAACTTTTCTCATAGTCCACATATACAAAAAGTGGCAGGTTATACTTTTCGGTCTTCTCTACAGTTTGCTGAAGGATATGTATGTGGTATATGGTGCTAAAGTCCTTTTAAAAACCGAGTTGTTCGGGAGGCTAGAAGTCGTTGAGTACGCGTGCAAAATGAATCTCGAAAACAGCAAGTATACGCGGCTTAGAAGGGAAATCGGTCTGTAGTTCTTCAAGAGAGCATTGTCACCAAAAAACAAGACCACTGCACTTCTGCTCCACGTCTCCGGAATGGTCTAAAGGACTTCAAGTACCAGTTTTCCGCCCGCTTTTTGAAGCTAATTTATTAATTCCATCTTCACCAAGGGTCTAGCCGTATTAAAGGTGCTGGAGAGTCATTCTAATCTCGCTTAGACTAACATCCAGGATATCATCGGAATAGTGTCGGATAAGACTTGCTCTTGGATCGTTACTCATATTTGCGTGTGGCTCCAACGAAGACGTGTACAGCTGCCCATAGAATCTCTCAATCTCACTGAAATACACAGTTCGTTAGTGTCCTGGAAACGATAATACTACATGCGGTCTTCAGCTTCGACTGTTGGCTCTTTCTGGCATACAGATTCTGGCAAAGACTTTGGGGGCTTGATTCCGCTCGATCGCTTCGTCAATACAAGCTGTATTGAAGTTGCGTAAGTCCCGCCGCATGCTTTTTGAGATCTGAATTTCCCTACCTTCAGCTCACCGTTCTCTCTTGTGTCTAGTTTTGCATTGAAGTCTCCCATTAACACCGTATAATGGGTTTTGTAGGAATGCGTGGCTTTAGAGATATCCTCATACATTTCCTCCACCTTCTCATCGGGATGTGCCGAGGTTGTTGCGTAAACCTGTATTACCTTCAACGAATACCGTTTTTATTGATTCTAAGTATAAGGTACGCAACCCTCGTTGACACACTCACAATCTTTACAACGTTGTTAACGAGAGACTTGAGAACGCTAAATCCTTGGGACAGATGGTTCTCGGTAATAGAACAAGTTGCCGGATTTGAGGATTACCGTGTCCTTCCCGTCTCTTCAAACCTCATATAATCCTATAAATATCCCAGCGCAAATTGTCTACCTCTTCTTCCAGCTCCAGGATCATCTTGTCAATCCTCAGCCTGCGTGTGTTTTATTTTGCCAGGTCGAGTCGTATGAGATAACCGAACCTCCACTGGAGATTCTTAGCACCCCGTGCCCCGCCGTTACCATGATGCCACCGTAGCCAGAAATAGCGGAGCCACCGGGGACTGTGGGCTGCTTTTTGTGACTCTCGTCATGGGTGTATTACCATAGTTGCCACGCTTGGCAAACGGCAGTTTTTATTGTAATTTGCAGTTATCCGAAAGATGCTGTTACCCATCTCCTGTCTCAGTTTGTCTCCTGTCATCAATCATCAGCTGTCTCCTCTTACGACACCCACGGGAAAATATGGGGTAGTGGGTATCCTTACCCGCCACTACACTGGCACGGTGTTCCCTTACATCACACTAAACTTAGTACTTGCCATAATTGGTAAAAATTGTGTCATCACTAAAATAAGTAATAAAATTTTAACTTTTTTTCCATTAAAAAATATATTCTAAACAAGATGTTACAGGCTTAAAAAGGACTAGACGATTAACCATTTTACATTGGTAGTGGCATTACAAATTGATATTTCTAATTTGATACTCGACACACAAGTCAAAATATATTGTAATTTATTTCTTTGTTTATTTGATTTGTATATAATAATAATAATTTTAAGTTATTTATACGCACATACACACGTATCTACTAATGTGAAGTGAGATTTTTGCTAAATTTTAAGAAAGTTAAGTAAAAATAAAATAAATATTCAAAACAGTGACAGTCTTATGCCAAACAATAATTATACAGAAAAGAAGGAAAATGAAAAGTGAAATTTGCACTAATTTATTACAGCAATTTATATTCATGCCGGCAACACAAATGTTTCGAATGCTGTCAACTCTGTCTTACAGTCTATCCAATTCCCGACAACTTTAAATATTTATGTTCGTGGACAGTTTTCCAGCCACGGATAATGTTGGTATTTACTAGAAATGTAAAAGCTATGCTTATCATTTGCAGTAGTATTTTTAAATCACTCAATATTTAATGATTACTAAGATATTGTTTTTATCTAAAACCTATCCTCTACATCAATTTTAATATTAAATAATGTGAACTAACGCTCTATCTAAATTGGTGAATTGGTTAATAATTTGCATTTTAATGGCACTAGAACTAAATGTATCAAAATTCATAACTCTAAATGTCAAGCATCTAAATATCAATGTAATTGTAAATGGGGAGGAGCTGAGTCTTATCCACCATTTTACTTGGAATCACCCTAGACGCGAAGCTTCAATGGGACTCCCATATATCAAAACTAGCAAACAGACTTAGTTCTGCAGCATATGCTGTAAAAAGATTAGAAATCTTACCAGTGTTGACACAGCGAGACTAGTTTACTTTAGCTATTTCCATAGCATAATTTGGTACGGTATTTTGCTATTGGGATCGCGATTAACACTGAAATTGTATATGTTTACAGAAGAGGGCCATAAGATCAATCTGCTCGTATGTATGATTTAAACCCTAAAAAGCCGCTCAGACAAAAATTTAAGGAAATTAATATATTAACTTTGGCCTCTCAATACATTATTGAAAGTGTAATATACGTACACAAAAATAAAAGTAGTTTACAAAAATAAGTGATATTCATTGTGTTAATATTAGGAACCAACACAATTTAGTAGTACCGGTTACTCGATTCCATTTGATTGTCATTAATTTCATGGGGCGATGTATATGCTTTTACAACAAAATCCTAGAAAATATACTAAATTTAACCTGCTCATAGTTCAAAAATTTTATCAAACAAAGTTTGTATAAACAGGGTTATTATACTAGTAAGGATTTTATAGATGATAATAACCTTCGGGAATGAGGTGATCGCTACCAAGCTATTTCTAATTTGTTTTATGCTGGTAATTGTGTAACATACGTATATGATTGTAAGCTGTTATTTAAAATAAATAGTCCCGTGGGGTTTCTTATATAAGTATAATTTATAATCTATATTGCATAAAAAAGTTTCTGTTTCAAATAATAATAGTAAAAACCTCTTCGGAGCTTAAAACTAGATTGGATCATAGATCATACGAAATTTATATAAGTTTATGAGGGAAATAATACCTTATTAAATATATAAGCGTTTTTTTATATAAAGGTGACAAAAAAGCACACAATCCACCTGAATGTAAGCGGATGCTGTAGCCACTAGATATCTCCGTCTATTCTCGATTAAGAATCAAAATGCAGATGCGTTGTCACCCCTGAAGACTAAGATGGAATGCTTCGTTTCCAGTAAAAATGATCTCCAGTTATCTACGCTCACCATTTGTAACACAGCAAGCAAGCAAGAAGCACTACGCTGTTATTTTGTGAGAATGTGGTCCTGCCCGGGTCGAGCCAACCTATTCTTGTTGCAAACACAATAAAGCTACAGCATAGCTCTACCACGTGTAAAACCCGAACAAATCCGATTAGTCTTAAAGAAGCCTTTCTTGTTTTAAAATACAAAAATATATTGAAAAAGAAATCAGCGCCACGAAATTTTTCATAATACTACATTTATACAATAATAAATTCTATCTTTCCCAAATAATACAGAGATTCTTTACTTGAAAATAAGTAATTGTTGAACAGTAAATGTCATGTTATCTTTAACTTTATTACTGGAGATATCAACCAAAAATACATCTTGTTTTAAATGTTATATAAATTTATAAAACTTTCCTTGATATTGAATAAAATTGTAATTGATAGAGAAATACTGGGATGTTTTAGGAGAAAATAAAATAAATGAAATAGAAGTTCTATTTCAGATATTCATTTCAGATACGAGTATAATATTAATTTTTTAAATAAATAGGAAGACATAATATTAGTGAATAAGTAACTTCGTAGAGCCTTGCACTAAAGTTTAATGGGTGCAACAATTCAACAACCTAGTTTGAACTGACCGGGAAAGGACTACGTTCACAGAAAACACCAGGCACAACGCAGATTTGTCGCCATAAGGGTGAAAACCTTAGATTTTTTTTTCTTATAACGAGGATTTCGTGTTATTTATCAGAAAGGATTCCATTGGCTAGAGCATCAGCTTACTATAAGGACTGTGTGCTCGTTTGTCACCCTTTAATATTATAAATATGCCTCCGATGTAGCACGCAATAGGAAAACCAAAATAACTTGTTGATTATTTTTGGTCTTTTTATGCCGCATCAAAATTTCAGGAAGGAGAAGTCAAGTTCATAACGCCACCGTATATATTACTACATCCTATATAACTACAACCATATTTTTAAATTTGCTAATTTGTGTCAAGTATACATAGTTACTAAGTAATATACAAAATCAGACAGATTCATTTCTAGAAATTAATATCAAATCCTACACTACACGGCTACATGCGGCCGGAAAAGTTATTTGATAAAAACACCACATGAGTGAATAAAGTGCATGACCACCAAGTAATTTCAATCGAATATTTTATATCTATATTAAATTACCATTTAATTCACAAAAATTAAATCATTTCACAAGAAGACATATTTTTTTAATTCTATCGACTTCACTCCATGATAAAAAGACAAAAATGTTAAATGAGTTTTTTTCTCGGAAATTATGTACAGAAATAAACGCCTAATCTGTTTTAATCTAATAGAGTTAATTTGAAATTTATTTCAAGAGGGAATAACAAAAATACTGATGTTGTACAAAGTATGAATTATATTTCATCATCATCATTACAGCCCTTCACAAGTCCACTGCTGAACATAGGCCTCCCCCAAAGAATGCCACAAAGCACGGTCCTGAGCCACCTGCATCCATCGACTTCCTGCATATCTTACCAGGTCGTCACTCCATCTAGTGGGGGGACGCCCTACACTTCGCCTGCCGGTACGAGGCTGCCACTCGAGAACCTTTCTTCCCCATCGGTTGTCGGTTCTTCGAGCTATATGGCCGGCCCATTGCCACTTCAGCTTACTAATCCGTTGGGCTATGTCGGTCACTCTAGTTCTACTGCGGATATCCTCATTTCTGAGTTTATCACGCAGAGAAACTCCGAGCATAGCCCTCTCCATAGCTCGCTGAGCGACCTTGAGCTTCCTCATCCGGCCAGCAGTGAAGGACCACGTCTCAGTTCCGTATGTCATCACTGGCAACACGCACTGGGTGTACAGTGCGTGTTGCCAGTGATACCAGAATTATATTTACCTACAAAGAAAATTATAAATTTAAAGTTATGAAATATTTTACATGGGGAAATGTCTACGTATTCCCGCCTCGCGGGAGTAAGTACGGGTAATGTCGGACTCTATTAAGTAGTTGTAATAATGTGAATATAAAATTTTTATGTTTCATTTTTGAGATTTCAACCATCACATGCCCTAAGATATAGTGATTAAAAAGAATAAAAATTATACAACTTAAATATCGGCCATCGACTTCAACTTTATCACAGCAAGAGTTCTTCCGACGAGAACGCTTAAGTTGAAGACGTTACTTGAGCTGAAATACTTAATAAGATAATAATAATCTTTATTAAAACTTATAAAAGTTAAAAAAGTTTGCTCTCAAAGGATTCAATTTATACTTTAGCTTCATTAAGCTTTCTTGAAAACTAAACTTGTGTCTTTGGAATAGTTAAGCTTAATCAAAATTTTATATTTTTTAAACTTTCCTATTCATCATTTCATTACCGTATAGATACCTACGCGATAGAGCCACGCTTCATCGAATTACAGGTACTGTACGAATGATTCGGCTCGGGAAAACACGGATTTCGACTCGCACCAAATATCTGCTTGAAATAGCAACGGGAATATGAAATATGTTAATAAATGCGATGAATAAAAAATTTAAATATCAGTTTTTAGTTCTTAAGTTTCCTAGTAACATTTGAGCAGCTGCTGATGTTTTAACTGTTCTACGGAACCATTTTAAACTTAGTTCTGCCGGAACTGCTCCACTTTTATTAAATTGGGCACTTGGGTTCGGAGTTCATTAATACAGTTTTAAGTGACTTTAAGAGTAGCTTTTCCTGGTTTCGAGATTTAAAAAACGAAGTAAAGGAAAATAACTTTTTACAGTGTATTTATTTGAAAATAACTTGAGTTTTTAAAATAGTAATAATAATATTCACTACATTATATCGTCGCGTGGGTGTCGTAAGAGGTGACATAGGGCAACTATAACAAGAAATGGGTAGCAGCATCTTCCTAATAACAACTGAAAATTATAAAAAATTGCGGTTGCCAACCCGCCTGCCAAGCGTAGCAGCTACGTAACCAAGCAAACTCCTATGGCAAAATATGAGGCAATCTATGGGGAGGCCTATGTACAGCAGTAAACTTTTATAGGCTATAATAGATGCATAAGGGATTAGCGGATAAGTTACAACCTCTACTTTCTTTAGGAGAGTTAAGAATACGTTTGAAAGGTATTGCAACGCATCAAAAATGCATTTCAGTACTTTTGTACCGACTTCAAAAATGAGACGGTACTCAATTCGACTGTTTGTTTTTTTTTTATGTGTGTTACGTCATAACGTTTTTCTGGATAAACCGATTTCGATGATTCTTTTTTATTTGAAAGCTGATGCTTCTCATGTGGTCTCATATTAATTTGATCAAGGCCTGACCAATAGTTTTTGAGTTATCCTTAACAATTTATATTGAAGTCGGTTGTACAAAATTTTTAATTTTTTTTTAGGATAGGGTGACAAACAAGCACACAGTCCACCTGATGGTAAGTGGTTGCTGTGACCCATAGACATCTACATCTATCTTTACACTACACAGCAGCATTAAGCCAATATTTTACGCTGGTATTCTATGAGAGCCTGGTCCTTCCCCGGTCGAACCGACCCATTCGTGCTACAACTATACTACTAATATAGCTGCAGCATGGCTCTACCACGTGCAAAATTGTTTAACTTATTTTAAGCCAGTGCTTGTAATAAATAAAAAAGATCAGAATTCCACCTGGTGATTACTTATATTAATGTATATTTTAAAAATCTATATAACTAATATGGACGTAAATCTCTATTTTATTTACTTCTGTAATATTCTTCAGTATACTAATTTATTAAGGATGGATAAAATAATAAAAACACATATTTTGCGAGATCGATGCTGCCAGTATAACACTAGAGTCACAATAGATTTTTAAAAAGGAAAAGGGGAAATTAACACAAACGATACCATAATCCGCTAGTACAATATTTGAGAAACAAGTAAAAAGAGCTTCATGACTATTTTTATAAAGAGTTCTTCTTTGTGTGTAGATACAAGTTATTTTTTTTAAATTATGTACTAAAAAAATTTACTATACCACTTTTTTCATATTCCTACATTGTCATCCGATTCTGAGCATTGTTAAAAATTTCAAGTCTCAGCTTATCGGGAAGTGCTCGAAATTTGAGTTGCAAGATTCCGCCTGGGACAACAGACAAACAAGAAAGTGACTTAATAAAAACATGCCTACAACTGCTAGCCAGATGAGGGTTTTAAGCATGACAGAGTCCACCACACTGCCTCATCACAAACGGCTTTTCTTTTGCCGTTCCTTTCTCGGTCAGAGCTCAGTCTTTTCATACTTCGTAAAATGGTTTTGTGAGCTGTGCTATAGCACTAATTTTGTTATTAGTCGGCATTGCCAGCGATCACCAAAAACGTAATTAGTTCCACATATTATATACTATGTGTAACCGGCATAGTCCAACGGATTAGTAAGCTGGCAATGGGCTGGCCATATAGTTAGAATAACCGACAACCGATCGGGATGAAAGGTTATCGAGTGTAGGGTAATGCAGGAAATCGACGAACGCAGGTGGCTCAGAACCGTGCTTTGTGGCATTCTATGGGGGAGGCCTATGTTCAGCAGTGGACTGACGGCTGTAATCATGATAACGATTATGATTATACTATAAGTATTACTTACTTAGCGATTTTCATAATGGCTAAAATATCTGTTACAAGATTATCGCACCAAATTAAAAAAATAATAATAATTTTTACAATGAGATGAAAAAAGTATAGCAAAGTAACTGCCTATTTAAATTCCATAGGGGTGTGCCCTTGGTCCGCTTTCATTTCTAAAAGGGTTTTGGAACGAGAAAAAGTTCTTGACGTTATCGTGGTTAATCAGCACTTAAAATTGCGAGTAACAATTTCAGTGGTGCCGTGGAGAATTGAAGTTAAATCGCACTGCGAACTTTATTGTTAAAACACATAAATTTTTGACCTATGTAAAGATTAACATAGATTAACATAGATAAATTTTATTTAAAATACATATACATGTATAAAATCTGAAAATTTAATAATATATGCGTAATATATAACATGCACTCACGAAATAATATAGTTTTAGAATCTATTGTCCGTCCGAAAAATAATATCTTAACGAATTACACTCAAGTAGCGCTTAAGAAGTTTTACTTGCAAAGTGAAAATTGAACTAAAAATTAAAAAAAAAGATTACAAGCTTCAAAAATAAGTATATAACAATAGTATTATTAAGCCGTCAAGAAGTATAAAAAATATACAAACCTGTGACTGAACGTAATGAATAAGAAGCGTGGCACTCTGGTATTGCTGTGGGCAATTTGTTATCAAACATGAAAATTCTGAGAAATTCTTCATACCATAAAACAATTGAGTAATGGTTTTTTCACGTTATTTGTTATCAGTTCCATTATTCTTATATTGAATGTAACAAAAGGTTGAAAGTTAAAATCTTCACAGCTCATATACATGCCTCCTCTTATTTCTGAGATTGTTTTATGGGAGAGTAGTGAGAGAGTGCGCCGCTGCAGTAGATATTGGCAAACTTCACATGTTCTCGAAATTACCTTATACAGTAAGGGTGACGATCGAGCAAACAGTCCACCTGAGGGTAGTGGCCGTATATACGTGATAGAGCCATGCTGCAGCTATATTTCTGGTATAGTTGTAACACGAATGGGTCGGCTCGACCGGGGAAGGATCACGCTCTCACAGAATACCAGCGTAAAATAGCAGCTTAATGCTGCTGTGTTTCATATGGTGAGTGTATAGAACCGGAGACCCTTTTTACTGGAAACAAGGCATTCCATCTTAGTTCTCACGGGTGACATCGCTACATTTTGATATTCGTGATCGAGGATAAATGTAGATGTCTATGGGCCACAGCAACTACTTACCATCAGGTGGACTGTGTGCTCGTTTGTTACCCTTATCCTATAAAAAACGACATCTACATCTATCGATTATGATAAGAGTGAAAATTCAGATTCGTTATCACCTCTAAAACTACCAAACGAACTAAAATAAAATGCCTCGTTTCCAGCAAATCGTCTCACTGGTTTCTGCACTCATCATACAAAACACAGCAGCATAATGCTGCTATTTTACGTTGATATTCTATGAGAGCGTGAGGTTTTTCCGATCGAGCCGACCTGTTCGTGCTAAAACCATAATATAGCTGCTGTTTGATAAAAACAGCATTTATTTAAAATTATAATTAAGAATTTCATAGGTGCAGGCGTGGTAGAAAAGTCGTTAGAGTATTATAAATTTACACATAACCCCCGCAATTCTCCTCGTATTGCAGTTACTGATGGGCAGCGATCGACACTTACCATCAGGTAAGCCGCATGCTCGTTTGCCCCCTCTTGTATATATAAAAAAGCTACTACACCTTCGCGAATGATTAAATTAAATTAACAAGCTTTTGAACTGTAAAATTAGCTTAGAATATTTAATATACACCTTGTATTTGTGACAGTTTCAAATCTTTTACTAGTATTCAAAAATCAATAAACCTTTTATATCTGTGACAGTTTCAAATCTTTTATTCAAAAATCAATAAACCTTTTACAACATGTCACGTAAACAGTACAATAAGGTCGCGCAAAAATGAACATGACGCAACCCTCTTTATACTCGTACGGTGCCAAAAACGGATCTTACGTCATCCTGAGCAAATGTTTACGGAAATATAAAACAAATAGCTTTAAAAATCAAGGACTTAACTTACCTTACCTTTACTTAATTTCTTATAATGATTTATTATATTTACGCGGACATTACACATAGAATAAAACTACTTTTACGGATTCTATCGCGTTTAATTAGCTTATTTTTAAATTCCCGACAGTAAAAATTGCTTTTACATTATATTGTCAATAACTTTTGAACGTAGCGATAGATTTATTATTAAATTTGCCATGGCTTACGTACCATTTTATACAAGAAACTTATGTAAGAACGAGTTCAATTTGTAAAATATTAAATAAATTATACACACGAAAGAATTGCACCCATTGTATGTACCATAGAAATACTTTCTGGAATTTGCTGAAAATTATTACTGTTTATATAATATTACTTGAACAAACGATACTAAAATAGTCGAATTTTTTTTTTTATTTCTTCACTACAATCAACATTACGCAGGTCAAAGATACGCAACTTAGCATGAGTCTAAACTAATTGTGGTTCACCACAAAATAAAGACCTGCTGCAAATGTTACTCATATGTATGACACTGTTAAGATTCTATATAACTTTCAACATAGTGGCAATATGTGTATCTTTCTGAAAAAATATTATGACCATAATTAACTAGTTAGACTAGTTAGACTATGTTAACCTAATTGCTACGCTTGTTCGACTTTATCAAGGCCTTCCACCTTTACCACTAATCATTAGTATTATCATTAGCTTGCGGCAGTCTACTGTTGAACATAAGCCACTCCCAAGATGCTCCACTGACGCCGATCTTCACGCATCCAGTTGCTGCCAGCCGCCTTACGCAGATCATCGCTCCATCTGACCAGGGAGTGTCCCACACTGCGTTTACATTACTCTATGACACGTCTACTCCAATGATCATCACTTCTTTGACAGATGTGACCAGCCCGTTACTCCATCAGTTCATTCCATATAGGAAAGGCTATGCCGGCGACCTTGGTTTTTTTTTATTCCGTATTTGCATTAGTTTATTTTCAATTCTCTACGCCGCGTTTTATTTGGGGACTATTAAATCTAATCTCTGGGTTAACTTTATATAATACGCCGGTTTTTTTTTTCAATTTTATCTTCGGTTCATAACAGTCTATGACTTAAAAATTATTTATATATGTCTATCTCTTTCCCAAATTGTTTAATTTCCTGTAACTATAACTCAATTGCTGAATTGACCGACGAAGTATTCTTAAAAAAAATAGGTCCTAAAAAAGATGAGGCGGATTTTGTGCCAATTACCTAATGCAATATTTTAGTAGTATTTCTCTAAAGTATTTATCTTACTTGACTTTTATGATACAATTACTCATTACTTGCTCTTACATCATGTATCAAAGCCATTACTAATTTGTTTTCTTTTTTTTAGCATGTGATAAGTTTATTTTAATACGAACGAAAAACGTAGGTAATACCATCTTTTTTGCAAATTTAACCCCGGGATTAATATAAAGGTTCAGAATTTACGTTATGGAAAATATTAGAATTAAAGGATATAAAAGTAACATAATACCTTTACAAAAATATGATAACAAATAAAATTTTAATTAGCAGTTAGATTACATATAAAAGTTAGTTTTAAGAGAACACCATCAATCTGTATTATTTCTACACTGTGAACTCAGGAGAAATGAGCTTAGGTATTTACTTTTAACTTTCTTTAAGTGAATAGTTATCATAAAGTTAAGAAATATAATGTTATGTAATATTGTGTACGAAAAAAACATAAATTGAGCAAGACAAACTTATTGTTAACTCGGAACTAATTTTTATATTTCATTTACAATATTAGAATTAAAGGAATTAGATGTCGTGTGTATGTCGGAGACCAAACGTAAGGGCAGTGATACTGAAGAGCTCCCTGGCGGGGCGTTAGCTCTATGGTCCGGAGTCCCGGAGGGCGAGAACGCCTGCCAGGGAGTGGGAGTGCTGCTGTCTTCTCAGTTGGTCGATGTTATGACTGAATATAAGGTTGTGAACTCAAGACTTCTCTGGGTTCGCTTTAAATTGGGACTGACAAAGTTATTCCTTTTGGCTGTTTATGCGCCGGTAGCTTCGTCGGCCAGGGCTGAGCTGGAGGAGTTTTGGGAGAATGTAAGAGAAGTTCTAGATTTGGCTAGGGGAAACGAAAGAATTGTTGTATGTGGTGATTTGAATGGATGGCTTGGTACCGCTCGACCAGAGTACGAGTCGGTACTTGGAAAGTTTGGCGATAAAAGGGTTAATGATGCTGGCAAGCTTATACTGGCGGTATGCAAGGAAAAGGGTCTTCTTGTGACAAACACTATGTTTAATCACAAGAAAATCCATATGTATACTAGAGAAAGAAAGAATGAGAGAAGTATGATCGATTTGTTCCTGGTGGATGACCGACTGCGAAAACAGGTGATGGATATGCGAGTGTTCAGGGGTGCTGACCTGGGAACGGATCACTATCTAGTGATTACTAGATTTAGGGGTCTGTTCGCGGGTTGGCGCTACCGGACGGCAGTAACAGAACCACAGTCGGTCTGTCGCATCCGAAGCTGGAAGCTTCAGGAAGCGGATACTAAGGACAAATATCATGCGAGGGTAGTCGAAAAGCTTGACACCATCGATGGCAGAAAAGAATGTGTGGAAAGAACATGGCAGAACCTTAGGGATGGAATTGTAAGTGCAGCAGAAGAAGTGTGTGGAACAACAAAAAGAGGCAGTAGTAAAAGAAGAGATGCATGGTGGAATGATGAAGTGAAAGAAGCTGAAAAGAAGAAGAAGAAAGCATGGTTAGACTACTTGGCCTCTAGTAATGATAAGGATATGAGAGAGAAGATGAAAGAAAGATATAAGCTGCAGAAAGTTCACACGAAAGCATTGATTGACGAAGTGCGTGAAAGGTGTAGAATGGAAGCGGACGAAAGGTTGTCGCACAACTTCAAGGAGAACTCCAAATTCTTCTGGAAAGAAGTTGGAAGGACCCGAAGTGGAGCGACGGCCTTAAGAATGAACAAAGTGCTTTCGAGAACTAATGACGTCCTCTCAGAAAAATCGGACGTCATGCAGCGATGGAGTGAATTTTATAGAGAAATGTATGCGTGTGATGATCTTAGTGGGGGATCCGGGGATGACGCCGTGACTGGTACGCCAGACCCGGACCTCGATGACACTGAGGTCATCAGTATGAAAGAGATTGAACGTGCGATTCGAAGTTTGAAATGTGGTAAGGCTGCGGGACTAGACAGAGTTACTGCTGAAATGGTCAAGTATGGTGGGCCTCGCGTCTGGGACAGCTTTCATCTGCTGTGCAATTTGTGCTGGCGGACGGGGGATGTCCCGGATAATTGGCGATCCGCAGTCATTGTGCCTTTATATAAAGGTAAAGGTTCACATTTTGACTGCAGGTGCTATCGGGCGATCAGCTTGACCCGTTTAGCAAGTAAAGTTTACTCGAAAGTTTTGACACGTAGGATGCAAGAGAAATCGGAAAGATTTCTATGGGAGGCACAATGCGGATTTAGACCTGGAAGAGGATGCACGGATCAAATTTTTTCTCTCCGCATGATCACGGAAAAGCTTCTGGCTGCTAACCAGAGGATTTTCTGTGCTTTTGTGGATCTTGAGAAAGCATTTGATAAAGTTGTAAGGAAGAAAATGTGGAAACTGTTGCCGGGGTATGGTGTGGATGGTCGATTGCTAAGGGCTGTGCAGTCACTTTACTATGACTGCAAAGCCTGTGTGCTGGTGGGGCATGACCTGTCACCCATGCTCAGTGTCCAAACGGGCGTAAAACAGGGTTGTGTCATGTCTTCCTGGCTGTTCATACTGTATCTCGACAGCTCTTTACAGAAGCTGAAAGATAGCTGTTTGGGTGTGAAATTGGGTGACATAAAAGTAAATTGTCTGCTGTATGCTGATGATGCAGTGCTTATTGCACCATCAGAGGCAGAACTGCACGCATTAGTCACGTGTATGAAAGAGGAATGTGTAATTAAAGGTCTCTGTTTGAATGCTAATAAAACTAAGGTTCTGATATTTGAAAGGGACGAAGAGAGAACGAATTGTGAAATATGGGTAAATCAGGAATGTCTATAACAGGTAAATGAAATTGTATACTTGGGGAGTGCTTTTAGCCGGGATGGAAGATGTGATTTAGATGTGGACAGGCGTATCGCTGCCGGGAACAAACTCAATAGTGCCCTGACTGCGTTAGTCAAAAGGCAAGGCGTAGTGAAGAGTGCACGCCTTGCAATACATAACGCAGTGTTGGTACCGACTTTGTTATATGGCAGCGAAACCTGGGTATGCCAGAAGAAGCATAAAAGCAAGTTGAATGCAGTGGAGATGCGATCTCTTCGTAAAATGTGCGACGTTACCATGGTCGACCGAAACGAAACGAAGAGATTCGCAATATGGCAGGTTTGAAAGATGACCTCATCACAAAAATTGATAAGGGCGTGTTTCGATGGTTTGTGCACATTGAGCGAATGAGTGAAGACCGAATGGTGAAGAAAATATATAGCGTGAAAGTAAATATTAAAAGGTGTCGAGGTAGACCGAGACTAACTTTCGAAGACCATGTGAGCAAATTGCTCGAAGAGGGGAGGGTCAAGAGTACTCGGATACCTAGACGTGCATGTATGAAGAAGATAATGAATCTGAAAGAAGCGAAAGAGGTATGTAAGGATCGTGACACTTGGCGATCTGTTCTCTCTGGCTACCCCGTCAGGGATTGTGCGTGAAGATAAGTAAGTAAGTAATTTATAATATTATGTTACCATAATTTTAATCAACAGTTTGTGTTAATTTCACAGTTTTTAAAACGCGGTTTTACTATAAGCATAGTTTCATTAATTAAAAGCGCTCACCGAAGAAAATGCAAATTTTTAATTGTACATTTGTATATTTCATTATAAAATGTTAATTTTATAATGGGAAGACGGTGTTCGTAAACCTCTGCTCGGACGGGATTAAGACACAGGTATGTAATTTGATGATTGGTCATATATCAAATAATCATGATGATTATCATCACTATTCTCTTATAAACAGGCCTGAATCAGGTGAAGCTGTAAAAGCCAAAAGGTTTACAGCATTAAAATCTCAGAGCGTAGACACAGATTAAATAATGTTACTAACTCTCTCACTCTCGCCCTCTCTCTCTCACACACACACACTTCTACCTCTCACTCTTGCTACCTGCGTGAAATAAATACCTACGATTGCGCGTAACCAACCATCATCAAAAATCTCAAACCCCGAAAAGCGCCAGGCGCTGAAGGCATTAACAATAAAGTTTTTAAAGCCCTGCCTTCTAAGTTAATCTGCCTACTAGTGGCTATTTTCAACGTTTTAATGTCCACCTGCACCTTTCCAGAAGTGTGGAAAGAAGCAGAAGTCATCGGTATTCTAAATCGAACAAACCCAAAGATAGGGCATCCAGTTATAGACCCATCGGTCTCCTCAGTGCTATGGGGAAAATCTATAAGCGCATCATCCTCAGCCGTTTGAAGGATGCAGTGCTTAGTAAAACCTTATTCCAAACGAGCAGTTTGGCTTTCGAACCAAACACTCAAGTGTTCAGTAGGTGAACCGCCTCACGGAGCACATTTTAGATCAGGCCGCAAAGGCGAACAGGTGCCCTGTTTACACAGGAGCACTGTTCTTCGATGTGGCCAAGGCCTTCGACAAAGTTTGGCACAATGGACTAGTCTTCAAACTTATCCATACAGGTGTGCCCTTAAGACTTGTCATAATCTTTCAAGATTTTGTTGCAAATAGATCCTTCCGTTTTCGCGTGGAGGGTACTTTCTCCTCTTCTAGACCAATCAGAGCAGGAGTTCCCCAGGGCTCTGTACTCTCCCCGACCCTATACTCACTTTACGTAAGTGACATCCCTTCGATACCAGGTACTCATCTCGCACTATACGCGGATGATACTACTATCTATTCCTCAGACGTCCACCCTATTATAATCTGCAGTCGACTTCAAGCTGCAGCAAATGCACTGCAGCAGCAATGAGAATCGAACTGAACGTCGATAAGAGCAAAGCCATCTTTTTCAACAGAAAGTGTTTTTATAAGATATTAATGGCACAGATTAAAAAATATAAAATAGGTACGATCTCCCTCTACGGTAGCCCAATACCATGGGTCCGAGAGGTAAAATACCTGGGGGTGACCTTAGATTGTGCAATGAGCTTCTCTCAGCACATTACAACAGTTAGAAACAAGGCAAAATTCGTTGTATATCGTCTCTTTGCCTTAACCAACAAACGCAGTAAGCTGTCCCTAAGACACAAACTGCATCTTTATAAAACCTGCGTACGTCCTATAATGACATACGCGGGTGCGTCCTTTGCTCACGCCTCCAAAAAGAGTCTAAAACAACTTCAAGTTGTTCAAAATAAATTCTTGCGTCAGATCACTGGAGCTCCCTGCTATGTGAGGAACGCGGATCTTCACCGCGACCTCGATATGCCCACTATAAACACGTATCTTAAGGAATTATCCTTAAGATACTTCGATTCGATAAAGGAACACGAAAATCCGTTGGTGAATGAGGCGGGCTCGTACTCCCCACTGAGGGAGGTTGCCCCCCGCAGGAGACGTCCCAAGAACGTTCTTCTTGATCCCGACGACGAGATCACTTCCATGAATAGGTCGATCCCGTCCCCCCCTTCACATGAGAGGGAGCTAGTTTAGTAACCATAAACACTCACAGACACTCAGACACTACTCTAGTACAGAACACTAGGGCACACTGCATTCGCCGGCGAATGCGTCGTCACAGACACACTCCGTACACGAGGTTTAACACCCGTGATACGGCGCGCTTCTAACTTTTGCGACCCGTTAACAAAATTGCGATAGTGATTCATCGTATCAATCGCATCGAGCCCCCCCCCCCCTAGCTCGAGGAGCCTCACTCCGAAAGCAGGGGTCGGGGTGCCTCGGGACTGCAGTCGACGAAGCGGCGCTTAGCCTCGCCGCCGGCAGAATCGTTGCACTCAATAGTTCGTAAGTCCTCATTCACGAGCCTAATTAGATGAAGCTGTCAAGGCCGCAGGGCCAACAGCATACACATTCAGAAAAAAAAACCTTAGATTCATGGAATTATAGTATTATACATACTTAAATTTTACATCATATTTAGAGTTTTTCCACAATTGAATTTAATATCCGTTATTTTAGATGCGGTAAAAAATATGAGACATTATATTAAAGTTAAACAGTTGTAAATTAAATAAATAATTTAAATTAATTATATACTATACGCACTGTGTTTTTATTTACTCTGTTGAAATTTTTAGTTAAGCACGGGATATAGGTAGTATGTGACGTAGGAAGCGAAAAAAATGCGAAGCCATACGGACGGGAGTGTCGCGCAGCGATAAAGTTTAATTTAGCTTGCGTGCGTGATTTATCTAATTAATAATAATTATGGAGGCTATTACATTGTCAGGAAGTATAGGATCGCATACGGGAATATGATCGTAATGTTCTACTAAATACAAAACATTCTATAATGAAATATATTGGTCAATTTATGAAAAGATATTAACACACCCTTCGAAAGTTCACGCCGTACTATTATAAAGCCGTACTATTGTTAAAAGGAAAACCAGTCACATCATTTAAAAATATATATCAATTTCCTATAAACTATTTTTTCGAGTACAATGATTTAAATTCAATTTGAATTTTATTAAATGCAATCAAAATAAGTCTGCAAAAATCGCCTCACAGAACAATCATCAATTTCAATTTTCCGCCGCTAGAGAAATCTCCGCAAAGCCGAGGATAATATTTAACTCTGTTATTACTGATGCTTAAAAAACCAAAAAAAAAAACTATAAGCACAGATTGGTTGGGTATTTGATACAAAGTAATTGTTATAATTATGATTTCAACTGTTCTTTATGCTACCCGGTCTAAAATTAAAGACTATATTTAATGTTTCCTTTTTTTTGTTGTTATTCTGTTAGTAAACTTGTATAGTTGGAATATGGATCCGATTTGATTAAAGTTTCTTGAGATACTTGAGAGTAGCACGACCGTTGTACAAATAATCCGCCAGTAGGGCCCTAATGTGCTTTTCGTGTAACAGTACGGTCTAACTTAAACATTTAGAGACGTTGTGCAACTACGGACTAGATAGATTTGATAGTCGCCGGCAGACTTTGATCACCGTTACGTTTTTTTTTTCTTTTTTTTTATAGGATCGATGACAAACGAGCACACAGTCGAGACCCATAGACATCTACATCTATCCTCAATAAAGACTCAAGATGCAGATGCGTTGTCACCCGTGAGGGCTAAGATGGAATGCCTCTTTGCCAGTAAAAAGGGTCTCCGGTTCTCTACACTCACCATACGAATCACAGCAGCGTTAAGCTGCTATTTTACGCTGGTTTTCTGTAAGAGCGTGGTCCTTCCCCGTTCGAGCCGACCCATTCGTGCTACAACCATAATATAGCTGCAGCATGGCTCTACCACGTAGAAAAATACGTTCATACTTCGAAATAAAATTTTCTCGAAAGTTCCACAACACTTCAGGGAAATTAAATTTCTCCTTTTTATCGTTAGCGTAGGCTTACCTGACTAATAAAAAATACATGAATACAATCTGGGCGCCTTCAAGATAAGAGTGAATAGGCTTTTGTTACGCTAAGACAGTGCGATTTACCATATAGGGCTTCATCATCACTTACCATCAGGTGGTTTTGTGGTCAAGCACTGGTTGATAATAAATAAAAGAAGAAACGCTAGACTAATTTATTAATTTTTATAGGATAAGGCATATAGTCAACCTGATGGTAAGTGATTGCTGTGGTCCATAGACATCTACATCTATCCGCGGTTGCAAATCAAAATGAAGATGCGTTGTCAGCCGTGAGGACTAAGACGGAATGCGTCTTTTCCGGTAAAAATGGGTCTCTCGTTCTCTACACTCACCATACGAAACACAGCAGCATTAAGCTGCTATTTCACGCTGGTATTCTGTGAGAGCCTGGTCCTTCCCCGTTTGAGCCGACCTATTCGTACTACAACTATCCTATAATATAGCTGTAGCATGGCTCTACTCTATAAAAAATACGTATTAAATAAAATATTTATATTAATTAATAATACTAATATATACCATATTAAAAAACGATGTCTATCTTCGTTTGCGAATTAAAATGCAGATGCGTTGTCAGCCGTGAGGACTAAGATAGAATGCCTCTTTTCCAGTAAAAAGGGTCGCCGGTTCTCTACACTCACCATACGAAACACAGCAGCATTAAGCTGCTATTTTACGCTGGTATTCTGTGTGAGCGTGATCCTTTCCCGGTCGAGCCGACCCATTAGTGCTACAACTATATAGAGCCATGACTCTCCTACTATATAATTTTATATTAAAAGAGTTTCAACACGTTTAATCTAACACTCACACCACTCTCTTTTTCATTTTCCAGGCATAACTTCTATTACACATTAAAATGTGTATATTTAAAAAATGAAGTGTGATAATAAAGTTGATGTATATTTATCACATTCTAAGCAATTGCCATGTAGTGGCGGTGTAAGAATCCTCTACCCGGAGAAAATAATATATTTATAACATTTCTGTGTCTTCAAAACATCAATCAAGGTAGCAAGCGTTTTGATCGATTCACTCTCGAAAGCTTCAGTGACTGATTATATAATTATTTTCAAACAATCATTCGCGAAAGTGACCTGTCACATTCTGCAAAATATCCAATGTGATTTTTTGTCCTTAAACGCTCCTCCCCATATTGTATTTTAACAATCACGGTGAAAAATTATATGAGAAATGCCAGAAAACCCATATAAAATCCGCATGGAGTAGTAAACACGATAACTTTTGAAAATATCAGTTGTTTAACTCAATCTATTTTTAAATCTCTTCATCTATCATGTGGGAAGCCATGGCAGTTTAATTTTGTTTTGTTTAGTTATAATTAATATTTTTCGGCTGCGAAATGTCGAAATTTTCGGTGTTTTAGTAGCCTTGTATTAATTTATTTTACTAAATAGACTGCCTCACTCACTCACTTCGTTAATTTTATATTTATTTTGAGATTTATAGGAGCAATGAATTATTTTCGTACTGTTTATTAAAATATTTGAAACATAATAAAGTAGGATATCTATACTACCCCATATCTTACCATGGTATCGTAAAAAGCGACAGAGAGAAACAAATCAGGAGATGGATTCCTAAAACGACTAAAAATAAAAAACTGCGTGTGCCAACCCGCTTGTGAAGCGTGGCAAATATGGCAAATATCCCCCCTATGAGGCAATCTATAGGGGTGGCCTATGTTCAGCAATGGACTTTAATAAGCTGTAACGGTAATTTTGTATATATAATAATGATAATAATAATGTCCCCCAGACCGAATTTCGGTCACGGCGCCCAGTCTCAACGGAGATAAGGCATTTGCGCAGCACGGGATTATAGTGCTCACTCTCATAGACTGATGGGACGGTACTCGAGACGACCGGGGAGAGATCAGACACAGGACCAACGGCTTTCCGAGGCACAGGTGTGAAACACCACCAACTTTCTGACTGCGGCGTGCTACTGAGAATTTCGTGACAGAAAAACTTAATAACTGATTTTGGCCCGACCCCGGATTTGAACCCGCGACCTCATGATCAGCAAAACAAGGCAGTTGGTATGTATACAATAATAATAAGGTGGAATACGCTATATGGAATATCAAACTGCGGTTATATATATAGTTACTATTAATCCCTACAAACTGATTACGAATAATTGAGAACAACTCAATACTATCAAAAGTAATAAATTATTCAATTATTCGCAGTAGATACAAAATTGAACCAAACGACTCGTACAATGAC
This sequence comes from Parnassius mnemosyne, assembly GCA_963668995.1. Classification (NCBI taxonomy): domain Eukaryota; kingdom Metazoa; phylum Arthropoda; class Insecta; order Lepidoptera; family Papilionidae; genus Parnassius; species Parnassius mnemosyne. The sequence goes on along the minus strand of CAVLGL010000035.1, from coordinate 17,008,264 downwards.
TTTCCTGTCCACGCAATTCCGTATCCGATGTACCTTTTATACAAATATGTGATGAGTAAGGATCGGATTAAATGTCTGAAACACGAGGTCAGTGACACATTCAGCCCCGAAGGTTAGCAATTAGTTTCGGAAATTTTGTCTTCGACTGGAAATCGTTTACAGAATAAATATATCAGAAGTATGCGTATTTCACGGTCACAGATAAATGTACGGTTATTCAAAATATTAATATCATTGCTGTGACCAAATTAAATGCTAACCAACAGTAGAAAGTATTGATAACCAGAAGAAAATTTTAGTTACTTTCCTCGTCATTAATGATTCACGATGAAGCTTCATTTCATTAAAAGTGAATTTCTATTTGAAATAAACCCGAATAAATTCTAAGAAATTATATAATATTATTAATACAGTTATTCTTTCCTTGCTTACGTGTTTATGCGTTTTTATATTTGCGCGGATGCTTACATTGAATAAAAATTTATTTATTACAGCGTAATCGTGTTTATTTTAACTTATTTTATTTTCCCGACGTATCGAGCGATTACACCATCCATGTTACGGCGGACTGACTTGCTACCTTCAGCTTGTAACAACAAATTATGGTCCAATCTACACACAATGAGCTCTCTTCTTATGTGTTAGAGATACTCGTAGTTGTACCGATCCGCGACTACATCGATAACGTTGGCTCAATTTATGGTCCACCTTATTTTTATTAACTATATTTGTTAAGTTTATTTGTTTCCTTTCAACATACTTAAAGAAATTTTTGATTTATTAAATTCAAAAACGAAATGTATGACTAATAGAAATATCAGTCATGTCAGTCTACCTACGCTATCCAGAATGTGTGCCACATTTCATAAAAGAGTTGTTCATTCTCTTCACGCAATTTGTTGGAGTACAGAAACGATATTCTTGCGCTGGTAATACTGCTCTACAAAATCAGCCAACCGTAGCCTGTGAGAAATAGGTTCGGCAATTATGTATAAATTTTCGTTCATAATTCGAGTCTCGGCAGAATACAGCTCATACAGTTGACTTTAATATTTAAAGGAAAAAATCGTATATTTATGCCCTTTATACCACAGAATAAAAACCGTGATCAAGAAAAGAATAAATGAAAGAATAAATGTTGATTATATAATTTTACAAGAGCTTGTTTCAATAATATAACTACCTAAAAATAAAATCGTGCCAAGAATTTCTAAAATAAAATAATAATCCTGTTGAAATAAAATTAAATTAATTCTTATTTTAAGATGCAAGAATAAATATATCAAAAATATTTTTTAAATCTAATAATAAGTAAATAATGTGTATAAAAATACATAGGAAGTAGATTGATTTTGAACGCAGATATTTGACTCCCAAAATAACCTATCAATCACATGTATTTATCTAATTCACGAAAACAGAAAGGCGACTCTCCTTGCCTACACCTTAAAAATACACTATCCTCGTTTCTTTCTGAACACAAAAATGTACTGGTAGTTAGCGTAGATGAAAATCTAGTGCGTATGAGTAAAATATGAACCCGACTGAAACTTTTTGGTACATTACGTGACTAAATTGTCCTGTAATTATTTTCCTCTTCAGGTTGTTGTTACTGTACAGAGACATGTAACTACGTTCTTTTATCTCTGATATTATAGGCCACTGTGAGATCAAAATACTTTAAAAGACATGTCTTTCCGTTTATACCTATTTTATTTTTTGGTTATGTCACCAGAATAAATACTATTTTATAATGTTAGGCGACAAACACGCTACCTTTTTTTTATAGGATAGGGGTGACAAAGGAGCACACAGTCCACCTGATGGTAAGTGGTTGCTGCGCACCATAGACATCTACATCTATCCTCTGTTACAAATCAAAATGTAGATGCGTTGTCACCCGTGAGGACTAAGATGGAATGCCTCATTTCCAGTAAAAAGGGCCTCCGGGCACCTGCACTCAGCAAGCGAAACGCAGAGGTAAACCTCTACTTCACGCTGGTTTTCTGTGAGGTCGTGGTACTATCCCGATTCGAGCCGGCCCATCCGTGCGACAGCAAAAGCTGCCGCGTGGCTCTACCACTGTTAAACTCTACCTGTCCACAATATGATAACTGCTATTCTAGCTCATTGGACATTTGCGAAAAAATTCCACAGAAGCGTGATCACCTTGAAGAAGGTAATGAATTGCCTCAAAGCTTTTAATAATGTTAATGCCCTTTCCCTTTCAACCGATATAGCAGTGAGTGTACTGCGGCTTATTGACAAAAATCTGTAAAAGACTGATACAAACCCAAAAGATACTTAATAGGCCTTAACACCTAGTGTTAAATCCTCACTTCTCCTAAACTATAATAACATCTAATAATTACGATAAATACGGCTAGTGAAATATTATGAAAACATTTTGTTTTATTTATTTTTTAATAAAGTATATAGTGTTTTATTTAGAATTATAATATTATTATTTAATATAATATAGTATTGTATATTATAAAATTTGTTATGACATTCTATTATATTTCTATAATATACTGAGAAATGTGATCGATTCCACTGATTAATAAAGCATTTCTATTTATGTACGTAGATATATTCGTACTTTGGTGAAATTTTTTCGTCTCCCATATTATTTCGTAAACAAATGAGTATATCAGCACAATTTAAAATGAACTTCAGAACTTAAGATTTAATTTAGCTATATACGAATAATCATTCACGGGTTACTCGAGTTTTTACGCTAAACTGTAAGAGGGATACTCTGTTTCGTCAAGCTTGAATTAAATTGTTCGTCTCGTCCAATCGCTGAATTTATTACCATTAAATTAGAATGGTTTGCAAAGCAAGCGACCCAATACTCGATGAAGCAACGACTTGTTGAGACATACTGGAATTCGCGAAGCTAGGTCAGAGACCCAGCATGATAGCGATCGATGTAGGGAACCTATGTTTAGAAGTTGTCTTAACACTCAATTTGATGAGTCGGAACTTGGGTAGACAGATTGTAAAATAGATCCCTATTAATACTAGTCTGCTGTCTGTCCGTCTATACATTCTGTCCGTCCGTATGTCGTGAATCTTTAGCTCGTAGACGGAATAAGTTACAAACCTGTATTTTAGATAATTTGTGTAGAATTTTGTGCCAAATTTATTCACTGTAATACAGTGATTGAATTTAATCCTTATTAAACAATAGAATTCCACAAAGACAGCTATCGCTAGCATATCAATAATATGTTTTTAAATACACGACCACCAAGATTTATAAGTGTCCTTGACATAGCCAAATATAAGACACACTTTAATAAAAAAAACTGAAGTGACAAATTAACTTACAGACCACCTGATGATAAGTAGCCACTGTAGTCTACTGCACCTGGAACCAACTTCAAACAAGGCTACAGATGCGTATCATTGGTCAATTACAGTCTGTAACTTCTCATCAACCAATAAGTAAGACATAGCCAAATATAAGACACACTTTAATAAAAAAAAACTGAAGTGACAAATTAACTTACAGACCACCTGATGATAAGTAGCCACTGTAGTCTACTGCACCTGGAACCAACTTCAAACAAGGCTACAGATGCGTATCATTGGTCAATTACAGTCTGTAACTTCTCATCAACCAATAAGTAAGTGCAGGCACTACTACTTGGCGGCAGATATAGATTATAGGGCACCTATACGGAATCAAAATGCAGATGCGTTGTCACCCGTGAGGACTAAGATGGAATGCCTTTCTTCCAGTAACAAGGGTCTCCGGTTCTCTACACTCGCCATACGAAACACAGCAGCGTTAAGCTGCTATTTAACGCTGGTATTCTGTGAGAGCGTGGTCCTTCCCCGGTCGAGCCGATCCATTCGTGCTACAACTATACTAGCTGCAGCATGGCTCTACCACGTATTAGAATGAAAAGGAAATCTATGCAGAAAAGGAGTCCTAATAGGAGTTTGTGACAATCAATCCCTTCAAAAAAAATTATAATTATTGCTAGTGACAACCGATGAAAACACAAGGTTCATCTTCACTGCTGCTCAAAGTTGCTCAACTATGGGGCGGATAATCATCGAAGTTCCTCTGCGTGTAAAATTCGTAACGGTGTATCCGCAATATAACTATAATACTGATATACGAATAGCTCAAAAGTCAATAAGCAACAATGACTGGCCATATATCTCGAAGAACCGACAAGAGATGAGGAAAATCAAAAGATGGTAAAACTCTTTGACTAAGCTTAACGAAACACCCACATTGTAATTGGATGGAAAAACAAATGCTGTCAAATTATCTCACCTCTTTACTGCATGCTGTTACATTAAAAAAGAAAGGAAAAGAGGGTTGAATCAAGAACCTATTATTTTACGAAGTCAGTTAAATATATGATGACATCATGGTTATAAAACTCAAAATCATAGCAATCTATCTTCTTCTTCTACTTCTTCACCTCCAATCCGTAAAAATTGACTGCTGGACATTGGTCTCTACCATGCTAAACATATTGTGTTTATTCAAGTATTTCATTTGTAATTTCATTTGGAAAAGGTACACTGCTATTGTGTCGTCTCATTAAGTTGATGCGGAGCATTATATGGAAATTATTTATTTATTTATTCTTTATTGCATTCCTTAATCTAAAAGAATTCAAAGGGCGGACTTAATGCCTTGTGGCATTCTCTACCAGTCAACCCATGGAGTGGTGAGAATTTGAAGTAGGTGTAGCAATATAGACTAAAAACAAAATAGTAATGATAATTAATTAAGTTATATATACATTTTACTAATATATACAATAAATAAACTATAAAAATATATCCTATTTATACATCATGTATACAAATATATACGTACATACATAAGCATACATATATTCATACCAACATATATATACAAATAGTACATATAAATAACTATAAAATATACGTCTAAAATATAAATGACATGGATGATTCTGTAAGAAGCGTTGTCTTTAACAGATGATTACGCACCAACTTTTTAAAAGTAAACTTATTGTGAGCTTTTCTGATGTCGTCAGGCAAGGAGTTCCAAAGGCGTGCAGCCTGAACTATAAAGGAGTTACCATAGAACTCGGTGAAGTGAACTGGAATACATATTTTGTTGTTAGAAGAAGAATTGCTTAATTTATACCAATTTCTATATATATTAAGTACAAGGATAACTTGGCCAATGTTTGTAATAACTATAAACTGTAATGTTTTATACAAGTTACTTTTATATTATATTCAATATAAAATTAGGAGCTAATTTTGACTGTTTATATAGTGAAAGGCTCAAAAATCAAGATAAAAAAATTAATTTTATACATGTTTATATGTAGACATAATCTTATATCTTTATAAGAATACAAGCAAGCAATTGAACAATCAACTCTAATCTCACTCCGCAATTTCACAAAAATGTATAAATGCCTACGTGTACGGGTCCTACATTTATTTTTATGTTTAACGATGTCGACTATTGAATCCTTTCAAAGCCTTTAAGCGGCTCTTTCTTAACATTCACGGCCATGATATAACATTTATATTTAATCTCCGAACCTTTACTTATTAGGTACTTAGTGAAGAAATATGAATTTCACACGAAAACAAATAAATATTAAATGCTAGTGATTTTGTTATTACGCGCTTAGGTGTAGTTAGAATAAAACAAATTTTATGGATTTATTTATCACGTTTAAATTTGATTATGTGTTAAAAATAGTTATAGTTGCAGCCTATATACTGAGACGGATTTAGGGCAAGGTTTCCGCCACGCTGTCCCAACGCGTAATGTTAATTTAATAAAGTTGTTAGTGTAAATAATTATGTGTAGATCTTAATAAATATTAATATTTAATAGCTGAAGATAGCCAAGTTAGCTATGACATAAAGATGTGGAACACTTTTTAAGCATTAAGCTTATTTCGTATGTTTCACAATACACATACATATCATCATTATCAACTGATAGTAAAAATAAATTGTTTATACAATTTCTAAATTATTATGATTATTGTTTTTCTGCCACATCTAAGATACTCGTACAATGATTACTTTGCCACGCTTCTTCAAAGCGAGATGTCGGACTTCGTGTTCTTAAAATATTTAATGTTCTTACTATGATCTCTTTAACTGTTGAGAACACGATAAATAAGGGCTTGAAATTTCAATTATCAGGCATCAACGAACTGATGTTGGCGGAAATCTAACTCAGGTATTCCCCGTACGTAACTTTTCGCCAAGCACATAGCCCCAGTGCTACCAAGGCTAAGTACATAGTTCATAGCTTCGCCCTTTACCGGAATTATTGGAACGCTTTCACATATCAACGTAGATCCGAAAGCGGAAGCCTTTACAGACTCCTTCTAGACGAAGTTCTCCATTTCTTCTTCATATGTGAGTGCACGGGAAACTCACCGTACACGCCACCTCGCGGCCTTTCGTATAAGACGACGAAGCATAAGGATTTGAACTTGGTCGATGCCCTCATCAAGCTACACTGGTCGTTAGTCGGTAATTAATATATTGTAGTATTCATGAAAATAATATCAATATTTAATTTTCACAATGTGTACATTTTAAATAAATATTTAATTTTATATCATTTAATATTTGATTCATGATACGAGGGTATGATGTGACTTGCTCCCCGAGTTACTGACCTTTATATACTTTCTGGGTCAGGGTTATCCTACATTAACCTATTCCCCTTACATCGAATAATTCCTGTGCACTAATTTAATAAAACAGACAGACAGGAACTTACAGACCACCTAATTGTAAGCAGCTTATTGAGTCTAGAACACAGCAGCGCAAGCATAACTATACAGGATAAGAGTTCTACCACCTATTAGAGAGTATTAGTAAGAAGCACTTTCAAAAATAACTTGTAATAATTACTACTGACATGCACTAGTAAGAAGTCACGTAGTAAGTTCTCGTTATAATTACAAATTCACATTTTCCTATATAATAAGGGTATCTGACGATAAGTAGATGCTATGGCTTAAGAATCAAAATACAGATGCGTTATCATCACTGAGGACTAAGATGGAATGCCTCGTAATCCGTCAAAAGGGTCTCCGGTGCTTTAAACTCACTGTGCAAAACACAGCAGCGTTATTCTGTTCTTTCACGCTAGTATTCTGTGAGAAAATGGTCCTACCTAGGCCGAAACGACTCCTTCGTCCTGCACGTATGCATCATCATCATCATCATCATTACAGCCCTTCACAAGTCCACTGCTGAACATAGGCCTCCCCCAAAGAATGCCACAAAGCACGGTCCTGAGCCACCTGCATCCATCGACTTCCTGCATATCTTACCAGGTCGTCACTCCATCTAGTGGGGGGACGCCCTACACTTCGCCTGCCGGTACGAGGCTGCCACTCGAGAACCTTTCTTCCCCATCGGTTATCGGTTCTTCGAGTTATATGGCCGGCCCATTGCCACTTCAGCTTACTAATCCGTTGGGCTATGTCGGTCACTCTAGTTCTACTGCGGATATCCTCATTTCTGAGTTTATCACGCAGAGAAACTCCGAGCATAGCCCTCTCCATAGCTCGCTGAGCGACCTTGAGCTTCCTCATCCGGCCAGCAGTGAAGGACCACGTCTCAGTTCCGTATGTCATCACTGGCAACACGCACTGGGTGTACAGTCTCGTTTTCAAGTTTTGAGGTATACCTGACGAGAAGATGTGCCGTAATTTCCCGAACGCTGCCCAACCGAGTTGAATCCGTCGATTGACCTCTCGGTCGAAGTTGGACTTACCTAGTCGGACTATTTGTCCCAGGTAAATATACTCGTCAACAACTTCGAGCTTAGTGTTCCCAACAACTACCGGCATAGGTGTGACATGGACATTAAACATGATCTTTGTTTTGTCCATGTTCATCTTAAGACCTATCCGTTGGGAAACACTATTGAGGTCATTGAGCATAGTGCTTAGGTCCTCCAGCGATTCTGCCATAAGGACTATATCGTCGGCAAATCGAAGGTGAGTGATGTACTCGCCATTGATGTTGATACCGTATCCTTTCCAGTCCAGAAGCTTGAAAACATCTTCCAACGCAGCGGTAAAGAGTTTCGGGGATATGACGTCACCCTGTCTTACACCTCTCTGCAATTGGATAGGTTTCGTACTCTGGTTCTGTACTCGGATAGCCATCGTAGCCCTACTGTACAAGCACTTCAACACTTCGATATACCGACAGTCAACTTGGCATCGCTGAAGGGACTGCAGCACCGCCCAAATTTCGACGGAATCAAAGGCTTTCTCATAGTCCACATACGCCAGACATAGTGGCAAATTGTACTCCTCGGACTTCTGTACAATTTGCCGAAGGGTATGTATGTGGTCTATGGTGCTAAAGCCTTTTCGGAAACCGGCTTGTTCGGGAGGCTGGAAGTCGTCAAGTCTGCGCGCGAGACGATTCGTAATGACTCTCGAAAACAGCACGTAGACGCGGCTCAGAAGGGAAATCGGTCTGTAGTTCTTCAAGAGAGCGTTGTCGCCTTTCTTGAAGAACAAGACCACCGCACTTCTGCTCCACGCCTCCGGTGTAATGCCACCATGGAGGACGGAATTAAAGAGCTTCTGAAGGACTTCAAGTACCGGTTTTCCACCCGCTTTCAGAAGCTCCGCTGTAATTCCATCCTCGCCTGGGGCCTTGCCGTTTTTAAGGTGCTGGAGAGCCATTCTAATCTCGCTCAGACTGACGTCCGGGATATCATCGGAATAATGTCGGATAAGACTCGCTCTTGGATCGTTACTCACACTTGCGTGCGGCTCCAACGATGACGTGTACAGCTGCCCATAGAACCTCTCAATCTCACTCAAAATCTCAGGTGCCCCGGAAACGATGCTGCCACATTCTGTCTTCAGCTTTGACAGTTGGCGCTTTCTGGCAGACAGATCTCTGGCAAAGACTTTGGAGCCTCGGTTCCGCTCGATCGCTTCTTCAATACGAGCTGTATTGAATTTGCGTAAGTCCCGCCGCATGCATTTGGAGATCTGTCTGTTCAGTTGCCTGTATGCTGTTAAATCTGTTGAAGAATGTAGCTTCATCTCCCGTCTAACAGCCATGAGATTAAGAGTGTGATCGGAGAGTTTTTGTGTTCTTCTGCGGCGGGTCTTGCAGAACTTAGCTCCGACCGCATGGACAGTTTCCACGAGCTTGTCATTCAAATCGTCCACTTCATTGCAGTCTTCTAGACACTGAAAACGGTTTTGTAACTCGAGCTGAAAGGTTTCGGGACTTTGGATTAGAGCACGAGGGGGACGGAGCGTTGACTTCATTAGACGAGACCTCTCCAACTTAACGTTTAGGTTCAGTGTGCCTCTAACCATTCGGTGATCGCTGCCGGTTTTCACCCTCGCGATCACTGAGACATCACTGAACAGTTGTCGTCTGGTCGTCATAATGAAGTCAATCTCATTTTTGTCGAACCGTCGGGGCACGTATGCATAGCTTAGCTGTAATCCTCAACCACCAAAAAGAATTACAAATATTATCAAATAAATATACTACTAGCACTTTTTTTAGGATATGGTGACATACGAGCACACAGTCCACCTGATGGTAAGTGATTGCTGTGACCCATAGACGTCTACATCTATCCTCAATAAAAAATCAAAATGCATATGCGTTGTCACCCGTGAGGACTAAGATCGTATGCCTCTTTTCCAGTAAAAAGGGTATCCGGTTCTCTACACTCATCATACGATACACAGCAGTGTAAAGCTGCTATTTTACGCTTGTATTCTGTGAGTGCGTGGTCCTTCCCCGGTCGAGCCGACCCATTCGTGCTACAACTATACTACTAATGTAGCTGCAGCATAGCTCTACCACGTGAAATTACCGTGTAGTTATAGCCTAAGACGCAAATTATACAGAAGTGGCATAAGACGAAGGCACGGAACAGGTGCGGCGCAAGAGTGAAACGGATAAAAGCGACATGCCTATACCGCGCCTGTGCCGTCGCTTCGCCTTATGCCGGTTCTGTATAATTTGCGCCTAAGAGAATCAACTAATCCATATCCCGCGGGTTTCGTAAAAGGCGACACAGGGAAGTTAGAACAGAAAATAGACCTCTAGAGCGAACGACCATGCTCATACAGAATATCAGCGTAAAATAGCAGCTTAATGCTGCTATGTTTCGTATGGTGATTGTTAGAGAATCAAAGACCCTTTTACAATGGCATTTCAAGTCCTCAGGGGTGACCATGCATCTGCATTTTGTTTCTTAATCAAGATTATATATATATAGATATAGATAGATTATATATATATAGATAGTCTATGGGCCAAAGCATCCACTTACCATCAGGTCGACCTTAATATGTTCGCTTATAATTTATAATAATTTATTTGCATCATGCTTATTACCATTATTCTAAAAAAAGAAGGAAGGAGCATCTTCCTAATTATCAGTCAGTAATAATAAAAACTGTGGTTGCCAACCCGCCAGCCAAACTTGACAAATGTGGAAAATATCCGCTCTGTGAGGCCATCTACGGAGAGACCTATATGAAATTGCATTTAAACTATTTTTTATGTTTATTGTTTTGTTTTATGTTATTATAGGTAAAAAATGACGAAAAAGACGAAAAATAAGATAGCTGTGGAGTTTCTTACGACGTTTCTGTTTCGACTTCAGAATTTCATTTCGTGGTTTAGAAAAAGAAAACATTTAAGTAACGAAATTTTAATTTCTTACGTGGAAGATTTTAATTTAACTGATATTCCATTTTATTTTATTTAATTTTAATTTTTACCATACAAGGCATTCCTGTTTTTTATTTAGATTAATTCATGGTTATACTCGAGATGATTTATTGATGAATTAATGAACGCATTCAAAACTATATTAATATTCAAAAATGATAGAGCAATATTGCCTTAATTTGCTCAGTTATAACATCGAATTTCTATAAAAAACGAAATACGTGACTACGTTAAGTCAATGTTACTCCGCTCATGCAAAAACCTCACAATAAGCGTTTTGTTCAAAAATTGACTTTTTTATGGTAGAACGTGTTACACGTCGCTGGTGAAATGTATGCCTTCCCTTTATGGCCAAGGGAAAATTACCCATTACGCGCACGGATGGACTTCGTATTACTCACACTTTAACTACCATTAGTTACTGGCATAACGAGGCGTATCGAGTAAAAAATAAAACGAAAAGGTTAAAAAGGTTCAGTTGTTTGTCTGCCACCACGAATTTAAATATAAGTGACAATTTGAATTAAAATAACACAAATTGAATTAATAACAATAACGTTCATTGATCATGAGCTATGATGCTTCTAGTGAACACACTATGAATTCAAGAAATCATTATATTTTTTTATTTATTCAAAACATTTAAAAAATTAATACACAAAAAAGAAAGTTTTAGCCCTCCTACAGAAACCACACGTAGTTTAATTGCTGGTGTCTATCAAATATAAATTACTAATGGTAAATTTATAGATTTATTAACAAATAACTTTAATAATAAATTTATAAATTTAATATAAGGCAGTATATCATTAATCGTGCAATATAAAGTAAATAATTTTATCATCTAATATATTATAATATATTATACATAACATAATATACCGACTACTTAGTTATTTAATTAGAAACTCTTTCAGAGTTCTTTTAGCTTTTTTTACATTATAATATTTTATTACTTGTTAATACATCTGCACGATTTCACATTCATATTCCTAAAATGTTCTAAAGATATTAAATAGACCACTGTCATTTAAATTATTATTATTCATTGACTTAAACCTGTAAGATATGACTATTTAAAGAATATTTATAAAATTGACTTTACAGATTTTAATTGGCTGGGCTAGTTGACATCGATTTTAATGACACTTAAATATTATTTGTTACGCAATCGAGAGTCGAATGAAATTTGTTTGGTGACGATATCATCATTTCACTACAGTAATGCACGAACGTAGACACTTACAGACATTTTTATGATAGTATAAAACGTTAAAATATTTTCTTAATAAGTTCGAATTTCCAAAGTAAACTTATTCCACAAATCGAATCCGTTATCTGATTTGATTTCAAGGTACCAATTTTCTAACATATAATGGCATCGTTCGACAAGGCAAGGCCGATAATAACACTCAACGAAAGAAGTTACATTGACTTCGTATTACAAACGCCTCATTTCTAGTATTTTTAGGAACAATAGAAAAATATTGTTAAAAAGAGTACACAGCAGTTTTTCCCTTCATACATTCTCATATTCTTTAAACCTTCTTTGGTTCTTCGTTTTCAACAACTCGTAAAGGCCTACTGTTGGATGGAGTATTTTCCGTTGTACTTGACTAAACAAAGTCAACACTTCAACGAAAGAGGCAATTATAATCTAATCAATCAAACAAAAAAACAATCAACTTAAACACTTCGATTACATCCACATCATACATCAACAGCATATCAATAAAATAAAGGGACTAAAAAGTAACTAATGATGTTAAATAACTTTGCATGTATATCTCAAATCTTGAAATATTGCACTTATTAATTTTATATTTTGTATGCCTACTGGCGGGACATAGAGAACCTACTGTTAATCTGTAAATTAACCTATATTCACAAAATAAACAGATTTGATTTGATTTGATTTGAAATCAAAAGTACACAACCAGTGAGTAGTGCCAGTAATGATATATGAATCTGTGATGTGGCTTTTCACTGATATCCTTACGAGGAAGCTCAAGGTCGCTCTGCGAGCTGTGGAGAGAGTTGATTATTCGGTTTATTATTTTCGAAATATTTTAATTTCTAGTTGAAACTCGGTGCTGTGTACTATGACGGGCACGAATGGTTTGTCTCTATTCAGCTGAAAAAGTTAGCTCAATCGGGTAAAGAGCACACAGGACAATTAAGTAAAATAGCAGCATAATGCTGCTGTGTTTCCTCTTGTAAATGACGGGATCTCTTTTTAATGGTACGAAATATTTCATCTTGGTCTTTGTAGGTGACAAAGTAATTGCATTTTCAATATTTAAATCAAAGTCAAATAATTTTTTTATTCAACTTAGGCTAGTGTGTACTAAAAAAATCTTGAAACCTTCACTTAAGAATTTCTCTAAAAATTATTGTCTAGAAACTCGGTATTTTATTTTTGTTTTTAATGGCATGTTACAATAATTTCTTTAACAAGTAAATAACTCAATATACAAATTTCTAGCAATATTTTTTCTCTGTTGAGTTTAACAACATATCCTTTGCCAGTGAGTTGCAAATGCATTTTTTTTTCTAAATACTGCTTTAAATTGTATGTTAATTTGTATTACTAATTTTTTAGAAATTTTATCTCATGGCATAATAATTTTTCTCAAAAAATACTCTAAATTTTGGGATCGCTATCACTTCAACATATTCTACAAGAGACAGTCCATTTCCAGTCATAGCATTATATTACATATTTATAGATCGAGTAGTAGTAGTCAAAATATTGTTTTTCTTGAAAAGGTCGCGTAAGCGACAAATTATAGATCTCCCGTATTGGTTGCTTTTGCAAAAAAATATTGTTTCCATTTCAATCCAGATATGATACTGTAAAAATAAGCTAAGTACATCAGTTTAGCTATTGGAAGGATTAGGAAGCCGACTGATGAAGTTTTGTTTTCTAATATCAAAAACAGCACCACTATATTTTGCTCTTTATGAGCACATGGAGCTTAAAATCTAGAAAAATTCCAAAAAAAGAAACCGAACTTACAAAGTTTAAATTATTATTTTGTTAATTACTTAATTTGTAAACATTTCCCAATATATAGTTGGGTCGTTCCAATACGAAGTTGTTTCCTATCTCGGACATTTGAATACCATACGAGGAAGTTCAGAAGGATCAAGTTTCTATGCCCTAGGGTCACCTACTGTCATCTCAAGTTCCAGTGAAACTAATCTGTTAAGTGCGACCTTTTGCTCTCAGCTTTAGGGATATGATGATAGGAATTTTGATTCCAAATCTAGGAACAATGTAAGTCTATGGCACATATCATCCACTTACCATTAGGTGAGTAGATGTTGTGTCCCAACTTCAGATGTTTGCCCCATTCTCACTCTTACAACACGTTGTTTATTGAACCTTACCTGCATATTTTATACGCACTACTCTTATTTGCAGGACTTTTGATATATGAGTATGTTAGAAGGTAGGTAGGTAAAAGATGGTTTATGTATTTGCACTTTACGTATTTCACTTTAAAACATGTTTCTTTAACATGAAACCATGCAGAATTACCGCTCTTTATAATTTATTTTACTTATGTTATAATTTCTGTTCCATAAACATACTTCAACTATATCCATTCAGCGGTGCTACATGAAACGTTCGCTTTTAGGATACACCTACATTAAAATCAAAATCAACACTAAACTTAATTTTTCAGTGGGACGTATGTATGCACACTGTTAATTTACTTATAGTTTAAATCCTTTAGAAACGGGTTTTATTTGTGTAAAAATAAATATAGCTAGTTTTTGGATCAGGGTGTATTGTGCTTTTTCTTCTTCGATTTTGTGTATAATCTACAATTGACATCATAGCTTAAATATAAGTTTTAGATAAAATAAGGAAAACGTTTTTTACGCGGTAGAACCATGCTGCAGCTATATTTCTGGTATAGTTGTAACACGAATGGGTCGGCTCGACCGGGGAAGGACCACGCTCTCACAGAATACCAGCGTGAAATAGCAGCTTAACACTGCTGTGTTTCGTATTGTGGGTATAGAGAACCGGAGACCCTTTTTACTGCAAACGAGGCATTGCATCTTAATCCTCACGGGTGACAACGTATCTGTATTTTGATTCTCAATCGAGGATAAATGTAGATGTCTATGGGCCACAACAACCACTTACCATCAGGTGGGATATAGGCTCGTTTGTCACCCTTATCCTATAAAAAAATTAGCCCAGTATTAGTTAGTATATTTTCGGCATTATGAAATGTATATCCGGCACACTCTGGGCTGGTATTAATTATCGCCTCACTAGCTATTATTTTTATTACTAGTATCGAATCTGGTGTGTTTCCCGATTTAATGAAGCATTATAAAGTAATACCTCTATTTAAATCTGGTAGTACATTAGACCCCGCCAATTTAAGACCTATATTTTTTTAATGTAAATAATTTTTATACGTGGTAGAGCCATGCTGCAGCTATATTAGTGGTATGATTGTAGCACGAATGGGTCGCCTCGACTGGGGAAAGACCACGCTCTCACAGAAAACCAGCGTAAAATAGCAGCTTAACGCTGCTGTGTTTCGTATGGTGAGTGTAGAGAACCGGAGACCCTTTTTACTGGCAAAGAGGCATTCCTTCTTAGTCCTCACGGGTGACAACGCATCTGCATCTTGAGTCTTTATTGAGGATAGATGTAGATGTCTATGGGTCGCAGTGGCCACTTACCATCAGGTGGCCTGTGTGCTCGTTTGTCACCCTATACTATAAAAAAAATTTACTTCATAAAAATAAATTTTGTTTCACAAGGAGTTGCTCTACAACTGATGACGGTATTGAGCTGATTAAATATATAACTCTCCCATACATTAAATATAATTTAATCCATGGCAGAATTCACAGGATGCTTTGGGTAGATTCTGTGACCTATCCAAAGCCTTTGATTGTGTTCACCATGAAACAATAATCAGGAAACTTCAACACTACGGTGCAAGAAGTGATGCTCTTCAATTAATTATTTCATATTTATGTAACAGAACACCAAAAGTTGTTCAGTTACTTAAATATGAGTATAAGCTCTTCCGGATCGATGGTACAAATGGGCGTGCCTCAGGACCCAGTTCTCGGCCCCTTACTGTTTCTTATATATATTAATGACTTAACTTACATAGTAGGGGAAAACCACGATATAGTATTATTTGCTGATGCCACTTCAAATTAAAACGACAGTTACTAAATATAACGAAGTAAGTAATGCTATATCTAAATTAGTAAATTGGTTTAATGTTAATAATTTGCATTTAAATGGCACTAAAATGAAATGTCTACTAGGGCACACTGAAATGATCGGGAATAGAATATTTAAGATTGAGTTACAATAAACCCTTTTTCGAATTTGAATACTAGCCTCTTAGAATCTTAATGACATTCAAACAATAAAAAAATGTTTAAAAACAAAAACTATGTTGGTTTAAAGTTGACACGTCGTTGGAGCAATGGAGCTCACGCGTGAACATTTCCGTGCCATAATTTATCACAATTTTCGTCGCGGCTTATCTCAAGATAAATGTCTCAGTGAACTTGTTTCAATTTATGATGTTGAAGCACCGAGTCAGACGACAATATACCGCTAGTATTCCGAGTCTCGACGCGGTCGTATGTCCCTCAGTACTGTTTCTCCTGCAGGTAGACCAAGAACAGCGGTCACGCCTGAAAACATCGCAGCTGTGAGAACTATTATATTAGATGATCGTCATGTGACATACGAGCAGATTCGAGCTGTTATCAGTATCGGAATGACTACAATTCAGTCGATATTAAATAATGAACTCTGTGTAAGAAGGCTAGTTTCCCGCTGGGTTCCCCACAATTTGTCCGAAGATCAAAAGGCGGCTCGTGTAGATTGGTGCCGGAATACTCTACAACGCTTCAACGGAGGTAAGTCAAATGCCGTTTATAATATCGTCTCAGGTGACGAATCATGGATTTATTCATACGAACCTGAAAGAAAACATCAGTCAGCAGTTTGGGTAGGAAAACATCAGTCAGCAGTCAGGTCAGGGCCGTCCTCCGTACAGTCCTGACCTGAGCCCAAACGATTTCTTTACATTCCCTAAAATGAAAGATTTATAACGCGGTCAACGGTTTGAAGACCCCGAAGCAGCTGTGAAAGCGTACAAATCAGCCATTTTGTCAACATCAAGTTCAGACTGGAATTACTGTTTTAATTATTGGTTTGCACGAATGGAAAAGTGCATTAAGTTGAACGGAGAATACTTCGAAAAACAATAAAATACTATTTAGCTATACATATATATTTCTTATTCCCGATCATTTCAATATGCCCTTTTCATGACTGCAATTGTTAAACATTTATATACTAATTTAATTTTAAATGGGAAGCAAATGAGTCTTGTCTATGACACCATTTTTCTTGGAATCACACTAGATGCGAAGCTTCAATGTATCAAAACTAGCAAGCAGATTTAGTTCTGCAGCATATACTGTAAAAACGATTAGAAGTCTTACCAGTGTTGAACCACCTAAACTAATTTAATGTCGTATGGTATTTTGCTATGGGGACACGTGACTGACATTGAAATTATATTTGTTTTACAGTGGGAGTCATAAGAGCAATCTATGATATAAAGCCTAAAGAGTCGCTGCGACAAAAATTCAAGGAAATTAATGTATTAAATTTAGTCTCTCAATATATTTATGGAAATGTAATGTACGTTTTAGACGTGGTAGAGCTATGCTGCCGCAATATTAGTGGCATAGTTGTAGCACGAATAGGTCGGCTCGACCGGGGCAGGACCACGCACTCACAGAATACCAGCATAAAATAGCAGCTTAACGCTGCTGTGTTTCGTATGGTGAGTGTAGAGAACCGGAGACCCTTTTTACTGGAACCGAAGCATTCCATCTTAGTCGGGTGACGACGCATCTGCATTTTGATTTGTAATCGAGGATAGATGTAGATATCTATGGGCTACAGCAACCACTTACCATCAGGTAGACGGTATGCTCGTTTGTCACCTTATTTCTATCCATATATATAAAAATTACGTGTCACGTTGTTTGTCCGCGATGAACTCTTAAACTACTGAACTGATTTCAATGAAATTTTGCACACTGTGTGCAGTTTGGTCCAACTTGAGAGATAGGATAGTTTTTATCCCGATAAGTGACTCTCAATTTTTTTATTACTAATCTCAGGAGTTTTTTTTAGGAAAGCAAATGGTCGTCGGAAAGGGCAGAACAACGTCTGCCTGGTCAGCTAGTCTTTATATATAAAAATTACGTGTCACGTTGTTTGTCCGCAATGGACTCCTAAACTACTGAAATGATTTCACTGAAATTTTGCACACTGTGTACATTTTAGTCCAACTTGAGAGATAGGATAGTTTTTATTCCGATAAATGACCTTCAATATTTTTTTACTGCGAATTTAAGAATTTTTTCATAGGAAGGGTCGTCAGAAAGGGCAGAACAACGTCTGCCTAGCCAGCTAGTATTTCTGTAAAAACAAACGTACACAAAAATAAAAGTAGTTTTACAAAAGTAAGTGTTATCCATTTTGTAAATAGTAGGAACAGACACAATCTAGTAGTGCCGGTTACTCAACTCCACCGAGTCAGTAATTCGTGCGTGGGGCGATGTATACGCTTTTACAACAAAATCACAGAAAATACACAAAATTTGAGCTACTCAAAGTTCATAAACTGTATTAAACTATGTTTGTATAAAAAGGGTTTGTATAATATTAAGGCATTTATGGATAATAATAACCGCTGAGAATGAGGTGATCGCTACCAAGCTATTTCTATTTTGTTCTGTGTTATTAATTGTGTATCGTACATGGTTGTAAGCTGTTATTTTTTTTAAAAGTCCCGCTGGGTTTTCGCTGGTTCTTTCCAAGACAGAGGATTTTTCCCGAACCAGTGGTAATTAAACAAAAGAGTGACTTTCAATATGTATTATTTATAGTCTATATTGAATAAAAAAGTTTATGTTTCTGTTCCTATTAAGTTTTGATCAAATTCAATCGTACAACTATTAACGGACAGCTCAACGTTTATTAACATGCATTGAGACGGGCATATGTACGACTAAACAGTCGATGCAAGTACAATTTAGTTGTTCATCGTAGCGGCGTTGAAAACATCATACAATCGTTTCCTATTAAACAAACAAGCAAACAGTCCACCAGATGGTAAGTGGACGCTGTTGTACACGGATATCTACATCTATCCTCGATAAAGAACAAATATGTAGATGAGATGTTACTCCTGAGGACTAAGATGGAATGCCTTGTTTTCAGTAAGAATAGGTCTTCGGTCCCTTACACTCATAATACGAAACACAGCAGCATTTAGCTGCTATTTGAAGCTGGTATTTTGTGAGACCGTGGTCCTTTCCCAGACGATCAACCCATTCATGTAGCATGGGTCTGCTACGTATAGATTAAGTTCTATTTAAAGAAAAGCATAAGCGAGTACTTTCTTATTTGTCATGGCAGTTATTAGGTAAAATTAAGTGCAGAAAACCTTAATCGATAACGCTGTAGGCGCACAACCTTCGACCAGTTTAAACGTCGTTTAATCGTCACAAACGCTCGACTAAATAGTTTAATGGATTTAACAATTTTTATTTATGTGATAGGCTTTAGAGATCTAAGAATGTATAATAAGTGAACTTATTCTCAAAATTCAACACCACTGACTAGCTGATGAGATAAAAAGACGAGTGAGAGCAGGAAATCCTTTGAAAATGCGTTACATTATTTTACAGAGACAATTGATTACCAATACGAGAGTATCAGCCCTGTACTCTCTAACCAGGGTACCCTGGTGCATGGTGAACATGGGCTTTTAAAATGCATGCCGCCTAGCGCATTTTATAAACGTCTATTCAGAAATATAAAAATGCCAACGATGTAGATTTTTATTTTCAAACATTTTAAAAATGTAAAGCCCATCAAATGTCCACTGCTGAATATAGAGCTCACCATAGATTGTCTCAAAGGGGAGATATTTACCAAAGATGCCAGGTTTGGCATGCAGATAGACAACCGCAGTTATTAATATCGAGGTTTTTTCACAATAAAGCTTCCATTTCAGTTCTCTATCGCCTTTTACTAAATCCATGGGATGATACGAAGTAGTGGATTCATTTAGGCAGCACTATATGCTTAAAATAAGAAAACGCACGTAAGAAATGAAATAACTAAAAAGATTGGAATCAAAATTTCTAACCAAATGCATTCATTTACAGCACAAATTAAATCGTTTGAGCACCTTTAATTTTTACCTAAGTTACAAAATAAAAATACATTAAACCATCTACTCAATATTCATTATTACATAGGTACTAAAAATACAGAAACGGAGTGCTTAAAACACGCAATTCGTAATAATGTAAATTAGGTTAATTAACTTTGGATTGAAATTTAAATCTTGTTGAAAAATCTAACAAAATTGTTCGGAGTGTAGAACCAATGCAAGGGTTTATAATAAAATGTTGACTACACCCTTTATTATGAACATTATAAAACACTTTCGTAGGCAATGCTAGCGTGCTTAAATGCAAATTTAACTTTTCAATCTGGGCTCGCCATTGTCGCTGGTTATTACCCGGGACTGACAACATTGTAAGATAACACAATTAACGACGTCGGTTGAATAATAGCGAAATATGATGACCACCCTGAATAAATTATCCCTGTCTTTACATTGTTTCTTTGTTCGCCATATATAGCGTCACGCGATGTGTGGGGTACAGCAAAGTTTTAATAAGCTCGAGTAACCTGGTCTCAGCGGCATCGGATTGTGCCCGCATGGTATTTGGAACTGAACACGAGGTTGTATAATTCATGATTTTGTTTCTGAAAGGAAGTAACGTAGAATCCGATTGTCATGTTCGATGATAACGTTTAATTTACAGGAAAATAATAACATTACTATGTCTCATATTTCTCACTAGACAGATGTACAATTCTGATAAGGTTTAATAAAATAATCTTTTATTCAAATTCGTTTGCTAAGAATATAAATTTATGCCTTAATTTACAAAAAATATACTACTCTTAATTTTAAAACAAAATACACTTTTCTAATTTATTTCTAAATATTTTCATCTGATGGTAATAAAGGAACGTTCGTTCAAAGTACGAGTATTGGTTAAAAAACACACAAATAACTCAACAAATTATTTTTTACCCATTTTCATTACCGATAATTGAAACAACTTTACCGCTACACTTTAAGAAATTGGCTCGAGTCCGTTAAGTATACAACAAAAGAAAATTTACTTACCTTCAAATAACCGACGAAAACCCAAAAAGGCGCGGCCTTGTAAGTTCTGATTAGTATAGTAGGCGGTAAGAAGCGAGAGAGGGCGCAACAGGCGGCGAAACCACACGCTTTACACACAACTAATGAACTAGCATTTTTCACACAAGATTTTGCACTGTTTTGTGGTTTTACTCTTCTGAGGCAACGGCGGCCGGAGGTCCGTCTGGCGTTCGCCCGCTTCAGTCGCGCGCTTGACTCTGGGCATCGCGCTACCCCTCGCACCTCAGTACACCCCACACACCCCACGCTTTCTGAAGCCTCCATTCGTTTAGCATTCGCGCCCTTTGTAGCACTTGAAACCATTGTTCACAAACGATCTCTTTTGATAACTTTAGCCTACAAAACATAGATGTCCGGTGGCTAAGACTTATGATGATAAAGAATAATGCAGAAATTTTGAATTTACACTCTCGTTATTATAATATCCATAGTGATTATGAGCTCCTCATATTTGCTATGTAACTGTACTAACAGATTAATAATACATATTGAAAGTCATTTTACCTTAATGTATCACAGGTTCGGAAAATACATCTCTTACGGCAACCAGCAAAAACACAGAGAGTGTTTTTTTTTTTTAAAAAGAAAAACACTTTAAAATCATGAATTATGCTTTATAAATAATTGTACTGTTATTTTTCTTATTCCTTAACATTACAATAACACAAGATGTGCGTCAGATATAAAATATCAAGACCAACGACCGGTAGTCGAGGCAAAGATGCGGGTCTTCTGGTGTTGCAATCGCCAAAGCTTCTATAAATCATGGTAATAAAAATGACGATTCTTAACTACTATGTTAATGATCAATATACAATATTACTACATAGACATGTATCCATACGATGTTTTCATTCACCAAATATAAAAAAATTGGCTTAAAATTGTGGTGAATTTCAACAGTATTCTAATGGCAAGGATCGAATTCTGTTTGTTTGCATACTCTGAAATTTAAAAGCGAATGCCAAACCGCTTCACGTTCTCCTAGATGCTTTTATACGTTTTATTTTATATTTAAATGATGTTTGTATACATTTTAAAGGATCACACACATTCGATTGACTGAAAATGTTGTTACTGTAAAAACAAAACGTTGAATGGATTGTAGGGCAATAGAAATAAAATAAAGAAGATCACATCTAGTTTTGGTGACGTACAAAGTACAACGGTACGCCATTTATTTTGTTTACTCTTTCAAAGCAATTAGTGTCGTTGGATGCAATATTATTGTCTAAAGTAGCATTTCTACAAGAATAACGCTCCGACAACCGATTGAGAGTAAAGGTTTTCGGGTAGCTGTAGATGCAGTAACTTTTTTTTTTTTATAGGATTAGGGTGACGAACGAGCACACAGTCCACCTGATGGTTAGTGGTTTCTGCGGCCCATAGACATCTACATCTATCCTCTATTACAAATCAAAATGCAGATGCGTTGTCACCCGTGAGGACTAGGATGGAATGCCTCATTTCCAGTAAAAAGGGCTTCCGGCCACCTGCACTCACCAAGCGAAACGCAGAGGTAAACCTCTACTTCACGCTGGTTTTCTGTGAGGTCGTGGTACCACCCCGGTTCAAGCCGGCCCATCCGTGCGACAGCAAAAGCTGCCGCGTGGCTCTACCACTGTTAAGAACTTGATGTCTTGCTCGTTCTTCCCAAGACGTTACGTTAACACAAAAATATTCTACTTGAAGTCAAATAAAAATAGTAACGAAAATAAAAAAATCCTGTCGCCTGTATAAAGTTACCCTCAATTTGTAATTGAATAAAACTGTTCAAAGAAAATAATAAAATAAAGAGAGCTCGTGCCTTTTCATATATAGTTATTCACGGCTTTCCCTCGCGCCGCCGCTCCTACATTAATGTAAAAAGACACGTATTAAGCAATAAGGATACAGATAATAGGTAACCGGAGCAACACGCCGAGTATACAATATCTCTATATCTAAAAGTACTAAAAATATCCGAAGGAAATGGTCACTATTATTCTCAGTTATTACTTTCACGTTTATTCGTAATTATAATTGTTCATTGTTAGCTTAACTAGAAATAATATTACATATTTGGTAGCGTATATACGTAATTCTTCTCTTATATAATAATAAAAAATGTCCTTCATAATAAATATCGGTTACGGCGCGGCGGCCAGATTCAAGACTAGCTATAAGCGTAGGATTATAGTAGCCGGGTGTATGCGCATGCACAGGTGCACTCTCATTCTCATAGTCCAGTTATACGGCAATCCGAAACACCGCCAACGCGGTATGAAGGTCCTTTTTTTATTTGTATATAAAAAGCAGAATGATGGATTGACGCTACCTGTATTAGAAAAAATCTCTATGACATGACACCTATGAAACCACTTTACCTATGAAATTTGCGTTTTGCTAACCTTCTTCTGCCCTTATCCCAAGTTATTTGGACATGAATATATACACGTCCAAAGAATATATAATTAAAGTATGTTATTTTTTTTTAATTATTTATAAATAAATTTTCACTTATAAAACGGTAATTTTCTAGTTAATACTCTAATATATTATTCAACCATCTTTTAGTTCTGACGTGAGAGAGCAATTGCATACACGACAACATACGTAACTGTCGATGTTCTACCGATATTGTATCCGAAACTTAAACTTTCATACTTTTCCTAAAGCAATAGGATGTCGAGCAATACTGGCGCCTATTATACTTTTTAACTGTCGGCTACTCCGATAAAAATTCTCTTCAACAATGTTATGTCGGTTACTCTGTTTCTACTGCGGATAGTTGCATGTTTCATACAACTTTGTGTGCGTAATAATGTTGCGTTCATTAATTAGGCTTATTTGCAACCTGATGTTATCAACATCATTAAAACATTTTGTATGCCCGCTAGTAATCATTAGCATGTAGAAATGCATGGGCTGGCAGGAAGTTTTATCACAGACAGATTCGGAACTAGTTATGTATAAGTTCTGATCTCATACCATTGCTGGGTTGCTCAGACCTAGGTATGCTGATGCACACAGTGCTGCACATGTTGCTCTACTTGAACTCTGTCTTTTATCCATTTTAGGAGCAGTAGGTTTGCTTGTAGAGTATTGGATCAATGTCTTCATCTGAATGTTTTCTTTGGTTTCATACACTATCTGTCCATAGATGGGCTCATCTCCACAGACTTGTTTCCTAAATCTCATCCTTATACCTTATTCACATTTTTAAGTCTATCTCACAGGGAAACCACAAGCATAGCCCTCTTGATATCTAGGTAAACGACGTTGAGCTTCCTCATACGGCCACGTCTCAGATCTATAAGTAATCACTGGCAGCACGCACTGGTTGTACAATCTTGTTTTAAGTTTCAAGGTATACCTGACGAGAAAATGTGTCGTAATCTTTCGAACACTGACCAGCCGAGTTGAATCCGTTGATTGAACTCTCAGTCAAAGTTATTTTCATTTATTTATTTTTATTTTATAGGATAGGGTTACAAATGAGCACACAGTCCACCTGGTGGTAAGTGGTTGCTGTGACCCATAGGCATCCAGATCCATCCTCAATAAAGAATCAAAATGCAGATGCATTATCACCCGTGAGGACTAAGATGGAATGCCTCTTTTCCAGTAAAAAAGGTCGCCGGTTCTCTACACTCACCATACGAAACACAGCAGTGTTAAGCTGCTATTTCACGCTGGTATTCTGTGAGAGCGTGGTCCTTCCCCGGTCGAGCCGACCCATTCGTGCTACAACTATACTATTAATATAGCTGCAGCATGACTCTACCACGTATAGACAGTTGGACTCACCTACTCAGACTATTTGTTCCAGGTAAACTTACTCGTCAACAACTTTGAGCGTTGTGCTCCCAACAACTATCGGCTCAGGTGTGAAATAGGAGCTACGCATGACCTTTGTTTTGTCCATATTCATCTTAAGACCTAACCTTTGGGATACACTATTGAGGTCATTGAGCACAGACAGAGCTTAGGTCTTCTAGCGATTCTGCCCTAAGGACTAAATCGTCGGTAAATCGAAGGTGAGTGATGTGATGTACTCGCCATTGATGTTATTTATATACGTGGTAGAGCCATGCTGCAACTATATTAGTAGTATAGTTGTAGCACGAATGGATCGGCTCGATCGGGGAAGGACCACGCTGTCACAGAATACCAGCGTAAAATAGTAGAGAGCCTGAGACCCTTTTTACTGGAAAAGAGGCATTCCATCTTAGTCCTCACGGGTGACAACGCATGTTCATTTTGATTCTTTATTGAGGATAGATGTCGATATCTATTGGTCACAGCAACCACTCACCATCAAGTGATCTTTGTGCTCGTTTGTCACCTTATACTAATACATACATAAAAATTAATACCGTCCCTTTGTAGTCCTGTAGATTGAAAACGTTTTACACCTCTCTGCAATTAGATAGATTTCATACTCTGGTTCGATACTCGAATAACTATCGTAGCCCTACTGTACAAACACTTCAGCACATGGATATACCGACAATCAACTTCCAGGCAGTCCCAGAACATACAAATCTAAATCAAAGGCTTTCTCATAATCAACATACGCAAGGCAAAATGGCAGATTATATCTTCTGTACAATTTGCCGAAGGGTATGTGTTCTATGATACAAAAGCTTCTTCGGAAATCGACTTGTTCGGGAAGCTGGAAGTGGTCGATTCTGCGTATGAGACGGTTCGTAATGAAGTATAGACGTGGTTCAGAAGAATGGGTCGGCAGTTCTTTGACAAGGCGTTGTCGCCTTTCTTGAAGAATAATAACACTTCACTTCTGCTCCACGACTCCGGAGTAGTGCCATCATGGAGGACGGAATTAAAGAATAAAGTACTTAATGTATTGGTTTTCACCCACTTTTAGAAGCTCCGTGTAATTTTGTCCTCGCCCGGTATCTTGCCGTTTTTAAGGTGCTGGAGAGCCATTCCAATCTCGTTCAGACTGACGTCTGCAAAATCATTGGAATAGTGTCGGCTAATATTTGAAATTAGATCGTTACTTACAGTTGCGTGTGAGTCCCTCTTTCTCCATAAAGTCGGACAGCTGCTAGCCTGGTCCCTTGGGTTGCCCTATACCGAATTTCCCTACCTTCAGCTCACCGTTCTTTCCTGTGTCTGCTTTTGAGTTAAAGTTAAAGTTAACACCGTATAATGGGTTTTGATTCTGATCCGCATGCAAAAATAAAATCGAGTTTTTCACCTACATTGTTTCAAGAACACCAGCCTTCTTATCATTAAAAAACGTGACAGCATCAGGTATTATAGAATCTATGATAGCTAACCGCTGGGAGAACCAACCTCGAATGAATCAAAAATAATGAAGAATAGTAAAAATAACACTCTTTGTTAACAAAAATATTAAAGGCTTTTTTCCTTTCCGCTTAAATAATTTCATGTTTGCTCATGTGGTAATAAAAACGAACGAAACGAACACGAGAATAACGTAGTCTGTTAGGGGTTTTGCTTTAATTGCTACGTACGGCTCACTGAAGTAAGTAAGTCCCAAGAGCGCTTGTGTGTTGTGTTTTTTGACACCATTGTTTACTTTGTTTCTTTAAATTACAGTTTTAATTTTAAAAAGAAGTTGTTTTTATTTTTCGATAAACAAGCTTTAAACGATTTTATTCATCGCTTTAAAATGTTCATATTCATACGCAAAAATTTAGTTTCATAATCATAATTTATTAGTAATAAATAAATAGTTTTAGCTTAGTGGCCAAAGGAATATGAACTATTTTACTTTTACCAAATAAGAACGAAAACGATAACGGTCTGATATTAACTAAAAAAAAAAAAATAGTGCGCGTCAGCTCCGACGCGTGACTGTAGTTTACTCCTGAATACGATAGTCGTAAAATATATACAATAGACAAAGGAAATAAATGAACACATATATTAATTTATAATGATTTAACAAAATATATTAAAAAAAGTTTATGTTTTATTAAATAAAAAAATATATGACTTAATATATAACATTACGTATTCATTTCGTGAATAGTAACGTCCTTAGATTTGTTATATTTACACGAACATCACATATTAAATTAATCTAATTTTACAGATTTTATCGCGTTTAATTTAAGTTTTTAATCCCCGACGTTTCGGGTGCTTTACAGCATCCATTGTCACAGGGGGTGGGGACACGAGGTGTATGACGTTCCGATGTGATAGTTATCCCGACTACCTTAAGATATTGAATATTAATATTTTGTCTTCACCAAGATGCTCCCAAAACCCGTCAACCACCTAGATGATTGGTTCCGCCTATGGAGAATCTAAGTGAACCCTGAGAAAAGTGTAGCAATATGTTTTAAAAGAGTCTCCACTTTCAATCATCAAATCAGAAACCCCAAGAAAAAGTTGGGTACGATCACCCTGTACGGCCGCCAGATCCCCTGGCAATCAACGGCCAAATATCTTGGGTTCATAATATTTGACCACGGTATGACATTCGCGAAACACATTCGCGATGTCCGCAACCGGGCCAAATTTTTCACTAGTCGCCTCCACCCGCTAGCGACCAGCAGGAGCAAACTGTCCTTAAGACATAAACTCCATCTTTATAAAGCGTGCGTAAGACCTATCATGTCTTACGCAAGCGTAGTTTTCGTATACGTAAATCATAATCATTTGTACGACCTCCAAGTCGTCCAAAATAGATTCATTCGAGCTCGGTGGAACCAGCGAAACTTACACAGGGACTGTCAACTTCCGACGATCTCTGACTACTTCAAAGATATGTCTCCGCGCTATTTCGAGAGGCCCGAGACACACCCAAACCCGCTAGTGGTAAACGCAACCACCTACGCTCCGACTCTGAACGTTACGCTGACCCTCCGGAGGCCACGCAACGTTCTAATCGAACCCTCTGTTCCGCTAGATGCTGACGACCAAAATGTCGCCGACCAGTCACACCCAAACACTACTCATTCACCTAGTACCGCAAACACTGATAGGACAGCAACGGATGGGACGCAGCGAGTCCGCAGACGGGCGCGCCGCACACATCTCCACACCGCGTACATACCATACATCCGCGTCCCTGGGTGGTTCTCACCGTCCAGAACATCGAACGATACGAGTTACCCATCCGAGTCGGGGCCCGCCAGCCCCTGTTCGGACGGTGGATAGACAACTCACCCATGTCATGATGTGTTTTTCGGCGGCATCAAGGAGTATTTGATGCTGATATTAATGTGACGATAATGTGATCACTGAACACAATTTATCCCACCCCTAGATTATCGATTTCGGGGCAACGTGGCTTACGCAGCTTTGCACCAAAATAAATAATCTCCCCCTCCCCTATTTTATAAGCTAAGCCCTGAGTCCAATGAAGCTGTAAGAGCCGCATAGGCTAACAACATTAACATCACAGAAATTAGACTTAATATTTGGTCTGATCTACGTAGAATGAGCGTTGTTAATTATAGGATCCCAAGCTGATGGCAGCACCTATGCCTCTTCTTTATTGAAATTACGATGTTTCTTTTAATTTCAATGGCCTCGCGAATCATCATTGATAGGAATCAGTGTTCTTTTGCGAGGATTTGTAGTCTATCAAATCTAATTTAATGGCGGAGTCAATCTCGAACACGTCGGTGCTTCACGTAAGCTATATTTTTTTTTATGCAGAATTTAAAGATCTTTTTATATATAGCTTGTACACTCCTACATCTTGTAGCGGGATAATACACTTGACGGTTGGTAAAAATTTACTAATATTCTTCGGCGGGTTGTAGTACTTTTTAGTGGTAGCTCGCTTCAAGAATTAACCAATCTTGTCTGTGACTTCTTGGAGATATGGTAGTACAGCAGGCGCCACCCGACCGTGACCGGCTTCACTAGGTCACTGTGACGTAAGCGCGGGAACTGAAGCTTGTTGTCTTGCAATACTGGCTTGACGTGCTGAAGCTCGGCGGCCAGATGTTTTCTGTCACAAATCCCTTGTGCTCTCTGAAATAAAGATTTTTCCACGGCAGATACTGTGATGGATGGTGGTGAGGTCTTTTTCCTATTCACAGTGTGACCAATAGCGTTTTCAGGATTTCGGATGACTACCTAAAACATCTAGAAAAGCTAAAGAATTATGTGCTAATCTCTAGAATTTTATTTTAGAATTTATGGAGTTGAGATGATCTAAAATGTAGTTATTTTGCCAGATGGTAAAATTATTAAAGTTCTAGTCATAGTTATTTAAGCTACAAGATAACAATATACCTGCAGAATATGCAGTATTATTCAAACATTGCCTCACATCTGTAAAAATGTAATAAACTGATGAGTTTTTATAAGCATTTAAATAAAAGCTTGTTTTTAAAAATGTTTTTTTTTTACCCATAATTTACTTCTAATTTATCTATTTATTCATTGTAAATCGATTGAAATCAAAATCAAATGTTTCTTATACACTTAATCTTTATATATAAAAATTACGTGTCACATCGTTTGTCCGCGATGAACTCTTAAACTACTGAACTGATTTCAATGAAATTTTATACACTGTGTGCAATTTGGTCCAACTTGAGAGATAGGATAGTTCTTATCCCGTTAAGCGACCCTCAATATATTTTATTAGTAATTTAAGGATTTTTATAGGACAAAGTCGGAGAGGGCAGTACAACGTCTGCGTGGCCAGCTAGTCATAATATAAATAATAATGTGTAATGATTATAGTTCTCGAGTTTATGCGCAAGCAAAGGTGCACTCTCTATTCCCTTGATCTCACAGTTCATGGGACGGTAAGCCGACACGACCGGAGAGAGATCAGGCGTAGTACAAACGGCTTTACGTGCTTTCCGAGGCACGGCCGTGAAACACCAACAACTTCCCGAGTCCGGGCAGCTACTGAGAATTTCTGAGAATTTCTAAAAAAAATCTCACGGGGGACTGTCCCCCGTGAGATTTTTTTGACCACGGTTGCTGGAAAGCAACCGAAACGTCGGGAATATAAAATAAATTAATTAAACGCGATAAAATAAAATGAATTTTCATAAAACCAGCATGGTGGCGATCACCTTATTCCCAGGGGTTATTTTCCTTCATGTATTCCTTGATATTATAATAACCCTTTTTGTACAGTTTTTCTTTAATAAAACTTTTAAACTTGTTTATTGACAAACTTTGAACATGTTCTGGCATTTTGTTGTAAAAGCGTATACATTGCCCCATAATTGAATTACTGATTCTGTGGAGTCTAGTAACTGGCATTACAAGCTTATGTTTGTTCCTAGTGTTTAAGGTATGAACATCCTTATTCTTATTAAAGCTATTTATGTTATATATTTATATGTCTAAGCGCCACATTTTTTAAACAAAAAATGTTTCCTGATTAATGTATCATGATGAACACAATCGAAAGCCTTGGAAAGGTCACAGAAAATACCTATGGCATCTTGTGAATTCTCCCAGGCATTAAAAATATATTTCATAAGCTCAATACTAGCGTCAACCAAATTGATTTTTATGAAGTAATTTATTTGTATTAAAAAAAATTAACAATGGATCCAAAATTATTTTTTCAAAAATTTTACTGAGTGTTGGTACAGAAATAGTTCTATAATTAGCGGGGTCCAATGTACTGCCAGATTCAAATAAAGGTATTACTTTACTATACTTCATTAAATCAGGAAACACACCACAATCGATACAAGTGTTAAAAATAATAGCAAGATGAGGTGCAATTAAATCTATTATGGACGCAATCACTGTAACGGAATTCCCCCACAAATCTGCGGTTTTCTTAACATCAATGGTTTTGAAGTATTTTACAATATCTTGCGGTAGTACTTTTTCAAATCTAAATTCTTTTAAACAGGTATTTATCTGTTTAAGTAATGACTCGGCGACAGTTGGAGAAGTATTCAATGACTCTGTTGTCAAGATAGGAACATCAGTGAAATATTTCTCAAACACCGCTGCAACTTCTTGATTTGATTAAGTCAATTCATTGTTAATTTTTAATTGATAGTTTGAGTTACGAGGTTTCTCTTTACCGGTTTCGCTGTTAATTATACTCCAAGTCATTTTAATTTTATTCTTAGCTGTCTTAATTTTGTTACTAATATGATAATGATTTGGCTGTGGAGCAAACTATTTTAAACATTTTAGAATATTTTTTTACATATTCTTTAAAAGCATCGGAAAGATTATACGATCTTTCATGGTAAATGTCATATAACCTTCGTTTTTATGAATTCCTACTGTCGCCCACTCATTAAATGCCTTGCGACTGTTTCTGGAGAATGTTTTAGAAGTGTATGTTTTATAAAATTCATTGTTTATAAGGGTAAATAATTCTCTATATAAATAGTCTGCATTGTTTTTATAAGAAAGCGATGGAAGGTTTTTTACCATATTACTTCTAAATCTCTCCAGGCGTTTCGCATTAATAGGAACAATCACAATTTTCTCAATTACCTGTTTTTTGTGCATATAAGGTAACGAAACCAGTTGTCCACAGTGATCTGAACTAAGTTTTTGAATTATTGATTTGTTGATTGGTACAACACCTGTAAAAATATTTTCAATAGAAGTTGCACTACACCCTGCATTACGTGTAGCTTCAAAGAATAAATTATTAAGATTATAGGATTTGAACAAAGAACAAAATTTAATACTGATGGAAGAAGTTTCCAGGAGATTGATATTAAAGTCTCCACACACTACAAGAGATTTATTCGGTTTATTAAGCTTAACTAAAACTTCTTCCATAATTTTTTCGAAAGTATCATAACTTGAACATGAGGGTCTGTAAACACTGACAACAATAAGGTGCTCAATCTCAACACATGCCATTTCTACAGTACGCTCAACAGAGTCACAGTGCTCACAATGTCTTTACGTTCTTTACATGATAAGGACTTTTTAGCTAATATTATGGAGCCACCTCGTAATTTAGTATCTCTATTGAACGAGCTGACCACCTGGTGATTAATGAAATTAAATATGGAGTTGTAATCTTTCAACCAATGTTCTGTAATACATAAAATATGTATACTGTTACTATTTAAAAATAATTCAATTTATAATTCTGTGTCTAACACACCTTGTATATTTTGATACACCAGGTTGATACAGTTTTTATTATTGTTATTTTGTGAAAATGCATAATTACGTATTGGTAAGTTGCATTCTAAGCTATTTAAATTATCTTTGCTAGAGATTACCTCTATTGTCTTATTATCTAATTTAAATTACTTGGAACTGGTTCCAAATCAAATGTAAAATTATTTTGTTGCTCAAAAGAAGCAGGTGTCAAGGTAGCCAAATCATTGGCTGAGTTAAAATATAAGTAATAAGATAGCGTATTTGCTACCAGTCTTAAACTATACTTTGATAGGTAATACCTATCTCTTGTCAAAAACTTCTCAGTTAAATTATTAATATCAATGAAATGAAATTTATCGTTATTATTCTTACAATTAAATGTCAAATTTAAGTTATTGTTACATGTCAAGTTATGCACCATTAAATTTAAATTGTCTTAGTTTATTTTCCTGTAGCCACCCCTCTATGTAAGGCAATGTAAACAAGATAACTTTAACCACATTTATGTTATTGAGATATTCAATATATTTTAATAATTGACTCTTTCAACAAAAATTATTAGTATACTATTAGGGTTAAATTTACTTGTTAAAATTTTATTCATAATATCACTGAATGATGCTCCAGGCATGCAGTAATTACTTATCTGTTGCCTTTTTAAACAGTTATTCAATAATATACCCAAGTTTTTGCCTATGTCATCACTATACACAATTACATTATTTGTTTCATTATATGAATTACTTTTTAAATTTATTTGCTTTGTTATGATACTGCTCGTATCATAGAGTGTAGGTAAAGAAAATAAAGTATTACTGCTTGTCATATTATTAACACACACTGTCCCTAAAGAACCTGGCAGTGAGCGCTGAATATTCATTTTGATATTTTAATAAGAAGTCAAAACGTTCCTCGTTATATTTGCATGAATTTACCAGATTATTCATGGCCAGTATGTGTTCTTTTATCTCATTCCCTGCAGATTTATATTTATTTGACATAATTTGTAATGAAGTTTGAAGTGATAAAATTTCTGAATTAAGACACTCTATTTCAGTCTCATAACAATTTTTCATGTTTTCCACCTCAATTGAATATAATTTAATTTTAGTAATTAACTCTTGCTTTTCCTTACATACATTTGTATAATTTTTAATATTAATTTTAGTTTTAACTAATTTTTGCACTTTCCTAATATATTTATTAATTTTTATATATTTTCTTAATTTCCTTCTGCTGCTTGTAATCCTTTCTGCTGTTCTTGATGTGGTAGAGTCATTAGTTAAATCTATTGTTGTGGAGGGTTGCAACGTTTTATGAGATTTACATTCTACAAGCTCCTCCAACAGACTCTGATTTTTAAGTTATCAATGTATTGCTTAAATTGTGAAATTTGCTCATTAGCTTCAGTTAATTGTAATTTCAATGCAGCAATTAATCTGAGGGATTCCTCATATTCTTTGCTGCATCTCCCCTGGAGCTGATCCCTTTCCTTTAAAATATCTGTATAGTCTCTATGTAACTTAACCATATCACTTTTCAACTGTGTATTTTTCGAAATTATACTTATTATTTCCTTTTCATTGTCATCCCTTTCTTTAAGTAACAGCTCACACTGCTCCCTGGACGCCCTCAGTTCTTGGAGCACAAGATGAAGTTGGTTCTCCATTTGGCGCGTTTTGGCGTTGCGAGTATTCATTTCACTATGTATTTTAAATAGTAATAGAAAACAAAGATGGAAAATCAAGGGAACAGAGTAAGCAAATATCCAATTGTAGGACTCTAATTACAGATCTCAAATTAAATTATCAAGAAAACAATTCAAAATGAAATCCAAAAACAACAACACTTAAGAGATATATCGTAAATATTAAAAGGGATAACAAGAATTACAGTAACTTTTAAACGATGTTCGTTATCTGCTGTCACTTTAAGTTGAGAGGCACTAAAAATTTATTTATTTAAATATTTACCACTTTTATTTATTACACAATACAATTTGTTCGTAATTAACAACTATAACTTAAATTTGAGGTGGAAATTATCAATTACAATATTTATTTTTACGAAATTATTTGGGAGCCCAATTATTTAACTATTTGTCACCGGGGTTGCCACAGCACAAAAAGTTCTGTACTGTGTTAAGTACTGTGAATAATGTTTGTGTTATATTAAGGGTTGTAGTCGTATGAATAAATAAAATAAATACGAGGATTTTATTGTAAACTAACGATCCACCCCGGCTTTACGCGGGCGATTTCTGGATCTCACCTACCGGGTCCAATTGAGTTTTTAAACCATCCAAGCATCCACTCAAATACACACAAAAAACTTAATCAAAATCGGTCGAGCCCTTTTCGAGTTTTTGCGAGTCTAGCGGACAGCAATTGATTTTTATACATAGAAATGTTTTGTTTTTTATTACTTTGTTGTTTATTTATAAGATGCCCCTTTTTATTTGTGTGTAATATTAGAATATCTCCTCGTTTATTAGTAATGATAATTTTTTTTATAGAATAAGGGTGACAAACGAACACACAGTCCACCTGATGGTGAGTGGTTGCTTTGGCCCATAGACATCTACATCTACCTTCGTTTGCGAATTAAAATGCAGATGCGTTGTCAGCCGTGAGGTCTAAGATAGAATGCCTCTTTTCCAGTAAAATGGGTCTCCGGTAAATTATTTATTTTCTTTTATATGTTCTTGTTATATGTGTTGCCAGTGATTACTTACGGATCTGAGACGTGGTCCTTCACTGCTGGCCGTATGAGGAAGCTCAAGGTCGCTCAGCGAGCTATGGAGAGGGCTATGCTCGGAGTTTCTCTGCGTGATAAACTTAGAAATGAGGATATCCGCAGTAGAACCAGAGTGACCGACATAGCCCAACGCATTAGTAAGCTGAAGTGACAGTGGGCCGGCCATATAGCTCGAAGAACCGACAACCGATGGGGAAGAAAGGTTCTTCAGTGGCAGCCTCGTACCGATAGGCGAAGTGTAGGGCGACCCCCCACGAGATGGAGTGACGACCTGGTAAGACATGCAGGTGGCTCAGGACCGTGCTTTGTGGCATTCCTTGGGGGAGGCCTAAGTTCAGCAGTGGACTTATGAAAGGCTGTAATGATGATGATGATATGTTCTTAACAGTTGACTGCTAGACATACCTCTTCTAATTTGAGAAGGGTTTGAAATGGAAAGCGGATTGTCAATCTCAGTAGGTACCAAATGTTTCGCACGTCTGACGCCGCTGCCGAGCTTTTGATTTTGGGTATTTTACATATAGCCCTTGTGAGATGACATAATCATCATCTAGTGGAAACGATTGTACTATAACTAGATTTTCTTGGGGTGAAACTACCAATGAACAGCATTGGTTAATAAAATAATCAGTTATACCCCATTCGATTTTTTGGCTCATACCAGTAATAAGGAAAAAGTCACTCTTCTAGAGTATTGAAGCGCCTACAAATTATTTTGGCTTAACATAATGTAAAAGACCTTGTGTTTTTATGAAATATGTCGCTATGTGAATATTTCAGAAAAAATAAATTATCATCATTAGACTATTACAGCCTATCAACTTCCACTGCTGAATACAGGCCTCCTCGTAGATTGTCTCATAAGGGGAATATTTCCCATAGTTGCCTCGCTTGGCACGCGGTTTGGCAACCGCAGTTTTTTTTATTTTCTAGTTGTAGTTACGAAGAAGCTGCTGCCCATCTACTGGTTTGTTTCCCTCTGTTTCCTCTTACGACACCCAAATAACATACAAGGTAGTTGATAATCTTACATCGCCATCAATACCATACAGTATTATCAATATCAAGACGTAGGTTTTTAGTTGTCATTTATTTCTTTTTTTTATCGTAGTAGAGCCACTCTGCAAATAGTATATTGGCTGGACAGGGTAAGGACCACAATCCATCTGTGTTTCGTGTGGCAAATGTAGAGAACCGGAGAACCCGTTGCAGTTATATCGAGCATTTTCATCCTTAATTGAGATTAGAAGTAGGTGGACTGTGTACTCGCTTGTAACCATTACTCCTATAAAATGTAATAATATAATCGAAATCAAGCTTCTATTAGACATAGTAGACTGCTTTTTAACGTTATTACTACTCTTGTACGATGTTATCAATGTCTTCAACCTTTCCCACTAACTATACCCACCTTAACTAACAATAGAATCTGTTTTATAATGAAAATAGCAGTTCAATTAATTGGATTGTTTTAATATTTTAGTGGTAATAGAATTCAAAAGGCTTCACTTATCATCGGACCTGATTGAAATTTTGGTTTCTATAAGAGCGCTCCTTCGATAAAATAAAACTGTATATTAGGTTAACTTACGTACAATCTATTATGTAATAAACATACATTAAAATATATATACACGCAATTTGTAGTTCCTTTCTTTTATTTTTTTAAAGTTATACATCATTTTTTTTATAAAACTTTTAAATATTTAATTTATAGAACTACTTAGAAAGAATTATATAAACTATAATAGACCACATTCACAAATATTAGTGGTCGTTATTTTTTTTTTTAATAAAATTCTTACTGTATAATATTGACATAAATAAACTGAACCTAAAACAAAGTTGTTTAAAAATAATTCTCGTTTTTAAAAAATATGACAGAATTGAATTGTTGGGTGTAAAGCGTCGATTAATCTTTCTTCCGGTAATTTTCTATTGGACCGCTGCGCTGCTCGGATGTCATACAACCTGATCCCGTAGCCCACTTCACTCGCTACGTTTATGTCATTATCTAAACCATCCATTGCAATTGCTGTCGCCATTGCAATCGACGGCTCCGTGGCGCAGTAGTTTAGCAATCAGTTGTTGCGCTGGGGGCCGCGGGTTCGAATCCCGCACGGAACAAGTATTTGTATGGCCTACAAATCATTGTTCCGGGTCTGGATGTTTGTCCTTGTGCAATTTATGTTTGTAAACTGCCTCCACGACACAGGAGAAAATCCTAGTGTGGAGGTAACGTTTTTTAAAAAGAGAAAAAAAAATTACTCGTGCACAGAGAGAGGATAAATGCAAGGGGAGAATAGCAAAGATTAAAGACTTTTTCAAACATATCTTTATGACACTGCTTAAAGTTAATATATCATCATCATCATTAAATATTTCTAACTGCATAGTCAATAAGATATATAAATATGTCTATTTAATTTTGTAAGCGTAAATGTTGAAAAGTAAAATATGCATCTTTTATTATGACGGCAATTTTTTTTATAAACTTTAAGTGACAAACGAATTTACAGTTCACTCGGTGGTAAATTGTGAAAGAAATGATAGATGGCTAGCCTATCGCCTACACTATCGCAAACCCTATATCCCATTAGTCGCCTCTTACGACGAGCTAGGGAAGTAAAACTGTTGGCATATTCCTTTTTGTTATTAGCCCCACATAAAAATGGGACCTATAAGTCCCACACCAACATGGAATATATTACGTAGTATATATTGAATTGGGATATTATTATTATTTTGCTTATTTACTTTTACAAAATAATGTTGAATTTCTCGAGTGCCTTCAAAGTTCAAGGGTAATTGGATGGAAAGACAGACTGTGGCTCATAATTCCTCTCCTTTGCTGTTGAGGACGACAAAGCATTCCATTTCAATGCATTCTATACAAATGCGTGTTTGTGGACGAGTGTGTTATTACAACTGTGTTTATGGATACGTGTGTTATTACGCGTGTAATGCACCCCTCTCGCGTCTACCCAGGGTTTACAATGAATTCTTTGCAGAAGTTAATATCCTATTTCTATCGTTAATGAGAACAACAATCACAAGGTCAGTGCGACGCACGTTTGTTCTGTTAGTTGCAAGTTTGAATATTTTAATGTAAAATCGTGGTAGATATTTATTAATAATGGTTGATTCTTCTACTGTGTGTAAAAATAATACTAGGAAAAATAAAAATATATCATAATTTAACTATCCCAAGGAGTACAATAGGCATGGAGTAATGCATGGATTTAGAGATATCCTCATACATTTTCTCCACCTCCTCATTGGGATGTGTCGAGGTTAATACGTAAACCTGTATGTCCTTCAACGATTATCGTTTGGTGATTCTGAGTATAAATTACGCAACCCTCGTCGACACACTCCCAATCTTTACAACGTTGTTAACGAGAGACTTGTGGACGATAAATACGACACATCCTTGATCGCCCTCCCGGTGATAGAACAAGTTGCCGGATTCGAGGATTACTGTGTGCTTAATTTTTTTTTAATTATAATAAAATTAAAAAATTATAATTTACTATTATTTTTTTTTCACATCAGCCTATCTAAATCCACTCCTGAACATAGGCCTGCCAATAAATATTTACATAAAAGTATTAACATTTACAACGTCAGTTTTTTCTTCTATTTTTCCAGTTTGGGCATTACTTGGAGGAGGTCCATGTTCGGCAGTGGACTTGTAGGAAGGACTGTAATGATAATTATGATGATGATGTTAGTAGGAAGACGCTACTGCCCATCTCCACGAATAATGTTATTTTGAAAATTCCATGAAAACTACTAAATACTCTGGTATTAAGCAGAGCTCATTTACTTGCAGTAATGTAAAAATGTACGTTCATGCGCATTGTTTAAATATATGCCGTGCACTCATAAATTCGGTGTAACCACGAAATTTATATTCAAAATTAATGCAAGTCTTTAATTTTCCTCTTTTAACAAATACATGCGCAAGAATCACGAATAAAATTTTAGTCAGAGGAGGGAAAAATAATCGCTTCATGCAAAAAGTTCAATACAAAGTTTCATTCGCGTGCTGATTAATTCAAATGAAACAATAGTATTAAGTACAAGAGTTTATACTTTGAAGAAAATAAAATAATACAAAGGGAACGTTGGAGAAATTCTAGGCTTTGGTGGATGCTAAAATAACAATGGAATGGAAAACTGAGACTTAGTATACTTAAGTTAGCAGGGTATAGCGAAATTTTCATTCATAGTTTCAATTAAGGCGGGTAAACATTTGTTCGTGTCAACACGAATTATAAATGAGACTGTAAAAACCATATTACTGTCAACGCTACCCACGCGGTCGTGGTACGATCACATCAGTTCTCTTTTGTTAGTTTTTTTACAGTTTTGGTTTGTACTTCAATCTGTTACTCTGTATAAATCTAATATTTCCCAATTCCTAAAAAAAACATAATTATGTAAAACTGGGAATTACGCAGAGGGCTATTAGTGTATATATGGGATAGAAGATATAGTTCCGGGGGTGGCTTTAGTATCCTATGGCACTCAGAGGGCGGTGGGAGAAGGATATTGCTGAGGGTAGGATTAGAAGAGGTGACTCTCCCCCGTACTTTCTACCGGCGGCAAGTCACATTTATACTTTAGAAACGAAATAAATCGTTTTGATGGGGGTTGAGGGATTAGTGGGAGTGGGGAACGGGTGATCCCCACTATTTACTCTCGAAACTAGTGAAAGCGCACTGAGAAATGTCTTAAAATTTCTATTCTGACCCTTCGCTTAGCGCTGCCGCGGCAGGGTTGTTTCACTCGTTCGGATCACGCGTATTGATCACCAGTAACATTAAGCTCCTTCTCGCTTCGCTCGTCCTCGTACCTAAGTTCCTAAAGTACCTAAATTCACCAAAAACTCGTGCTCTAATTAATAAGAAGGAAAGTTCTCAGAAGGTCAGATGTCAAATGACACATATATGAAGTGTAGATGTGTTGTGTATTAAAATCGTATCCAAGCATTATAAAAATAACTATAAACTTGTTGTTTTAGCAAATATATAGTACGCATTTACATAATGTGCTTGGAATTTCAAGCCCAACTATAAATATATAAATAAAATCAAGATATTTTAACACAATTAAATAGTTTCCAAATACGACCGCCCGTTTACGTAAAAGGCTATTTGATGGTTACGTTATTGATTCACTATTATATAAAGTTAAATTGACAGTTGAGAGAAATATATTCTACTTTTGAGTTTCTTACCGCTTCTTTGCTTTTGCTTTTTCACTACATACCTTACATTAAAGGCAATACGAAATCTTTCTTAACTATGTTTTTTCTTTGATCTTTGATTTCTACGTATTTTACAAGCCATAAGATAACCCAGCTATCCACATGTCCTTAGCTTTCGCAATTAATCCTTATCAGCAATAAAACAGCGTACCGCTCTTAGCATTCAGTTTGGAGCAGTTACAATTCGACCTTACCGTAATACGTGCCGGTCATAATCACACATGTAGTGTAACGTGGTGGACGTTATTACATGATACTGATGATAACCCTTATACTACACAA
The DNA here is from genome assembly GCA_963668995.1 of Parnassius mnemosyne. Lineage (NCBI taxonomy): Eukaryota > Metazoa > Arthropoda > Insecta > Lepidoptera > Papilionidae > Parnassius > Parnassius mnemosyne. The sequence continues at coordinate 16,967,824 of CAVLGL010000035.1, read as the reverse complement.
AACAAACAAGTAGGAGATTTGAGATATACCATTCCATTTATTTCCTTTTACCATCTACCCTCTATCATCTATCTCTCGCAGATATATTTATTTCCAACTTATTTTGAAAGGTCACCATAAATATTAATAACTAGCTGTTTCCAGCGACTTCATCATCGTCATGATGTCGATTGACCTCTCGGTTGAAGTTGGACTTACCTATTTGGACTATTTGTCCCAGGTAAAATACTCGTCAACAACTTCGAGCTTAGTGCTCCCAACAACTACCGGCATAGGTGTGACATGGTCATTAAACATGATCTTTGTTTTGTCCATGTTCATCTTAAGACCTATCCGTTGGGAAACACTACATTAAGCGTAGTGCTTAGGTCCTCCAGCGATTCTGCCATAAGGACTATATCGTCGGCAAATCGAAGGTGAGTAATGTACTCGCCATTGATGTTAATACCGTATCCTTTCCAGTCCAGAAGCTTGACGTCTTCCAATGCAGCGGTCAAGAGTTTCGGGGATATAACGTCACCCTGTCTTACACCTCTCTGCAGTTGGATGGGTTTCGTACTCTGGTGCTGTACTCGGATAGCCATCGTAGCCCTACTGTACAAGCACTTCAGCACTTCGATATACCGACAGTCAACTTGGCATCGCTGAAGGGACTGCAGCACCGCCCAAAAATATTTTTTAGCAATGAAAAGAAATTCCTATCTATACTTCATTATTTATAGCGTTCTTATATTACGACTATCTAAGGAATAAAAGCCTGAGTCTGACACTGAGAGCGAAGGTATTGTTAAATAGTTGTACGTAAAATATAGACATTAAATAACAAAAACGTAAAGTAAAATTAATTTACAAACTATATACTTCCCAATACTGGAATACAGGTGACATCGCAGAGAGGTATTTTTTTAGTTCTAGCTATGCAGGTCTAATTAGACTAGTATCACTGTGACCACGCGACCAGTAAGATCTATTGTGATCGATGCTATCATTATAGTTCACTATGAGTGCACACAGTGAACTGTAGACACATGTGAGCAGTTTAGCAATTTTTCTGGGCTTAGCACGTAATTCCTCACATAAGTGTGCTGAGAGTTCCAATAACTGCTTGATTTGTATAAGACACCGACAAAATAACAACCTCGTGCCCCACTGCTACAGCATATTTCGTATGCTACACGTATGTATTCTTTTTTTCTTCTTTTTTTTTGTAGTTTTAATTTCTTTGTATTATAAGTTATGAAGTATTGTAAAAGACGACCGAAGGAAACTTAAACAGGGTATGTGCAGCATCAAAAGTCCATTGGCGAACAAAGGCTTCCCGATTTCATTATTATTTGAAGTTGTTACCAGAAAGCTGCTTCACACAATGTCTTATTTTATTGAGGTTGTCACCTCGTATGACACCCACGGGATGTGCCCAAGTGTATGCGCAAGAACAGGAGCACTCTCATTATCGTAGTCCAGTGAGAGGGTAATTTGACACACCGCCAACCCGGTATGAAGGTCATTTTTTTGAAGGATGACGTATAGACGCTACCTGTATAGGGTGACAAACGAGCACACAGTCCACCTGATGGTAATTGGTTGCTGTGACTCATAGACATCTACATCTATCCTTAATAAAGAATCAAAATGCAGAGTCATTGTCACTCGTGAGGACTAAGATGGAATGCCTCTTTTCCAGTAAAAGGTGTCCCCGATTTTGTACACTCACCATATGAAACACAGCAGTGTTAAGCTGCTATTTTACGCTGGTATAATGTGAGATCGTGGTCCTTCCCTGCTGAAGCCGACCCAATAATGCTACAACCATACTACATATAGCTGAAGCATGGCTCTATCACGTATAACTACTACTTAACGATGGAACGGTAAATATAAGGGATGGGCGCGGGAGGTCGCACGGCAAGGTACCTTACCGAGCGACCCTTACGAATGCGTGCGTGCGTAAAATAGTACGTGTCAGACATGTGTTTAAGAATGAGATTCAGTTAAAATAATGCATTGATACGCATTTTGAACTTAAAAGATAAAAATGACAGAATATTTGATTTTTTTTCTTATTTTTTCTTCATCATTTTCGTATGTAACTTATTCTTAACCCTCTCTGCAAATTTGGCCGGTTATTGCAAAAGAACCTTGTATAATTTAAAGCATGTTATTTCTTTTTAAAAATAAGTTTTTTTTTTTTATAGGAGAGGGGGCAAACGAGCATGCGGCTCACCTGATGGTAAGTGACTATCGCCGCCCATGAACAACTGCAACACCAGGGGAATCGCAGATGCGTTGCCGGCCTTTTAAAAAGGAGTACGCTCTTTTCTTGAAGGTCCCTAAGTCGTATTGGTCCGGAAAAATCGCTGATGGTAATCGATTCCACAAGGAGGTCGTGCGAGGAAGAAAAAATCTTCTAAATCGCACAGTGGTGGACCGCCAATCATCCAGATGGTGTGGATGGTATCGGGAGTTCTGCCGCGATGTGCGTTCGTGAAATTTGGCGGCTGGGATTAATCCGAACAATTCCTCAGAGCACTCCCCAAGGTAGATGCGAAAGAAAATGCAAAGGGATGCAACATCTCTTCGCAGTGCCAATGAATCGAGCCGATCGGAAAGGGCTCGGTCGTCGACAATTCGAGCCGCTCTGCGTTGGATGCGGTCAAGTGGAAGGAGCTGGCACTGGGGAGCCCCTGCCCAGAGATGGGAACAGTATTCCATGTGAGGCCGAACTTGCGCCTTGTAAAGTAGCAGGCGGTGTGCCGGCATGAAATACTGTCCCGCCCTGCTGAGCACGCCAAGCTTTTTAGAGGCCAATTTGGCCTTCCCTTCCAAGTGACCACGAAACTGCACGTCACTCGATATGTCGACTCCGAGGATACCGATACTGGCTGAGGCAAGAAGGGGAGTGCCTTGAAACTGAGGAGATACGACAAAGGGGTTCTTTTTAGCGGTAAACGCGCAAACTTGTGTCTTCTGAGGATTAAATTGGACTAGATTTAGTCGCCCCCAATCCGAGACTTTGTCCAGCAAAGACTCGACTTCAGACACAAGTTTGTTCCGGTACTCGGTGACGTTTTCCCGAGAAATATTGGCACGGCCGGTGTAGAGAGCATCACCAGTGCTGTCATCCGCATAGCAATGAATGCTACCGGCTTGCAACATATCATTGATATGCAGAAGAAACAGCGTTGGTGATAGCACGCAGCCTTGTGGAACACCAGCGTTAATAGGCTTGTAGTCAGAGCATGCACCGTCTACAACGTCCTTGATGCTCCGATCTACAAGGAAGCTGGTGATCCAATTGCACAATTTCTCGGGAAGCCCATAGGAAGGGAGCTTCGAAAGAAGCGCTTTGTGCCAAACCCGATCGAAGGCCTTCGCAATGTCCAGACTAACGGCCAACGCCTCCCCCTTGGACTCTACTGCCTCCGCCCATCTATGGGTCAGGTAGACCAGAAGATCACCAGCTGATCGACCCCGACGAAAACCGTATTGGCGGTCACTAATCAGCTGGTGATCCTCAAGGTACCGGATGAGCTGGCAGTTAATAATGGATTCCATTATTTTGGAGAACAAGGAGGTGATCGCGATAGGCCTATAGTTGGATGGGTCTGAGCGGTCGCCTTTTTTAGGGATCGGGTGGACAAAAGCTGTCTTCCATGAATTCGGGACTACGCCTTGGGAGTAGGAGTACCGGAAAAGACGCGTTAGCACCGGTGCCAACTCCGGAGCACACGTCCTAAGCACAATTGGGGGGATTCCGTCAGGCCCACTCGACTTCTGGATGTCCAGGGAGAGCAGTGCTTTGTGAACCGAGCGCTGTGAGAACAGCACATCCGGCATGGAGCACTCACACCGCGGGATGGTCGGCGGTGTTTTCCCCCCGTCATCAAGAGTCGAGTTGGACGCAAAAAGGGAGCCTAAAAGGTCGGCTTTGTCTTTTGCGTCATGGGCCAGTGAGTCATCCTCCCTGTGCAGAGATGGTAGTGATGGCTTACAGAAATTCCCTTGGACAGCCTTGGCGAGAGACCAGAATGCACGGGTTCCTGAAGAAAGGCGAACTAGTTTCTCGCCAATTCTGCCTATGTGCTCTGACTTTGCCTTGGCAATAACTCTTTTGAAGGACCTGGAGGCGAAGTTATACTTCTTTTTAAGTGTGCTGGTATTTACATCCCGAGTCGCCGAAGCTGCAGCCCAGGCTTGATAACACTCCTGCTTACTGCGTAATGCAGTCTTACAGGAGCGACCAAACCAAGGCTGAGATCTGCCTCCGATGGGTACCACAGATGATGGAATAAATAGTTCCATTCCCTGTAGCACCACATCAGTGACAGAGTCAGCAACAGCGCTGGGATCATCTGGCGAGAAGCAAACCCGCCCCCATGGGTAGGATGCAAAGAAGGACCGCATTCCGTCCCAATCCGCCGACCTGTAATGCCAAACACGGCGGCAACCTGCAGAACGCAACCGCGAAGGGAGCGTGAGTGGCACCACACTCCGGATCAGACAATGGTCCGAAGAGCCGAGAGGGGCATCGACGGAAACCTGATATCCGTCCGGATGAGAGGTCAGCAGAAGGTCCAACAGGGAAGGTGTATGATCCTCCACATCTGGAATCCGCGTAGGCGAAGTAACCAGTTGTGTCAGACCATATGCCAAGGCAAAGTCATAAACAGATCTCCCCGCATGATCGGTTAGACGTGAACCGAGCCATTCGGCATGGTGGGCGTTAAAATCGCCAAGGATCACGATCTCTGCGGATGGGACCTGTTGTAGCAAGAAATCTGTAGCCATTTGGACGTGGTCGATGAGTCGGTCTGTTTCGGCATTACCGCTATGGGACCTATAGAGGCACCCGTAGACGCGCGGATGGTCGTCGCTGTCTACGCGTAGCCAAAGGATGGACAGGTCCGAACCTTCAAGACTGCCGAGGCGTCGAGAACAGATGTCCTCTCTGACATACACGCAAACTCCAGCCCGAGGCACAAAGGAATGCTCCAATTTGTACCCCGGGTAGGAGAGATACGAAATATCAGCCGGAGAGGAAACCTGCGTCTCGGTCAGAAAGAGCAAGGCCGGCTTCGCCGTCTCGAGATGGTAGTGGACGGCGTTTAGGTTAGAGTGAAGTCCCCTGATGTTGCAGAAATTCACGGATAGCGTGGCAGGGGTCGCCTTGGTGTTCTTGCTCAGTTTGCCTCTATCAGTAATGCTTTTGAGCGGAATTTTGCCCCCCCCCCCCCAGAATACGCGGGGCAGCCTGAGCACCCACGCTCAGGATCGGAATAACATGGTCGTGGATGCTCAGCGAGGGATTCTCCAGGGGTGCTGGTACCCTTCTGGGGTAGTTCTTCGTGTAATTCCGCTACCATGTTAATGGGGGGGGGGGGGATTGGGCCTCCGGCCACCTGCACTCACCAGACGAAACGCAGAAGCAAAGCTTCTACTTCACGCCGGTATTCTGTGAGATCGTGGTACCAACCCGGCTCGAGCCGGCCCATACATGCAACAGCAAAAACTGCTGCGTGGCTCTACCACCGTTAAAAAAAATTTCTAATTAAAACCCTAATATATTGTCCAACTATTTAGTAATTTTGACGTGAGAGAGCAATTGCATACATGACTCCATACATATCTAACTATCGATGATCTTCCGATATTGTATCCGAAACTTAGAATTTCGTACATTTCCTAAGCAATAAGACGTCAAATAATACTGATCTGATTATCGCCTATCATACTTTCTATCTATCGGCTACTTAGGAAAAAATTATCTTTAACAATACTATGTCCGGTACTCTGGTCCTTCTGCGGATATTCCCATTTTAAGCCCATCTAGTAGAGAAATCCCGACCATAGCCCTCTCCATAGCTAGCTTAGCAACTTTGAGCTTCCTTATTCGGCCAGCAATGTAAGACCACGTCTCAGATTTATAATTCATCACTCGCAGCACGCACTGGTTATATAAAAATTCGAAGATCACATTTACTTAAGTTTTTAATTTAAAACAATTTAAATAATACACCTTTCGTATTAAATTTATTGCTGTTTAGAAAAAAAAGTTATAGCAATTTCTACATGAAACAAATTTATATTTTTTTTTGAAAAACCTTCGCTATCTACATATTATTTAATATACCAGATTATGAAAACATAAATTATTTTATTGTCTTCAAATAATCAAAATAAGGTGTCATAAAATACCCAATATTAATTTGAAGAAATAGCCTTTAGTCGTGGTACAAACCTCCAGGTAGCAGTAATTTTATAATATATACTATGAATAATTTTTGTGTAGACCGAAATCGAATTTTAAATTATCTGAATCCGTATGTTGCGGTCGGTATCGGCAGTCGGATGTATAAATATAAGAAATGTTTTATTGTAAATGCGTTATTTTTTTTTTGATTTTGTTATTTATTATTTAGTTTATTTATTATTATTGATTTTGTTATTTATTAAACATATATGGGCAACAACCGGCCCGCGGGCCGGATCCGGCCCGCTTTAACATATGATCCGGCCCGCGAGACATTTTGAAAAAACCCATTTAAAAATATTATATTAGGTACTTATACTCACAGGAGTGACAGTGAGGCGGCAAACATCAAATCCGTTGATGTTTGCCGCCTCACACTTTGTTAATCGCCGCCACTCGGCTTGCTCGATCTAATTCTTTTAGGTTTGCCGCCTCACGAGCGACACATCAACAGATTTATTGCTTCTCAATTATTCTAACTTAGTTTATTCCAGATTATTCCTTCATTTTGCCTATATAAGCGGGTGGATGGCTCTAACGTTAGTTCAGTTCTATTTGAGCTACCGAGGTGATAACTTGGACAAACGATATCCTAGCGAACTGCTCGAGCCGTCAACTTGCTTTGTGACTTTGTGTGCATCTTAAGTGGTTACTAACTATAGTTTGTTATTAAGTTTATTGAACGAAAAGTAAACAAAAATGATGTCTGGTGGAAAGAAACGAAAAGTAGATACAGATTGTCGCCAGTTTCAAGACAAATGGACTGAAGAATTCTTTTTTATCTTGCACAATGGTAAGCATATTTGTTTGCTGTGTAATGAATCCATTTCATTAATGAAAGAATTCAATATAAAGAGGCATTATTCAACTAAGCATGCTACGCTGCACTCACTGACAGGACAATTAAGAAAAGAAAAAATCCAGTAGTTTACCGCAAATTTGAAAAACCAGCAACAAATGTTTCATAAACAAAGAACACAACGTGATAATGTTGTGAATGCTAGTTTTATACTTCGCTCAAAATTGGCAAAGGCATTAAAAACATTTGCCGAAGGAGAATTTATCAAGGAATGTATATTAGAAGTTTGCGGTATTTTGAGTCCTGAAAAGAAAAATGAATTTAAAAAAATTAGTTTGTCAAGACGAACTGTTGTTCGACGTATAGAAATGATAGCTAATGATATAAAAATAACATTGACTGGCCGTATGGCTGGTTTTGAATCATTTTCCATAGCATTAGACGAGAGCACCGATTTGTCTTACACAGCTCAACTGGCTATATTTATTCTAGGTCTTGATAAGGAGTTTCACTATTACTGAGGAATTGCTTGTTTTACAGCCGCTAAAAGAAACCACTACAGGAGAGGATATTTTTATTGAAGTTCAAAAGGTATTCACAAGTTTTGGCTTGCCGTGGTCAAAATTAATTGGAGTATGCACTGATGGTGCACCTTCTATGGTCGGCTTACGTAAAGGTTGCATCGGAGTTTTGAATGAAAAAGCAAAAGAATTAAATGTATAAAAAGATGATTTCATAGTCCTTTATTGCATTGTCCAACAACAGAACTTGTGTTCTAAGTCCATTCGACTCCAGAATGTTATGAATGTGGTAGTAAAAACCATCAACTTTATTCGATCCCGAGGGCTTAACCATCGTCAGTTCAAGGCGTTTTTGGATGAAATATCAGCTGAATATAACGACGTAACATATTATTGTGAAGTCAGATGGCTAAGTAAAAGAAAAATGTTGAAACGGTTATACGAGCTTAGAAATGAGATAGCAGACTTTATGAAAATAAAAGATAAAATACTATCTGAATTAAGTGGATATGTGACTTGTTATTTCTGGTCGATCTTACAAGCTACATATATTTGAATGATTTAAATTTGAAACTTCAAAAACAAGGACAGTTAGTAAATGATTTTTACAGCCATTTGAAAGCATTTCAGATCAAACTACGCTTGTGAAAATCACAGATGCTGTCTGGTAACAGTTACCATTTCAACACGCTCTCTGCGTATGAAAATATTGCTTATGCTCAATATGCTGAAAAACTCAAATTATTGTCGGAACAATTTTCGAACAGATTTAGCGACTTCAAAAACATGGGAGACTGTTTCAGTTTATTTGCTACTCCTACAAAATATAATGTACAAAATGCTTCAATACACTTACAAATGGAGTTGATCGAGATATACATCAATTTTTATCAAACTTTTAAATATTTAATTTCTAGAACTACTTAGGAAGAATGATGTTAATTATTTAACAGCCATATATTACGAGTAACAGGACACATTCACAAATGTTAGTGTATAATATTGACATAAATAAATTGAACCTAAACAAATTTGTTTAAAAATAATTTTCGTTTTTAAAAAATATAACAGAATTGAATTGTTGGGTGCAAAGCGTCGATTAATCTTTCTTCCGGTAATTTTCTATTGGACCGCTGCGCTGCTCGGATGTCATACAACCTGATCCCGTAGCCCATTTCACTCGCTACGTTTATGTCATTATCTCAACGATCCATTGCAATTACTCGTGCACGGAGAGAAAAATGCAAGGTGGAGAATAGCAATGATGAAAGACTTTTTCAAACTTATCTTTATGACACTGCTTAAAGTTAATGTATGTATGTACTTAAATATTTCTTACTGCATAATTAATGACGTATAATATATAAATATGACAATTTAATTTTGTAAGCGTACATGTTGAAAATAAAAAATACGCACCTTTTACTATGTAGCCGGTGGAAGGAAAAGGGGAAATCTCCTGCCGGGCAAGGTGTTCTGCCCGGGGAGCGGCCAGCGCTCCGAGTGGTAGTTCAGAGCTATTCTATATATGCTGCTTTAACTTCGGAACTTTGTTAGTGCGATTTAGGCTTCGATGTGTTTCGCTTGTGGCGCGACGACAGCGCCGCCACATCACCCCCCTGCTCAGACCGAAGGTCGATAGTGCAGTCCGATTGTCGGTGCGTCCTTAATGCCGGTGGAGAATGCATTCTGTGTGCGTAAGGGCAAGTGACGCCGGTGCGAACGATATGCCGGTGTATAATGCATGCCGTACTACGCACTTGCAAGTGATGCCGGTGAGAACGATGAGCCGGAGCAAGTTCAGGTATTGCCTTGTAGTCTGCGGTGAGTCGAGAAGAAGGCAAGTAATCTGCGAAAGTGCAGTGAATAAGAGGCGAGCAGTAAAGCTCAGAGCCGTGCCGAACACTGTAGCGCAGAGAGTAAGTAGCTGAAGGAACAGGAAGCATTATTATTCCAGTGCTGCGATGAACCTTTGTGAAGCTAGATGGCTTGCAGAATGTGAATACTGCAGACAATATCTGCTCGGGAGGGAATGAATGGGGTACTTTGAGGATGATGACGAAGGTTTGAAGTTGTATTTTCTGAAGGTTATTGGTTGCGTGTTCAGATCACGTCGGGATCACCACTTTGGCGGGTGGAAGGAAAAGGGGAGATCTCCCGCCGGGCAAGGTGTTCTGCCCGGGGAGCGGCCAGCGCTCCGAGTGGTAGTTCGGAGTTATTCTATATATGCTGCTTTAACTTCGGAACTTTGTTAGTGCGATTTAGGCTTCGATGTGTTTCGCTTGTGGCGCGACGACAGCGCCGCCACAACTATGACGACAATTTTTTGAAATAAATTTTAAGTGACATACGAATTTACAGTTCACTTGGTGGTAAATTGAGAAAGAAGTGATAGATTGCTAGCCCATCGCCTACACGATCGCAAACCCTATATCCTATTAGTCGCCTCTTACGACTAGCTAGGCAAGTAAAACTGTTGGCACATTCCTTTTTGTTATTAGCTCCACATAAAAATGGGACCTATAAGTATAAGTGTAGTATTAATTGGATTGGGAAATTATCAGATTTGCATTGATTAATTTTTATTATATTATTTATTTACTTTTACAAAATAATGTTGAATTTCTCGAGTGCCTTCAAAGTTAGATGAAAAGACAGACTGTGGCTTATTATTCCTCTCCTTTGCTGTAAAGACGACAAAGCATTCCATTTCATTGCATTTTATTCAAATGCGTGATTGTGGACAAGTGTGTTATTACAACTGTGTTTGTGGATAAGTGTGTTATTACGCGCGTAATGCACCCCTCTCGCGTCTACCAAGGGTTTACAATGAATTATTTGCAGAAATTTATATCCTATTTATATTGTTAACGAGGACAACTATTACAAGGTCAGTGCGACGCATGTTTGTTCTGTGCAAGTTTGAATATTTTAATGTAAATACGTGGTGAAAGGGACGAAGAGAGAACGAAGTGTGAAATATGGGTAAATCAGGAATGTCTAGAACAGGTAAATGAAATTGTATACTTGGGGAGTGCTTTTAGCCGGGATGGAAGATGTGATTTAGATGTGGACAGGCGTGTCGCTGCCGGGAACAAAGTCAATGGTGCCCTGACTGTGTTAGTCAAAAGGCAAGGCGTAGCGAAGAGTGCACGCCTTGCAATACATAACGCAGTGTTGGTACCGACTTTGTTATATGGCAGCGAAACCTGGGTATGCCAGAAGAAGCATAAAAGTAAGTTGAATGCAGTGGAGATGCGATCTCTTCGTAAAATGTGCGGCGTTACCATGGCCGACCGAAAGCGAAACGAAGAGATTCGCAATATGGCAGGTTTGAAAGATGACCTTATCACAAAAATTGATAAGGGCGTGCTTCGGTGGTTTGGGCACGTTGAGCGAATGAGTGAAGACCGAATGGTGAAGAAAATATATAGCGCGAAAGTTAATATTAAAAGGTGTCGAGGTAGACCGAGACTAACTTTCGAAGACCATGTGAGCAAATTGCTCGAAGAGGGTAGGGTCAAAAGTACTCGGATACCTAGACGTGCATGCATGAAGAAGATAATGAATCTGAAAGAAGCGAAAGAGGTTTGTAAGGATCGTGACACTTGGCGATCTGTTCTCTCTGGCTACCCCGTCAGGGATTGTGCGTGAAGATAAGTAAGTAAGTAAGTAAATACGTGGTATTTATTAATAATGGTTGTTTCTTCTAGTGTACACACACATGAATAATACTAGAAAAAATATAAATATATCATACTTTAACTATCCCAAGGAGTACAATAGGCATGGAATCATCATCATTACAGCCTTTCATTAGTCCACTGCTGAACATAGGCCTCCCCCAAGGAATGCCACCAAGCACGGTCCTGAGCCACCTGCATCCATCGACTTCCTGCATGTCTTACCAGGTCGTCACTCCATCTCGTGGGGGTCGCCCTACACTTCGCCTACCGGTACGAAGCTGCCACTCAAGAACCTTTCTTCCCCATCGGTTGTCGGTTCTTCGAGCTATATGGCCGGCCCACTGCCACTTCAGCTTACTAATCCGTTGGGCTATGTCAGTTACTCTGGTTCTACTGCAGATATACTCATTTCTAAGTTTATCACGCAGAGAAACCTCGAGCATAGCTCGCTTAGCGCTTCCTCATACGGCCAGCAGTGAAGGACCACGTCTCAGATCCGTAAGTCATCACTAGCAACACGCACTGGTTGTGAACCGTCGGGGCTCGACCAGGTCCACTTCCTGTGGGGCCGCTTCTGGAAGAAAGAGTTCATCATAAAGAGTCTCTCTTCCTCCATGAAGTCGGCCAGCTGCTGGCCTCTTGGGTTCCGTTGCCCTATTCCAAATTTCCCTACTTTCAGCTCACCGTTCTCTCTTGTGCCTAGTTTTGCATTGAAGTCTCCCATTAACACCGTATATTGGGTTTTGGAGGAATGCATGTCTCTAGCGATATCCTCATACATTTCCTCCACCTCCTCATCGGGGTGTGCCGAGGTTAGTGCGTAAAACTGTATGACCTTCAGCGAATACCGTTTGTTGATTCTGAGTATAAGGTACGCAATACACAATCTCAATCTTTACAACGTTGGTAACGAGAGACTTGTGGACGATAAATCCGACACCTTCTTGGGACAGATGGTAGCCCTCCCGGTGATAGAGCAAATCCCCTCCCCCTCTCTTCGGACTTCAGATAATCCTATAATATGCCAGCGTAACTTGTCTATCTCTTCTTCCAGCTCCACGATCTTCTCGTCAGTTCTCAGGATGCGTGCGTTGTATGTTGCCAGATCGAGTCGTCTTAGGTGGCAACCGAACCTCCACCGGAGGCCGTTACTATGGTAGCCACCGTAGCCAGGAATAGCGGGGCCGCCGGGAACTGGGGGCCGTTTCTTTGTTACTCTCATTATATAGGCATGGAATAATGCATAGATTTAGAGATATCCTCATACATTTTCTCCACGTCCTCATTGGGATGTGCCGAGGTTGGTGCGTAAACCTGTAAGTCCTTCAACCAAGCAACAACCAACAACTTCAAGTAAGCAACCCTCGTCGACACACTCCCAATCTTTACAACGTTGTTAACGAGAGACTTTTGGACGATAAATCCGCGTGGATCAGAGAATTGTCGATTCAGACCGAAATTCACCAAAATCTCGTGGTCTAATTAATAAGAAGGAAAGTTCTCAGAAGGTCAGATGTCAAATCACACATATATGAAGTGTAGATGTGTTGTGTATTAATATCGTATCAAAGCATTATAAAAGTAACTATATATATTTCGCAAATATATAGTACGCATTTACATAATGTGCTCGGAATTTCAAGCCCAGCTATAAATATATAAAATAATATTTCAACAGTGGTAGAGCCAGGCGGCAGCTTTTGCTGTCGCATGGATGGGCCGGCTCGAACCGGGGTGGTACCACGACCTCACAGAATACCAGCGTGAAGTAGAGGTTTACCTCTGCGTTTCGCTTGGTGAGTGCAGGTGGCCGGAGGCCCTTTTTTCTGGAAATGAGGCATTCCATCCTAGTCCTCACGGGTGAAAACGCATCTGCATTTTGATCTGTAACAGAGGATAGATGTAGATGTCTATGGGCCGCAGCAACCACTTACCATCAGGTGGACTGTGTGCTCGTTTTTCACCCTTATCCTATTAAAAAAATCAAGATATTTTAACACAATTAAATAGTTTCCAAATACGACTGCCCGTTTACGTAAAAGGCTATTTGATGGTTACGTTATTGATTCACTATTATATAAAGTTAAATTGACTGTTGAGAGAAATATATTCTACTTTTTAGTTTCTTACCGCTTCTTTGCACAAGTTCTACCGCAGTAGGGACTTGTTGAAGCGATGTGGTAGTTTTCTTGATGTGTTATTGGTTGTTCTACTCTATATAACAATTTAGTTGAATATAAAACTTCCTAAGTAACAAATTTCGTAGCAAAGTACACCAATTGAAAAACGTTGTAGGAACATTACTTTAGCTGTGATTTAAGTACTGCCTTAGAGCTTGGCACCCATTCAGATGTTGGTTATTTTATCGGCGAAGCCGACAAACCCAATGTCAATTATACCAAATATGGCACTTTTTGTCTCTTTTTAAATTTGTAATTTTGGTGATAGAGTAAATACATAACAATATCGTCACCGTTACTCTTTCAAACTAATAAGTATGTAAAACATTAACACACAATTTCATAAAACTACTGGGCTTTGAAATTGGTATGTAATGGGCGCTGGTTGACTTATAAGTTCATTAACTGTCTCGCGTCAATTACGTACCTTACATTAAAGGCAATACGAAATCTTTCTTAACTATGTTTTTTCTTTGATCTTTGATTTCTACGTATTTTACAAGCCATAAGATAACCAAGCTATCCACGTGTTCTTTCGCATGTTTCGATCTTACTTGTTGAAATGAATAAAAGACTAAAAATATGTAAGTAATACATTAAGAGGTGGTTTTTAAAATAATAATATAGAGAGAGTGAGAGTGAAAGTGTTCAGCATGCTCCTTAGCTTTCGCAATTAATCCTTATCAGCAATAAAACAGTGTACCGCTCTTAGCATTCAGTGTGGAGCAGTTACAATTCGACCTTACCATAATACGTGCCGGTCATAATTACACATGTAGTGTAACGTGATGGACGTACTACACAAAACAAACAAGTAGGGGATTTGAGATACACCCTCCCTTCCATTTATTTCTTTTTTATCATTTACCATCTATCTTTGGCAAATATATTTATTTTTCAACTTATTTTGAAAGGTCACTATAAATATTGATAACTAGATGATTCCAGCGACTTCATCATCGTCATCATCATCATCATTACAGCCCTTCACAAGTCCACTGCTGAACATAGGCCTCCCCCAAGGAATGACACAAAGCACGGTCATGAGCCACCTGCATCCATCGACTTCCTGCATATCTTACCAGGTCGTCACTCCATCTAGTGGGGGGACGCCCTACACTTCATCCTTTGGTACGAGGCCGCCACTCGAGAACGTTTTTTCCCTGTTTTTAAGAGAGAGCCATTCTAATCTCGCTCTGACTGACGTTCGGAATATCATCGGAATAGTGTCGGATAAGACTCGCTCTTGGATCGTTACTCACACATACGTGTGGCTCCAACGATGATGTGTACAGCTGCCCATAGAACCTCTCAATCTCATGTGGCCCGGAAACGACGCTGCCACACTCGGTTTTCAGCTTCGACAGTTGGCTCTTTCTGGCAGATAGATCTCTAGCTAAGACTTTGGAGCCCTGGTTCCACTCGATCGCTTCTTCAATACGAGCAGTATTAAAGTTACGTAAGTCCCGCCGCATGCATTTGGAGATCTGTCTGTTCATTTGCCTGTATGCTGTTAAATCTACTGACTAGAATCTAAGACTGCAGCTTCACATCCCGTCTAACAGCCATGAGATTAAGAGAGTGATCGGAGAGTTTTTGTGTTCTTCTGCGGCGGGTCTTGCAAAACTTAGCTACAACTGCATGGACAGTTTCCACGAGCTTATCATTTATATCGTCCACTGCATTCCAGTTACTTCGCCTGCGAGTAATTTAAGGTTTTAATTTGTTTTTCGCGGAACCCTAATTCTTTTCCTAGAATAAAAGTAGCCTTAGTATGAACTTATTATTAGGTGAAATTTGCTTAAAAAAAGTCCCGCTGGGTTTCTTGCTGGTTCCTTCCAGGACAGAGGTATTTTCCGAACCTGTGGTAAATAAAAAAAATCTTTCAATAAGTATTATGTAATAATTAATATTGAATAAAAAATCATTCTATTCTATTCTATTTATTTGTATAGATTGTATAGATGAATTGGTATTACCATTATATGATATAAGGGTATCATAAAGTATGTATTACATTTATTACAAAAAACATTCGTGAGTGTCGTGAAACACTCGAATGAAACGAAGTTCCTTTCGAACTATATTATTATTGATGAACGTATTATATTATTGATTAACAAGTACAGATTAATAATTTACTAGCATCTATTAAAAAGAAGCGTCGTTTAAAATAATATTTCGTTCATGGAAAGTTAAGAAAAAGTGCAAGGGAGGTGGATATTATTCCATCCGTCAAATTAGTACCGTGCGATAAAAAAGTTCGTTTCAATAACCTCTTATCGGTTATCGTTCGCAGGAAAATCTTTAATCCAAGTAATTTTCAGATTGCTATTAACATAACGATTAAATAGTTACCTTACCACCAAACCAATAACTGCTGTCGTCATTCGCGTGCTGATTGCCGCAAGTCCTCCTTCAGGCGAGGTCTATGTCCAGCAGGATAGGTGTGGTAATTATAGTGGAGGTGTATAAAATCCTAATGAAAACGCCTTTTGGATATCGTGTGTCGCTGGTTATTGATTAATATACTTGCCTCCTTCTCATTTGAAACGTAGACCTTGTAGATAATTGTAGTCAGTTTCAAGCCTAATATTACCGTTGCGTGGAAAAGATCCATTCTTACTGAGTAACTGCCACCTCAATCTTGTGCAAATGAAAGTCATGCCATGACTTTCAGAGACAATCCCAAAGTAAAACCTAAACTCCACAAGGTCAAATTTGTGAAAATATACTTTGAAATGTTGACATTGTGCATTTTAAGTTGAAGCTCAAGATCACTGAACAAATACTCAAGAAGAGCTCAAAATTGTCTCAATACCTCCATTAAAGTTAACTAATAATATAGATATCACGAAAATTCA
Source organism: Parnassius mnemosyne (assembly GCA_963668995.1). Taxonomy (NCBI): domain Eukaryota; kingdom Metazoa; phylum Arthropoda; class Insecta; order Lepidoptera; family Papilionidae; genus Parnassius; species Parnassius mnemosyne. The sequence goes on along the minus strand of CAVLGL010000035.1, from coordinate 16,951,524 downwards.
AAGCACAACGATGCTTTTCTATAGATTAATGTTAAATCCTTGAAGAATACATGAGCAAGCTGTGCTTATGTATGTAGAGAACCAGCTGCTATTATACGCTGGTAAACTCTAAGGACGTGACCTTTCCCCGGTCGAGCCGACCCATTCGTGTTGCAAACAAAATATAGCTGCAGCGTGGTTCTACTACGTTATTGTGTGTGGTTAAGCGAGACACATGCAATATTTTTTTTTTCCTTTAAAAAAATTGAAGTGCCTTTTTCATGTGACGGACAGCGTGATTAATTCGAGAACTGTGTCGTCGGCCGTTGTTCCATTTATAAATTGACACAATGTACTTGACACGAGATTACAAGAGAGGACCTACCGTCTTTTAACGTACCTGTTTGTTTACGTATTGTGTATTTTATCGCTTAAAGTGTATTTTTTGGCAATGATAATAAAAATTCTATCGATACTTTATTATTTATAGTGTTATAATATTACGACTATCTAAGGAATAAAAGTCTGAGTCTGACACTGAGAGCGAAGGTATTGTTAAATTGTTTTACGTAAGATATAGGCATTAAATAACAAAAAGTAAAGTAAAATTAACTTACAAACTATATACGTTCCACTACTGGAATATAGGTGTTATCGCAGATAGGGATTTTTTTAGTTTTTGCTATGCAGTTCTAATTAGACTAGTATCACTGTGACGACGCGACCAGTAAGATCTATTGTGATCGATGCTATCATTATAGTTCACTAAGAGTGCACACAGTGAACTGTAGATACACGTGAGCATTTTAGCAATTTTCTGGGCTTAGCACGTAATTTCTCACATAAGTGTACTGAGAGTTCCAATAACTGCTTGATTTGTATAAGACACCGACAAAATAACAACCTCGTGGCCCACTGCTACAACATTTTTCGTATGCTACACGTACAACTTTGAGTTTCCTTATTCGGCCAGCAATGAAGGACCATGTCTCAGATATATAAGTCATCACTGGCAGCACGCACTGGTTATACAATCTTGTTTTGAAGTTTCAAGGTATACTTGACGAGAAAATGTGTCGTAATCTCCCGAACGCTGCCCAGCCGAGTTGAATCCGTTGATTGAACTCTCAGTCGAAGTTGGACTTATCTAGTCACAGTATTTGTCCCAGGTAAACTTACTCCTCAACAACTTCTAGCGTTGTGCTCCCAATAACTACCGGCTTAGGTATCACATAGAAATTACACATGACCTTTGTTTTGTCAATGTTCAACTTAAGACCTATCCGTTTGGAGACACTATTGTGTCTCCAAACGGATAGGTCTTATGTGCTCCAGCGATTCTGCCATAAGGACTATATCGTTAACAAATCGAAAGTTAGTGACGTGATCTACTCGCCATTGATATTAATGCCGTATCCTTTCCAGTCCAGTAGCTTGAAACGCCTTCTAATGCAGCGGTAAAGAATTTAAGGAATATTACGTCACCCTATCTTACACCCCTCTACAGTTGGATAGGTTTCGTACTCTCGTTCTGTACTCAGATAACCATCGTAGCCCTACTGTTCAAACACTTCAGCACTTCGATATACCGACAGTAAACTTGACACCGCTGAAGGGCAGTGCCAGAACAAACAAATTGAAATCAAAGGCTTTCTCATAATTCACATACGCGAGGTAAAGTGGCAGATTGAACTTATCAGTCTTATGTACAATTTGCCGAAGGGTACATGGTGTACGATACTAAAGCCTTTTCGGAAACCAGATGTTTGGAAGGCTGAAAGTCGTCGAGTTAGCGTACGATACGATTCGTAATGACTCTTGAAAACAGTACGTAGACGCGATGCAGAAGAAAATTGGTCGGTAGTTCTTCAAAAATTTTCTTAAAGAACTAAGACCACCGAACTTTAGCTCCATGCCTCCGGAGTATTGTACAACGGAGAACGGAATTAAGGAGCATCTAAAGGACTTCAAGTTTTGCGCCCGCTTTCAGAAGTTCTGCTGTAATTCAATCCTCGCCCGAGTCCTTGACCTTTTTAAGGTGAAGAGTCATTCCAATCTTGCTCAGACTGTCTTACAATAGGCAAAGGAAGGCAACGAACTCATATATTTATTTATAATGATTTAATAAAATATTTTTTTAATTTTATTCTAAGCCAGCCCTTGACTACAATCCCACCTGGTAATGGTAAGTGGTGATGTAGCCTAAGATGACGAAGCGCACTGACTTAAGAAAAGCCTATTCACTCTTGCCTTGAAGACACCCACATTATACTCGGATGGAAACACAGATGCTGGCATCTTATTCCACTCCTTTGCTGTATGCATGATGAACGATGTAGCAAACCGTTTGGTTCGAATGCGTGGTAAGTCAACAACGAAGGGGTGGAGACTGGCCGAACGTGTGGTTGTCCGATGGTGGAAGGGCGAGGGAGGAATTAAATTATGCAATTCCTGCGCACACTCTCCGAAATGCATCCTGTAGAAAACCGAAAGGCTGGCTACTTTGCGCCTGTGTTCGAGACTGGTAAGATTGGTTTTAACAAAATTCGGGTCACCAATAAGTCTCTTAGCACGACTATATGACTATACGACATAGATGACATAAATTATATTATCTAATATTTAAAAATTAAGTTCGTATTTTATGCGCTGCCTTACCGTTCATCAGATTGCGCTAAAACTTTGTCAACTTATTGCTTGCAATTGCGCTAAGTTTATAGAAGTGTACAATTAACTTACAGTAGGTGGCGCGCGTAACGCTCCAACGAATTTATTTAAAAGTTATATATTATTCAACTTCAATTAATGTATTATTATTACTTATTATACCTCTCGGTAGAGAGTAATTATGTTCTGTGTATTACACAATATAACTCGTCCAAATTTAAAACGATATTTCCACAATTTTCCGGCAGCAAATGCACCTCGTACCAACTAGTATTATATTTGTCAACATTATTCATTTCGGGAAAGTAACGTCGTTATTAAATACTGTGGCAAAAGGTATGTGTCATAGTATTTAGTAACGACGCATATAACTAAAATACATTACATGAACTTCAGAAGTTACGAGTAAATGGTTTACGAATCGTGGAAATATTACATATACATACATAAACACTCACGCCTGTCACCCAGAGGGGTAGGCAGAGACTATGGACTTCCATTTGGCACGATCCTGACACACCTTTCTCACTTCCTCCACATCCATATACCAACGCATACACGCTCGTCGGTTAAGGTTACTCTTGATTTGTCTCATTTTCAATATATCGCCAATTTATTCGATAAACTTTTGCCTAGCGCCTCCCTTCCCGACTCTGCCGTTCACCTCTGCAACATAAATTTGCTTTGTCACTCTTTCTTCGTTCATTATTTCTACATGACCAAACCACCGAAGCATTCCTTTTTTATTCCTGGTCACAACATCATCTTGCAAACCACACTCTTCTCTTATCACACAATTTCTCACTTTGTCATTCAGATTCATCCCTAACATACTCCTTAATGACCGCATTTCTACAGCATTTATTCTACTCTCGTGCTTCTTCTGCCACACCCAACTTTCACTACCATACATTAAAGTAGGGACTAACACAGCATTGTGAATTTCCATACGTGCCTTTTTGGACACATTCTGACTTCTCACAATAGGGTGTAGAGCCCCATTCACTCTATTTCCTGCATTCAAATATCACATCAATGGTTGTACCATATCCAGTTGTCCGCAGTGTTCTACCAGAAACTAAATTTCAAATAAGTTCTTGACAAGATTTAACATCATATTAATTATATAATGTAATAAATTTATGGATTTCATTAAATTTAAAGTTTATTTTCTTCTTTTTAGAGCATTCAAATAAAAAAAATGTTTTTAAAAATGTTTTTTTACTATTAATTTATTTCTAATTTCATCTATTTAATTATTGTAAATCGATCGAACCCAAAATAAAACATTTCTTATATACTTAATCATAATATTAATAATAATGTGTAATGATTACAGTGTTCTTATTGTACTTGTATGCGCAAGCACAAGTGCACTCTATTACCTCACTCTCATAGTCCGACGGGACGGTAGACCGACTCGACCGGAGAGAGATCAGGTGCAGGAACATCGGCTTTACGTCCTTTCCGAGGCACGGAGGTGAAACACGAACAACTTCCTGACTCCAGACATCTACTGAGAATTTCTTGACAAAGAAACTCAATTAATGATTTTTAGCCGACCCGGCATTCAACTTGGGGACCCCATGATTATCAGTCGTGTTTACGACCAACGAGGTAGTCAATAATATTAATAATCTACAATATTAATAAGAAAGTGCCTATAGAATGATGTCCAAACTATCCCCATTCAAAATGAAGTAAGGTCAGTTATAATTAATAGGAAAATGGTAACATTTTAGAGCACACAGCATTATATAATCCACGATGTAGAAATTTTACTGTAGCACTTAGTTTGGCGCTGCAAAGCTTGCCTTTATCGGCTTACTGTCACCAATCCGTTGAGTAATTTGCCAATCCATCAATGATCTAACCCTTCTTCCTGAACTACTTTACAGGGAAGGTAGAGAATTTAAAAAGAAAAAGATATTGCAGTATATTTTTGGTAAATTGAAATTAATGAGTTAACAATAAAATAATAACTAATAATAAATAAAATACATATCGCCATTTACCGGTCACCAACGCCTGTTTTGTTAATTAGCATCAGCATTTCAAGGAAAAATTTGAAGATCACATTTAAAAACATAATTTAAGTAATACCTCCTTCGTATTAAATTTATTGCTACTTAGAAAAAAACATTTATAGCAATTTTTACATAAAACAAATTTATATTTTTTCTTTTTGAAAAACCTTCGCTATCTACATATTATTTAATATACTTACCAGATTAACAAAACATAAATTATTTTACTTTCTTTAAATAATCAAAATAAGATGTAATAAAATACACAATATTAATTTAAAGAAGTAGCCTTTAGTCATGGTACAAATCTCCAGGTAGCAACAATTTCATAATATACTATGAATAATTGCTGTGTAGACCTAAATTGAATTTTAAATTATCTAAAACTGTATGTTGCGGTCGGTATCGGCACTGGATTGGATAAATATAAGAAATATTTTATTGTAAATGCGTAATGTTTTTATTTTTTATTTTAATGTCTATTTGTAATATGCCTCTTTATATTTGTGTGTAATAGAATATCACCTTTTTATTAGTGATGATGATTTACTTAATTATATATTTTCCTTTATACGTTCCTAACAGGCCATCTCTAGACATAGGCCTCTTCTAATTTAAGAAGGGTTTGAAACGGCAAGCGGATTGGCAATCTTGGTAGGTGCCAAATGTTTCGCACATCTGACGCTGCTGCCCATCAACGATCTGGCTATTTTACATCTAGCCCATTCATGATGGCATTACCGATATCTAGTGGATGATAAAAGATTTCCCTAAATTGTATATTAGGTTAACTTACGTACAATCTATTATATGATAAACATATGTAGCGGGTGGAAGGAAAAGAGGAGATCTCCCGCCGGGCAAGGTGTTCTGCCCGGGGAGCGACCAACGCTCCGATTGGTAGTTCGGAGCTATTCTATAAATGCTGCTTTTAATTTCGGAACTTTGATAGCGCGATTTAGGCTTCGATGTGTTTCGCTTGTGGCGCGACGACAGCGCCGCCACATCTCCCCCCTGCTCAGACCGGAGGTCGATAGTGCAGTCCGATTGCCGGTGCGTCGTTAATGCCGGTGGGGAATGCATGCTGTGTGCGTAAGGGCAAGTGACGCCGGTGCGAATGATATGCCGGTGTGTAATGCATGCCGTACTACGCACTTGCAAGTGATGCCGGTGAGAACGATGAGCCGGAGCAAGTGCCAGGGATTGCCTTGTAGTCTGCGGTGAGTCGAGAAGAAGGCAAGTAATCTGCGAGAGTGCCGTGAAGCAGAGGCGAGCAGTAAGGCTCAGAGCCGTGCCGAACACTGTAGCGCAGAGAGTAGCTTGAAAGAACAGGAAGCATTATTATACCAATGCTGCGATGAACCTTTATAAAGCTAGATGACTTGCAGAATGTGAAGACTGCAGATAATATCTGCTCGGGAGCGAATGAATGGGGTACTTAAGGATGATGAAGGTTTGAAGGTGTAATTTCCGAAGGTTATTGGTTGCGTGTTCAGATCACGTCGGTTGGTCACCACTGTAGCGGGTGGAAGGAAAAGGGGAGATCTCCCGCCGGGCAAGGTGTTCTGCCCGGGGAGCGGCCAACACTCCGATTGGTAGTTCGGAGCTATTCTATATATGCTGCTTTTAATTTCGGAACTTTGATAGCGCGATTTAGGCTTCGATGTGTTTCGCTTGTGGCGCGACGACAGCGCCGCCACACATACATCAAAATATATAGCCGCAATTAATCTTCTTTTTTCTTTTAATTTTATGAAAATATCATCACACAGGTTTTCACAATCCTTCCATTTTTAGGATTCCGTACCCGAAAGGTAACCAACGGGACTTTATTACTAAACCTCCGCTGTCCATCCGCCCGTCCGTCCGTCTGTCTATCAGCGGGCTGTATCTCATCATCCGTAATAGGTAGACAGTTGAAATATTCACAGAATGTGTATTTCTGTTGCCGCTATAACAATAAATAGTAAAAATTAATTAAAAATTAAAGGGGGCTCCACTACTAGAAACTAAAAGTGTTTTTAGTTTCTAGTAGTAGAGCCCACTAAAAGTGTTTTTACCTACATAGTACCTATCTTGTACGATGATACGGAACACTTCATGCGCGAATCCGACTCGCACTTGGTCAGTTTTTTTTAAACTTTTTAGTATTTAATTTATAGAATAATAAAAGAAGATTTCTATAAATACAAATAAAAAAAATTAATTATAAAAACTTTTTATTGACATAAATAAACTGACCTTAAAACTAAGTTCTTTAAAATACCTCTAAGAGCATTGAATCGTTTGTTGCAAAACGTCCATTAGTCTTTCTTCCGATAATTTTCTATTGGACCGCTGCGCTGCTCGTATGTCATAAAACCTGATCCCGTAGTCCGCTTTCCACGCTACGTTCATGTCATTATCATAATAATCCAATGCTATTACTCGTGCACACAGAGAGGATAAATGCAATGGGAGAATAGCAAATTTAAAGGCATTTTCAAACATATCTATAAGATACTGCACAAAATAATAATTTATATATGTACTTAAATATTACATTCTGCATAATTAATAAAATATAAATATAACAATTTAATTTTGTAAGCGTATATATTAAAAATAAAAAATACGCAACTATTACTATGACGGCAATAATTGTTCTTATTATTAAATAAAATTTAAGCGACATACGAATTTACAGTTCACTTGGTGGTAAATTGTGAAAGAAGTGATAGGTGGCTAGAACATCACCTACACAATCGCAAACCCAATATCCCATTAATCAATCGCCTTTCACGACAAGCTAGGTAAGGAACCTGTTCTTATTGGTTATTACTCCCACATAAAAATGGGACCTATAAGTCCTAGGCCAACATGGTACATATCATTATGTAGTATAAATTGAATTGAGTAATTATCAGACATTACCACTGAATCAAAAATGTATATTATGTTAATAATTTCTCCTGTATTGTGCATTATTTATTCATACATTTATTGCTCAAAGATCAACGTCCAGATACCCGTAACAATTATGTGTAGAACGTTAAAACACTTGTCCAATGCGAATAAAATTCACGAACTACAGCACCATAGCCCCACTCGTAACTACTATACTACCAACACTCGTATTTTTATAATTATACTACCAATATACCTATAGATATAAATATTAAAACAAAAATATTTTAACATCATGTGGCGGTGTTATTATTTTGTACAATATAATATATTTAGTGTTATAATTTATAAGGTTTATATAGAGCAACGGTTAACCATGAAATATCTTTTGAAAAATTATTTATAACATGTAACGCGAACGGTGTAACGTGGTAGAGGCACGCTTCGGCTATATTATGGTTGTAGCACGAATGAGTCGGCCCGACCGGGATAGGACTACGCTATCACAGAATACCAGCGTAAAATAGCAGCTTAATGCTTCTGTGATTCGTATGGTGGGTGTAGAGAACCGGAGACCTTTTTGACGTGACAACGTCTTCTAATTCGATGAAGCTGGCTGCACGCACGAAAAAAACATGACTCATGCGGCGTTACCTCGGTCTGAGGCGTTCCATTTAAGGCTTGAAGTGCAAGCGAGAGCGCGGAACGAGCGACAAAGAGGCACAATCGGCGTGGTCACGTTCAACTATCGTCAGTAAACCGACTTTACAGACAACCGATTTTTTTTACTGGAAATGAGGCATTCCATCTTAGCCCTCAGGGGTGACAACGCATCTGCATTTGGTTCTTAATTGAGGATAAATGTAGATGTCTATTAACCACAACATCCCCTTACCATCAAGTGGACTGTGTGCTTTATTGTCACCCTTATTCTATAAAAAAAAAATTAAAAAAAATTAACAACGCTTTAAACCTGTCAGATAACCGAAAAAAAAAATCCAAATTAAATTTTTGATCGTCCAGATTATTTACACGACATTTATTGGAGTTTGAAATTTATACTTTATTTGACAAAATATTTATTCAAGCATAGAAAACATTAACAAAAATAAAAATATTGCTAGCAACTAAATAATCCTTGTAATAATTTAATTTTAAGCTGAGGACTAAATACACTACTGCACGCCAAGCTTTTGTTTACTGCACCGTTTCCGCGATTGATTAAGTCAATTACTCAGTGAGCACGGCTTTTTTCCACGCAAAGGTGACATTAAGCACTAAATTGCTAGATTATATATAAAAATAAAAGTCTTCATCGTTAAGAAACAATAAACATTAAATTCAAAAATTCTAATTTACTAATTGGTAGGTATAAAAGTATGTATATCTATTATATAAAGTTTATATCAAAAAACAAATAAACTACCTGAATTTATATGCGTAAAAACTATATAACTGTTAACACTACCCACGCCCTCGTTGTGAGATATTCACATCAGTTCTCTTTTGTTAGTTTTTTTTTACAGTTTTAGTTTGTACTTAAATCCATTATTCGGCATTAATTTAATATTTCCCAATTCTTAAAAATTGAGAATTACGCAGAGAGCATTAGTACGAGTATATATATGGGATAGAGGATATAGTTCACGGGGTTGCTTTAGTATCCTGTGGCACTCTGGGGTGGTGGGAGAGGGGTATTGCTGAGGGTGGGATTAGAAGAGGTGACCCTCCCTCTATAGGTACTTCTCTACCGGCGGCAAGTCAGATTTGTACTTTAGGAACGAAATAAATCGTTTTGATGGGGGTTGAGGGATTAGTGGAAGGGGGAAAGGATAATCCCCACTAATTACTCTCGAACCTAGTGAAAGCACACTGATAAATGTCTTAAAATTTCTATTCTGACCCTTCGCTTGGCGCTGCCGCGGCAGGGTTGTTTCACTCGTTCGGATCACGCGTATTGATCACCAGTAACATTAAGCTCCTCCTCGCTTCGCTCGTCCTCGTACCTAAGGTTTACTGTTACATATATCCACTTAAAAAGTCGCTATGGCGTGGATCAGAGAATTATCGATTCAGAACGAAATTCTTCAAAGAATCATGCCGCAGGATACTAAAGCCATCCCCACTTCACTTACTATACTTATCTAAATAATAAGAAGGAACGTTCTCAGAAGGTCAGATGTCAAATGACACATATATGAAGTGTAAATGTGTTGTGTATTAATATCGTATCAAAGAATTATAAAAGTAACTACAAACTTGTTGTTTTCCCAAATATGTAGTATGCATTTATATAATGTGCTCTGAATTTCAAGCCCAAATATAAATATTTAAATAAAATCAAGATATTTTAACACAGTTAAATAGTTTCCAAATACGACCGCCCATTTACGTAACTAGCTACTTGATGGTTACTTTATTGATTCACTATTATATAAAGTTAAATTCACTGTTGAGAGAAATATATTCTATTTGTGAGTTTCGGAAAGCGGTAAGCTTCTGTTCACAAGGTCTACCGCAGTAGGGACTTGTTGAAGCGACAACGTAGCTTTTTTGATGTGTTATTAGTTGTTCTATTCCATATTAAAATTTTGTTGGATATAAAACTGGCTAAGTTACAAATTTCGTACCAAAGTACGTAAATTGAAGAACGTTGTAGGAACATTACTTTAGCTATTATTTAAGTAGGTACTGCTGTCGAGCTTGGCACCCATTCCGATATTGGTTGTTTTATCGGCAAAGCCGACAACCCCACTGTCATTTATACCAAATATGGCATTTTTTTGCCTCTTTTAGAATTTGTGATTTTGGTGACATAATAAATACATAATAATATCGCCACTGTTATTGTTTCAAACTTAATAAGAATAAAAGCATTAACACACAATTTCATAAAACTACTGGGCTTTGAAATTGCTATGTAATGGGCGCTGGTTGACTTATAAGTTCATTAACTGTCCCGCGTCAATTACATACCTTACATTAAAGGCAATACGAAATCTTTCTTAACTACGTTATTCTTTAAATCTTTGATTTCGATATACGCGAGCTACGCCGCGGGCACAGCTAGTCAGCAATAAAACAGCGTACCGCTCTTAGCAATCAGTGTGGAGTAGTTACAATTCGACCTTACCGTAATACGTGCCGGTCATAATCACACATGTAGTGTAACGTGGAGGACGTAATTACATGATACTGATGATAACCCTTATACTGTACAAAACAAACGAACATTTATTTCCTTTTATCATCTACCCTCCATCTCTGGCAGATATATTTATTTTTAAACTTATTTTGAAAGGCCATTACAAATATTAATAATGAAATGGTATTACCATAATATGATCTGAAGGTATCACATGGTATTTGTATTACAATAACTTCTTTTCGGTTATCGTTCGCAGGGAAATCTTTAATCTAAGTAATTTTCAGATTGATATTTATTTAACGAAAAATAGTTACCTTACCATCAAACCAATAACTGCAATCGTCATTCGCGTGCTAATTGAAGCAAGTCCTCCTTCATACGAGGTCTATGTCCAGCAGGATAGGTGTGGTAGTTATGGTGGAGGTATATGATAGCCTGATGATATCGCCTTTTGGATATCGTGTGTCGCTGGTTATTGATTAATATACTTGCCTCTTTCTCATTTGAAACGTAGACCTTGTAGATAATTGTAGTCAGTTTCAAGCCTAATGTTACTGTTGCGTGGAAAAGAGCCATTTTTACTGAGTGACTGCCACCTCAATCTTGTGTCAAATGAAATTTATGCCGGTATTCAGAGACAATCCCCAAGTTAAACCTAAACACCACAATGTCAATTTTCTTGTGTTAATATACTTTTAAATATTGACATTGTGAATTTTGACTGTAAGCTCGAGATCACAGAACAAAAAAATATTTTGTACTGAGAACTCAAGATTGTCGCAATACCGCCATCAAAGTTAACTAACTAATATTACAAGTATACATATCACGCAACTTCAAAGCACTACGATGCTTTTCTTCAGATTAACGTTAAAACCTCAGTAAACCCAGCGTGGTTCTACTATGTTATTTTCTGTAGCTAAGCGAGACACATGCAATATCTTTTTCCTTTAAAAAAAATCAAATGTCTTTTTCATGTGACTGACAGCGTAATTAATTCCAGAACTGTGTCGTCGGCCGTTGTTCCATTTATAAATTGACATAGTATACTTGACACAAGTTGACAGAGTACTTACCGTCTTTTAACGTACCACACTAAACGGAAATATTGTTAGGTACGTATTTTGTATTTCACCGCATTTAAAGTGTATTTTTAGCGATGAAAAAAGTTATTTATAGCGTTCTTATTACTGTATTATCGTGTTCTGTCGAAATTTCATCGGCGGTATTCATTACTACTGAAGTAGTTTGTCCTATATCTGCTTGATTTGTATAAGACACCGATTAAATAACAAATTCGTGGCCATGGCGCCACTACTATAGCACTTTTCGTATGCTACACGTGTGTATTGTTTTTTTTTTTTTTTAATTTCTTTGCATTATAAGTTATGAAATATAAGTATGAAGGCATTATAAGTATGAAGGCAGTAACAGAACCACAGTCGGTCTGTCGCATCCGAAGCTGGAAGCTTCAGGAAGCGGATACTAGGGACAAATATCATGCGAGGGTAGCCGAAAAGCTTGACACCATCGATGGCAGAAAAGAATGTATAGAAAGAACATGGCAGAACCTTAGGGATGGAATGGTATGGCCTTTTAGGCGCATAGCTATTGAAAGACTTAAACCTAAAATCTAAATAAAATAACATAATGGTAAGTGCAGCGGAAGAAGTGTGTGGAACAATAAAAAGAGGCAGTAGTAAAAGAAGAGATGCATGGTGGAATGATGAAGTGAAAGAAGCTGTAAAGAAGAAGAAGAAAGCATGGTAAGACTACTTGGCCTCTAGTAATGATAAGGAAATGAGAAAGACGATGAAAGAAAGATATAAGCTGCAGAAAGTTCACACCAAAGCATTGATTGAGGAAGTGCGTGAAAGGTGTAGAATGGAAGCGGACGAAAGGTTGTCGCACAACTTCAAGGAGAACTCCAAACTCTTCTGGAAAGAGGTTGGAAGGACTCGAAGTGGTGCGACGGCCTTAAGAATGAACAAAGTGCTTTCGAGAACTAATGACGTCCTCTCAGAAAAATCGGACGTCATGCAGCGATGGAGTGAATTTTATAGAGAAATGTATGCGTGTGATGATCTTAGTGAGGGATCCCGGGATGACGCCGTGACTGGTACGCCAGACCCGGACCTCGATGACATTGAGGTTATCAGTATGAAAGAGATTGAACGTGCGATTCGAAGTTTGAAATGTGGTAAGGCTGCGGGACTAGACAGAGTTACTGCTGAAATGGTCAAGTATGGTGGGCCTCGCATCTGGGACAGCTTTCATCTGCTGTGCAATTTGTGCTAGCGGACGGGGGATGTCCCGGATGATTGGCGATCCGCAGTCATTGTGTCTTTATATAAAGGTAAAGGTTCAAATTTTGACTGCGGGTGCTATCGGGCGATCAGCTTGACCAGTTTAGCAAGTAAAGTTTACTCGAAAGTTTTGACACGTAGGATGCAAGAGAAATCGGAAAGATTTCTATGGGAGGCACAATGCGGATTTAGACCTGGAAGAGGATGCACGGATCAAATGTTTTCTCTCCGCATGATCACGGAAAAGCTTCTGGCTGCTAACCAGAGGATTTTCTGTGCTTTTGTGGATCTTGAGAAAGCATTTGATAAGGTTGTAAGGAAGAAAATGTGGGAACTGTTGCCGGGGTATGGTGTGGATGGTCGATTGCTAAGGGCTGTGCAGTCACTTAACTGTGACTGTAAAGCCTGTGTGCGGGTAGGACATGACCTGTCACCCATGTTTAGCGTCCAAACAGGCGTAAAACAGGGTTGTGTCATGTCTTTCTGGCTGTTCATACTGTATCTCGACAGCTGTTTACAGAAGCTGAAAGATAGCTGTTTGGGTGTGAAATTGGGTGACATAAAAGTAAATTGTCTGCTGTATGCTGATGATGCAGTGCTTATTGCACCATCAGAGGCAGAACTGCAGGCATTAGTCACGTGTATGAAAGAGGAATGTGAAATTAAAGGTCTCCGTTTGAATGCTAATAAAACTAAGGTTCTGGTATTTGAAAGGGACGAAGAGAGAACGAAGTGTGAAATATGGGTAAATCAGGAATGTCTAGAACAGGTAAATGAAATTGTATACTTGGGGAGTGCTTTTAGCCGGGATGGAAGATGTGATTTAGATGTGGACAGGCGTGTTACTGCCGGGAACAAAGTCAATGGTGCCCTGACTGCGTTAGTCAAAAGGCAAGGCGTAGTGAAGAGTGCACGCCTTGCAATACATAACGCAGTGTTGGTACCGACTTTTTTATATGGCAGTGAAACCTGGGTATGCCAGAAGAAGCATAAAAGCAAGTTGAATGCAGTGGAGATGCAATCTCTTCGTGAAATGTGCGGCGTTACCATGTCCGACCGAAAGCGAAACGAAGAGATTCGCAATATAGCAGGTTTGAAAGATGACTGCTCTGATACAGGCATTGAAGTCTCTATATAGGGACTCTAGTGCTTGTGTCAGGATCAACGGGGCCTAATCGGACTGGTTTGGTATTCATAAAGGTGTCAGACAGGACTGTGTGGCTTCCCCGTGGTTGTTCAACCTATTTATGGACAGTTGTTTGGAAAATTTGAAAGTAGAAGAATGCGGGTTAAGAATGGATGAGTTAACCGTCAAATGCCTTTTGTACGCCGATGATCAAGTCATACTTGCATCGTCGGTAGCCGAGTTGCAAATGATGGTTACATTAATGAACAGGACATTAAAAGAAAAGGGAATGAAAGTGAACGCAAGTAAGACGAAAGTTATGGTTTTTGAAAGAGAAGAAAGTAAAACGATATGTGAAATAAGAATAGAAGGGGAGTTGGTAGAGCAAGTAGATGAGTTTGTATATTTGGGATGTGTGTTTAGCAGGGATGGTAGATATGATAAGGATATAGAACGACGAGTGAATGCAGGAAATAGAGTGAATGGGGCTCTACACTCTATTGTTAAAAGTCAGAATGTGTCCAAAAAGGCACGTATGGCAATTCACAATGCTGTGTTAGTACCTACTTTAATGTATGGTAGTGAAAGATGGGTGTGGCAGAATAAGCATGTGAGTAGAATAAATGCTGTAGAAATGCGGTCATTAAGGATGGGTCGTTAGGGATGAAGCTGAATGACAGAGTGAGAAATTGTTTAATAAGAGAAGAGTGTGGTTTGCAAGATGATGTTGTGACCAGGATTAAGAAAGGAATGCTTCGGTGGTTTGGCCATGTAGAAAGAATGAATGAGGAAAGAGTGACAAAGCAAATTTATGTTGCAGAGGTGAACGGCTTAGTCGGGAAGGGTCGCCCTAGGCGAAAAATTATCGACCAAATTGGCGATATATTAAAAATGGGCCAAATCAAAAGTACCTTTAACCGACGAGCGTGTATGCGTAGGTATATGGATGTGGAGGAAGCGAGAGAGGTGTGTCAGGATCGTGCCAAATGGAAGTCCATAATCTCTGCCTACCCCTCTGTGTGACACGCGTGAGTGTTTATGTTATGTTATGAAAGATGACCTTATATAAAAGCTTTTACAAAAATTTACTTCGCAAATATCCGCGTTATAAAATAAAATGATGTGTCTTACCTAGTATGAAGAAGCACCTCCCGCCCTCCCTCAATTGCGTGCACTAACCCCGTCACCACTAATCCCAGCACCGCTACTCCCAATTATTTAATTTATTAAGGATTAGTGGTGACGGGGTTAGTGCACGCAATTGAGGGAGGGCGGGAGGTGCTTCTTCATACTAGGTAAGACACATCATTTTATTTTATAACGCGGATATTTGCGAAGTAAATTTTTGTAAAAGCTTTTATATAATGGATTTCCGCAAAGTAACGCCTGATTCTATTAATTAGATGACCTTATCACAAAAATTGATAAGGGCGTGCTTCGATGGTTTGGGCACGTTGAGCGAATGAGTGAAGACCGAATGGTGAAGAAAATATATAGCGTGAAAGTAAATATTAAAAGGTGTCGAGGTAGACCGAGACTAACTTTCGAAGTCCATGTGAGCAAATTGCTCGAAGAGGGAGGGTCAAGAGTACTCGGATACCTAGACGTGCATGTATGAAGAAGATAATGAATCTGAAAGAAGCGAAAAAGGTATGTAAGGATCGTGACACTTGGCGATCTGTTCTCTCTGGCTACCCCGTCAGGGATTATCCGTGAAGATAATAATAATAATAATAATATATAATATATAAGTTATGAAGTGTCGTAAAAAACGACAGAGGGAAACTAAAACAGGACATGTGCAGAATCAAAAATCCATTGCCGAACATAGGCCTCCCAGTTTCATTATTATTTTAAGTTGCGAGTGTATGCGTAAGAGGGTGATACACCGACAACTTCATGACTCCGAACAGCTACTG
The DNA here is from genome assembly GCA_963668995.1 of Parnassius mnemosyne. Lineage (NCBI taxonomy): Eukaryota > Metazoa > Arthropoda > Insecta > Lepidoptera > Papilionidae > Parnassius > Parnassius mnemosyne. Next base: position 16,935,466 of record CAVLGL010000035.1, on the reverse strand, counting down.
AGAATTTCTTGACAAAGAAACTCAATGAATGATTTTTGGCCGACCCGGGAGTTAATCTGGGGACCTCATGATTATCAGTCGTGTTTTCGACCACTAGACCGTCGAGGCAGTCGAAATTAATAAAAATCGAACATAAAAAAATCAATATAATATGTTTGTTCGTATTTTATGCGTTGCCATAGCGTTCATCAGATTGCGGTAAAATTTTGTCAACTTATTCCTTGCACTTGTTCGAAAGTTATAGGCATAGTACAATTAATTTACAGTAGGTTGCGCGCCTATCATACCAACAAATGTATTTGAAAATTTATATTATTCAAATAAATATACACTCATTCCAAATTAAACAATTTATTTAAACAATATAGTTACGCTACGTTAAAAATTTAAAACATTATTTCCACAATTATTTCTTGCGCAATATTCAATGCGCCCGGTACCAGCTAGTATACAATACTAATAAGAAAATGCCTACAGAAAGATATGTATACTCTCCCCATTTATAATAAAGTAAGGTTACTTATAATTTATTTGAAAATTATAACATTTTACAACAGGCAACATTATATAATCCGCGAGATAGACATTTGACTGTAGCACTTTGGCGCCGCTGCAAAGCTCGCTTTTATCGGCTTACTGTCACCAATCCGTTGAGTAATTTGCCTGTCCATCAATGATCTAATCCTTTCACCTGAAATACTTTACAAGGGAGGTAGAGGATTTAAAAATGAAAAGATATTGCAGGATATTTTTGGTAAATTGAAATTAATGAGTTAATAATAAAATTAAAATAAGAATAAAAATGTCCACAGCTGGGGACACACACAGGAGGATCGGATAAGATAAAACCTTCGCAATATACATATTATAAATTATTTTACTGTTTATAAATAATCAAAATGAGATGTCATAAAATACCCATAAGTAATTTAAAGAAATAGCCTTTCGTAATTTTACTGTATATTATAAAATGTAGCATTTTCATAATATACTGTAAATAATGTTTGTGTAGACCGAAATTGAATTACATAATAATATATCTAAACTCTATATGTTATGAGTATATTAAGGGTTGCTGTCAGTATCGGCAGTCGTATGTATATATCATACCCTTCGGCAAATTGTACAGAAGTCCGAGGAGTACAATTTGCCACTATGTCTAGCGTATGTGGACTATGAGAAAGCCTTTGATTCCGTCGAAGCTTGGGCGGCGCTGCAGTCCCTTCAGCGGTACCAAGTAGACTATCAGTATATCGAAGTGCTGAAGTGTTTGTACAGTAGGGCTACGATGGCTATCCGAGCACAGAACCAGAGTATGAAACCTATCCAACTGCAGAGAGGTGTAAGGCAGGGTGATGCTATAACCCCGAAACTTTTCACCGCTGCATTGGAAGACGTTTTCAAGCTTCTGGACGGGAAAGGATACGGTATTAACATCAACGGCGAGTACATCACTCACCTTCGATTTGCCGACGATATATTCCTTATGGCAGAATGGCTGGAGGACCTAAGCACTATGCTCAATGACCTCAATAGTGTTTCCCAACGGATAGGTCTTAAGATGAAAATGGACAAAACAAAGATCATGTTTAATGTCCATGTCAGACCTATGCCGGTAGTTGTTGGGAGCACTAAGCTCAAAGTTCTTGACGAGTATGTTTACTTGGGACAAATAGTCCGACTAGGTTAGTCCAACTTCGACCGAGAGGTCAATCGACGGATTCAACTCGGTTGGGCAGCGTTTGGTAAAATACGGCACATCTTCTCGTCAGGTATACCTCAAAACTTGAAAACGATACTGTACAACCAGCGCGTGTTGCCAGTGATGACATATGGAACTGAGACGTGGTCCTTCACTGCTGGCCGGATGAGGAAGCTCAAGGTCACTCGGCGAGCTATGGAGAGGGCTATGCTTGGAGTTTCTCTGCGTGATAAAATTAGAAATGAGGATATCCGCAGCAGAACCAGAGTGACCGACATAGCCCAACGGATTAGTAAGCTGAAGTGGTAATGGGCTGGCCATATAGCTTGAAGAACCAACAACCGATGGGGAAAAAAGTTTCTCGAGTGGCGACCTCGTACCGGCAGGCGAAGTGTAGGGCGTCTCCCCACGAGATGGAGTGACGACCTGGTAAGATATGCAGGAAGTGATTTTTCGTTTACATAATATTTATTATGCTTTTACATATTATTATTTATTACAAAAAGCCTATTAAACGTATGTATCTATGTATATATATGTATACGTGTGTATGTGTGTATATATATGTGTGTGTATGTATATGTATATGTATATGTGTATAAATATTATATGTGTGTGTATGTATGTGTATGTTTGTATGTGTGTATGTATGTGTGTGTATATATAACAAATCATACATTACATTATCTTTATATATAAAAATTTCGTGTCACGTTGTTTGTCCGCGATGAACTCCGAAACCACTCACCCCAAATTTGTACACTCTGTGCAGTTTGGTCCAGCTTGAGACATAGGATAGTTTTTATCCCGATAAGTGACCCTCAAATTTTTTTATTGCAAATTTAAGGATTTTATAGTACAAAGGTTCCCCGCTAAGGGCAGAACAACGTCTGCCTGGCCAGCTAGTGATTTTATAATATACACTGTTAAATTATATTATGACACTTACTAATGTTCCCGTCACATCTAACGTAGCGTTCAGTAACTTACATTCAGCACAACTATACAATACGCATTTTGTTATTGTCATTCATCAGTTGTTATTGTCATATGTATCTACTACTCGCTTAATGTCGACACTTACGGCACGGTGTCCGTAGGACCGTATGGGGCCGACTGAAAATCAGCGTCGCTATCCCGCGGCTTATGCTGAGGCGGTCCCTTCCGCCACTTCATCTGTTTCGATTATCAAGTCATTAATTGTTGTTATATCCTCTATTTTTTTGTTTATTCATTTTCTTGTGTTTTAATTTTTTTTTATTATTATTTTATTATTCGTATTAATTTTGTTTATTAATTTGTCATTGTAATATGAAGTGTCGGAATAAATGTCTTTATGTCTTTATGTCTTTATGAAGTCGATGGATGCAGATGGCGCAGGACTGTGCTTTTTGGCATTCCTTGGGGGCCATAGGCCATGTTCAGCAGTGGACTTGTGAAGGGCTATAATGATGATGATGATGAAAGTATATACAACACAGCCTATTAAAGTTCTAAAGTTTAACAGTGGTAGAGCCACGCGGTGGTACCACGACCTTACAGAAAATACGTGAAGTAGAAGCTCTGCTTCTGCGTTTCGTCTGGTAAGTGCAGGTGGCCGGAGGCCCAATCCCCCCCCCCCCCCCCCATCAACATGGTAGCCGAACTACATCAAAGACTTCCCCAGGAGGGTACCAGCACCCCTGGAGAATCCCTCGCTGAGTAAAACAATAACTGCTCGGGGCAAACTGAGCACCAATACCAAGGTGACCCCTGCCACGCTATCCGTGAATTTCTGCAACATCAGGGGTTTTCACTCGAACTTAAATGCCGTCCACTACCATCTCGAGGCAGCGAAGCCGGTCTTGCTCTTTCTGACCGAGACGCAGGTGTCCTCTCCGGCTGATACTTCGTATCTCTCCTACCCGGTGTAAGAATTGAAGCATTCCTTTGGGCCTCGGACTGGACTTTGCGTATACGTCAGAGCTGGACCATCTGTTCTCGACGCCTCGGCAGTCTTGAAGAATCGGACCTGTCCATCCTTTGGCTACGCGTAGATAGCGACGACCATCCGCGCGTCTACGGGTGCCTCTATAGCTCACATAGCGATAATGTCGAAACAGACCGACTCATCGACCACGTCCAAATGGCTGCAGATTCCTTGCTACAACAGGTCCCATCAGCAGAGATCGTGATCCTTGGCGATTTTAACGCCGACTACGCCGACTGGCTCGGTTTAAGTTTAACCGATCATGCGGGGAGATCTGTTTATGACTTTGCCTTGACATATGATCTGACACAACTGGTTATTTTGCCTACGCGGATTCCAGGTGTGGATGATTATACACCTTCCCTGTTGGACCTTCTGCTGACTTCTCATCTGGACGGATATCAGGTTTCTGTCGATGCCCTTCTCGGCTCTTCGGACCATTGACTGGTCTGGAGTGTGGTGCCACTCACGCTCTCGCGATTGCGTTCTGCAGGTTGCCGCCATGTTTGGCAATACAGGTCGGCGGATTAGGACGGAATACGGTCTTTATTTGCATCCTACCCATGGGGGCGGGTTTGCTTCTCACCGGATGATCCCAGCGCTGTTGCTGATTCTGTCACTGATGTGCTGCTATAGGGAATGGAACTATTTATTCCATCATATGTGGTACCCATCGGAGGCAGATCTCAGCCTTGGTTTGGTCGCTCCGGTAAGACTGCATTACGCAGTAAGCAGGAGTGTTATCAAGCCTGGGCTGCGGCTTCGGCGACTCGGGATGTAAATACCAGCACACTTAAAAAGAAGTATAACTTCGCCTCCAGGTCCTTCAAAAGAGTTATTGCCAAGGCAAAGTCAGAGCACATAGGCAGAATTTGCGAGAGACTAGTTCGCCTTCCTTCGGGAACCCGTGCATTCTGGTCTCTCGCCAAGGCTGTCCAAGGGAATTTCTGTAAGCCATCACTACCATCTCTGCGCAGGGAGGATGACTCACTGTCCCATGACGCAAAAGACAAAGCCGACCTTTTAGGCTCCCTTTTTGCGTCCAACTCGACTCTTGATGACAGGGGGAAAACACCGCCGACCATCCCGCGGTGTGAGTGCTCCATGCCGGATGTGCTGTTCTCACAGCGCTCGGTTCGCAAAGCACTGCTCTCCCTGGACATCCAGAAGTCGAGTGGGCCTGACGGAATCCCCCCAATTGTGCTGAGGACGTTGTTGTAGGCTGCTATTTTCGCTGGTATTCTGCGAAAGCGTGGTCCTTCCCCGGCCGAGCATTCGTAATACAACTATACTATTAATATAGCTGCAGCATGGCACTACCACGTATTATTTCTGCATTGCAGGCCCATGTTTGACATCCATAAGTAAAAGATGGTAGTACGTTCGAGTCAATAACTTTTTTTTAATTTGTAATGGGAAGTTTATTTTGAATATTTCTTTTCTATACTTTTCTTATTTTTGTTACTTACTTATGGCACCCTCTGTTGTAATTTTGTACTGTTCTTAGTAACTTATATTGCAATCGATTGATAAAGTTTCTCAAGTATAATATCTTAATTCGCTGATATTACCATATATGACGTAGGTTTCCCTAATATTGTAAAACGTTAGTTGCTATTGAATGCCTATTTATCCACTTTTTAGCAAGCCTTAAATATTGATTTATGTGAAGCAAGTCAGAAGAAAAAGCGGTCTAGAAAAATATTGATCTTTGCTTCATCTGAAACGTCGGCGATACTATATACCTATTTCTTATACGTAAGCTACAATAAGGTATTTTTTGACAAAAAAGATATTGAAAATTGAAAAGTGTTTTATGAGCGTTATTATTAGGCATGGCATATTAATCTTTTGGAACGAAAGCTACTTCATCATAAAGACAATTTTATGAAGATAAACTTTGCCTTTTATAACATGTAATATTGACGCATATTTTAAGAGATAATAAAAAAATTTAATAATTTAACACTCGGCTCGGTGCGCGAACGACGCATAACTCTAGTCACCCGATGAGCAACATTAAAGCACAGGGATATATTTATAAGCACGTGGAAATAAATTCAAGGAAATGCAATTTTTCCCATGGACAATTTTATGTTGGCCTATCTAGAATAGATTGGATACGGTAAAAATATTTTGATACCACATTGAGTGTAAGAATAAACATGAACCTGGCAGCTACTAAATTGGAAGTGGAAAGCAATTCATCCAGCGTGCCAGTGACTGCATCGTTACACTTTAATATCCCCGCCCCTTGCAATTTCCTCAAAAGCAAACATGTGTTGGCTATGTCATAAAGCTGTTACGAGCAAATAACATATTAAAAGTAAAATATGATATTAAAATAAAATATGTTTTTAGTTCATTTTATATTTTTATAAAGAAATGTATTCAATTACGAAATTTTATTTTTAATTTTAAATATAAATAATGTAATATTGCCAAGCGTGGCATGACTAAAAATACTCTACTGATGATCATACTCAAAAACAGCACGTAGACGCGGCTCAGAAGGGAAATTGGTCTGTAGTTCTTCAAGAGAGTAATGTCGCCTTTCTTGAAGAACAAGGCCAGCGCACTTCTGTTCCACGCCTTCGGAGTAGTGCCACCATGGAGGACGGAATTAAAGAGCTTCTGAAGGACATCGAGTACCGGTTTTCTACCCGCTTTCAGAAGCTCCGCTGTAACTCCATCCTCACCCGGGGCCTTGCCGTTTTTAAGGTGCTGGAGAGCCATTCTAATCTCGCTCAGACGTCCGGGATATTTTCGGAATAGTGTCGGATAAGACTCGCTCTTGGATCATTACTCACACTTGCGTGTGGCTGCAACGATGATGTGTACAGCTGCCTATATATATACATATAATTTTAAAGATTTGTGGTTTTAGTTTTTTAAAGCTTGGTTTTAGGCTTAATTTTATTAATTTTGGTATCCCAAGCAGATGCTTGGGATACCAAAATCTGGTAGCAACCAGCTTTCTTCTCTATTGATGTATTTTTTAATATAAATAGCCTTGCGAATCATTCTTCGTAAGAGTCGGTGCTCTTTTGCAAAGATCTGTTCATTATTAAATCTGATGTAATGGCGGGGATGGTCTGAACATGTTAATAGACAGCAGATTTCCCGGAGCGTCTGTATTTTACGTCAGCTAAATATTTTTCTATGCGCGTTTTTATTAATCTCTTGTATTTCCTATGTAAGACTGATCACATTCAAAATTAAGCTTGCACACTCCTGTCATTGCAACCTGAAGTGGCGAAATAAAATAACGGATATAATATATTTACAGTTTAAATTTTTGGGTAAAACTTTGCACCTAACTACGCATACAATTACCATATTCCAAAAGTGGCAAATCTGAAATAGAAATATTATCGACAATGTCGCTCTGAGTGTCGATATAGAATACAATAGGATTTATATTTATTTTTTCGTCACAAACAGGTACAGAATAATTGAGGATTGAGGTACAATATAATATGACCCTCTCAGTATCTGAACGAAATGTATCTCTATAAAATAGCGAAGGTTAAGAATCCCGCGATAATTTATTTATGGGAAAATTTTATCGTATCCTTTTCTTATTTTAGCAGTAAAATCTTAGATGTCATTTAATAAAAACACATAATAAAAACATAGTGGCATTACTATAAAATTTAATAGATATGTTTAAATGTTATTACATATTTTAAATTATTCATTAGTCCGGAGCAGTATCTGTTGGAAATGAGGAGGTAGTATCTGTTGGAGGATGGTTCATTATGATGATTTTACGCAAAATTATTGTTTCAAATAAGGGCTGATGATGATACGAAAATATAGTCAATTTCTGGGATTCACCAATTATTTTACAAACATAGTTATTCGAAACATGGAAATTACAAACGTTGTTTGATAATACGATCAAATATAATTAAAGTACTGGAGACTAACCGAATATCACGACCATTTTATAAATCGATACGACGTTTAAAAGCTCGTTTAAAAGCAATTAAACAACAGTTTCAACAATACTTGACTTAATATTTTTAAAGAGTAAGGTTAGAATAGCCAAAGCCTGCATTTATCATCAGAGCCGTGGTAGCTCAGGGGTTAAGCGTACGCTGTAAATTTCACAGTACGTGAGCAATCCGGGTTCGATCCCTGCCGGCACCAGTGAAATTGTTAATTGCAATTTTAAGTGCAGCTTTACCACGTGCCCGGCGGTGAAGGAAAACATCGTTAGAAAACCTGCAAATATAAGAAGTAAGAAAAATATTTCGAAGTAATATGAAGTTCGCCAAGACGCATAGGGGCAGCGCGCCAGACATTTCCTTGCCCAAAAACCCTCTCAGAAATTAGAGGAGGCCTGTGCCTAGCGGTAAGACGTATATAGGCTGTTACTATACTTTTAATTTATTTTACCATCAGTCTACCAGATGGTAAATGGCTGTTAAAATCGTAAGTTAAAATCGTAAGTCGTATGTTTTTTAATGGTAAGTGGTTGCTGTGGCCCATAGACATCTATATTTATCCTCGATTACGAATCAAAATGCAGATGCGTTGTCACCCGTGAGGACTAAGATTGAATGCCTCGTTTCCAGTAAAAAGGGTCTCCGGTTCTCTACACTCACCATACGAAACACAGCAGCATTAAGCTGCTATTTTACGCTGGTATTCTGTGAGAGCGTGGTCCTCCCCCGGTCGAGCCGACTCATTCGTGTTACAACTATACCAGAAATATAGCTGCAGCATGGCTCTACCACGTAAAAAAATGTTAAAAGCGTAAGTCCAACTCACACTTGACCGGTTTTTATTTCCGTACACGCAATGTTTTCGTTATTCAAGTCTCTCGACGTAATAATAATTTTCCAGCAATGTGTGCTGAAAATGATTACTTTTTTCATTTTTAGTAGCGTTATGTTTCAATCAGTATTTAATTTGTATAAGTCTGTATTATAAAACTTTTTCTAAAATTACAGCACAGAACTTGAACGGTAAACACAATTCATTAGTTTAATTACTTAATAGCCTAATTGTACACAATAATTAAGCAAACCTATTCTCATTGGCAGCAAAATCCTGCTGATAATAACTCTAAATAATAAAAAAACTGAGTTTTCATTGGAGGTAATCTATTAGAAAGTCTTATAAGTATTTAGCAGTAGACATTTGATAGGCTGCAAATAATGTAAAAATAAAACTTGTATCATTATCATTATTATCATCACTGCCATTCATCATCAACGCACAACGTTTGTCTCCCTTAGTCTCCGAATCGATAGATATAATCGTTTCATTCATCCATTTATATCTCATATAATCATTAATTTTTATAGAATGATTTATTTTTTAAGGGACACATGATAAAACGCCACAAAGTCAAAGTTTACCTAATACTTATCATAAGCATGCTGAATTTGACATCTAAATCTACTCTTGTTAAAGAACTAAAACGTAGATGCGCTGTCGCCGAAATAAATGTTTTGTTACCGATAAAAGGGGTTACCAATTCAGCCAGCCAGAATCACAGTAGTAATAAAATGTGCGACCGTAGTTTTTCACCAGTCGAACCAACCTATACGTGCTATAGCTGTAATACGCTGTAGTGTGACTCTACCACTAAAGTTTTAAAATTTATGTTCCTAATCTACTGTTACGTATATGAAGCACTATTATCGAGTTGAAAAGGACCAGTATTACTTTCTAAGCCGTTGGAGTAGCGTTCTTATTTTAAACGTAGGAAACTGAGAGCTGATAACAAGTTCACAACTAACTTCCGTAGAAATAGACCGTAGTTAACAACTGCTATCCACATCAATAAGGTTCACTTTAGAAGTTTACAAAGAGAATTTATGTATTCTGGAGGTTATGTAACAGCTTTTACATATACTTTATTTTATAGTATAAGGGAGATGAACGAGCACACAGACCACCTGATAGTAAGAAGATGATGTGGTCCATAGGCATCTACATCGTGGTTACCACTGAGAAATATGATGGACTGCCTCGTTTCCAGTAAAAAAGGGTCTCCGTTTCTCTACACGCACTATACGAAACACAGCAGAATTAAGCTGCTATTTCACGGTGGTATTCTGTGAAATCTGGTTCTCCTTCCCCGGTCGAGTCGCGCGGCTCTCTTTGTTATAACCTTATTTCGATATTTGTATATCGTTGATAGAATATGATTTTGTTACAAATATTTATATAACTACTGTACGATAGGGCAATGGATGCAGGTGGCTCATCACCGTGCTTTGTGGTATTTGGGGGACGCCTAATTTTAGCAGTAAACTTGTGATGGGATATAGTGATAATGACAAGATCAAGATAAACATCAGATATTAAAATGTGTTTTAAGGCATCATGTTTATAACGCCCTATAGTGGTGGCTTAAGATAATCCACTGCCCCATATCCTCCGGGGGTTGTCGTAAGAATCATCCTAAGGAAATGAAAGGAGATCAGTAGCAGCATCTTTCTGATAACGATTCAAAATTAAAAAACAATTCGGTTACTTAACAGCCTGCCAAACGTGGTATCTATGGCAAATATTCCCCGTGTGAAGAAATCTATGGAGTAGGCATAATATATTCAACATTGGACTTTTGTTAGGTTTGTTGCAAACGGAAGGATACTTGTTTTTAGTGGGTAAATACGTGTTTTTCTACGTGTTTTCTTTGAAATTGAGAGTAAGTGACTTTTTTATGCAGAGATTAAAAACCTTTTGTACTATTTTTTGTTTTATAAAAAAATAATTTATATAAGTAGGTACAGCTAAATCACCCTGGAAAACCTTGGTTTTTACTAAATTAAATTTTCATCTAATAATAATATTTGTAAATATCAAACAATGAAGAACCTAAATTTGGAAAAAAAATAAGGTTTATGATTCATTGATACTTACGAATGTTAAATATTATTTAATGTTATACAGATGTAAAATTAAAGTCGACCTGAAAACGTCTAATTAGTAAGAATAGCAAAACAAGTGTTTTCAAAAGGAAAAAAACACCGGCGCTATACGGCGGCGGATTGACAAAAGACAATCTATTAGCGAACTTTTTTTTATGCATGAACGGTTTCGAACTGTTTCAAGCAAAAATAAACCTTATACCATATCACAAGAGCACATGGTACTTCGTAGATCTATTCGGCCATATGATAGTAATAAGACGGCAGTTCAACCATTTGAAGCAAAATTAAACAATAAGACAAACTCATTGTTTTTTTTTTAACTTGAGTTTGTGAGCGATCGCAATGAGTGCTTTTATTTGTTACTTATTAGACTATTTTTCCACAACATGATTTAAAACCCACAAAGTAAAAGTAGTACCATGTACACGTAAAAAAAAGGTTGTCAACCCCTAAAAATTTCAAATTTTCAAAATATCTAGAAACGAAGCTGCAGGCATGAACTATTTGTAAAATAATGAATATTTTGTTCTGGATAAATCTTCCAAAAAAGCAATTTGAGCGAGTTATAACGATTTTTAAAAAGACACGACTCGCGTGTCATACGCCACACACAAAAGTAATCAATGGCACGCCTGGCGTGCCATTCGCACTGAACCGGTTAAAAGAATACATACGCAAAGCAAGATCGCCTATAACATTTTTCTACCGACTTTAAAAAGGAGTTGCTCAATTCGACTGTATTTCTTTATGTGTTTCCTCATAACTTCTTTCTGGGTGAACCGATTTCGGTGATTATGTTTTTACTTGATAGCTGGTGCTTCATGGTGTTGTTACCAAGGTCTGACCAACAGTTATTCTTAATAGTTTATATTGAAATCGCTTGTACAAGAAATTTAATTTTTAATTATTTATAGAATAAGGTTGAAATACTAACAGCCAGTGCACCTGATGGTAAGTGGATGCTGTGGCCCGTATATGTCTACACTTATCTTCAGTTAAGAATCAAAACGCAGATGCATTGTTACGCCCGAGGACTAAGATGGAATGCCTCGTTTGTTGCTATTTCACGTTGGTATTCTGTGATAGCGTGGTCCCACCCCGGTCGAACCAATCCATTCGCGCTACAGCGATAATACTTTTTTTTAAACGTTACCACCACATTAGGATTTTTCCTGTATCGTGAAGGCAGTTTACAAATATAAATTGCACGAGGACAAATATCTAGACCCGGAACAATTATTTGTAGGCCATACAAATACTTGTTCCGTGCGGGAGTCGAACCCGCGGCCCCCAGCGCAACAACTTATTGCTAAGTCACTGCGCCACGGAGCCGTCAGTAATGTAGCTGCAGCGCGGCTCTACCACGTATAAATTACTACTTACTAATTTTTAAAATGTAAAACTATTGAATAAAACTATTTTTTTACGGATTTTATCGCGTTTAATTAACTTATTTTATATTCCCGACGTTTCGGTTGCTTTCCAGCAACCGTGGTCACGGGGAAAGAACACATAGCTGACGTGAAGCACCAACGTTCCGGGAAGTCTGCAGTTTGTGATCATATCCTAGACGGCCCCCGCCATTACATTAGATTTGATAAACCACAAGTCCTCGCGAAAGAACATCGATTCCTGCCAAGGATGATACGTGAGGCTATTGAAATTAAAAAACATCCTAATTTCAATAGAGAGGGAGGCTGGGTACTACCACCTGCTTGGGATCCTGTAATTCATAAAATTAAAACTAAACCCAAGTGTGGAATAGGACATACAATACTGGATTATTACTAAAATAATATAGCCAGCGCAGCGTAGCGAGTGGGTTACAGTTAGTCCCTGATAACTTCTATAGTCTCTAATATTTTTTAAACAATGCTTCAGCATTTCTCATAGTTTAATTTGAAATTGTATGGTAAAGGCTATTTTTTAGAATTATAGTTTTTTTTTTATAGAAGAGGGGGCAAACGAGCATGCGACTTACCTGATGGTAAGTGACTACCGCCACCCATGAACAACCGCAACACCAGGGGAATTGCAGATACGTTGCCGGCCTTTTAGAAAGGTGTAAGCTCTTTTCTTGAAGGTTCCTTAGTCGTATCGGTGCGGAAAATTCGCTGGTGGTAATTGATTCCACAAGGAAGTTGTGCGAGGGAGAAAACTTCTTCTAAATCGCACAGTGGTGGACCGCCAATCATCCAGATGGTATGGATGGTAACGCGAGTTTTGTCGCGATGTGCGATGGTGAAATTGAGCGGCTGGAATTAGTCCGAACAATTCCTCAGAGCACTCCCCGTGATAGATGCGATAAAATACGCAAAGAGATGCAACATCTCTACGCAGTGCCAGTGTATCGAGCCGATCAGAAAGAACTCAGTCGTCGACGATTCGAACCGCTCTGCGCAAGTGGAAGGAGCTGGCACTGGGTTGCCCCGGCCCAGAGATGAGAACAGTATTCCATGAGGGGCCGAACTTGCGCTTTGTAAAGTTGCAAGCGATGTGCCGGCATGAAATACTGTCTCGCCCTGCTGAGCACGCCAAGCTTTTTAGAGGCCAATTTGGCCTTCCCTTCCAAGTGACCACGAAACTGCACACTATTCGATATGTCGACGCCAAGGATTCCGATACTAGCTGAGGCAGCAAGGGGAGTGCCTTGAAACTGAGGAGATACGACAAAGGGGTTCTTTTTAGCGGTAAACGCGCAAACTTGTACCTTCTGGGGATTGAACTGGACTAGATTTAATCGGCCCCAATCCGAGACTTTGTTAAGCAAAGACACGACTTCAGACGCAAGTTTGTCCCGGTACTCAGCGACGTTTTCCCGAGAAATTTTGGCACGGCCGGTATATAAGGCATCACCAGTACTGTCGTCCGCATAGCAATGAATGCTACTAGTTAGCAACATATCATTGATATGCAGGAGAAACAGCGTTGGTGATAGCACGCAGCCTTGTGGAACACCAGCGTTAATAGGCTTGGAATCAGAGCATGCACCGTCTACTACGGCCATGATGCTCCGATCAGCAAGGAAACTGGTGATCCATTTGCACAATTTCTCGGGAAGCCCATAGGAAGGAAGCTTCGAAAGAAGCGCTTCGTGCCAGACCCGATCGAATGCCTTCGCTATGTCCAAACTAACGGCCAATGCCTCCCCCTTGGACTCTACTGCCTCCGCCCATCTATGAGTCAGATAGACTAGGAGATCACCAGCTGATCGACCTCGACGAAAACCGTACTGGCGGTCACTAATCAGCTGGTGGTCCTCAAGGTACCTCATGAGCTGGCAGTTTATAATGGATTCCAATCTTTTGGAGAACAAGGAGGTGATGGCAATAGGCCTGTAGTTGGACGGGTCTGAGCGGTCGCCTTTTTTAGGGATCGGGTGGACAAAAGCTGTCTTCCATGAATTCGGGACTACGCCTTGGGAGTAGGAGTACCGGAAAAGACGCGTTAGGACCGGTGCCAACTCCGGACCACACGTCTTCAGCACAATGGGAGGGACTCCATCGGGCCCACTCGACTTGCTGACGTCCAGGGAGAAGAGTGCTTTGCGAACCGAGTGCTTTGCGAACCGAGCGCTGTGTAAACCGAACATCCGGCATGGAGCACTCACATCGCGGGATGGTCGGCGGTGTGTTCCCCCGTCATCTAGAGTCGAGTTGGACGCAAAAAGAGAGCTCAACAGATCGGCTTTCTCCTTTGCGATATGGGCCAGTGAGTCGTCCTCCCTGTGTAGAGATAGAAGAGATGACTGACAGAAGTTCCCTTGGACAGCCTTGGCGAGAGACCAGAATGCACGGGTTCCCGAAGAAAGGCGAACTAGCTTCTCGCCAATTCTGCCGATGTGCTCAGACCTTGCCTTGGCAATGACGCTTTTGAAGGACGTGGAGGCGGAATTATACTTCTTTTTAAGTGCGCTGGTGTTTACATCCCGAGACGTTGATGCGTCAGCCCAGGCCCGGTAGCACTCCTGCTTATAGCGTGATGCTATTTTACAGGAGCGACCAAACCATGGCTGGGATCTGCCTCCGACGGGCACCACAGAGGATGGAATAAAAACTTCCATACCCTGAAGCATCACATCAGCAACAGAATCGGCAACAACGCTGGGATCTTCCGGCGAGAAGCAAACCCGCCCCCAAGGGTACGATGCAAAAAAAGACCGCATCCCGTCCCAATAAGCTGACCTATAGTGCCAAACACGGCGGCAAGCTGCAGATCGCAACTAATTCGTACTCCGGATCAGACAATGGTCCGAAGAGCCCAGAGGGGCATCGACGGAGACCTGATATCCGTCCGGATGAGAGGTCAGCAGAAGATCCAACAGGGAAAGTACATGGTCTTCCACATCTGGGATCCGCGTAGGCGAAGTAACCAGTTGTGTTAGACCATATGCCAAAGCAAAGTCATAGACAGATCTACCCGCACGATCGGTTAAACGAGAACCAAGCCATTCAGCGTGGTGGGCGTTAAAATCACCCAGTATCACGATCTCTGCGGATGGGACCTGTTGTAGCACGGAGTCTGCAGCCATTTGGACGTGGTCGATGAGTGCTCTATGCCGGATATGCGGTTCTCACAGCGATCGGTTCGCAAAGCACTCCTCTCCCTGGACATTTACAAGTCGAGTGGGCCTGACGGAATCCCCCCAATGGTGCTGAGGACGTGTGCTCCGGAGTTGGCACCGGTTCTAACGTCTTTTACGGTACTCCTACTTCCTAGGCGAAGTCCCGAAATCATATAAGATAGCTTTTGTCCACCCGATCCCTAAAAAAGGCGACCGCTGAGACTCGTCCAACTACAGGCCTATCGCCATCACCTCCTTGTTCCCCAAAATAATGGAATCCATTATAAACTGCCAGCTCAAGCGGTACCTTGAGGATCACCAGCTGATTAGTGACCGCCAATACGGTTTTCGTCGGGGTCGACCAGCTGGTGATCTTCTGGTCTATCTGACTCATAGATGGGAAAAGGCAGTAGAGTCCAAGGGAGAGGCGTTGGGCGTTAGTTTGGACATTGCCAAAGCCTTCGATCGGGTTTGGCACAAAGCGCTTCTTTCGAAGCTCCCTTCCTATAGGTTTCCCGAGAAAATGTGCAATTGGATCACCAGCTTCCTTGCAGACCGGAGCATCAAGGTCGTTGTGGACGGTGCATGCTCCGACTACAAAGCTACTAACGCTGATGCTGTGTGCTATCACCAACGCTGTTTCTTCTGCATATTAGTGATTGCAGAAGAAACAGCTTGTGTCTGAAGTCGAGTCTTTGCTGAACAAAGTCTCGGATTGGGGGCGACTAAATTTAGTCCAGTTTAATTCTGAGATGACACAAGTTTGCGCGTTTACCACTAAAAAAAACCCTTCGTCGTATATCCTCAGTTTCAAAGCACTCCCCTTGTTGCGTCAGCCAGTATTGGAATCCTCGGCGTTGACATATCGATTGACGTGCAGTTTCGTGGTCACTTGCAAGAGAAGGCAAAATTGGCCTCTAAAAAGCTTGGCGTGCTCAGTAGAGCGGAACAGTATTTCATGCCAGCACATCGCCTGCAACTTTACAAGGCGCAGGTTCGGCCTCACATGGAACACTGTTCCCATCTTTGGGCCGGGGCACCCCAGTGCCAGCTCCTTCCACTTGACCGCATCCAGCGCAGTGCGGCTCGAATCGTCGACGACCAAGTCCTTTCCGATCGGCTCGATTCATTGGCGCTGCGAAGAGATGTTGTATCCCTATGCATTTTCTTTCGCATTTACCATGGGGAGTGCTCTGAGGAATTGTTCGGATTAATCCCAGCCGCCAAATTTCACGAACGCACATCGCGGCAGAACTCTTGATACCATCCATACCATCTGGATGATTGGTGGTCCACCACTGTGAGATTTAGAAGATGTTTTCTTCCTCGCACAACTTCCTTGTGGAATCGATTACCATCAGCGATTTTCCCGGACAGATACGACGTAGGGGCCTTCAAGAAAAGAGCCTACTCCTTTTTAAAAGGCCGGCAACGCATCTGCAATTCCCCTGGTTCCCCTGGTATTGCAGTTGTTCATGGGCGGCGGTAGTCACTTACCATCAGATGAACCGCATGCTCGTTTGCCCCCTCTCCTATAAAAAAAGTCCACTGAACATTGGTTTCATCATAGATTACCTCTTAAGGGGAATATTTTTCATAGCTGCCACGCATGTCAGGCAAGTTGACAACCTTGATGACAACGTTTTCTAGTTATAATTAAGAAGAAGCTGCTGCCCATCTCCAGTTTTGTTTCCCTTTGTCGCGTCTTACGACACCCACATAACAATACGGGGTAATTGATATTCTTACACCGCCACCGCACGGTATCAGCAATATCAAGAAGTAGGTTTTTAATTCTCATTTCTTTATTTTTTTAACGGAATTGAGCCGAGTGACTCTGACTGTACTGACTGTATGGTTGCAGCACGTATAGGTCGGCACGACCGGGTAAGGACCACAATCTTACAGAATACCTGCAGAAATAGAAGCCTAATTCTTCTGTGTTTCATATATCAAATGTAGGCTACCGAAGAACCCTTTTTAGTCATAAGAGGGCATTCTATCATAATCATATTCATCAGCATTTTAATCCTTAATTGAGATTAGAAGTGGGTGTAGGTGGCACTGTTCTTTTTTTATTATTCCCAAATAAAAATGAGACCAATAAGTCCCAGGGACATAATATGTAGTATAGACTGAATTGGGAAAATTATCAGATTTGCATTATTTAATTTTTACTATTATTTATTTAACTTTTACAAAATAATTTTGAATTTCTCGAGTGCCTTAAAAGTTCAAAGGTATTTGGATGGAACGACATACCGTGACTCATTATTCCTCTCCTTTGCTGTTAAAGACGACGAAACATTCCATTTCAGCATTCTATTCAAATGTGTGTTTGTGGACAAGAGAGGTGTCGCCCCTGTTAAGTGTGGTAATTACGCGCGTAATGCACCCCTCTCGCGTCTACCCAGCGTTTACAATGAATTCTTTGCAGAAATTGATATCTTTAGCTACAATAAGAACGCTTTTTGAAAGACTTAAACCTAAAATCTAAATAAAATAACATAATGGTAAGTGCAGCGGAAGAAGTGTGTGGAACAATTAAAAAAGGCAGTAGTAAAAGAAGAGATGCATGGTGGAATGATGAAGTGAAAGAAGCTGTAAAGAAGAAGAAGAAAGCATGGTTAGACTACTTGGCCTCTAGTAATGATAAGGATATGAGAGAGAAGATGAAAGAAAGATATAGGCTGCAGAAAGTTCACACGAAAGCACTGATTGAGGAAGTACGTGAAAGGTGTAGAATGGAAGCGGACGAAAGGTTGTCGCACAACTTTAAGGAGAACTCCAAACTCTTCTGGAAAGAGGTTGGAAGGACCCGAAGTGGTGCGACGGCCTTAAGAGTGAACAAAGTGCTTTCGAGAACTAATGACGTCCTCTCAGAAAAATCGGACGTCATGCAGCGATGGAGCGAATTTTAAAGAGAAATGTATGCGTGTGATGATCTTAGTGAGGGATCCGGGGATGACGCCATGACTGGTACGCCAGACCCGGACCTCGATGACACTGAGGTCATCAGTATGAAAGAGATTGATTGTGCGATTCGAAGTTTGAAATGTGGTAAGGCTGCGGGACTAGACAGAGTTACTGCTGAAATGGTCAAGTATGGTGGGCCTCGCGTCTGGGACAGCTTTAATCTGCTGTGCAATTTGTGCTGGCGGACGGGGGATGTCCCGGATGATTGGCGATCCGCAGTCATTGTGCCTTTATATAAAGGTAAAGGTTCACATTTTGACTGCGGGTGCTATCGGGCGATCAGCTTGACCAGTTTAGCAAGTAAAGTTTACTCGAAGGTTTTGACACGTAGGATGCAAGAGAAATCGGAAAGATTTCTATGGGAGGCACAATGCGGATTTAGACCTGGAAGAGGATGCACGGATCAAATGTTTTCTCTCCGCATGATCACGGAAAAACTTCTGGCTGCTAACCAGAAGATTTTCTGTGCTTTTGTGGATCTTGAGAAAGCATTTGATAAGGTTGTAAGGAAGAAATGTGGGAACTGTTGCCGGGGTATGGTGTGGATGGTCGATTGCTAAGGGCTGTGCAGTCTCTTTACTGTGACTGTAAAGCCTGTGTGCGGGTAGGGCATGACCTGTCACCCATGTTTAGCGTCCAAACGGGCGTAAAACAGGGTTGTGTCATGTCTTCCTGGCTGTTCATACTGTATCTCGACAGCTGTTTACAAAAGCTGAAAGATAACTGTTTGGGTGTGAAATTGGGTGACATAAAAGTAAATTGTCTGCTGTATGCTGATGATGCAGTGCTTATTGCACCATCAGAGGCAGAACTGCAGGCATTAGTCACGTGTATGAAAGAGGAATGTGAAATTAAAGGTCTCCGTTTGAACGCTAATAAAACTAAGGTTCTGGTATTTGAAAGGGACGAAGAGAGAACGAAGTGTGAAATATGGGTAAATCAGGAATGTCTAGAACAAGTAAATAAAACTGTATACTTGGGGAGTGCTTTTAGCCGGGATGGAAGATGTGATTTAGATGTGGACAGGCGTGTCGCTGCCGGGAACAAATTCAATGGTGCCCTGACTGCGTTAGTCAAAAGGCAAGGCGTAGTGAAGAGTGCACGCCTTGCAATACATAACGCAGTGTTGGTACCGACTTTGTTATATGGCAGAGAAACCTGGGTATGCCAGAAGAAGCATAAAAGCAAGTTGAATGCAGTGGAGATGCGATCTCTTCGTAAAATGTGCGGCGTTACCATGGCCGACCGAAAGCGAAACGAACAGATTCGCAATATGGCAGGTTTGAAAGATGACCTTATCACAAAAATTGATAAGGGCGTGCTTTGGTGGTTTGGGCACGTTGAGCGAATGAGTGAAGACCGAATGGTGAAGAAAATATATAGCGCGAAAGTTAATATTAAAAGGTGTCGAGGTAGACCGAGACTAACTTTCGAAGACCATGTGAGCAAATTGCTCGAAGAGGGTAGGGTCAAGAGTACTCGGATACCTAGACGTGCATGTATGAAGAAGATAATGAATCTGAAAGAAGCGAAAGAGGTATGTAAGGATCGTGACACTTGGCGATCTGTTCTCTCTGGCTACCCCGTCAGGGATTGTGCGTGAAGATAAGTATATTAAGTTAAAAATAATAAAAATATTTTTAACTTAATTGTATAAAAAGTAACATGTGTGTATTAGTGTGAGTTTGTTTGTTACCGTTGAACAGCGTGTGCTGTTACTGATTTCATGAGTGTGCATGTACATATGTTTATGAATTTGTGTATAAGACTTTTCGAACTTGCGTGTTGCCTGAGGGAACAAGTGCAACAATTTATTGATATAAGTGGAAAACTACTGATACTAATTATTAGGACCGTAGTATGCTATACCATAGAAATTTAAGTAAACCTGTTAATGGCCTTATTATAAGAATAATATCGTTTAATGTAAAGTGAACTATATGGAACGCTGTTGGTTTCTTAATAAATAAATAAAAAAATTAAATAAAAAAGACGACGAACCATTCCATTTCATTGCATTCTATTCAAATGCGTGTTTGTGGAAAATAAAGGAGTGAACACTCGCCGAACGTCTGGTTTTTAGATGAAGGGAGAGGGAGGCATTAAATCAAGTGCTTATTATTATATTTTTACGTGGTAGAGCCATGCTGCATCTATATTAGTAGCATAGTTGTAGCACGAATGGGTCGGCTCGACCGGGGAAGGACCGCGCTCTCACAGAATACACGTGTAAAATGCAGCTTAACACTGCTGTGTTTTGTATGGTGAGTGTAGAGAACTGGAGATCCTTTTTACTGGAAAAGAGGCATTCCATCTTAGTTCTCAACGCATCTGCATTGATTCTTTACTAAGGATAGATATAGATGTCTATGGACCACAGCAACCACCAAACATCAGGTGGACTGTGTAGTCGTTTGTCACCCCATCCTATAAAAAAACAGTCTTTCCTGCGCACACTCTAAATGTGTCCTGTAAAATACCGAGGGGTTGACTGCTTTGCGCCTATGTCGCGACGGATGAAAGCAGCTTCATTGAAATTAAAGTCACCAATATACCTCTAATCGTGCCTTTCCGCTAATCCAAACGTTAAGGGTGGTCAGATGAAAACAAAGACTTCCTCCCCATTAATAATTTCTCATTACTCATACATGAATTGCTAATAGATAATCATCCAGACCCGGAACAATTATGTTTAAAACATTCAAACACTTGTCCCGTGCGGGACTAAATCTCGTAACCACTAT
The DNA here is from genome assembly GCA_963668995.1 of Parnassius mnemosyne. Lineage (NCBI taxonomy): Eukaryota > Metazoa > Arthropoda > Insecta > Lepidoptera > Papilionidae > Parnassius > Parnassius mnemosyne. Next base: position 16,914,615 of record CAVLGL010000035.1, on the reverse strand, counting down.
GCTACGAATACGTCGCATTTTTATAATTATAGTACCAATATATAGATATAGATAAGAAACATTTTAATATCGTGTGGCAGTGTTATTGTTTTGTATTATATATATTTGATGAATATAATTTAGTATGTTCAAATAGTAACAGTGTAATGGCGGTGAAAGAATATCCACTACCCCGCATCATCCCGTAGGTGTCGTAAGAGGCGACAGAGGGAAACAAATCAGGAGATGGGCTGCAGCGTCTTCCTAATAACGACAAAAATAAGAAACTGCGGTTGCCAACCCGCTTGCTAAGCGCGTCAGCTATGGCAAATATCCCCCAATGAGGCAATCTGTGGGGGAAGCCTATGTTCATCCGTGGATTTTAATAGCAACCAAGATATATCTAAGAACGCTTTAAAACCTGTAACTGCCACAGATAACCGAAAAAAACATCCAAATTGATGTCCGAACTGTCTACATGACATTTATTGAAGTTTGTGAATCATACTTTATTTGACAAAATATTACTCATCTACATTCAATAACAGAAAACAATATCAAAAATAGAAACTAGCAACTGAATAATCCTAGTAATATTTTAATTTTAAGCTAAGAATAAAATACACTACTATACGCCAAGCTTTTGTTTTTAGTTATTACTTAGATTTTCTAGTTTTCCAGTTTTAGCGTTATTTAAGGGAGGCCTATATTCAGCAGTATATTTGTGTGAAGGGCTGTAATGATAACAATAATGATGATGTTGTTACTAAGACTCTACTGCCCATATCCCACGAAAAAAAAACATTCCATGAAAAGCAGTATGTTGCATATGTATTGCTCATTTACTTGCAGTGTCTAGTCCACTTTGTTGATATATGTTGCGTAGCACTAATATTTTCGCTGTTACCACGAAATTTATGTTCAAAATTAATACAGGTCCCTAATTTTCCCCTTTTAACAAAGACATACATACGAAAAAATCACAAATAAATTATTATTATTAGCCAGGAGAGGGAAAAATAATCGCTCATTCTCCAAAAAGTTCAATACAAAAATTTTCATTTTAATTGAAATAAAACAATGCAAGATTTTATACTTCTAAGAAAATAAAATAATATAAAGGGAAAATTCCAGGCTTCGGTGGATACTAAAATAATAGAATCAAGCAAGCTAAAACGCCACGTGAATGGAAAACTGAGACAAAATATACTACATTTAGTAGGGTCTAGCGAAATTTTCATTCATAGTTTCAATTAAGGCGGGCAAACATTTGATCATGACAACACGAATTTTTTTTTATACATGAGACCGTAAAAATTATGTTACTGTTAACACTACCCACGTGGTCGTAGTTAGATTTTCACATCAGTTCTCTTTTGTTAGATTTTTTAACGTTTTGGTTTGTAAATGTTATATTTGCCGATTCCTAAAAATAACAAACTATATAAAATTGATAGTTACGAAAAGGGCTATTAGTGTATATATGGATTAGAGAATATAGTTCAGGGGTTGCTTTAGTATACTGCAGCACTCAGAGGGTGGTGGAAGGAGAATTCGCCAGAGAGTAGGATTAGAAGAGGTGACCCTCCCCCTGTACTTCTCTCCCGGCGGCAAGTCAGATCGATACTTTAGAAACGGAATAAGTCGTTTTGATGGGGTTGAGGAATAAGTGGGAGGGGGAACGGGTGTTCCCCACCAATTTCTCTCCAACCTAGTAAAAGAACACTGAGAAATGTCTTAAAATTTATATTCTGACCCTTCGCTTGGCGCTGCCGCGGCAGGGTTGTTTCACTCGTTCGGCTCGCACGTAATGATCACCAGTAATATTAAGCTCCTCCTTGCTTCGCTCGTCATCGTATCTAAGGTTCACTGTTACATATTTCCACGTGAAAAGCCGCTAGGGCGTGTATCAAAGCATTATCAATTCAGACCGAAATTCACCAAAAAGTCATGGTGCATGATACTAAATCGCTCCCCACATCAATTACGTTACTTATCTAGTTAATGACAAGGTAAGTGTTTAGATCAGGTTATGCACAGAAAAAGTAACATATGTAAAGTACTCGGAAATTCGAGCACAGCTATAAATGTTCTAAACAAATAAATAAAATTGAAGTGTCTGTTTGTAATATCAAAATAACAGCTTCTTACTAAATGCATATGGAAGTATATATACAGTACTTATAACAAAAACACAATTTTTAAATTTTTGGCTGTCTGTCTGTTTGTTCCGGCAGATCTCCAAAACGGCTGGACCGATTTGTTGGGACTTTCACTGGCAGATAGCTGATGTTATAAGGAGTAACTTAGGCTACTTATATTTTACAAGTGTAATTGGGGTTCCGCGGAACAAAATTAGAACCTCAAATTACACGCGGGCGAAGTCGCGAGGAAGAGCCAGTATATAAATAAAATCTAGATATTTTAACGCAGTGGAATAATTACCAAATCGACCACATATTTACTTAACTGGCTATTTGGCGGCTATGTTATTGATTCACTATTTTCTCTGCGCTGTGCTAGCGGTGTTCACACTTTTCCAAAATCTACAGAAGTTATGCGCATTTTCTTTAAAAATTAATTTAATACCTTTGCGCCCCTTTTCTATTCTTCAATATACTAAATTTTGTCGCTATTACAAACTGTTAAAAAACAGAGATATAAATGTATAATATTGTACTTATAATACCAATATGACTTATATATATTATTATATATTATAATATAAATTATATATATACATAACTTAATATACATTATATATAGAACAAGTAAATAGGAAAAAATAGGCAAGTAAATTGGCATCAAAACTGGTAAGTAATAGTTAGTAAATAAACAAGTAAATAAGCAAGTAAATAGTTAAGTAAATAAGCAAATTAATAAACAAGTAAAGAGGAAAGTAAAAAGCTAATCTAAAAGTAATAGGCAAGTAAGTTGACAATTAAATAAGCAAGTAAATATTCTAGTGAATTTAAAGGTTGACTAATTTGACATAAAGGTTGACTTCACTAACTGTCCCGTAAATTACATATTGTTTTAAGTTAAGGACAATACGAAGTCTTTCTTGACTACGTTTTCTTCGGTCTTTGACCTCAACGAATTTCACAAGCCATAGCTATAGCCCAGCTATCCACATGTCTTTTCGCATATTACGGTCTTACATGTTAAAAGAAATAAAAGACTGAAAATATGTTAGATTTTAAGAGGTTGTTTTTCAAATAATAATATTGTGAGAGCAGATGTTCAACTTGCTCTTTAGCTTTCGCAATTAATCCTTATCAGCAATAAAACAGCGTACCGCTCTTAGCATTCAGTGTGGAGCAGTTACAATTCGACCTTACCGTAATACGTGCCGGTCATAATCACACATGTAGTGTAACGTGATGGACGTAATTACATGATACTGATGATAACCCTTATACTACACAAAACAAACGAGTAGGTATTTCGATATATGCCCTCCCTTACATTTATTTCCTTTTATCATCTACCCTCTATCTCAGGCAGATATATTTATTTTTCCACTTATTTCGCAAGGCCACCTTAAATATTAATTAGGAAATGGTATTATCTTTACATGATATGAGGGTATCACGTAGTATTTGTATTACAATAACCTATTGGTTATCGTTCGCAGGGTAATCTTTGACCTAAGTCATGATCAGATTGATATTAACTTAGCGATAACATAGTTACCTTACCACAAAACCATTCACTGCAATCGGCATTCGCTTGCTGATCACCATAAGTCCTCTTTCAGACGCGGTCTATGTCCAGCAGGATATGTGTGGTATTTATGGTGGAGGTATATAATAGCCGAATGAAAACGCCTTTTGGATATCGTGTGTCGCTGGTTATGGATTAATATACTTGCCTCTTTCTCACTTGAAACGTACCTAGACCTTGTAGATAATTGTAGTCAGTTTCAAGTCTAATGTTACAATAAATGAAAGTTATGCCGGTAATCAGAGACAATCCAGAAGTTAAACCTAAACTCCACAATGTTATCTTCGTGTAAATATACTTTAAAATGTTGACATTTTATATATATATATATATATATATATATATATATATATATATATATATAATTTTGACTTTAAACTCGAGATCACGGAAGAAATATTCTCTATTGAAAGCTCAAGACTGTTAATTTAATTAATAATTGTTAAACCTATTTAAGTGCCTTTTTCATGCGACGGACAGCGTGATTAACGAGAACTGTGTCGTCGGCCGTTGTTCCAAATATAAATTGATACAGTATATTTGACACGAGTTGACAAGAGAGTACATACCGTCTTTTAACGTACCACAGTAAATGAAAATATTGTTGCGTATTTTGTATTTTAAGGCATTTAAAGTGTACTTTTAGCAGTGTAAATAAATTCCTATCGTGACTTTATTATTTATTGCGTTCTTATATTGCGACTAACTAAGGAATATAAGCCCCTCTGACACTGAGAGTGAAGGTATTGTTAAAGTGTTTAAATAATAAAAAAGTAAAGTATAATTAACTTACAAGCTATATACTTCCCTCTACTGGCTACAGGTCTCATTGCAGAGAGGGATTTTAGTGCGTGCAGCTATGCAGGTCTACTATGTATCCATGCGACCATGCGAACAGTAAGATCTATTGTGATCGGTGCTATCGCTATAGTTCACTACTAAGCCCTATTTTGTGAGCATTTTAGCACTTCTTCTATGCATAGTATGTAGTTTCCCATAGATGAGTGAGTTGAGAGGGTTATGAAGCTATTAGTTAGCGGCTCTGCTCCAGTGCGTGTTAACAAACTTTATATGTCCTCGAAATACGTATTACATAGACATGCATCTGTCCTCATGATGCTTTAGTCCTCCGCCGAGCACTTGCCAAATCAGCACCTAAAATTGCAATTAGCAATTTTACTGGTCCCGACAGCGGCACTCCTTAAATTGTATGCGTACACGAACAAAAGTCCGACCCCTGTCATGACTACTGAAATAGTTTTTCCAATAACTGCCTGGTTTATATAAGACACCGTCAGAATAACAGCATCGCACTGCGCCCTCTTTTCCTCTGCGCCCTCTTTTCCCAAAAGAGGGTCGCTTCCGATACGGCATAAGAAGCTTTAAACAGCTGGTTGCCAGTCCCCAAAGGCGGTTTTTTAGAGGGTATCACTTAGGTTCCCCCGGTAGGCAGTGAGTCCCTCATAACCACGATAGACCGGCTGTCGTGGTATGCGTAATGCATTTCCGCCTCCCTACATAAAGGGTAGCCCTTTTCCAATTGCTTCGGGCGCAAAAAAAAAAATAACAGCGTCGCCAACTACTACAGCATCATTGTAAGTCAGATGCCTTTTCGTTGCTACAACCTCATGTATATCAACTGTGTTTTACAGATCTACTTATATTTTATAGGAATTTAAAATAATTTCATATATTATATACTAGCTTTTAGCTCTGCGGTGTTATTCGCGTCTAAGTTGATCGTCCAGACAGTCATGACTTACGCTTATTATGAAATCGCATAATACGGAGAGGTCAAGATATAACATATAAACTTTCTCATATTTCGGAATGATAATAATCGGGTATTTTAAGTTTGACAAATAGTGAAAACTAGTCTAATAATAATCTTTTTTTTTTATAGGACAAGGGTGACAAACGAGCACACAGTCCACCTGATGGTAAGTGGTTTCTGCGGCCCATAGACATCTACATACATCCTCTCTTACAAGTCAAAATGTAGATGCGTTGTCACCCGTGAGTACTAAGATGGAATGCCTCATTTTCAGTAAAAAGGGCCTCCGGCCACCTGCACTCACCAAGCGAAACGCAGAGGTAAACCTCTATTTCACGCTGGTTTTCTGTGAGGTCGTGGTACCACCCCGGTTCGAGCCGGCCCATCCGTGCGACAGCAAAAGCTGCCGCGTGGCTCTACCACTGTTAAAAATCTTTCTGTTCGTACTCCAATATATACATCTTTTTTCTCTTTATTAAATTATTTTCTGTATCAGCGCTACGCTTAACAGTGGTAGAGCCACGCGGCAGCTATTGCTGTCTCACGGATGGGCCGGCTCGAACCGGGGTGGTACTACGACCTCACAGAATACCAGCGTGAAGTAGAGGTTTACCTCTGCGTTTCGCTTGGTGAGTGCAGGTGGCCGGAGGCCCTTTTTACTGGAAATGAGCCATTCCATCTTAGTCCTCACAGGTGGCAACGCATCTGCATTTTGATTCGCAAACGAGGATAGATGTAGATGTCTATGGGCCGCAGCAACCACTTATCATCAGGTGGACTGTGTGCTCGTTAGTCACCCTTATACTATAAAAAAAAACGCTTTCGAAATGAAAATAAAAAATAAAAATAGAACTTCTTGTCCTTCATATTTGCCGTGCTCAATTTTTTTCCTTTAATAATCTGCTTACGCTTATTACTTGGAACTTGAATATTTCTCATCATCCTAAATATAAAATGAGTTAATGCATTTTACTGTCAAGAAATGCTTAGTAGCAACGCGGAGTCAGGAAGTTGGAGGCGTTTCATCCCCGTGTCTTAAAAGGCACGTAAAGCCATTGGTATCTCTGTGCTCTCTTTGGTTGCTTCGAATTGCCATTCCATCGCGCTATGAGAGTGAAGGATAGAGAGAGTACTTGTGCTTGACCATACAATGCTGCATTATAATCCTGCCCTGTGCGAAATTTGGTCTGGATGACATTATTTCAATTATACTTCAGTTCCTTTCTTGTATTAGTTCTACTTTTCTCAACTGTCAGCATCATGCGTAACCGTTTATGTTTTTTTAATGCAATTATTTACTTTATGCTCACCACACTCAAAGCAATTCTTTACGAAATAAGGTCGACTACAAGAAGTTGCTTCCAGAGCGATAAAACCGCCTATTGTACCTTCTTTATTTATCTCATTCCGTTTTTGTTTGAATGTGTTACTTAGTTTCTAATCGAATGCGTATTAAATTTTTTGTAAAAGAAATAAAAATTTTATACTTTATAGTTTTGATTGGAAAATATTTGAACCAGTTTTCTTTGTCTGACTACGTTTAGTCTGAGCAGGTACATACCAATATCTACTGCAAACCAGCAGTGTATTCATTGTTGTTTTATCGTGTAAAGTACGGAGAGTACCTACAGTATAATTGCAGGATGTAAGGCGTTACGTTTTAGTACTTATGGTTAACAACTGTAATCTTCCACGAATCAATTATAATGTACGTACCACACAAGTAACCATATTTTTTTTTATAGGAGAGGGGGCAAACGAGCATGCGGCTCACCTGATGGTAACTACCGCCGCCCATGAACAACTGCAACACCAGGGGAATCGCAGATGCATTGCCGGCCTTTTAAAAAGGAGTACGCTCTTTTCTCTCTTCTTTCTCTTTTCTCTTTTCTATACATGCACATGTTTAGACTTGCACAAGTATATATCATTCTAATTCCACAATTATCTACAATATCCTTCCTGTGAGTGGCGGAATACGCCTGATGGGTTGAAGAGTAATGACATCAATTGTTGACGCTTTACCAATAGATGGCTCAATATTCGCTAATAAAACACTGATCATAAAATTAATGAATCGCATTTTATGATATACAAAATATATCTCATACTCAGGTTTTGTTTCACATAATCTAATCACTAGCTAGGAAATTAAAGATCGGAAATTGAAACTATGTTAAAACTTACACAAGTCTAAAATTTGTTCTTTCAACACACGTAACTGTAATCTTGTGCAAGTCTAAACTTGCACATGTATAACGCGGCTGTCATTACGGCGTACCGCAGAAAACAAATCACTTTAGTTATTTTTGTTATCCATTCCTATAATTATATTAGATGGACATTCAAAATGTTGATACACGACTAAAAGTTTAAAGCTTATTTTTTACTGAATTAAACACAGTCCACCTGACAGTAAGAAGATGCTCTGGCTCATAGATATTTACAACTATCAAGGAATATTAATTAATCTAATTAATCAAAATGCGATTGCGTTGGCAAAATATAATGCCTCGTCACCAGTGGAAGGGCACTCGGGTTTCGTTACTTACCATAAGAAATTCAACGACATTATCCTGCATGTCCTTCTCTGATAAAGTCGACCCATTCGTGCTATAGCTATAGCCTGCTTTATCCTGACTCTACCAACCTACCTACCTATCATTTTGAATATAAATAAATATATATGTAGGCATAACTTCTTTCAAATTGATATTTAAAATAAGAAGTATATTTATAATAGAAGATTGTATATTTAAAATAGAAGAACTAGAAGTAGCTATCTGAGCAGGACAGGCTAATAGTACTCGAGTGTATGCACAAGCACAGGTGCACTCTCTATTTTCTCACTCTCATAGTCCAATGAAACGGCAATTCGACATAACCGGAGAACGATCAGGCGCAGGTATAACGGTTTTAAGCTTTGTGAGGCACGGAGTTGAAACACCGCCAACTTCCTAACTGCGGGCTGCAACTGAGAATTTCTTTACAGAAAACTCATTAACTGCTTTCACTTGGCACCTCATAATCAGCAGCCGCATTTAATCACTACTAGACTAACTTACAACTGATTTAATGCTCTTATTAAAACATGTTTTAACTTTTTTTTTACTTATTATAAGCCAGTGACCACAATCCCACCTGGTGGTAAGTGGTGATGTTGCCTTAGATGGTAAATCGCACTGTCTTATCGTAACAAAAAATCACAATTTCTAGAGTCTTCATTCATTCCTTATTTTATGCATAAAAATTATTATTCATAAAAACCAAATTTTTGAATGATGACACAGAAGATTTATATACATATTCAATAACAACAGAAATACGAACTATTTAAATGACAGTAGCAATTAAAATAATAATAATAATAATAATAATAAGGGGTGTAAGGGAGTCAATTGGGGGAACGACTCCAAGCCAACCTCACCTGCACGTGGTGCACCCTGCTGTCAACAAACGAGGCAATGGCGAACCGACCGATGGCGGTATACCCATCTAAGAGGCTACATAGGGCTCTTAGGCACAAGTGCCTTATCGAGGCTTAGGTAGTGCAATTGACATTAGCGTGGGATGTCAGTTTTAGGGCGGCGGCGGAGGAGTATTTTGCATACCAACGGTGGCGCCCATAGGCTCAGTTAGGAAGTCTACTGCGACTCATCACTATTGGACAAACGTGATGGGTAACTTTTGTCCAAAAAAAAAATATGAGTAAAAATAAGAAAAACATGCCCCTAGTGCCCGGCTTACGGGGCCAGATGAATCTCCGGGCGGGGATCTCTCGCAAATATCAAACGACCAATGCTAGTCTCTCGGACTCCGATGCTTCTGAATCGATTTCTTCATCAACAGCTACGGATGTTGTGCAGAAGGCAAGCGCCGATAACTCTGCACCCGCCAAAGCTAGTAAATGTGCACGCAGGAAATGGAGTGAGGATATGAATATCTTTATACTGCGCACATACCTTACTATCACATCTATGGAAACTAAAAATATTAGGTCATACCTTCCCCAACTTCATGCAAAATTTATAGAAAAGTACCCAGATATGGATGTTAGCAGACAGCGAGTAGGTGACCAACGTAGGGCAATAACTAACGGTAAATTATTAACAGCTGAACAGGTTCAAGTAATACGTGACGAAGTGAAAACCTACTTAGACAATAACCCTAACAATGAGCACCCACAAAATAATAATAAAGTAACCGGTAACCAAAGAATGCACTGGGATAATGATTTAAATGAATTCATCATAAAAAGTTTCTACAGAATTACTACAGTCGGGACAAACAAAACTGCTTACAGACGCCCTCTACATCAATCTTTTATCACCAAATTTCCACATCTTTCTCACGTATCTGAGCAACGCATAGCAGATCAATACAGAGCAATCATCAATAATAAACTGTTAAGTGAAAGCAGACTCCAAGAGTTACAGGATGAGATTGCAATAGAGATGGCTACCCAGAATAAAACAGCAAATAACAACACAGAACCTGACATATTCTTGCAAGATAATTATAGATTTGACTTTACCCAACCCGCCACAGATAATTTAGAGACACATGAAAGCCTAATTACACCCAGCAATACACAAATTTACCCGGATAGAATAACACCCCCAGATTATAACGCAAAACAAGTACAGGAACAGAATGAAAACCAACAAAATGACGATAAACTTCTTGGGGACATACGAAATAAAATTGATGAGACATTTGTAATGCTTTTAAATAAATATAAGTACGTCGATCCTACAACTAGACCTAGCATACCTAAACAAAAGACTTCTAAAAAACTAGCGCGTATTGTACACTACATTAACCAATCACTTCTTCCTGTCCATATACCACCCGATTCAGACTTTCACACAATCCAAAATGCTATATATTGTGGAGCTGCTACAGTTTCAATTTACAATGGATACAAAATAATGGACCAAGAAAATAACGCCTCACGTCGGAAGAAACGAATCCCTAAATGGCAAATGAGATTAGAAGACAGAATCTCAAATCTTAGAGTTAAAATAGGGAGACTAACGGAATATATAAATGGTAATACAAGCACTAAGCTTAAACGCGAAATAGAAAAAATCAGAGCAGCTTATAGAATACATTCACTGCATGAACACGAAAACAAGGAACTAGCCCATTTTCTAGACACCCTCAAACAAAAGCTTAGTTCACTTGCAAACCGACTACGCAGATATAAAGAAACTACTCTAAGAAAACAACAAAATGCCCTATTTTATAATAATGAAAAATCATTCTACAGAAACCTAACAAACACACATGACAATAATGATAATAATAAATTAGTAGAGATACCCGAAACAGAACTGCTGCATCAATTTTGGTCAAATATATGGTCAACCCCGAAAACACACCGAGAAAGCGACTGGATTAAACAGGATAGGGAACTATTAGTAAATTTACCAGAGATGATGTTCGATGAAATAAACATGGATTTATTAACTTCAGTTATTAACAAAACACATAGCTGGAAAGCGACTGGAACCGATAAAATCCATAACTATTGGTATAAAAAATTTACTTACTTACATCCGCTCTTACTCTCACATATCAATACTTTTATAAAAACACCAGAATTATTGCCAAGCTACATTACACTAGGAACAACTTATATGTTACCTAAAGACCGAAGCGACTCAAAAAATCCAGCCAAATACAGGCCAATTACTTGTCTCCAAAACATTTATAAGATTATTACGTCTTGCCTTAGCCAATTAATTTACAAGCACGCTATCTCCCAAAATATATTAGCAGAACAACAGAAAGGATGCAGAAAAGGTAGTTTAGGTTGTAAAGAACAGTTGATTATTGACGCATTCGTCTCTAAACAAGCAGTCACCAAAAAAAGAAATATTTTCACTATGTTTATTGACTATAAAAAAGCGTTTGACTCAGTACCCCATAGCTGGCTAATATATATTTTAGAACACTATAAAATTCATCCTCAAATTATAGAATTCTTAAAAAACGCAATGCTCGACTGGAGAACTACACTCAAGCTTTACAATGGTGACTCTTGTTTAGAGACTGATATAATCGCAATCCGAAGGGGAATATTTCAAGGTGATGCCTTAAGCCCTCTTTGGTTCTGCCTGGCTTTAAATCCTTTATCTAACCTTCTCAATAGAACTGACAAGGGATATAAAATCACCAACGGAAATACACACCACACACTATCACATTTACTTTATATGGATGACATAAAATTGTATGCAAGTAGTTTAAAAGATATACATATTCTTGCTGATATAACGGAAAGCTACTCAACTGATATTCAAATGGAATTTGGAATAAATAAATGCAGGATACAATCAATTCGTAGAGGCAAATCAGAACAAAATTCATATACTCTCCAAACAGGTGAAACCATTGAACCTGTAGATGAAGTCATTGGCTATAAATATCTAGGATTCACTCAGACTCGACAGATTCACCAAAAACACGTTAAAAAAACATTAGAAAAAGAATTTAAATTACGCCTAAATAGAATACTTAACACACATCTAAATGCACGGAACATCATTAAAGCAGTGAACACATTCGCTATCCCAATTTTAACTTATTCGTTTGGTATAATTCATTGGTCAAAAAGTAATTTAATAAAGCTGCAACGTCTCATCAATACAACAATGACTAAATACAGACAACACCACCCTAGATCTTGTAACGAACGACTCACATTACCTAAACTAGAAGGTGGAAGAGGTTTAATAGATATAAAAAATCTTCATAACTCTCAAATTTCAGCTATTCGAAACTTCTTCCATCAACAAGCCAATAATAGTGCGCTTCATAATGCTGTTGTCCAAGCCGATTTTAAACTCACTCCTTTAAACCTCAACGATCAAAGAAAACAAAAGAATGAAAGTATTATATCTGCACAAGATAAAATTAACAGCTGGCTGCAGAAGACGTTACATGGAAGACACCGTCGCGACTTGATGAACACAAACGTAGACAAGATAGCGTCTAACATGTGGCTCAAGCGCGGAGAACTCTTCCCTGAAACGGAAGGCTTCATGTTAGCAATTCAGGACCAAACTATACATACTCTAAACTACAGGAAACACATAATTAAAGACCACACTCTACAATCAGACCTTTGCAGACATTGTCATAATAGCTCAGAAACCATTCAGCATATCACTGGTGCCTGCAGCTCAATAACCCAGACCGACTATAAACACAGACACGACCAAGTAGCTGCCATTATTCATCAATACCTCGCATATAAATATAATCTTATAGATGAAAAAATAGCATATTATAAATACAAGCCCGAAATCATACTTGACTCTCGTGAATTCAAACTCTACTGGGACAGAACTATATTAACTGATAAGACCGTGCATTATAATAGACCGGATATTACGCTACATGACAAAAAAAATGAATCAGTTTATCTTATAGATATTGCTATACCAAATACGCACAATTTAACTTCCACCTATAATGAAAAAATAGCCAAATACACTGATTTATCCATCGAAATAAAATCCCAGTGGAAAGTAAAAACTGTAAAAACTGTACCTATTATAATATCTGCAACTGGCGTCATTCCCCGTTCACTTTTTTCTAGCTTAAAGGATCTAGACATCCATAAACTTACCTTTATATTGCTGCAGAAAGCAGCAATATTGAATACGTGTAGAATAGTCCGTAAGTTTCTGTCTAAAGATTAAACATTCAACCGAGTTCGTTTGGCTAACAGCCCGCGAATAAGGTTTAATACCTCGGAAACGAGAGAATACTAATCAGAAAGAATAATAATAATAATATTCCACAACTATCACACAACGCCATCTAGTCCCAAGCTAAGCAGAGCTTGTGTTATGGGTACTAGACAACTGATAAACATACTTATATATTTCTAAATACATAAATATTATAGATAAATTACACCCAGACACAGAACAAATGATCGTGCTCATTACACAAACATTTGTCCTGGGTGGGAATCGAACCCACGACCTCCGGCATAGCAGTCAGGGTCACTAACCACTAGACCAACAGGCCTGTCATAAAAGGTACATAAGTACGCCTACAATATATGTCCCGTAATGCAGTCCTTAATTTCCCAGCGTAGGAGTAATTGCCGTGGATGGTGAAAATAATGACGTCGGCGTAAGTCGTAAAGTGGAATATGAGCTAGCTCACAGCTCATTTTATGAATGCGTAGGCTTTTGTCTTATACCAAATTATAATAAGAAGACGAAGTGGGGTTCAGACAGATGCAGAACAAGCCATATTGCTGATAAAAGTAAAATATAAAATGCTCATATCGCTTATATGCTGTAAATTACATCTGTCTTTATATTGATTGAATTATATTGATAAAAGAATTGTTAAAAAATGGCTTTTGTTATTTGAAGTTATTTGGGAAATCATTAGGTAAAATTGTTTTGGTTTATTTTTTATATTCTTTTTTAAATGCATATATATTTACGTGGCAGAGCCACGCTGCAGCTATTTTAAGGTTGTAGCACGAATGGGTCGGCTCGACCGGGGTAGGACCCCGCTCTCACAGAATACCAGCGTAAAATAGCAGCTTGATGCTGCTGTGTTTCGTATGGTGAATATAGAGAACCGTAGACCCTTTTTACTGGAAACGAGGCAGTCCATCATAGTTCTTTGGCTTACCCCATTTCGTCCAGTGGATATTATTTTTTGTATAGAATAGGGCGACAAACGAAACTACATCGTGGATTATATAATGCTGTGTGCTCTAAAATGTTACCACTTTCTTATAATTTCTTTTTTATAGGATAGGGTGACAAACGAGCACACAATCCACCTGATGGTAAGTGGTTGCTGTGACACGTATAGGTACAGTTACAACTATCCTTAATAAAGAATCAAAATGTAGATGCGTTGTCACACGCGAGGACTAAGATGGAATGCCTCTTTTCACGTAAAAAGGGTCTCCGATTCTCCACATTCACGATACGAAACACAGTAGCTTTATGCTGCTATTTTGCGCTGGTATTCTATGAGAGCGTGGTCCTTCCCCAATCGAGCCGAATCATGCTACAACTATACTACTAATATAGCTGCAGCATGGCTCTACCTCGTATATTTAAATATGTTATAAGGCGAATATAGAAAATTTTAGAAAGATCTTGTGGTTTCCGATAGATAGGGCTTTAACTGTCTTTTACGTCAGCTACGTAGAAAAATACCTAAAAAATCCGTAGGTCAAGAATGATGATATAATCCAATCCAATCAAAACATAAATATGAGAAAAGGGGCCAAGTTCCGTACAAAAAAAATACAAATATAAGTTTTATTCATTAATTAAAATGAATGCAGACATTCAACTTTTTTTCTTGCGTACTACTACTTTAAAGTGTACGCTTTTGTTGTTGGTTTCCATTTTATAAGAAAGTGAAGACGAACGAAAAAGTGGCGACCATGATAACGGCGAGGCAGGAGGTGCTAAGAATCTCCGGTGGACGTTCGGTTGCCACTTAAGACGACTCGACCTGGCAACATACAACGCACACACCCTGAGGACTGACGAGAAGATCGTGGAGCTGGAAGAAGAGATAGACAAGTTACGCTGGCATATTATAGGATTATCCGAAGTCCGAAGAGAGGGCACGGGCAAGGAGGGAGGACACGGTTATCCTCGAATCCGGCAGCTTGCTCTATCACCGGGAGAGCGACCATCTGTCCCAAGGAGGTGTCGGATTTATCGTCTACAAGTCTCTCGTTAACAACGTTGTAAAGATTGAGAGTGTGTCGACGAGGGTTGCGTACCTTATACTCAGAATCACCAAACGGTATTCGCTGAAGGTCATACAGGTTAAAATGTTGACAAAATTATTGGCGTGATTAATTTCAAATACAGTACTTAAACAAACCGCACTTAGTTACAAATATAGTACTGGAAACAAACCGCACCAATAATTTTGTCGACACCGTTAAATTTCGTGTTTTTAAATAACCTATAAGTGGCATTTGATAGTGTAGGTATTTGATGAGTGAATCAGTGAGCGATAAAAATTTCACTTTTTTATGATAGCGTGGTCCTTCCCCGGTCGAGCTGACCCATTCGTGCTACAACCATAATATCGCTGCATGACTCTACCACTCTAAAGGTATATTACGGTAACGAAAAGTAAAATAAGTTATATTAAGGGGATCTTATCTTGCAAAATTACAAGAGTGCAGGTCTAATGGTTCGTGTAAATATGCACATAGCCCTGTAGCCCTTTTTTTCTCCTTCTTTCCTCTTTTCTTTTCCTTATGTAGCGAGGATCTAGATATACTGTAGTGTGACGTAATTTTATTTCCTAATTTACAACTAGAGAATAAAAAGCTGCGGTTGCCAACCCTCGTGCCAAGCGTGGCAACTATGGGAAACATTCCCCTTATGAGTTAATCTATGGGGAGGCCAATGTTCAATGGACTTTAATAGGCTATGTTAGTACTTTGATAGGAAGTAAATAATTTGACGATGATACTATTTTTTTGAGAAAGATTCACGTTGTGACATATTTCATGAAAATATGATGACATTGAAACACCATTGCTAGTTGTGGGTACTTTACATGTTGAGCCAAAGTAGGTAGGTGCTTCATTACAGTGGGAAAGTGGCTTCCTTCGCTATTATTTGTATAAGCATAACATCATATGGGGTTAACCTTCATCGTTGCCGTGCAATGGAAATTTCTTTCTAGGAAACGCTAGGGAAGTCTTACAACTTCTACTAGATGTCGGTTGTGCCTCTTCTCTGGTCTCCCTTCTCTTTAAAGGAAAATAAATAATTAAATAAATCATAATTTCGAATGGGCTAGATGTAAAATACCCAGTTTGACGATGGACAGGAGCTTCAGACGTGCGAAACTTTTGGGACCTAAGTACCAAGCTTGCCAATCCGCTTGCCATTTTAAACCCTTCTGAAATTAGAAGAGGCCTATATCTAGAGATTGCCTGTTAGGAACGTTTAAAGGAAAATAAATAATTAAGTAAATCATCATGACTAATAAAAAAGGAGATATTCTATAACACGCAAATAAAACGAGGCATCTTATAAATAAAGAACAGAATAAAAAAACATAATACATTCACAATAAAATATATATCCACACGACTGCCGATACCGACAGCAATCCTTAATATAACACATATAGTTTAGATATATTATTATGTAATTCAATTTCAATCTACACAAACATTATTTACAGTAAATTACAAAATTACTGTATTTTATAATATATTGTAAAATTACTAAAAGCTATTTCTTCAAATTACTATTGGGTATTTTATGACATCTCATTTTGATCATTTAAAAACAGTAAAATAATTTATAATATGTATATTGCGAAGGTTTTATCTTATCCGAACCTCCTTTCAACTGTGGACATTCTTATTCTTATTTTTATTTTATTTTTAACTCATTAATTTCAATTTACCAAAAATATACTGCAATATCTTTCCATTTTTAAATCCTCTACCTCCCTTGTAAAGTATTTCAGGTGGAAGGATTAGATCATTGATGGACAGGCAAATTACTCAACGGATTGGTGACAGTAAGCCGATAAAAGCGAGCTTTGCAGCGGCGCCAAAGTGCTACAGTCAAACGCCTATCTCGCGGATTATATAATGTTACCTGCTGTGAAATGTTATAATTTTCATATAAATTATAAGTAACCTTACTTAATTATAAATGGAGAGAGTATACATATCTTTCTGTAGGCATTTTCTTATTAGTATTGTATACTAGATGGTACCAGGCGCATTGAATATTGCGCAAGAAATAATTAGTGGAAATAATGTTTTAAATTTTTAACGTAGTGTAACTATATTGTTTAAATAAATTGTTTAATTCGGAATGAGTGTATATTAATTTGAATAATATAAATTTTCAAATACATTTGTTGGTATGATAGGCGCGCAACCTACTGTAAATTAATTGTACTATGCCTATAACTTTCGAACAAGTGCAAGGAATAAGTTGACAAAATTTTACCGCAATCTGATGAACGCTATGGCAACGCATAAAATACGAACAAACATATATTGACTTTTTTATGTTAGATTTTTATTAATTTCGACTGCCCCAACGGTCTAGTGTTCGTAAACACGACTGATAATCATGAGGTCCACACGTTGAATCCTGGGTCGGCCCAAAAATCATTCATTGAGTTTCAAGAAATTCTCAGTAGCTGCCCGGAGTCATGAAGTTGTCGATGTTTCACCTCGTTGCACATACACTCGCAACTTAAAATAATAATGAAACTGGGAGGCCTATCTTCGGCAATGCATTTTTGATGCTGCACATCTCCTGTTTTAGTTTCCCTCTGTCATCTTTTACGACACTTCATAACTTATAATGCAAAGAAATTAAAAAAAAACAATACACACGTGTAACATACGAAAACTGCTGTAGCAGTGGCGCCATGGCCACGAATTTGTTATTTCATCGGTGTCTTATACAAATCAAGCAGTTATAGGACAAACTATTTCAGTAGTAATGAATACCGCCGATGAAATTTCGACAGAACACGATAATACAATAATAACAACGCTATAAATAACTTTTTTTTTCACTGCTAAAATACACTTTAAATACGGTGAAATACAAAATACGTACCTAACAATATTTCCGTTTAGTATGGTACGTTAAAAGACGGTAAGTACTCTGTCAACTTGTGTCAAGTATACTGTGTCAATTTATAAATGGAACAACGGCCGACGACACAGTACTGGAATTAATTACGCAGTCAGTCACATGAAAAAAGACACCTAATTTTTTTTAAGAAAAAAATATTGCATGTGTCTCGCTTAACTACAGACAATAACATAGTAGAACCACGCTGGTTTTACTAAGGTTTTAACGTTAATCTGAAGAAAAGCATCGTTGTGCTTTGAAGTTGTGTGATATCTATACTCGTAGTATTAGTTAGTTAACTTTGATCGCGGTATTGAGACAATCTTGAGCTCTCAGTACAGAATATTTTTTTTGTTCTGTGATCTCGAGCTTACAGTCAAAATTCACAATGTCAACATTTAAAAATATATTTACACAAGACAATTGATATGGTGGTGTTTTGCTTTAACTTGGGGATTGTCTCTGAATACCGGTATAAATTTAATTTGACACAAGATTGAGGTGGCAGTCACTCAGTAAAAATGGCTCTTTTCCACGCAACAGTAACATTAGGCTTGAAACTGACTGCAATTATCTACAAGGTCTACGTTTGAAATGAGAAAGAGGCAAGTATATTAATCAATAACCAGCGACACACGATATCCAAAGGGCGTTTTCATTAGGCTATTATATACCTCCACAATTATTACCACGCCTATCCAGCTGGACACAGACATCGTATGAAGGAGGAATTGCGGCAATCAGCACGCGAATGACGATTGCAGTTATTGGTTTGGTGGTAAGGTAACTATTTTTCGTTAAATAAATATCAATCTGAAAATTACTTAGATTAAGGATTTCCCTGCGAACGATAACCGATAAGAAGTTATTGTAATACAAATACCATGTGATACCTTAAGATCATATAATGGTAATACAATTTCATTATTAATATTTGTAATGGCCTTTCAAAATAAGTTTAAAAATAAATATATCTGCCAGAGATGGAGGGTAGATGATAAAAGGAAATAAATGTAAGGGATATATATCGAAATACCTACTCGTTTGTTTTGTACAGTATAAGGGTTATCATCAGTATCATGTAATTACGTCCTCCACGTTACACTACATGTGTGATTATGACCGGCACGTATTACGGTAAGGTCGAAATGTAACTGCTCCACACTGAATGCTAAGAGCGGTACGCTGTTTTATTGCTGACTAGCTGTGCCCGCGGCGTAGTTCGCGTATATCGAAATCAAAGATTTAAAGAATAACGTAGTTAAGAAGGATTTCGTATTGCCTTTAATGTAAGGTATGTAATTGACACGGGACAGTTAATGAACTTATAAGTCAACCAGCGCCCATTACATAGCAATTTCAAACCCTAGTAGTTTTATGAAATTGTGTGTCAATGTTATATATACTTATTAAGTTTGAAAGAGTAACAGCGGCGATATTATTATGTATTTATTATATCACCAAAATCACAAATTCGAAAAGAGGCAAATGAGTGCCATATTTGGTATAAATGACACTGGGGTTGTCCGCTTTGTCGATAAAACAACCAATATCTGAATGGGTGCCAAGCTCTACAGCAGTACCTACTTAAATCATAGCTAAAGTAATGTTCCTACAACGTTCTTCAATTTACGTACTTTGCTACGAAATTTGTAACTTAGCCAGTCTTATATCCTACTAAATTTTAATATAGCATAGAACAACTAATAACACATCAAGAAAGCTACCCCATCGCTTTAACATGTCCCTACAGCGGCAGACCTTGTGAAAAGAAGCTTACCGCTTACCGAAACTCACAAGTAGAGTATTTCTCGCAACAGTGAATTTAACTTTATATTATATTGAATCAATAACGTAACAATCAAATAGCCAGTTACGTAAATGGGCGGTCGTATTTGGAAACTATTCAACTGTGTTAAAATATCTTGATTTTATTTATACATTTATATTTGTGCTTGAAATTCAGAGCACATTATATAAATGCATACTATATATTTGCAAAAACAACAAGTTTATAGTTACTTTTATAATTCTTTGTTACGATATTAATACACAACACAACACATCTACACTTCATATATGTGTTATTTGACATCTGACATTCTGAGAAATTTCCTTGTTATTATTTAGATAAGTAACGTAAGTGAAGTGGGTATGGCTTCAGTATCCTGCGGCATGATATTTTGAAGAATTTCGGTCTGAATTTATAAGTCTCTGATCCACGCCGTAGCGACTTTTTAAGTGGATATATGTAACGGTAAACCTTAGGTACGAGGACGAGCGAAGCGAGGAGGAGCTTAATGTTACTGGTGATCATTACGTGCGATCCGAACGAGTGAAACAACCCTGCCGCGGCAGCGGTAAGCGAAGGGTCAGAATAGAAATTTTAAGACATTTCTCAGTGTGCTTTCACTAGTTTCGAGAGTAAATAGTGGGGATCACCCGTTCCTCACTCCCACTAATCCTTCAACCTCCATCAAAACGATTTTTTTCGTTTCTAAAGTACAAATCTGACTTGCCGCCGGTAGAGAAGTACAGGGGGAGGGTCACCTCTTCTAATCCTACCCTCAGCAATATTCCTCTCCAACCACCCCAGAGTGCCACAGGATACTAAAGCAACCTCGTGAACTATATCCTCTATCCCGTATATACACTAATAGCGCTCTGCGTAATTCTCAATTTTTAAGAATTGGCAAATATTAGATTTATACAAATTACAAAACTGTAAAAAAACTAACAAAAGAGAACTGATGCGAATATCTCACAACGAGCGCGTGGATAGTGTTAACAGTCATATAGTTTTTACGCATATAAATTCAGGAAGTTTATTTGTTTTATGATATAAACTTTATATAATAGATATACAAACTTTTATACCTACCAATTAGTAAATTAGAATTTTTGAATTGAATGTTTATTGTTTCTTAACGATGAAGACTTATTATTTTTATATACCAACTAGCAATATAGTGCTTAATGTCACCTTTGCGTGTAAAAAAGCCGTGCTCAATGAGTAATTTACTTATTCAATCGCAGAAAATGTGCAGTAAACAAAAGCTTGGCGTACAGTAGTGTATTTAGTCCTCAGCTTAAAATTAAATTATTACAAGGATTATTTAATTGCTAGAAATATTTCTATTTTTTGATAATGTTTTCTATTCTTGAATAATTGTACAGATAGGTAATATTTTGTCAAATAAAGTATAAATTTCAAACTCCAATAAATGTCGTGTAAATAATCTGGACAATCAAAAAATTCAATTTGGATTTTTTTCCGTTATCTGACAGGTTTTAAATCGTTGTTAATTATTGTAATTTTTTTTATAGAATAATGGTGACAAAAAAGCACACAGTCACCTGATGGTAAGGGGATGCTGTGGTTAATAGACATCTACATTTATCCTCAATTAAAAACCAAATGCAGATGCATTGTCACCCCTGAGGGCTAAGATGGAATGCCTCATTTCCAGTAAAAAAGGTCTCCGGTTCTCTACACCCACCATTCGAAACACAGGACCATTAAGCTGCTATTTTACGCTGGTATTCTGTGAGAGCGTAGGACTACTCCTATCCCGGTCGGGCCGACTCATTTGTGCTACAACCATAATATAGCCGAAGCGCGAACGGTGTAACGTGTTAGAGACGTTACACCGTTCGCGTTACATGTTATAAATAATTTTTTAAAAGATATCTCTTGGTTTACCGTTGCTCTATATAAACCTTTTAAATTATAACACTAAATATATTATATTGTACAAAATACGATGTGGACGATTTGAATGACAAGCTTGTGGAAACTGTCCATGCGGTCGGAGCTAAGTTTTGCAAGACCCGCCGCAGAAGAACACAAAAACTCTCCGATCACACTCTTAATCTCATGGCTGTTAGACGGGAGATGAAGCTACATTCTTCAACAGATTTGACAGCATACAGGCAACTGAACAGACAGATCTCCAAATGCATGCGGCGGGACTTACGCAACTTCAATACAGCTCGTATTGAAGAAGCGATCGAGCGGAACCAAGGCTCCAAAGTCTTTGCCAGAGATCTGTCTGTCAGAAAGAGCCAACTGTCAAAGCTGAAGACCGAATGTGGCAGCATGGTTTCCGGGGCACCTGAGATTTTGAGTGAGATTGAGAGGTTCTATGGGCAGCTGTACACGTCATCGTTGGAGCCGCACGTAAGTGTGAGTAACGATCCAAGAGCGAGTCTTATCCGACATTATTCCGATGATATCCCGGACGTCAGTCTGAGTGAGATTAGAATGGCTCTCCAGCACCTTAAAAACGGCAAGGCCCCAGGCGAGGATGGAATTACAGTGGAGCTTCTGAAAGCGGGTGGAAAACCGGTACTTGAAGTCCTTCAGAAGCTCTTTAATTTCGTCCTCCATGGTGGCATTACACCGGAGGCGTGGAGCAGAAGTGCGGTGGTCTTGTTCTTCAAGAAAGGCGACAATGCTCTCTTGAAGAACTACAGACCGATTTCCCTTCTGAGCCGCGTCTACGTGCTGTTTTCGAGAGTCATTACGAATCGTCTCGCGCGCAGATTTGACGACTTCCAGCCTCCCGAACAAGCTGGTTTCCGAAAAGGCTTTAGCACCATGGACCACATATATACCCTACGGCAAATTGTACAGAAGTCGTAGGAGTACAATTTGCCACTATGTCTGGCGTATGTGGACTATGAGAAAGCCTTTGATTCCGTCGAAATTTGGGCGAAGCTGCAGTCCCTTCAGCGATGCCAAGTTGACTGTCGGTATATCGAAGTGTTGAAGTGCTTGTACAGTAGGGCTACGATGGCTATCCGAGTACAGAACCAGAGTACGAAACCTATCCAATTGCAGAGAGGTGTAAGACACGGTGACGTCATATCCCCGAAACTCTTTCCCGCTGCATTGGAAGATGTTTTCAAGCTTCTGGACTGAAAAGGATACGGTATCAACATCAATGGCAAGTACATCACTCAGCTTCGATTTGCCGACGATATAGTCCTTATGGCAGAATCGCTGGAGGACCTAAGCACTATGCTCAATGACCTCAATAGTGTTTCCCAACGGATAGGTCTTAAGATGAACATGGACAAAACAAAGATCATGTTTAATGTCCATGTCACACCTATGCCGGTAGTTGTTGGGAACACTCGAAGTTGTTGACGAGTATGTTTACCTGGGACAAATAGTCCGATTAGGTAAGTCCAACTTCGACTGAGAGGTCAATCGACGGATTCAACTCGGTTGGGCAGCGTTCGGGAAATTACGGCACATCTTCTCGTTAGGTATACCTCAAAAATAACTTGAAAACGAGACTGTACACCCAATGCGTGTTGCCAGTGATGACATACGGAACTGAAACGTGGTCCTTCACTGCTGGCCGGATGAGGAAGCTCAAGGTCGCTCAGCGAGCTATGGAGAGGGCTATGCTCGGAGTTTCTCTGCGTGATAAACTCAGAAATGAGGATATCCGCAGTAGTACCAGAGTGACCGACATAGCCCAACGGATTAGTAAGCTGAAGTGGCAATGAGCCGGCCATATAGCTCGAAGAACCGACAACCGATGGGGAAGAAAGGTTCTCGAGTGGCAGCCTCGTACCGGCAGGCGAAGTGTAGGGCGTCCCCCCACTAGATATAGTGACGACCTGGTAAGATATGCAGGAAGTCGATGGATGCAGGTGGCTCAGGACCGTGCTTTGTGGCATTCTTTGGAGGAGGCCTATGTTCAGCAGTGGACTTGTGAAGGGCTGTAATGATGATGATGATGATGATGATGATGTACAAAATAATAACACCTCCACACGATGTTAAAATATTTTTGTTTTAATATTTATATCTATAGGTATATTGATAGTATAATTATAAAAATACGAGTGTTTGTAGTATAGTAGTTCCGAGTGTGGCTATGGTGCTGTAGTTCGTGAATTTTATTCCCGCATGGGACAAGTGTTTTAACGTTCTACACAAAATTTTTCCGGGTGTCTGGATGTTTATCTATTAGCAATTTATGTATGAATAAATAATGCATAATACAGGAGAAATTATTAATATAATATTATCATAAACTTTGATCCAGAGTAAATATCTGATAATTTCTCAATTCAATCTATACTACACAATAATATGTCCCATGTTGGCCTAGGACCCATTTTTATATGGGACCAAAAAGAACCGAGTTACTTACCTAGCTTGTCGTGAAAAGCGATTGATTAATGGGATATTGGGTTTGCGATTATTTAGGTGATGGGCTAGCCATCTACCACTTCTTTAAATGTAATGTAAATTCGTTTGTTAATTAAATTTTATTAAAAATAAGAACAAATATTGTCGTCATAGTTATAGCTGCGAATTTTTTATTTTTATTACATACGCTTACGTAATTAAATTGTCACATTTATATTTTCTTAATTAAGCAGAAAGTACTATTTAAGTACATATATCTGTACGTGGTAGAGCCATGCTGCAGCTATATTAGTAGTATAGTTGTAGCACAAATGGGTCGGCTCGACCGGGGAAGGACCACGCTCTCACAGAAAACCAACGTAAAATAGCAGCTTAACGCTGCTGTGTTTCGTATGGTGAGTGTAGAGAACCGGAGACCCTTTTTACTGGCAAAGAGGCATTCCATCTTAGTCCTCACTGGTGACAACGCATCTGCATCTTGAGTCTTTATTGAGGATAGATGTAGATGTCTATGGGTCATAGTAGCCACTTACCATCAGGTGGACTGTGTGCTCGTTTGTCACCCTATCCTATAAAAAAAAAAAAAAAAAAATATATAAATTATTATTTTATGCAGTATCTTATAGATATGTTTGAAAATGCCTTTAAATCTTTGCTATTCTCCCCTTGCATTTTTACTCACTCTGTGCACGAGTAATTGCAATGGATTATTGAGATAACGACATAAACGTAGCGTGGAAAGCAGACTACGGGATCAGGTTTTATGAATTCCGAAGAGCGCAGCGGTCCAATAGAAAATTATCGGAAGAAAGACTAATCGACGTTTTGCAACAAACAATTAAATCCTTTTAGAAGTATTTTTTAAAGGTCAGTTTATTTATGTCAATCATAAAGTTTTTTTTCTAAATTAATTTTCTCTTTTTATTTGAATTTATATAAATCTTCGTTTGTTATTCTATAAATTAAACATTAAAAAGTTTTATAAAAACTGACTAAGTGCGAGTCGGACTCGCGCATGAAGTGTTCCGTATCATCGTAGAAGATTAGGTACTATGTAAGTAAAAAACACGTTTCTAGTAGTGGAGCCCCCTTTAATTTTTAATTTATTTTTATTATTTATTTTTATAGTGGCAACAGAAATACACATTCTGTGAAAATTCCAATTGTCTACCTATTACGGATGATGAGATACAGCCCGCTGACAGACAGACGGACGGACGGACGGATGAAAAGCGGAGGTTTATTAATAGGGTCCCGTTGGTTACCCTTCGGGTACGGAATCCTAAAAATGGAAGGATTGTGAAAACCTGTGTGATGATATTTTCATAAAATTAAAAGAAAAAAGAAGATTAATTGCGGCTATATATTTTATGTATGTTTATCACATAATAAATTGTACGTAAGTTAACCTAATATACAGTTTAGGGAAATCTTTAAGCTTCCACTAGATATCGGTAATGCCAGCATGAATTGGCTAGATGTAAAATACCCAGATCGCTGGTGGTCAACAGCGTCAGACGTGCGAAAAATGTGCTACCTTCAAAGAACATAAGTAGTAGTAATAGAATAATATGTAGATAGCAAAGGTTTTCCAGAAAAAAATATAAATTTGTTTTATGTGAAAATTACTATTTTTTTTTCCAAGCAGCAATAAATTTAATACGAAAAGGTATTATTTAAATTATGTTAAATTAGAAACTTAAGTAAATGTGATATTCAAATTTTTGCTTCTAATGCTGATGATAATTAACGAAACAGGCGTTGGTGACCGGTAAATGACGATAAATATATCCATACAGTATTGAAAGCACCGTCGAAGGTGTGAAATATTCTAGTAACGATATTGATTATGTGCAAATGCTCACTAATCCAATCCTCCTCCCAGCTGTGGACATTTATTATTAGTTTTATTTTATTATTAACTCATTAATTTCAATTTACCAAAAACGCACTGCAATATTTTTTTCTTTTTAAATTCTCTACCTCCTCTGGAAAGTATTTCAGCCGGAAGGGTTAGATCATTGATGTTTCATTTTACGCCACAGAACTAAAACATTTTTTTTAGTTCTGTGTACACAAGTATATAGGCAAGTTTCTGAAGAAGTATATAGTCAAGTAAAATGCAAGAAAGGAGGTAAGTAAAAAGCTAAACTAAACTAAACTAAATAAGTAAATAAGCACGTTAATAGCAAAGTAATAGGCAAGTAAATTGACAAGTAAATAAGCAAGTAAATGGTCTAGTGAACTTAAAGGTTGACTAAGTTGACTTAAAGGTTGACTAACTGTCCCGTAAATTAAATGTTATCTTATGTTTTCCCTTCAGTATTTGACCTCAACGAATTTTACGAGCCATAGCCATAGCCCGGATATCCACGTGTCTTTTCGCATATTACGATCTTACATGTTAAAAGAAATAAGACTGAAAATATGTTGGTAAGATAATAAGAGGTTATTTTTCAAATAATAATACTGTGAGATCAGATGTTCAACTTGCTCTTTAGCTTTCGCAGTTAATCCTTATCAGCAATAAAACAGCGTACCGCATTAAATGAAAATATCAGAAATCGTTAAGTGTACCGCACTTCAAATTTAGCGTACCGCAGTTACAATTCGACCCAACCGTAATACGTGCGGTCATAATGACTCATATTATAGTGTAACGTAATGGATATAATTACATGATACTGATGAGAACCCTTATACTGCACAAAACAAACGAGTAGGTGTTGCGATATATGCCCTCCCTTCCATTTATTTCCTTTTATCATCAACCTTCTAACTCTGGCAGATATATATTTTTTTCAACTTCTTTTTACAGGCCACTATAAATATTAATAATGAAATGGTATTACTAATGTCCTCCAGACCGAATTTCGGTCACGGCGGCCAGTCTCAGCGGAGACTAGCCATCTGCGCAGGACAGGATTATAGTGCCCAAGTGTATGCGCAAGCACAGGTGCACTCTCTATTCCCTCACTCTCATAGTCCGATGGGACGGTAAACCGACACGACCGGAGGGAGATCAGGCGCAGGACCAACGGCTTTTACGTGCTTTCCGAGGCACGGGGGTGAAACACCGCCGGATTCCTGACTCCGGGCAGCTACTGAGAATTTCTTGATGGAAAAACTCAATAACTGATTTTTTTGGCCCGACCCGGGATTCGAACCCGGGACCTCATGATCACCAGTCGCACTACTACAACCACTAGACCAACGAGTAATGTAATCTGAAGGTATCACATGGTATTTGTATTACAATAACCTCTTATTGGTTATCGTTCGCAGGGAAATCTTTAATCTAAGTCATGATCAAATTGATATTAACTTAGCGATAAAATAGTTACCGTACCTCCAAACCAATAACTGTAATCGTCATTCGCGTGCTAATTGCCGCAAGTCCTCCTTCAGATGGGGTCTATGTCCAGCTGGATAGGTGTGGTAATTATGATGGAGGTATATAATAGCCTAATGAAAACGCCTTTTGGATATCGTGTGTCACTGGTTATTGATTAATATACTTGCCTCTCTCATTTGAAACTACAATTATCTACAAGGTCTACACCTTGTAGATAATTGTAGTCTGTTTCAAGCCTAATGTTACCGTTGCGTGGAAAAGAGCCATTCTTACTGAGTGACCAAATGAAAGTCATGCCGATAATCAGACACAATCCCGAAGTTAAACCTAAACACCACAATGTTATGTTTGTGTAAATATACTTTAAAATATTGGCATTGTAAATACACGCACGCACACACACACACACACACACACACACACACACGCGCACACACACACACACGCACGCACGCACGCGCTCGCACGCACGAACGCACGCACACACGCACACGCCTACGCACACGCACACGCACACGCACACGAACACGCACACGCACACGCACACATACGCACACACGCACACGCGCACAAACACGCACACACGCACACACGCACTCACGCACACACGCAAACATGCACGCGCGCGCACACACACACACACACACACACACACACACACACACACACGCGCGCGCACACACACACACACACACACACACACATACACACACACGCACGCACGCACGCACACAAACAAATAAAAAAATCATTTCTTTTCCTTTAATAATCTACTTATTACCTGGAACTCCAATATTTCTCATCATCCAAAAAATAAAATGAGTTAATTAGTTTTACTGTCAAGAAATGCTCAGTAGCAACCCGGAGTCAGGAAGTTGGAGGCGTTTCATCCCCGTGTCTTAAGGGGCTACTCCATGCGAACGGCCTTGAGCATTTGACCGGCGCGCCACTCGCTACAATATAACGTAGTATTATTTTTTCAACATCAATAAACTATTTTATGGAAATACACACAAGCGTACAAAGATAAATGTATTTTAATTTTTTTATTCGGTATATATTAGTTGCATTATATTAGAAGTATGTATTTTCATATATTATCTAATTATGAAATTTTATAATTAATTATATATTAAAAATGAAGCATTGAAAATTGTGAGTTTAAAAGATACCTATTCACTATAGGTAAATAAATAGATAGCTCGGCTTTTGTACAAATATTTGGTGCAATAAAAAATAAATAGGATGTTTTGCAGATGTGTTTTTGATTATTGTTAATTTTTACGTGTCACGTATTGAAAAGTAATATACCTACCTACAAATTTTTTAACTGAGCACCTTGTAATTTAGCCTGCTTATTATTTATGCTGGCAGACATTATCCTCACCCCAATGATTGATGAGGATGAAAATCAATTTTATTTCTACATACGTAATTATATTTATTTATACATAAGGGTAACTTTAATAAAGGTAATACAAAAATCAACAAGAAGTATAAGGGTTCAATCTTTCAATTGTAAAAAAACGTTACCCCCACACTAAGATTTTCTCCTGTGTCTTGGAGGCAGTTTACAAACATAAATTGCACAAGGACAAACATCCAGACCCGGAACAATTATTTGTAGGCCATACAAATACTTGTTCCGTGCGGGATTCGAACCCGCGGCCCCCAGCGCTACAACTGATTGCATAGCCACTGCGCCACGGAGCCGTCGCCGGGTTATAGCTAAAGTGACCATACGTCCCGTTTTGAACGAGACTATCCCTTAAATTTAAAAGATTTTTTTAAAAGATTGATTGAACCCTTATACTTCTTGTTGATTTTTGTATTACCTTTATTAAAGTTACCCTTATGTATAAATAAATATAATTACGTATGTAGAAATAAAATTGATTTTCATCCTCATCAATCATTGGGGTGAGGATAATGTCTGCCAGCATAAATAATAAGCAGGCTAAATTACAAGGTGCTCAGTTAAAAAATTTGTAGGTAGGTATATTACTTTTCAATACGTGACACGTAAAAATTAACAATAATCAAAAACACATCTGCAAAACATCCTATTTATTTTTTATTGCACCAAATATTTGTACAAAAGCCGAGCTATCTATTTATTTACCTATAGTGAATAGGTATCTTTTAAACTCACAATTTTCAATGCTTCATTTTTAATATATAATTAATTATAAAATTTCATAATTAGATAATATATGAAAATACATACTTCTAATATAATGCAACTAATATATACCGAATAAAAAAATTAAAATACATTTATCTTTGTACGCTTGTGTGTATTTCCATAAAATAGTTTATTGATGTTGAAAAAATAATACTACGTTATATTGTAGCGAGTGGCGCGCCGGTCAAATGCTCAAGGCCGTTCGCATGGAGTAGCCCCTTAAGACACGGGGATGAAACGCCTCCAACTTCCTGACTCCGGGTTGCTACTGAGCATTTCTTGACAGTAAAACTAATTAACTCATTTTATTTTTTGGATGATGAGAAATATTGGAGTTCCAGGTAATAAGTAGATTATTAAAGGAAAAGAAATGATTTTTTTATTTGTTTGTGTGCGTGCGTGCGTGCGTGTGTGTGTATGTGTGTGTGTATGTGTGTGTGTGTGTGTGTGTGTGTGTGCGCGCGTGTGTGTGTGTGTGTGTGTGTGTGTGTGTGCGCGCGTGCATGTTTGCGTGTGTGCGTGAGTGCGTGTGTGCGTGTGTGCGTGTGTGTGCGCGTGTGCGTGTGTGCGTATGTGTGCGTGTGCGTGTGCGTGTTCGTGTGCGTGTGCGTGTGCGTGTGCGTAGGCGTGTGCGTGTGTGCGTGCGTTCGTGCGTGCGAGCGCGTGCGTGCGTGCGTGTGTGTGTGTGTGCGCGTGTGTGTGTGTGTGTGTGTGTGTGTGTGTGCGTGCGTGTATTTACAATGCCAATATTTTAAAGTATATTTACACAAACATAACATTGTGGTGTTTAGGTTTAACTTCGGGATTGTGTCTGATTATCGGCATGACTTTCATTTGGTCACTCAGTAAGAATGGCTCTTTTCCACGCAACGGTAACATTAGGCTTGAAACAGACTACAATTATCTACAAGGTGTAGACCTTGTAGATAATTGTAGTTTCAAATGAGAGAGGCAAGTATATTAATCAATAACCAGTGACACACGATATCCAAAAGGCGTTTTCATTAGGCTATTATATACCTCCATCATAATTACCACACCTATCCAGCTGGACATAGACCCCATCTGAAGGAGGACTTGCGGCAATTAGCACGCGAATGACGATTACAGTTATTGGTTTGGAGGTACGGTAACTATTTTATCGCTAAGTTAATATCAATTTGATCATGACTTAGATTAAAGATTTCCCTGCGAACGATAACCAATAAGAGGTTATTGTAATACAAATACCATGTGATACCTTCAGATTACATTACTCGTTGGTCTAGTGGTTGTAGTAGTGCGACTGGTGATCATGAGGTCCCGGGTTCGAATCCCGGGTCGGGCCAAAAAAATCAGTTATTGAGTTTTTCCATCAAGAAATTCTCAGTAGCTGCCCGGAGTCAGGAATCCGGCGGTGTTTCACCCCCGTGCCTCGGAAAGCACGTAAAAGC
Organism: Parnassius mnemosyne; assembly: GCA_963668995.1. NCBI lineage: Eukaryota > Metazoa > Arthropoda > Insecta > Lepidoptera > Papilionidae > Parnassius > Parnassius mnemosyne. Next base: position 16,883,344 of record CAVLGL010000035.1, on the reverse strand, counting down.
CGTTGGTCCTGCGCCTGATCTCCCTCCGGTCGTGTCGGTTTACCGTCCCATCGGACTATGAGAGTGAGGGAATAGAGAGTGCACCTGTGCTTGCGCATACACTTGGGCACTATAATCCTGTCCTGCGCAGATGGCTAGTCTCCGCTGAGACTGGCCGCCGTGACCGAAATTCGGTCTGGAGGACATTAGTAATACCATTTCATTATTAATATTTATAGTGGCCTGTAAAAAGAAGTTGAAAAAAATATATATCTGCCAGAGTTAGAAGGTTGATGATAAAAGGAAATAAATGGAAGGGAGGGCATATATCGCAACACCTACTCGTTTGTTTTGTGCAGTATAAGGGTTCTCATCAGTATCATGTAATTATATCCATTACGTTACACTATAATATGAGTCATTATGACCGCACGTATTACGGTTGGGTCGAATTGTAACTGCGGTACGCTAAATTTGAAGTGCGGTACACTTAACGATTTCTGATATTTTCATTTAATGCGGTACGCTGTTTTATTGCTGATAAGGATTAACTGCGAAAGCTAAAGAGCAAGTTGAACATCTGATCTCACAGTATTATTATTTGAAAAATAACCTCTTATTATCTTACCAACATATTTTCAGTCTTATTTCTTTTAACATGTAAGATCGTAATATGCGAAAAGACACGTGGATATCCGGGCTATGGCTATGGCTCGTAAAATTCGTTGAGGTCAAATACTGAAGGGAAAACATAAGATAATATTTAATTTACGGGACAGTTAGTCAACCTTTAAGTCAACTTAGTCAACCTTTAAGTTCACTAGACCATTTACTTGCTTATTTACTTGTCAATTTACTTGCCTATTACTTTGCTATTAACGTGCTTATTTACTTATTTAGTTTAGTTTAGTTTAGCTTTTTACTTACCTCCTTTCTTGCATTTTACTTGACTATATACTTCTTCAGAAACTTGCCTATATACTTGTGTACACAGAACTAAAAAAAATGTTTTAGTTCTGTGGCGTAAAATGAAACATCAATGATCTAACCCTTCCGGCTGAAATACTTTCCAGAGGAGGTAGAGAATTTAAAAAGAAAAAAATATTGCAGTGCGTTTTTGGTAAATTGAAATTAATGAGTTAATAATAAAATAAAACTAATAATAAATGTCCACAGCTGGGAGGAGGATTGGATTAGTGAGCATTTGCACATAATCAATATCGTTACTAGAATATTTCACACCTTCGACGGTGCTTTCAATACTGTATGGATATATTTATCGTCATTTACCGGTCACCAACGCCTGTTTCGTTAATTATCATCAGCATTAGAAGCAAAAATTTGAATATCACATTTACTTAAGTTTCTAATTTAACATAATTTAAATAATACCTTTTCGTATTAAATTTATTGCTGCTTGGAAAAAAAAATAGTAATTTTCACATAAAACAAATTTATATTTTTTTCTGGAAAACCTTTGCTATCTACATATTATTCTATTACTACTACTTATGTTCTTTGAAGGTAGCACATTTTTCGCACGTCTGACGCTGTTGACCACCAGCGATCTGGGTATTTTACATCTAGCCAATTCATGCTGGCATTACCGATATCTAGTGGAAGCTTAAAGATTTCCCTAAACTGTATATTAGGTTAACTTACGTACAATTTATTATGTGATAAACATACATAAAATATATAGCCGCAATTAATCTTCTTTTTTCTTTTAATTTTATGAAAATATCATCACACAGGTTTTCACAATCCTTCCATTTTTAGGATTCCGTACCCGAAGGGTAACCAACGGGACCCTATTAATAAACCTCCGCTTTCCATCCGTCCGTCCGTCCGTGTGTCTGTCAGCGGGCTGTATCTCATCATCCGTAATAGGTAGACAATTGGAATTTTCACAGAATGTGTATTTCTGTTGCCACTATAAAAATAAATAATAAAAATAAATTAAAAATTAAAGGGGGCTCCACTACTAGAAACGTGTTTTTTACTTACATAGTACCTAATCTTCTACGATGATACGGAACACTTCATGCGCGAGTCCGACTCGCACTTAGTCAGTTTTTATAAAACTTTTTAATGTTTAATTTATAGAATAACAAACGAAGATTTATATAAATTCAAATAAAAAGAGAAAATTAATTTAGAAAAAAAACTTTATGATTGACATAAATAAACTGACCTTTAAAAAATACTTCTAAAAGGATTTAATTGTTTGTTGCAAAACGTCGATTAGTCTTTCTTCCGATAATTTTCTATTGGACCGCTGCGCTCTTCGGAATTCATAAAACCTGATCCCGTAGTCTGCTTTCCACGCTACGTTTATGTCGTTATCTCAATAATCCATTGCAATTACTCGTGCACAGAGTGAGTAAAAATGCAAGGGGAGAATAGCAAAGATTTAAAGGCATTTTCAAACATATCTATAAGATACTGCATAAAATAATAATTTATATATGTACTTAAATAGTACTTTCTGCTTAATTAAGAAAATATAAATGTGACAATTTAATTACGTAAGCGTATGTAATAAAAATAAAAAATTCGCAGCTATAACTATGACGACAATATTTGTTCTTATTTTTAATAAAATTTAATTAACAAACGAATTTACATTACATTTAAAGAAGTGGTAGATGGCTAGCCCATCACCTAAATAATCGCAAACCCAATATCCCATTAATCAATCGCTTTTCACGACAAGCTAGGTAAGTAACTCGGTTCTTTTTGGTCCCATATAAAAATGGGTCCTAGGCCAACATGGGACATATTATTGTGTAGTATAGATTGAATTGAGAAATTATCAGATATTTACTCTGGATCAAAGTTTATGATAATATTATATTAATAATTTCTCCTGTATTATGCATTATTTATTCATACATAAATTGCTAATAGATAAACATCCAGACACCCGGAAAAATTTTGTGTAGAACGTTAAAACACTTGTCCCATGCGGGAATAAAATTCACGAACTACAGCACCATAGCCACACTCGGAACTACTATACTACAAACACTCGTATTTTTATAATTATACTATCAATATACCTATAGATATAAATATTAAAACAAAAATATTTTAACATCGTGTGGAGGTGTTATTATTTTGTACATCATCATCATCATCATCATCATCATTACAGCCCTTCACAAGTCCACTGCTGAACATAGGCCTCCCCCAAAGAATGCCACAAAGCACGGTCCTGAGCCACCTGCATCCATCGACTTCCTGCATATCTTACCAGGTCGTCACTATATCTAGTGGGGGGACGCCCTACACTTCGCCTGCCGGTACGAGGCTGCCACTCGAGAACCTTTCTTCCCCATCGGTTGTCGGTTCTTCGAGCTATATGGCCGGCTCATTGCCACTTCAGCTTACTAATCCGTTGGGCTATGTCGGTCACTCTGGTTCTACTGCGGATATCCTCATTTCTGAGTTTATCACGCAGAGAAACTCCGAGCATAGCCCTCTCCATAGCTCGCTGAGCGACCTTGAGCTTCCTCATCCGGCCAGCAGTGAAGGACCACGTTTCAGTTCCGTATGTCATCACTGGCAACACGCATTGGGTGTACAGTCTCGTTTTCAAGTTATTTTTGAGGTATACCTAACGAGAAGATGTGCCGTAATTTCCCGAACGCTGCCAAGCTTTTGTCTTATACCAAATTGTAATAAGAAAACGAAGTGAGGTTCAGACAGAGGCAGGACAAGCCACTTATTGCTGATAAAAGTAAAATATAAAATGCTCATATCGCTTATGTGCTGTATATTATTATATCTATCTTTAAATTTTCATAATTAAGTTGATAGAAGAGTTGTTAAAAACTGGCTTTTGCTAGTTGAAGTTATTTGGGAAATTATTAGGTAAAAATTGTTATTGGTATAATTTTTATATTCTTTTTTAAATGCATATATATTTACGTGGTGGCCATGCTGCAGCTATATTACATATATGGTTGCAGCACGAATGCGTCGCCTCGACCCGGGTAAAATACCAGCTTGTTGCTGCTGTGTTTCGTATGGTGAATGTAGAGAACCGTAGACCCTTTTTACTGAAAACGAGGTATTCCATCGTAGTCCTTAGGGTTGACAACGCATCTACATTTTGATTCGTAATCGAAGATAAATGTAGTTGTCAATGGACCAAAGTATCCACTTATTATTAGGTGGACTGTGTGCTCGTTTAACAGCCCCATTCTATAAAAAAAATTAGATAATACATTCCAGTTATATAAAACTTGATTCGATTATTGTTTATTTCTTTCTTTTTATGTTTTAAGATTTTAAGCAATAAGCACTTCTCTTATTACTGTTTTGAGTGTATGTTAATACAATCTGTCTCATAAGGTGTATAAAATAATGCATTATGAACTCTCAGGTTTCCTCGATACAGGCTTGCCTAGAGAGTAAACTAACAGATATTACCTATTGTATAATTCTTTCTGTTAATTAAACATTTTTATTTTCACCTTCAAATTCGTATATCTAAGTGATTAAAGACGACGTAGAAGAACCCATTACCCCATTTCGTCCAGTGGATGTTATTTTTTTTGTATAGAATAGAGCGACAAACGAGCACATAGTCCACCTGATGGTAAGTGGTTGCTGTGACACATATACATCTACAACTATCCCCAATAAAGATTTAAAATGAAGGTGCGTTGTCACACGCGAGGACTAAGATGGAATGCCTCTTTTCCAGTAATGTACGTACTTTAGCTTTAAATTGCTATTTTGCGCTGGTATTCTGTGAGAGCGTGGTCCTTCCCCAATCGAGCCGACCCATCCGTGCTACAACTGTACTACTAATATACCTGCAGCATGGCTCTACCTCGTATATTCAAATATGTTATAAGGCGAATATAGAAAATTTTAGAAAGATCTTGTGGTTTCCGATAGATAGGGCTTTAACTGTCTTTTACGTCAGCTACGTAGAAATATACCTAAAAAATCCCTCTGTCAAGAATGATGATATAACCAAATCTAATCAAAAACATAATTGTGACAAAAGTGGACAAGTTTTATTCATTAATTAAAATGAATGCTGACTTTCGACTTTTTTTCTTGCGTACTACTACTTTAAAGTGTACGCTTTATTGTTTTCTATTTTTGTAAGAATTAAATGTCGACAAAGTTATTGGCGTGATTAATTTCAAATACAATACTTAAACAAACCGCACTTAGCTACAAATTTAATATAGCACTGGAAACAAACCACACCAATAATTTTCTCGACACCGCTAAATTTCGTGTTTCTAAATAACCTATAAGTGGCATTTGATAGTGTAGTTATTTGACGAGTGAGTCAGTGAGCGATAAAAATGGCACTTTTTTATGAGAGCGTGGTTCTACCCCGGTCGAGCCGATTCATTCGTGCTACAACCATAATATCGCTGCGTGACTCTACCACTCTAAAGGTATATTACGGTAGCAATAAGTATATTAAGTTAGGTAATTAATGGGATCTTATCTTGCAAAATTACAAGAGTGCAGGTCTAATTGTTTTTGAGTTATGAAGGTTTCGAAGGTGGCTCGAATGGTTTGTGTAAATATGCACATAGCCGGTGTGTAGCCCTTTTTTTCTCTTTATTTTCTCTTTTCTTTTCCTTCTGTAGCGAGGATCTAGATATACTATAGTATGACTTGATCCTCCCTGCAACGGAAGATGGCTAGGTCTAGCAGTGAACTTTTATATTAAAACCTGCTGCCGCTGGCGTCTCCTCTTCTATTTTTAAATCAGCCCCTATAAGTCAAGGAACTACATTTATACTAGGTTCCAAAGATGTTTTATAGGTCCAGATACCGTGTTGCTAACACACCGCACCGTTCATAGTGATGCCAGTCTTTGATACATGTGTGCGTGAATACCACGTGACGCGCATATCTTACGTACCATGGCTACATTAATGTGCGTGACTTCGGTAATAACAGTGCAAACCGATTACCCCAAAACTGTGGGAGATTTTATATTTCATTCATATTGACGTACCTATTGATTCTACGAGTATAAAATGTGTGTGCGAGGCGTGTGCATTTGTGTGCGTGTGTGTATGGGGATATGGTTGGTTATGTGTGTTTTATGTAGGTACGAACATCGCACTAAAATATTGAAGATATGTAATAAAACCTTTAATTAATGTAACAGATAAAAATAAATAAAAAATCACAGTACATATTTATGCACGTAACATATATTTATAATATATTATTATTAAATATATACAGAGTTATTATTATTATTATTAAATATATACTAGACTTTTGTACTGTAGAACACAAAATACTGCCGCTTTTTACGAAGACATTAATTATTTTTCAATCCTAAGTAAAATGACGAAAAAAAGTAAGTTTGGTTAAGCGTAAACTTCGGCCAAGAGATAGCATATATTTATTTTTTTTTAATTGCTCCGTTCCGTTGCTGCGTGAAGAAAGGACAAAAACAAATAAACAAGAAATCACACTTTCAGATTTATAATATTATATTAGTAATGAAAAAAGAATGATAGATAAACTTTTGAAACCAGTTTACAATCAACTTTTTGAGGGCGGAACTATACACTCCCGCTCTAGTAAATAACGGTTTTGAGTGACCAAAAAGGATAGAAGCACAGGAAAGTGCGATTCCGTGCTACCAGATGTAGTTCAACCCTAAGCTTTAAAACGTTTTAACGTTTAAAACCCTTGTACAGATAACCTTTCCGGTTGATCATGACATTAAAAAATGGTAAAAATATTTCATACACTAAGCAACACTCGAATATTATTGCGCAGTATTATTACTTGTATTTACATTTAGCTTTCGTATTATTTTACAAAGAAATACACCACCAAATTGTTTAATTACTTATGAAAAGTGGTGTTCTTATCCTTATCTTTTTTTCCAAAAGTAATTTTTACATGATTTCACAGCAGAAACAGTCATTTTGCGAAATTAAAAACACCGGTGCGTGACGTATGTTCACAGTGAACGTCACTGGCGTAATGGCGGAACGATCGAACGAATACACCAGTATTGGCGCCTTTGAAATAGAAGCGTTTTTAGGCGCGCCTACACGGTATCTGGACCTATAAAACATCTTTGCTAGGTTCCTTATAAATGAATTACTGAAAAAGCAAGTTCATTTGACGTTCAAGGAATGGAAAGATTGTGAAGTATATAATTTAAGTACTCGTTTTCCTGATAGTATAAATAAATAAAAGCAAAAGATGACAGCAGAACATATTTCTTAAACATTTCGCAATGCCCTTAACTTAGATATTCGCCTCACTCAGACTCAGAGAATATGATACATTTTACAGGTTTTAATTTTCTGCGCTAGTGATATCACTAAGGTCTTTGGGACATGACCTTTTAATATGCAGAAAATTCTCTCTGCAGGTGAAAAGTATTTGATGCCCTGCAAACAAAATTTAAGTCTTTTCTTTTGGCCGATGTAAGTGTTATCTACTAATACATCTTAATTAACATTTCTCAAGAGGATAAATTCTCCATTCCAAAGTAAAAGATCTTAATTTTATATTCTACAGTCAAGCGGATTATTAATATAATATAAAAGCACGGACCCTTCAAAATATTTTAGAGCACTAAACTCAACAATGCATAAGTATTGTGTAGATCAAAAAAATATCACCATATTTAACAATAATTCTGACAAGACGCTTTAACATAAAACAACATTAAAGTAAAGGATTCATAATGAATTGATTGGATGGGTCATTTGTCGTAGATAAGTAAATTTTATAGACCTCATAATATTATTGCGACGTTGCCAGTTTGTTTTATTACCAGTCTATATTAGAATTGTATTTTAGTCAATACTGCTCGATTCAATTTTACTCCGTTACTCTAACTCAACTGTGTTAAAAGCAAAGGGCAATTTCAGTAAATGACATACCACAACAATACTGTTACTGTTTAAAATAAAACATTCTAGGAATGTATATGGCCAGAGATTGAAAATAAAGAACATTGCGTGACCTATTTGTCCAAGGTTCCTGTCGCTACCATAATAAAAAAAGTCTCCTGATAACTTAACACTGTCTATCACTTATAAGCGGTATAGAAACTTCTGCACTAAAATTTTAAAGAAAGCAAAAAGATATTATGATGCTCAAGAAATAAGGAAAGCAGGTAAAAACCCTAAAGCACTATGGGATACTATCAAAAAAATAACAAATACATACCACAATAAACAATCATCATGTCAGTTAGTTGCACAAGCAATGACTCTAAAGCAATCATGTAATAATGTGAACAAATTTTTTGTTGACGTTGGAAAGGAACTTGCGGACAATATAATCAAATCTAATAATTTACCTCAGTTTACTTCTTCACAATCTTTTACATGTATTTCTTCTTTTGTTCTTGAAAAAACTAGTACGGATGAAATAATCTTAATAATAAAAAGTTTAAAGACTAATGTTGCTACCGGTTGGGATGGCATATCTCCCGCCATACTAAAAAGATATTCTGCTACACTAGCACCTGTGCTATGCCATATATTTAATCTCTGTTTTGAAAATGCTATTTTTCCAAATTCTTTAAAAAAGTCTATAATACATCCTATCTTCAAGGGTGGTGACGGGACTTTAGTTACTAATTACCGCCCTATTGCTATTCTACCTGCCTTATCTAAAGTCCTAGAACGCCTAGTGAACAATAGACTAGTCCATTATCTTGAACATTTTAAATTAATTTCACCTCAACAATTCGGATTTCGTAAAAATAAATCAACTTCTGATGCAGTTCATGAATTAATAAATTTTATAATCAGTAATCTAAATAATCATAAGAAGGTTCTAACAATATTTTTAGATCTAGCAAAAGCCTTTGACACAATTCCTGTTTCCACTCTTTTATCCAAGTTAGAAAAAATGGGTGTCAGAGGTTTACAGTTAGACTTTTTCAGAAGTTATCTTACAAATCGCACCCAAATGGTCAAAATATCTGACTGCGTCGGTGACGAACTTCCTGTATACTATGGTGTCCCCCAGGGAAGTATTCTTGGCCCGACTCTATTTCTTGTCTTCATCAATGACTTGTGCAATATTCACATTGATAACGCAAAAATCGTCTCTTTTGCAGACGACACAGCTATTACTTTATATGCAACATCTTGGAAAGATCTTGAAAGTAAATCCCAACGCAGTTTCAATCATATATATAATTGGCTTTTATCTCACACTCTTACTCTTAATACTTCCAAAACAAAATTTATAACTTTCTCTATCAGTCCCACCTCGCAATCAAATATTCCCATCAAGTTGAAAGCTCACTCTTGTACTCTTCAGTCTTCCTCTTGTCTGTGTCCCCACATAAATTCTGTAGATAATATAAAGTATCTCGGTATTATACTAGATAAACACCTTAATTTTAAAATGCATATAAATCTCTTAACATGTAAGGTTCGCAAATTAATATATGTTTTTAAAACACTCCGATATGTCGCCAACTCGGTAATTATACGCAACGTTTATTACGCTTTATGTCAGTCTATAATCACGTATTGCATTTCTTGCTGGGGTGGTGTTGCAAGAACAATATTAAAACCACTTGAAGTTGCGCAAAGAGCTATCTTAAAGGTTGCTACTTTTAAACCAATGTTATTTCCAACTATTCAACTATATCAAAATTGCGCTGTTCTTAGTGTGAGGCAGCTCTTTATACTGCACACAGTATTACTCCAGCATATTAAGACTCCTTTCATTGAAATTACAAAACGTCGTAAAGACAAAGTATGCACACTTCCTCTAGTCAATTTTTCATTTATAAAAAGATTTTTTTACTACTTAGGTCCTTTACTTTATAACAAAATGAATGCGAAAATAGAGATTTATGAAATGTCAACATTTAATTGTAAAACTGCTGTCCGCTCTTTCCTGCTAAATAAGTCATATGATGATACGGAACAATACTTGTTAACTTTGTTATAAAAAAAAAAATATTACATCGTATTGTGGTATATTTATTTTATATAATTTTCTACTTAGTACATACACGCAGGAGCACACACACATAAACACACACACACACACACACACGCACACACACACACACACACACACATACACACACACACACACACACACACACACACACACACAGAGAGAGAGAGAGATCAGTTTATTGTCTTTTTAAAATTTTATTTCTTTACATGCAAAAATTTAAACAATACAACTATGTATTCCTAATCAAAAGGGGGGATAGGTCTGTATCTCCTAAATACAGGTTACTAAGTAACCTAGCTAGGAGACTCAGGATTCTACCCATTTTCAAATTAGTCCTCTTGATGTATTGCATATATTTGTAAAAAGTATGTAAACTATAAAAATGTCAATAAAGATTTATTATTATTATTATTATTAATTAACCTATGCGACACGATAAGATTTATTTCCTTAAGTTGACCTTCCTTATAAAATAGTTTGTTTTAAATAGATAGCTCTATAGATTTACATTTAAATTGATTAACAACTAAAGCTTCGTCATACTACTATATCTTCATCATCATAATCATTATTGTTATCGACAGCCCTTGAAGACTAATGGATATAGGCCTCTCCCATTTTAGGGAGACATGCGAGAATCAACACTGCATTTCGAAAACACAAAACATGAAGCCCTACCCTTTTACGCGTTAAAGGTTTTTTTTAGATGAGAATTTGTGTGAACTTTGCTTAAACCTTCAAAATAGAGGTTTAAATGAATTCTTAACCAAGATAAGACTTAAAAAATAAGTTAAAGTTTATAATATTATCTTAATAATGTTTGTTATTTTTTATCTCCTCGCATTTATAGTGTTCAACGTATATGAAATATTTCCATTGTAGTTTGCGTTTTCGTTGATATAATTTTATAGTAAGCAAAAAGCAAGGGAAAAATCACCCCATCATTAATTCTAAATCAACCCCAGTAGCACTCAAGTTCGCTAACTATCCCCAGAGCTCCATAAACCTCAATTAATTTCACAATTTACCTAACACTACTTTTATTGTGGCTGTATTTTTTTTTATTTTAATAACGACTATACCTAAAATAGGTAATTAAATACACTTTTTTAATTATTAGACAACAAATTCATAAAATATATATTTCAGCAAGGCGACCGGTATTTCTTATTTAAGCAGGTGTAGGTGGTGTATAGAAGAGGAGCAAAAGAGCATGCAAAAACTTGCAACAAAGGCATCGCAGATGAATACTTGGCTTTTTTAAAAGGTATACTATCGTCTGGTGATAAGTGTCAATGTAGCCAAAGATGGTTAAGTGCGTTGGCTTAACTTAATAAAAGCCTATTTACTCTTGTTTTGAACACATTTACGGGTTCATCTGATGAAAAGTCAAACTGGCAAATCATTCTACTATTTTAGTATAAGCTTAAGAATGAAGCACCATTTAGTTCTGTGTGAAACGTCAGCAAGCTTCAATGCATAATAACTGGTTTAGTAAGATTCTCAAGTAACAACCTACTATAGAATAAAATAGAGTTATTTTGTGTTTCAGATATTTTTATGAATTATTACATAATACTTTTATTTACTACTGGTTCTGAATATACCTCTGTCCCGAGGAGAACCAGCAAGAAATCCAGCGGAATTTTTTAAAATATTTTACTTTACCATAATTTTATACAATTTATTAAACGCGTTTTAATAGAACCAGGATGGTGGCGATCACCTCATTCCCAATAGTTATTTTCATTCATGTATTCTTTAATTTTATAATAACCCTTTTTGTACATTTTTTTAAAAAGATTTACATTTAATCTTGTTTATTGACAAATCTTGTACATTTTCTTGGATTTTGTTGTAAAAGCGTATTATACATTTTCAACTTAGGGCAGCTGCTGAGAACTTCCAAATAACTATTTTAAAATACCTGTTCACATATAGAAATGTGAATTTGTTGTGTTATTTTCTTTTAAAATCATCATTATCATTACAGCCCTTCACAAGTCCACTGCTGAACCTATGTTCAGCATATGCTTGCATGGACTCCCCCAAGGAATGCCACAAAGCACGATCCTGAGCCACCTGCATCCATCGACTTCCTGTATATCTTACCAGGTCGTCACTCCATCTAGTGGGGGGACGCCCTACACTTCGTCCGCCGGAACGAGGCCGCCACTCGAGAACCTTTTTTCCCCATCGGTTGTCGGTTCTTCGAGCTATATGGCCGGGCCATTGCCACTTCAGCTTACTAATCCGTTGGGCTATGTCGGTCACTCTGGTTCTACTGCGGATATCCTCATTTCTAAGTTTATCACGCAGAGACACCCCGAGCATAGCCCTCTCCATAGCTCGCTGAGCGACCTTAAGCTTCCTCATACGGCCCGCAGAGAAGGGCCACATCTTAGTACCATAGGTCATCACTGGCAACACGCACTGGTTGTACCTTTTAAAATACTTAACTATATTCTTACTGTTTACTTAAATTACTACATACTCAGTGTTCAGGTGTCTGATTGCCTCGTTATTCTAATGGTCGTTGACCCGATTGATGATAAAATCCCGGGCTCGAACCCTAGTTCAGACTAAAATAGGTTATTGTTTCATTATGTCAAGAAGTTCTCAGCAGCAGCCAGGAGTCAGCAAAATTTAGCAGTGTTTAATCCCCGTGCCTCGGAAAGCGCCCGCACCTGATTTCTCTCCATTCATCGGTCGTGTCAGATTACTGTCCCAGTCACATCAGAGTATGAGTGTGAAGAAATAGCCAGTGCACCTGTGTTTACGCATACACTCGGGCACTATAATCCTTTCCTTCACAGATGACTAGTATCCGTTAGAGATGGCCTCTTTGACCGAAAATTCGGTCTGGAGGACATAATTTATGCTGACGGACGCTTTATCTGTATACGGTGTGTATATGTAGTGCTGGTACTACTATAACACCGTCATATTATAAAGGGACCTTTTTAGATATGGTAATAGCATGATAACAGAAAAGATCTTCCTTTCTCCTCCAGCCTCCGAACCTAGACATGTAAGATTTATTTTATTTTTATTTTATTGCGTCGAAACCTCTACTGAATTTTACTAGGTTTGTAAAGCGCTGCTGCCATAAAATGTTTATTTCCACACTAACTTTATTGTACACTATCTAATTATAGTTTTTCTATAACTTACGTACGTATTATTACAGCTACAGCTGTTTCGACTAAGGAATCTATAGTCACTGGTTATACACTTTACCATCAAGTAATCTCGGCACATTACTTGATGGGGAAAGCTTGCGCATTGCCGTAGGAATCCGACAAGTAGTGGCGATTGGTCAACCCCATCAGTGCCCCTGTGGTGGCAGCGTCGACAAGTTTGGGCTCCATGGACTTTCATGTAAGAAAAGTGCCGATAGGTTTCCACGACACAGTTCTTTGAACGATGTCATCCGAAAGGCTCTTGTCTCTATAAATGTTCCCTCGATTTTAGAGCGTTGTGGAATATTTAGAAACAATAGTAGAAGACCCTACGGTATGACATTGGTCCCTTGGGAGAGAGGTAAAGCCCTATTGTGGGATGCTACTTGCGTAGACACTCTGGCGGCCTCTCATCTCAGGGGTACATCGTTTAGAACTGGGGCGGCATCAGAGGCAGCTGAACTGAATAAGTGGCGCAGTTTTTAATATTGTATATAATAAAATATTGTATATTATGTTATGTAAATATTAATTAAAAATTAATTATAGAATACGCGATATAAATTACTTTTGTTCAATATTTTGTATTCGCGTAAATCTATTATACATTATTACTATATTTTTTATTCAATATAGATTATATGTTATCCTTTTTTAAAGTCATTTTTAACTTTTACCACTGGTTCGGAAAAAAATCTCTGTCCTGGGAAGAACCAGGAAGAAATCCAGCGGAATCTTTTTTTTTCAAAGTAAATTATACATTAACAATGTTGTCCAAACTATTTACAAAAATCATTTTAGAAATATTTTGGAAGCGACCACGTCATTTCTATTGCTTGTTATGAATCAGGTATTCATTTCTATTATAATAACTATTTTTATACAGTTTATGTTTAATAAAATATTTGAACTTTGTAATAGAAAGGCTTTGTATATTTTCTAGGACATTGTTGTAAAAGCGTATATGTTGCTCCATGAATAAATTACTGACTCTATGGAGTCGAGAAACTGCTATCACTAGCTTATGTTTTGTTCCTAAGTTCATGTTTACAGAGAGAACACTTTTTAATACAAGTGATAAAATAAAAATATTTGTACAGCCAGCCGACTTCAATATAAATTAAATCAGAACATCATCAATAAAGTCAAAGTCAATTAAATATTTAACATTATTAAGGATGACTCAAAATGTACTACTCGTACTATTCTATTTATGTTATTAGAAAGACGCTGCTGCCTTGATTAGTTTCCCTATGTCGCCTCTTTCGACACCCTTGGGATTATATAGGGTATTGGATATTCTTACACCGTCACTACACGGCAATATATAGGCTTTAATAAATGAATGAATTAATGAACGAATAACATATTATTTCCTAAACCTTCCCTCCTTTTTTTTGTTCTTCTTAAAGAGCTCCTAAAAGTCAACAGTTGGACATGGGTCTCTACCGTTTAAGAGTATTTGCTTTAATCGCTTGGCAGGCGGATACAATCACTAGTCAATGTATTTTACTTCTGGCTTAAACGGAACTCACTCACTTCCTCGCACGACCTCCTTGTGGAATCGATTACCATCAGCGATTTTTCCGGACCGATACGACTTAGGGACCTTCAAGAAAAGAGCGTACTCCTTTTTAAAAGGCCGGCAACGCATCTGCGATTCCCCTGGTGTTACAGTTGTTCATGGGCGGCGGTAGTCACTTATCATCAGGTGAGCCGCATGCTCGTTTGCCCCCTCTCCTATAAAAAAAAAAAAGAATATGGAATGGTATTTAAATTAAGTTTTTGTTTCAATTTTACAGCAAAAAAAAAAACAAATCTTGCATGGTCATCATTACACCACGACAATAGAAAAACTTAAAGCAGCTTTTACATCTATCTACTCATAATTTTTTCCACCCATCTTCATCCATTAGAACCATCATTATAAAACTTTAAAAAAAGACAAGAGAAAGAGATATATTCAATTAACAAGAACGAAAAAAAAAACAAGTTACAACTGCCTAAAATTTATAAGCATTTAGTTTATTAGCATTCTCAAAACCAATAGAACGTGTTGTAATGCTTTATAATAATTCTTCAAACTAAACATATCCCCCGTCAAATATTTAATTTGCTAAGTACTTTACGAGTTACAATGTTAACAACATTTGATCTATTTCGAGATTTCGAACACGGCAACCACTTCCTAATATTAACAGAACACTCTGCTGCTACGGACTCGCCCCAACCAACCTGTGCCCGATATCAAATAGTACTTATGCCGGATATCAAATAGTGTACTTGAGATAATATCAAAAAGTGTTCGCCGCTAAAACGATGCATTTAATTAAGCAGAGCATTTCAGAAAAAGCGTTGTGTTACATACTATACTTTATACTTTATATATTTATACTTTACTACATATTTTCTGAAATGAAGAAATGAAAGCGTTATGTATGTAACAAAACACATTCATGAAGTCGTTACTTCAATTCTTCGATAGATTTTGTCACAGAAGCGATTTCAGAAATTATTACGGTTTTCCTTCTCAAAGTTTAAGTTAATGCTACAGCCTTTATACGTCCTACTGCCGGGCACAAGCCTCCTATCATTTCTGAACTAACTAATTTCTTTTTAAAAGTTTTTTTTATACATAAAATTAACAAACCTGCAATCAGTACACCTGACAGTAAACGGTTAGTGCAACCTTCAAACATAGAAGACCGTAGCATGCGTTATCTGCACTGAGAACTTAGGTAAATTACACACAGCCTCTGTTCTCTCTTTTCCTTTCAACTCAAACCAGAACATATGCGTGGTTAAGAAATATAAGAGGATGGTACTAAACTGGCGGACGCTTGGAACGATAAAGAGCCTTACCACTTAATTGTAAATTATTATAAATGGTAACCCTAGCTATGAATGAAACAATAGATTGTGTTGTCACTCTTTAGAATGGAAGAGTTTGCTGCCCTTTAGTTATCCATCTTCATTATTCCTCTATTGGACGTAAGACTGTACCATTTTAGTTGGGGTTTATCTTCACTCCTTGGGAACAGATAAGCGAGTACAGTACGAGGCGTTTATATACCTGCTCATGAACTAGGCATTTTAGATTTTATGATAGTTACACCGCCATCTTTCGAGGGCAATGACATTTTTCTGGCATTTTTATTCAAACCCTAGATTTCCCTAATTCACCGACACACGTGTTAAAAACTACCAGCTAATTATTGCCAATACGTAATAATTATACTCTTTTTACCTAGCTACATAAATGGAATAATAATAATTTTGATAAATAGAAACGTTAAACAAATGTACAACGATATGTATAAATAAAAATGTATCAATATATATAGTACCTACAGTAGTTAGTAATTACAAAGAGTCTATTTTTTGAATGAGTAATAATTATATCTATTGTGATTTGTTTTATTTTTTATCTTGATTTATAAAAGACATTCGGACCCAAATTCAAGCATTATTATAGTAGACGTGAACTAATGCGTTAGTCTGATCAATTACTAAGAGATTGTAGTATCATATTGACTTTCTCCTAATCGTACCACCGTCGTCTCTGATCTGCTAAATGCTATTAATTAAATCTCTTATTCCCGTAACTCATGCCAGTACGTTATGTTACTTTTAAATACGGGTATTTTAAATGAAAGTGGACACTTACAACACATAAACAGCAACTAGCTTTAGCAAAGCGGTATCATGTGTACATAAGCGAATACAAAGTTAAATATTCTAGTATTTCAGTTATTTTATAAAACATTGCATTCTCTCGCTACTAGTACAATTTAAACTGATGCTTTTTGATTTTAATATTGGAGAGTGCAGGGTAGTTTAGTTAATGGTCGTCCCATTTGTATTTGAAAAAAGAATTTTTACGTTAACTTAATTTCTATAATTTCGAATTCTTTTTTGAAAAATTTACTAATATAAAGAATCTTATAAGCTAATAAGGAAACATTCTGTCTTTTTTTCTAACTTCACGTAAACAAAATTAAAAGCGGGTGTTTTTGTCTTTGTTGTTTTGTTAGGTCACAATAATTCTGTTAATGATAAAAGAAATATAATTTTGGTCTGTCACATCTTATCTTAAAGCTTCTCTATCGGAAAGGAGTTGACCGTTTTTAGGGAATTCTAGAATTACTCGCGTAGTACGATCCATTCCTTAGTGCGCATTTAGCTAAATATTTACCATATTTTCGGAAAAAAAGACAGTCATATTTGTCTTGAACGATTTGCGAGGAACTTATTGAAATATTGGGAAGTAAGGTTTTAAAATTCATTATTAATGAAATTATGAACGCCAAACATTTCTTAATAGGCGTCGATTTGACACCAGACATATCTCATACTGATCAGTTGACTGTAGTACTGAGATACGTTACGTCAAATGGAGAAGTGGCGGAACATTTTCTTACATTTATTCCTGTAGTAAGTCACAAAAAGGGAGGACAGTATAATTAAAAATTTTATAAATCAATATAACATTGCTTTAAAAATGCGAGAGGCCAGATTTAGGTTAATGCGTCAAATATGCCCTAGATATATCCTAGTTATTACAATGGTCTACAGGCCTATATTAAGAGAATAAATAATCTCACACACTACGTTCCGTGTGCAGCGCACTCATTGAATTTGGTTGGATGACATTTTTTTTTAGGATAGGTTGACACACGAGCACACAGTCCACCTGATGGTAAGTAGTTGTTGCGGCCTATAGACATCTACATTTGTCCTCGTTTGCGAATCAAAATGCAGATACGTTGTCACCCGTGAGGACTAAGATGGTATGCTTCTTTTCCAGTAAAAAGAGTCTCCGGTTCTCTACACTCACCATAAGAAACACAGCAGGGTTAAGCTGCTATTTTACGCTGGTATTCTATGAGAACGTGGTCCTTCCCCGGCCGAGCCGACCCATTCGTGCTACTAACTAATATAGCTGCAGCATGGCTCTACCACGTATAAATCGTACAGACACCATACAACTTTTTCTCGGCATCAACTCATCGCTGGGCAATTATGCAGAAATATCTCGAAAAAGGTTTAGTGCTGAAAAAAGTGTCCGACAGAAAGTGGTGTGCAAGAGCCGATCCTACTAAGGCGTTGTCAGAACCACACGTTACAAGAGTTTCCAGAAAGCTTGCAGTCTATTGCTGACGTTGAGACTCAGACATCGCATGTGATTCACGACTCTCGATGTCTAATAAAGAACTCGGAAAAAAAGATCATGCCGTAATGGTAATATTTTTGGTCGCCATACTGGATCGGATCAATGGTATCAGTATATCGTTACAAAAACCAACTATTAAACTTCGAACTGCAGTTGATCTTTTAAAGTCGATTTTAGATTTTTTGCTATTACAGCAATAATTATTTGACGATTACGTGATGAAGGAAAATGAGAAAACTGATACCGAATACAGTGATGAAAATCAGCGTGTGCGAAGAAGAAAAAGGCATCACGACGACGGATTGTTTGATGATTGATGACGATTGAAGTTGTGACCGGAGGAAAAGATAACTTAAAGATTGAAACATATTTGCCTGTACTATACATGCTGTATGCAGAATTGTTGCGGCAACTAGAAGCTTACTGGGAGATTAATTCTCTGATTGGATTTCTAACAGATTTCATGAAAAACCAACGATGAAATTAAAGAGGCTTATACAAAATTTAATGAACATTATTCTGAGAACATCAAGCCCGAGTTTATAAACGAGGTGGTACAGTTCAAGTACTTCATCTTACAATGCGGGTATTGCAGAAAAAGATAAAATTGTACCTGCCGAGGAATCGTTTAAATTAATTTTTGATAATATGGAACAATCAACTTTCCCGAATGTAATAAAATAAGGTGAACGTAACTTTTCATAATTAAAACTGATAAAGAACTGTCTTCGTTCGTCAATGTCTCAGAACCGTTTAAATTCATTGTCTATAATGGCGATTGAAAATGATGTATTGGAAAAGGTAGACATTCAAGATGTTATGAATGATTTTGTATTCAACAAAAGTTAAAACTTAATGTACTTGTCAAAACTATTTTCTTTCGTTAATTGTTTTTTATTTCATTTAACAAGAATAAAGTTAAAACTAGACTAACCCGCTTCGAAACTATTTTCTTTCGTTTTCAATTATATTTTATTGCATTTAACTTTAAGAATAAAATAAAAAATTAAGACCCGCCTCTTACTTTTCTTTCCTGCTCCATGAGACCTTGAGACGGTCTTATCTCATATGCATACTATATCTAATAACACCTGGATCATCACTTATCTATAACCCATTCATTACTGTAAGTTCCTGAGGAGGTAACAATCAGTCCGCTGACACTGCTAATGTTATACTTACATCCCTTCATGCTGGCTGCAAAGGAACCCCGATAATTGCATTGCTTAAGGGCCCCATATGGTTAATCCGGCCCTCTGGGTAAGTGGTTATATATAGATAAAAGAAACGAATAAAAATGCAACAAAACCTACAAAGGATAATGCCACGAATTGGTACATACTATATGTAATTGCGTCACAACCAAATGTAAGTTATACAATAAGTGATTTTTTTTGTGTTATATTTTTCAGTATTACTTTTTACCCGACATTTTTACATTAATATAAAGGATAATTTTTATTTCTTTCGCCATTATTAGAAACCTTTTTGTATGATATAATATATAAAAATATGGGTGTAGGATAAATATTGGTAAATCCAATTGAGCATGCTTTCGCATTAAAAAAATTACGTATAGCATGATTATACGGAATTTTTTTAAAGTAGTTTAAATACATTTCGACAGCACTATCGGCTTCAACACCCTCGAAACCCATGAAAATGACACCCATGGAGAAAAAATAGATATGCATTGCAGCCGCCACCTTGGATTTACATTTCGACAGCACTATCGGATTCAACACCCACGAAAACCATGAGAATGACACCCATGATGGAAAAATTAATATCTATTGTAGCCGCCATCTTGGATGTACATTTCGACAACCCTATCGGCTTCAATTCTTTGGAAAACCATGAAAACGACACCCATGATGAAAAAATTGATACCTATTGCAGCCGCCATCTTGGATTTACATTTCGACAGCACTATCGGCTTCAACACCCTCGAAAACCATGAAAATGACACCCATGATGAAAAAATTGGTACCTAATTCAGCCGCCATCTTGGATTTACATTTCAACAGAACTATCGGCTTCAACACCCTCGAAAACCATGAAAATGACACCTATGATGAAAAAATTTCTACCTATTGCAGCTGCCACCTTTGATTTACATTTCGATAGCACTATCGGCTTCAGCACCCTCAAAACCCATGAAAATGACACCCATGAAGAAAAAATTGATAACTATTATATCCGGCATCTTGGATTTACATTTTGACAGCACTATCGGCTTCAACACCCTCGAACACCATTAAAATGACACCCATGATGAAAAAATTGATACCTATTGCGGCCGCCATCTTGGATTTACATTTCGACAGCACTATCGGCTTCAACACCCACGAAAACCATGAAAATGACACCCATGATGAAAAAATTGATACCTATTCTAGCCGCCATCTTGGCTTTACATTTCGACAGCACTATCGGCTTCAACACCCTCGAAAACCATGAAAATGACACCCATGATGAAAAAATTTATACCTATTTCAGCCGCCACCTTGGATTTACATTTCGATAGCACTATCGGCTTCAGCACCCTCAAAAACCATGAAAATTACACCAATTATGAAAAAATTGATATCTATTGCAGCCACCATCTTGGATTTACATTTCGACAGCACTATCGGCTTCAACACCCTCGAAAACCATGAAAATGACACCCATGATAAAAAAATTTATACCTATTGCAGCCGCCACCTTGGATTTACATTTCGATAGCACTATCGGCTTCAGCACCCTCAAAAACCATGAAAATTACACCAATTATGAAAAAATTTATACGTATTGCAGCCGCCATCTTGGCTTTACATTTCGACAGCACTATCGGCTTCAACACCCTCGAAAACCATGAAAATGACACCCATGATGAAAAAATTTATACCTATTGCAGCCGCCACCTTGGATTTACATTTCGATAGCACTATCGGCTTCAGCACCCTCAAAAACCATGAAAATTACACCAATTATGAAAAAATTGATATCTATTGCAGCCACCATCTTGGATTTACATTTCGACAGCACTATCGGCTTCAACACCCTCGAAAACCATGAAAATGACACCCATGATGAAAAATTGATACCTATTGCAGCCGCCATCTTGGATTTACATTTCGATAGCACTATCGGCTTCAGCACCCTCGAAAACCATGAAAATGACACCCATGATGAAAAATTGATACCTATTGCGGCCGCCATCTTGGATTTACATTTCGACAGCACTATCGGCTTCAACACCCACGAAAACCATGAAAATGACACCCATGATGAAAAAATTGATACCTATTGCAGCCGCCATCTTGGCTTTACATTTCGACAGCACTATCGGCTTCAACACCCTCGAAAACCATGAAAATGATACCCATGATGAAAAATTGATACCTATTGCAGCCGCCATCTTGGATTTACATTTCGACAGCACTATTGGCTTCAACACCCACGAAAACCATGAAAATGACACCCATGATGAAAAACTTTATACCTATTGCAGCCGCCACCTTTGATTTATATTTCGATAGCACTATCGGCTTCAGCACCCTCAAAAACCATGAAAATGACACCAATGATGAAAAAATTGATATCTTTTGCAGCCGCCATCTTGGATTTACATTTCGACAGCACTATCGGCTTCAACACCCTCGAAAACCATGAAAATGACACCCATGATGAAAAAATTGATACCTATTGCAGCCGCCATCTTGGATTTACATTTCGACAGCACTATCGGCTTCAACACTCACGAAAATCATGAAAATGACACCCATAATGAAAAAAATTATACCTATTGCAGCCGCCATCTTGGATTTACATTTCGACAGCACTATCGGCTTCAACACCCTCTAAAACCATGAAAATGACACCCAAGATGAAAAAATTGAAATCTATTGCAGCCGCCATCTTGGATTTACATTTCGACAGCACTATCGGCTTCAACTAACTATTAACGGTGGTAGAGCCACGCAGCAGTTTTTGCTGTTGCATGTATGGGCCGGCTCGAGCCGGGTTGGTACCGCGACCTCACAGAATACCGGCGTGAAGTAGAAGCTTTGTACGTTTCGTCTGGTGAGTGCAGGTGGCCGGAGGCCCAATTCCCCCCCCCCCCCCCCCCCCCATCAACATGGTAGCGGAATTACACGAAGAACTACCCCAGGAGGGTACCAGCACCCCTGGAGAATCCCTCGCTGAGCATCCACGACCATGTTATGCCGATCCTGAGCGTGGGTGCTCAGGCTGCCCCGCGTATTCTGAGGGGGGGGGGCAAAATTCCGCTCAAAAGCATTACTGCTAGGGGCAAACTGAGCAAGAACACCAAGGCGACCCCTGCCACGCTATCCGTGAATTTCTGCAACATCAGGGGACTTCACTCTAAACTAAACGCCGTCCACTACCATCTCGAGACGGCGAAGCCGGCCTTGCTCTTTCTGACCGAGACGCAGGTTTCCTCTCCGGCTGATATTTCGTATCTCTCCTGCCCGGGGTACAAATTGGAGCACTCCTTTGTGCCTCGGGCTGGAGTTTGCGTGTATGTCAGAGAGGACATCTGTTCTCGACGCCTCGGCAGTCTTGAAGGTTCGGACCTGTCCATCCTTTGGCTACGCGTAGACAGCGACGACCATCCGCGCGTCTACGGGTGCCTCTATAGGTCCCATAGCGGTAATGCCGAAACAGACCGACTCATCGACCACGTCCAAATGGCTACAGATTTCTTGCTACAACAGGTCCCATCCGCAGAGATCGTGATCCTTGGCGATTTTAACGCCCACCATGCCGAATGGCTCGGTTCACGTCTAACCGATCATGCGGGGAGATCTGTTTATGACTTTGCCTTGGCATATGGTCTGACACAACTGGTTACTTCGCCTACGCGGATTCCAGATGTGGAGGATCATACACCTTCCCTGTTGGACCTTCTGCTGACCTCTCATCCGGACGGATATCTGGTTTCCGTCGATGCCCCTCTCGGCTCTTCGGACCATTGTCTGATCCGGAGTGTGGTGCCACTCACGCTCCCTTCGCGGTTGCGTTCTGCAGGTTGCCGCCGTGTTTGGCATTACAGGTCGGCGGATTGGGACGGAATGCGGTCCTTCTTTGCATCCTACCCATGGGGGCGGGTTTGCTTCTCGCCGGATGATCCCAGCGCTGTTGCTGACTCTGTCACTGATGTGGTGCTACAGGGAATGGAACTATTTATTCCATCATCTGTGGTACCCATCGGAGGCAGATCTCAGCCTTGGTTTGGTCGCTCCTGTAAGACTGCATTACGCAGTAAGCAGGAGTGTTATCAAGCCTGGGCTGCGGCTTCGGCGACTCGGGATGTAAATACCAGCACACTTAAAAAGAAGTATAACTTCGCCTCCAGGTTCTTCAAAAGAGTTATTGCCAAGGCAAAGTCAGAGCACATAGGCAGAATTGGCGAGAAACTAGTTCGCCTTCCTTCGGGAACCCGTGCATTCTGGTCTCTCGCCAAGGCTGTCCAAGGGAATTTCTGTAAGCCATCACTACCATCTCTGCACAGGGAGGATGACTCACTGGCCCATGGCGCAAAAGACAAAGCCGACCTTTTAGGCTCCCTTTTTGCGTCCAACTCGACTCTTGATGACGGGAGGAAAACACCGCCGACCATCCCGCGGTGTGAGTGCTCCATGCCGGATGTGCTGTTCTCACAGCGCTCGGTTCGCAAAGCACTGCTCTCCCTGGACATCCAGAAGTCGAGTGGGCCTGACGGAATCCCCCCAATTGTGCTGAGGACGTGTGCTCCGCAGTTGGCACCGGTCCTAACGCGTCTTTTCCGGTACTCCTACTCCCAAGGCGTAGTCCCGAATTCATGGAAGACAGCTTTTGTCCACCCGATCCCTAAAAAAGGCGACCGCTCAGACCCATCCAACTATAGGCCTATCGCGATCACCTCCTTGTTCTCCAAAATAATGGAATCCATTATTAACTGCCAGCTCATCCGGTACCTTGAGGATCACCAGCTGATTAGTGACCGCCAATACGGTTTTCGTCGGGGTCGATCAGCTGGTGATCTTCTGGTCTACCTGACCCATAGATGGGCGGAGGCAGTAGAGTCCAAGGGGGAGGCGTTGGCCGTTAGTCTGGACATTGCGAAGGCCTTCGATCGGGTTTGGCACAAAGCGCTTCTTTCGAAGCTCCCTTCCTATGGGCTTCCCGAGAAATTGTGCAATTGGATCACCAGCTTCCTTGTAGATCGGAGCATCAAGGTCGTTGTAGACGGTGCATGCTCTGACTACAAGCCTATTAACGCTGGTGTTCCACAAGGCTGTGTGCTATCACCAACGCTGTTTCTTCTGCATATCAATGATATGTTGCTAACTGGTAACATTCATTGCTATGCGGATGACAGCACTGGTGATGCTCTATACACCGGCCGTGCCAATATTTCTCGGGAAAACGTCGCTGAGTACCGGAACAAACTTGTGTCTGAAGTCGAGTCTTTGCTGAACAAAGTCTCGGATTGGGGGCGACTAAATCTAGTCCAATTTAATCCTCAAAAGACACAATTTTGCGCGTTTACCGCTAAAAAGAACCCCTTTGTCGTATCTCCTCAGTTTCAAGGCACTCCCCTTCTTGCCTCAGCCAGTATCGGTATCCTCGGAGTCGACATATCGAGTGACGTGCAGTTTCGTGGTCACTTGGAAGGGAAGGCCAAATTGGCCTCTAAAAAGCTTGGCGTGCTCAGCAGAGCGGGACAGTATTTCATGCCGGCACACCGCCTGCTACTTTACAAGGCGCAAGTTCGGCCTCACATGGAATACTGTTCCCATCTCTGGGCAGGGGCTCCCCAGTGCCAGCTCCTTCCACTTGACCGCATCCAACGCAGAGCGGCTCGAATTGTCGACGACCGAGCCCTTTCCGATCGGCTCGATTCATTGGCACTGCGAAGAGATGTTGCATCCCTTTGCATTTTCTTTCGCATCTACCATGGGGAGTGCTCTGAGGAATTGTTCGGATTAATCCCAGCCGCCAAATTTCACGAACGCACATCGCGGCAGAACTCCCGATACCATCCACACCATCTGGATGATTGGCGGTCCACCACTGTGCGATTTAGAAGATGTTTTCTTCTTCGCACGACCTCCTTGTGGAATCGCTTACCATCAGCGATTTTTCCGGACCGATACGACTTAGGGACCTTCAAGAAAAGAGCGTACTCCTTTTTAAAAGGCCGGCAACGCATCTGCGATTCCCCTGGTGTTGCAGTTGTTCATGGGCGGCGGTAGTCACTTACCATCAGGTGAGCCGCATGCTCGTTTGCCCCCTCTCCTATAAAATAAAAAAACACTCTCGAAAACTATGAAAAGGACACCCATGATGAAAAAATTGGTATCTCATTTAGTCGCCATCTTGGATTTACATTTCGACAGCACTATCGGATTCAATACCCTCGAAAAACATGAAAATAGCACCCATGATGAACACATTTATACCATTGCAGCCGCCACCTTGGATTTACATTTCGACAGCACTATCGGCTTCAGCACCCTCGAAAACCATGAAAATGACACCCATGATGAAAAAATTGATACTTATTGCGGTCGCCATCTTGGATTTACATTTCGACAGCACTATCGGCTTCAACACCCACGAAAACCATGAAAATGACACCCATGACAAAAAAATTGATACTACCTTACTTTTAGTACGTACTACTATTATTTATTCTGTGCTTTTAAAATATTGTGATAAAAAAATCTCTTATTATTATTATAATCAAGCATTTAAGAAATTTGGTTATTCGAATATTGAGTATTTTTACATTTTACGATCTTTTTGAGCCGCTGCAAACAACCGAAACAATGTCCACTCACGACGGCGACTGACGCCGATACCCCAAAATATAGTATATTATCTATGAACGCCGAACTGAGTAAACTACTCTGTGGCTGTAGTTCCCCATTTACAGAAATAATTTACATACAAGGCTACCAAATCAACGAAAGTTTCGCCATTTTGGAGCCGAAAAAAATTAATTATAGCTAAACAAAATAAAATTACACTGCCATTTACATTCAGTGGCTTCCCACGTGATAGATGAAGAGATTAAAAAATAGATTGAGTTAAACAATTGATATTTTCAAAAGTTTTCGTGTTTACAAGCCTTGGGGACATGATAAATCCACACCATAAGCCACTAAAACCCCTTTTTTATTTAAAAATAGCAATTAATCGATTTAAAAAAGAATTATTAATAAATTCAACAATCATTTATCTTTCTAACAATGTGCTTTTGCATACCTTAAGCGAAAGCGCAAGGTATGTTCTACTATCGCCTAAAAGTAAGATTCCAACGTTTTATCGAATAAAATCGTATCTAGCAATCATATTTATATTATTTATATGTATAATATGATTACTGGATACTATTTCATGCGACAAAACGTTGGAATCTCGATTTTTAGGCGTTAGTAGAACATACCCACGCGCTTTGCGCTCGGCATGCAATAATTAAAGGCTTATTATATATTATTCAAGTATTTAAAAAATTTGAGAGTACAGTTTAACAGTAGCTATTGAACAGCCGGTGGAAATTGAACTCTGCTTTGATCGCGTACAATGATGAACGAATTTTTTTAGGCGAGACCACCACATCATGATTATCTAATTTCTTTTAAAAATATTATGTTATATTTATACCGACAATTATTATTATTTAAAATTCATCGTGGAAACAAGCGTTTTATGACTTTCAACAGCAAAATTTTCAATTTTTTGGACCTTAAAATACCCTCTTACATTAAAGCTCTCAGAGGTTTATATATAAAACCTCTTTGAAAGCTATAGATATCTAAGGTAGCACAGCATACAAATCAAAATACTCTGTCTAGCGTGCGAGTTTTATCTGTAGAAAAATAAATACATACATAATTAGTTCTATAACAATAGTTTACAAATCGTACCTACCTATCTATAAACTTTGTGGTATTTGAGTCGTGTGTTGTATTTGATATACCTATTGAGTAGGTTGGTACTTACTTAGTTTTTATAATCTTTGAACTTTATCACATCTAAATAATTAATAAATAATAACACCGAATAGTCAATACAGACCGCTTTAAGTCTGTAATAATCAATCAACGTTGTAATAATACATCAAGTGATACTTATCATCATGATTTATATTCGTTAGACGATTATTCTGTTAATTAGCCCGTGGGGCGCAAAATTTTAGAGTTTCATCAGAAATTCCATTAATCATTTTGAGTTACAAAACCGTTATTTAAATGTTCCTTTAGAGAAAAGCTTAGTATTTCGTTGTACAAAAGGTCGTTAACGTTACAGCCTATTAAAGTCCACTTCTAAACATAAGCCTCCCCCACATATAGGCACGGCCTAAGAAGAACATACAGTCAGTTATCGCGTTTGAAGTTGTCGAAAAGCCGGCATAATCAATAAATTGCTAGGGTTGTCAAGATGAGAAATAATAAAAAAATACAAAACTGATATTATTTTATTTCACAATAAACAAATTAATGTGTAAGTGGAAACTGATGAAACTAATTCCTTATGTTTAAATGAGGATGAACCAATTTTTTTACCGCACATGTAGTGTGAACCATTTTAATTCCGTGACAGGACAACCCTAGCGGACAGTTCCTGAGCTACTAACAGCCGCTCGGGAACTTTCCGCCCGCGTCTCGCACCGCACTGTAACGCACGATTGCCCCGTCTAGACTCTAGACACCTTCGATGATGGACTGTTAGTAGTAGTTAGACTGTGTCATAGGCGGAAAATTTGCCATAGTTGCCACGGTTGGCAAGCGGGACGTTTTTAGTCACGAAAACGCTGCTACCCATCTCCTAATTTGTTTCCCTCTGTCGCCTTTTACGCCACCCACGGGATGATATGGGGTAGTGGATATTATTACACCGCCAGTACACGGTAAGATGATTTTGGTCGTTCCAAATTACGTAATATCGCGACAATTCAAATTCAAATTCTTTATTCCCTAACTTAATCTATTACATCAAATTGTGGTTGGAGCTTCCTTTTAAGCAAAGGATTTGCTTGTACTAGCAAGCACCGCTCTTCCAAACAATGGGTATATAACATTAAGTTGAGGTAAAGACTAATAGAAAGTTAGTTATTAAACTATAAAAGTATAATAAAAACTACAAACAATGAATTAGGCTTACAAATATGGGGCTTGTGTGTGTGTGTGTGTGTGTGTGTGTGTGTGTGTGTGTGATGGTGTGTGTGTGTGTGTGTGTTGTGTTTGTGCGTGCGCGCGCGCGCGTGCATATATATGTGTGTGTGTGTGTGTGTGTGTGTGTTTGCGCGTGCGTGTATGCTATGTGTGTGTGCATATGGGTGCATGTATGGTTCATGGTGCATGTATGTATGGAATATGTATCTTTGTGGATTATATATTATAGTGTGGAATATTAGTATATATAATAGTATATATATAGAATAATAGTGGGTTTGTTGGTTTGTTAGCCCTACGACTGTGCCTTGGGATCGGAAGTTATCATTGTTCAATGAATAACTTTCTCTAACTGTCACCAAAAGTTGCATAGCACTCAGTTGCGCTTATGGGTTTATATATATATATATATATATATATATATATATATATATATATATATATATATATATATATATATATATAAAATTATTATAAAATATTACACTTAGAATAATTTTATTCAATAACAATAACAATAATAATTTAAATCAAATATTAATACTTCTCATTATACTATTCTATTCCTCCATAATTACCTTTTTTATTTGTTCTCCTTTCTTATTTCCTCTACAACACGAGATAGTGGATTACGCCACCATCCTATGGCATCTTATATACTATTTCATCAAAATCTATGAGAAATTCGGTTCTTTCTGATCTGTGATTCAGTTCTTTGCAATAGCATTACAACAAAATTTTATGTTTTACAAAATGTTTAACAAAGAAATATTAAATTTATAAAAGAAACTCTTTTATTCTAGCGTATAAATCGAGAGATCTATAAATGTTCCTAGTGCGCTATTGATTTTTTCTTTTATGAAAATGTGTATGATTTAGTAATAATAGTGTTTAAAAACAAAAAAAAGAGAAAAGAACAAATTTATATATTCATAAAATATAAATAATGTCTTAAAACTATGCCTAGGGGGCAAACTAGCATACGTCTCACCTGATGGTAAGTGACTACCGCCGTCCAGGAACAACTGCAACACCCGGGGAATTACAGATGTGTTGCCAGCCTTTTAAAAGTGAGTAGGCTCTTTTTTTGAAGGTCCCTAACTCATATCGGTCCGGAAAATCACTGATGGTAGTCGATTCCATAAGTAACTTGTGGAGAAAGAAAATTTCTTGTAAATCGCACAGTAATTGACAACCAAAGATCCAAATTCAAGTCCAGGTTCGAAGAAAAATTTGAAAAACCGAAATCGGTAGAACGACCTAAATTTGTGGACCTTTTTTACTTGGAAGAGCTATACTGCAGATATATTACTGGTATAGTTGTAGGGTCGGCTCGACCAGGAAAGGACCACGCGCTCACAGAATACCAGCGTAAAATAGCAGCTTAACGCTTATGTGTTTCGTATCGTAAGTTTAGAGAACCGGAGACTCTTTTTACTGGAAATGAGGCATTCCATCTTAGTCCTCACGGGTGACAAGGATAGATTTAGATGTAACTACTTACCATCAGATGGACTGTGTGCTCGTTTGCCACCCTTATCCTATAAAAAAACCTGCTTGTACTTAGTAATACTGATTTTATTTTTAATGGTACTTCAACAGTTGTGGCAACTAAAAAAAACTCTAAAAGGTACAAAAAACAACTTGTAATTGAAATATCTTCTAGTAAAAGAATCTGAAAGATAGAACACTTGGGAAATGTAGTCACGTAGCAGGAAAATTTGATTACCTTGCAATATTCTTACGGGAACTTGTCTCACAAATTGAATAATTTATCAAACTTTTTGACGTAACTTCTCTTATAGAGTTTCATCACTAACGCTTTTACAGTTCTGATAATGTCACAGTAAAATAAAACATTTACAATAAATTGAAGTAATTAAGGTTAAGTCGAAAGAATTAAACATGAAAAATTTAATTAAAACTGTTTTGGAGTTGACATCTTGTTCTCGAGATATGCGAGACGAAGAAAGTTCACTAAGTAACGAATGTTATTCCGAAATTCAAAACAAAAATATTATTCTTCGTACAGACAGATGATAAATAACATGTTAATGTGAAAGGAGCATTTCATCAGTGTGGACGCAGTGCGTGCACGAACCGAACCTACTCGCATCTGTTTCCGGCGTGAGCGTGATAATAAGTGTCAGTCTGCTGAGAACACGCGAAGAGAATGGAGTGTCTTAATAACACCGAAGACCTCGACATTGGTGGCGTACAGTGTTGCACAGGCAAAGAGCTGGTGCAGAATTAATGACTTACATGAGATTTCGTGATACGTGTTCAGTTCGTGTTCATCCGCGTCTCAACACAATCTGTCCGCACTGGCGCTCTGCGCGCCCCTTTGTATTTTCACAGGGATCGCTTTGCGCGTGAGTTGAAATCATGAAGCAAATACAAAGAGGAGGTATTGTAATTAGATTTCACTATGTAACAACGCGTGACAATTTGCGGGCTGAGGGAACGTTAAGCCCCGCCCACTTAACACTATCTACAGCTACCGATAAATAGTAAAACTACTCGAATCGTTCCATATCGATGTTGCAATATAGTTTAGTTACCTTGACGATAGATGGTGGCCTGTTCACAAGATGATTATAAACTACAAAAATTATATTTTGGCGATTAAAATTTCTTTATGTCTGAATGCAAAACAAATTTCAGCATCTTCGTATGATTATTTTACCAATACTGAGCTCTACGTACCTTTATATTTTTAGTTCACACGACACAAAGTGTCGCCATTTAGTGTCGAATATACTTAATTGTATTTGAAAGCCCACGCGAAGAGATTTTTCTAGAACTATTTTAATAAATTAGGTGTAAAATTACCTACAAATGAAATGTGATGCCATCCATAGCATCAGAGCATCTATCTGAGTGGTTTTTACACGATAAAGCACAACACTTCATCCTTTTCTTCTTAATAATAAGAAAATACACCGATTTACGATTTTCAACACATAAGCGCACAGGACGAATGCTGACAGTATACTAACTAAAGCCACGCCTACTATGATGACGTCAGGACCTACTTAGAATCACAGTGCACAGTTGCTTATGCCGTCTCCTCTTTTTATTTGCTTCATGGTTGAAATGCTCGGAGCGTACGCATGAAATGCACGGTTCGTGCCCGCAAAGGCGTCGAAGCTATGAAAATTTGTTATAAAGTGTGTTACATTGCATGATACATTGCGCTAATGTTAACGGTAAATTCTTTCATTTCATGTTACGTTGCGTAAGTCTTTACGTGGCATGAATTGTATGACTAAATATAAAATTAAAAAATGTCTTAACACCTTCTTGTAGAACAGTGTATAGGTATGAAAATTTTATCCCACTTCCCGCGATTGCCAAAGGAATTAGTACTTTAGCTAAAAATTAATTTACAAAATTTTTAGAAAAAACAACATACTTTCAACCTGAAAGATGTCTAGACTGACACTGGCGGCTTACCGAAGAGGCCCCAAGCGATTGAACTGTTTCATTTCGTTTTATTTTCTTCATAAGGTAAAAAAAACATGTGTAGAGTTCACACTCGGTAGAAGTGAAACCTTCAAATGAAATAAAGTATAATAGAAAAACATTTCACAGCAAATTATTTATATAATTTGAGTTTTCAACCACAAGTGCGGATAAGATAAAAGTTTAATTTTATAATAAATAAATGTTACAATCCTTATTTTAGACATGTATAGCTTGAATTTTAGAGTAAATCAAAAGAAAAGTTCTCATCGGGTGGCTAGGCTTCGTTCGCGCGCCGAGCTGAATGCTGAATTATTTGAATTTTTCATTATCTCTTAAACTATGCGTCCAAATAACATGCTATAAAGAGTAAAGTTTATCTTCATAATATTTTCTTGAAGATGACCTTTCGTTCGTAAGGATTAACATGTCGTGCCTATTGATAACGCCAATAAATCACTTTTTAATTTTCAAATTTTTTTGTCACAACATACCTAATTGTGGCTTTTGTATAAGAAATACGCCTACGGTATTGCGGAGACGGAGGAAAGAGCTATATTTTTGTAGAACTTTTCATTTACTCATCACTAACCATTACGCCAGCGCACGCGGATAAATCAGTTTGAAAGCGCTTTTTCTTCCGACTTGCTTAACAAAAATTAATATTTAAGATTAGCTGAGAGACGTAGCCTAATTCTGGATAGCCTATACTATTTCTCATGAATGAGGCTAGCATATACAAAAAGAATTTATCAAATCAGACTGGTACATAGGCTGCACTAAAATTATCGGGAATGGAATATTTCCACTGTTCCTGTCATATTAAAATCTTTTTAATTGAAAACTCCTTGGTTTTAAAAATCGAATACCATTTATTTATTTAAAAAAGATTTTCGTATAATTAATAGAATCAGGCGTTACTTTGTGGAAATCCATTATATAAAAGCTTTTAGAAAAATTTACTTCGCAAATATCCGCGTTATAAAATAAAATGATGTGTCTTACCTAATATGAAGAGCACCTCCCGCCCTCCCTCAAATGCGTGCACTATCCCCGTCACCTTAGTCTCTTAGGTGATATGGCTAAGTGTCTTAGGTGATGTAGACTCTACGGTGGCTAACCGCTAAATGTCTTAGCGGTTAGCCACCGTAGAGTCTATATCACCTGAGGATGCCTCGTGTAGAGGCGAAACACGTGTCGTATTATCGTCAGTGGTGTGTCTTGCCTAGTGTAGTAGTGTTGGGAGTAGCGGTGCTGGGATTAGTGGTGACGGGGATAGTGCACGCAATTGAGGGAGGGCGGGAGGTGCTCTTCATACTAGGCAAGACACATCATTTTATTTTATAACGTGGATATTTGCGAAGTAAATTTTTCTAAAAGCTTTTTTTTTAAAGATTCTCGGTCTTGTCACAAGGTTTTGTCAAACTTGTTTAGTCGTTGAGAAAATGGAATTGACTCGAGAAAATTCAAGAGTGATGATTTATTATGACTTTCGAAGTGGTTTAACACAAAAGCAGTGTGTTGACCGGATGATTTCTGCAATTGGTGATGAAGCCCCATCCAAAACTACAATTTATCGCTGATTTGCAGAATTTCAACGTGGACGTGTCAAGCTCAGTGATGATCCTCGTCAATGTCGTCTAAAAACTACAGTCACCCAAGAAAACGTTGATGCTGTGCGTAAACTGATTGAGGAAGATCGACATGTGACATACCGCGAAATTTAGGCAATTTTAGACATTAGCATGAGTCAAATACAAATAATCTTGCACAAACAATTAGGTGTAAAAAAGTTGTTTTCCCGATGGATACCGCATTCGCTCTGTGAAGAGCAAAAAGCGGCTCGCGTTACTTGGTGCGTCAGAACTCTCGAAAGATTCCACGCAGGATCCTCAAATGCTGTATACAACATCGTATCAGGTGACGAATCCTGGATATATGCGTACGAACCCGAAACAAAAAACCAGTCACGAGTTTGGGTGTTCGAAAATGAGTTAAAGCCAACAAAAATTGTTCGTTCACGGAGTGTTGCAAAAAAATGGTGGCCACGTTTGTCTCCAAAACCGGCCATGTTACGACTATTCCTCTTGAGGGATAAAGAACGGTTAATGCAGAATGGTATGCTAGCATTTGTTTGCCACAGGTCGTTTTTGAACTCCGTAAAGAGAACGCCGCATCATCCTCCATCACGACAATGCGAGTTCTCACACCACACACAGAACAAAAGAGTTTTTAGAGCAAGAAAACATAGAATTATTAGACCATTCGCCATACAGCCCTGACCTAAGCCCTAATGATTTCTATACTTTCCCTAAAATAAAGAATAAATTGCGTGGACAGAGATTTTCATCACCTGAAGAAGCTGTGGACGCCTACAAAACGGCCATTTTGGAGAACCCAACTTCCGAATGGAATGGTTGCTTCAATGATTGGTTTCATCGTATGGAAAAATGTGTCAAATTTTGCGGAGAATACTTCGAAAAGCAATAAATACATTTTTAAATAGTAATGTTGTGTCACTTCCTTGATTCCCGAAATTTTCAGTGCCGTAGTGCCAGAGATTAGCGTGTTTAAACAAACTAAAAACCTCTTCCGCTTATTATATTAGTATATAGATTCTATCTCATTTTCTACTATAGATTTATATATTTGTCTCTTTTTAGTGTAGCTTTTTCGATTCATTGAGTTTCAAATCACAGCGATGCTAAAGAAGTTTTCACTTCAAAAAAAACCTATTTATAAAATGTATTCTTAACAACCTAAAATAACCTGATTTATAAGTATTACAAGACTTCGCATATCTTTTTCAAACATTTTTTCCGTATGTTAAGTTTTCATAAAATTTATTTGTTTTTGCTCAATAATTACCTACATTTAGGTAGATTTACAGAGGTTCAAAAAAGTTAAAAAGAACTGCAACGTTGCCTTATCAACGTCCATGCACATTTGTTCTCCATTGTCTACCTATTTCAAGCGTACAATATTGAATGTAAAATACATTTATTAAATTATTTATATGCCAAACAAGTATATGTACATGTTCAACCAATAATGTCACTATAATTAGGTTTTTTAATAGAATAAGGGTGACAAACGAGCACACAGTACACCTGATAGTAAGTGTATGCTTTGGCCCATGGACATACATTTTATTCTCGATTAAAAATCAAAATGCAGATATCATCCTTGAGGACTGAGATGAAATGGCTCGTTTCCAGTAAAAAAGGGTGTCCGGTTCTTTACACTCACTATATGAAACACAAGCAGCAAGAAATAGCAGCATTAAGCTGCTATTTTAAGTATTCTGTGAGAGCGTGGTCTTACCCCGGTCGAGCCAACCCATTCATGCAAAAACTATAATATCTCTGCAAGTGAAATTCTTACAATATATTACGTCAGTTTAACAAGCGTCCCCAGTCCGTACATTCGGTTAGAATCTACTAGTTAGTCTGTGGTCCGTACGTAAATCGCAGACACGCCGATCACCGCAATATATTTTACATTTATATTTATGAAAAAAATATATCACAAAAATAATAATGGCAAAATCAGATCCTAAAGAGCACGTTTGAATACATTATATAATTTTTATTATCATAAATAATTTTCATTTTGAATAAAACTCAAAAATTTATCATAAAAACGAAGTTCGAAAAACATGACTAAATTTGTAAAAATTAATTTAATAAGGGTGACGTTTGGATTAGCTAACCTTAACAGTTCTGGTTTCTGTGATGTTAGTGCTGTTAGTCTATGCGGCTCTTATAGCTTCATCGGACTACCAGCCTTAACGGTATTCGAAAGATTAGTTCACGTACAGTCAGCGTCAGATATAAGAAAGCAGTCAAGGTGTTCAAATATTTTAATACAGCCAAAGTGATCATTAATATTCAACCACACATAGTAGCCAAATTATTGATAAATTCAATATTTCTCAAATATATCGAAATACATTGTTACGGTCCACAGCTGCCCCTGCAAAGATGAGCGGAAGCTTCAACGGCCAGCCGCGGGTTCGAGCCCGAATGGCCATATGGAAAAATGTCCTATCATACTAAACTGTATGGAGAAGGCTAGAAAAATATAGTACGTACCTGTATCCGAATTTAAGACCGCCCCAAGGCTCGGTCAGGCCGTAGGTGGGTGTAAGATGCATGGAGAGTAGTGTTTTGTGATGTGTATGTGTCTGAGGCATAGCCCAGCTGAGGTGACCGGCAGCGGCCAATTTCCATGCAGCCCCACAATGCTACATCACTCCCGCAGGCTTCCCCGCTGGACCATTTCTTTCTTCATGTCACTATTTCAGTCTATTAACTTCATTGTACATTTAACTAACTTAAACTCGCCTAATTCCACATTCATCGTAGAATCGAACACGTGATACCCGACACAGTAACGGACAGTAGTTCAAAGTTCAACATTCTATGTCCCGGATTCATTTATCACCAAATTACGAATAGTGAACTAACGCGATCTCTTCATGAGTCACACGGTTTAGCGTTACAAACACAACTAAATTCCTTCGTTCGATATCAAATACTACGCCGCGATAAGAATTCAAAATACGCCTCGTTGACACGTAAAACTAACAAAACTGTCAACACACAAAAAAGGGCACTTAACGCGACGGCACAATTACATTCAAAGAAGTTACTTTAATCAGTCAAACACAATACAAGCCTCTTGTCAAGAACTTAAGCCCTAGACAACCTAAAACGAGGCGGTTTTCACGAAACACAATTACGTAGCGAAGTCACACGCACTAAATCTAACAATCTAGACCGCACTCCGGTCGCGCGAAACTTCTGCAGCGATAACCGAGATACGCGGATTATCCGCACCGCTGCCAGCGAGCTACTGCTGACTCAACCCAGCGGCCGGTAGCAACTGACTCCCTCAACCGCTAACTCGTCTAACCGGTTATGGACGCGCCGCATCGAGCCGAGCGCCCTCTGGTGTCAAATCTTGAAACCAGCGTTTGGGTGCGAACACACTTACAACATCAAATGTATGAGTTCATTTAAACCGTTCAAAATTATAGTAACAAACAGCCAATATATTAAAAAATGTAAAACACTCCAGAAAAAGAAATTTTATATCGATATTATACCGAGTTTAAATTCTCTTTTTATTTCGAGTCTTTTTGCAAAAAAAAAAACAAAACAAATTAATTATCGCATCAAAATTTTTACAATAATAAGTATAAAATAATATATGATTTTTATTTTTATACTATTCCACGCAAATAAAGCACGGGGAAGCTACAACTTACAAGGCTGAGATAAAATATGAATATGAATAAGTAAAAATGTGTAAG
This sequence comes from Parnassius mnemosyne, assembly GCA_963668995.1. Lineage (NCBI taxonomy): Eukaryota > Metazoa > Arthropoda > Insecta > Lepidoptera > Papilionidae > Parnassius > Parnassius mnemosyne. The sequence goes on along the minus strand of CAVLGL010000035.1, from coordinate 16,846,096 downwards.
TCCGAGGCTGCCATGAATACAAACGATAGTGGGCCCCAGACATGTTTCATCGTACTTATAGCCGAGAAGAGTTTTGAGAGAGAAGGATGGTGTTAATGAAAACTATGGGAAATTAAAATATTGTTATGTTAGAAGATTTTAATGCAAGTGTTAGGGTGAAGACCTCTGGTTATGAGAGGATATTGGGAAAGCTTGGTGATGAAAGTGTAAATAAGAATGGTGAAAGCCTCCTCACTGTATGTGTGGAATAGAATCTTTTTGTGATGAACACTTTTTTCTGTTATAAGAAGATCACATTTATATGTGGGAAAAAGGTGATGATAGTAGCATGATAGAATTCATAATTGTGGATGTAAGAATGAGGAGCGCAGTAGTAAATGCAAGGATTTACCGGGGGTCCTACGTAGGGACGGATCATTACTTAATGTTATGCCGCATGGTCTATTCACATGTTGTCGGCATCGGACATCTGTTTTTACTACTGCGATACAGCGTATAAGAATAGAAAGATTACAGGATGAAGGTTTGAAAGAAAAGTATAAATGTAGATTAAGGGAAAATATTAGTGGTTTGCCTGAATTGTGTATAAATGATTTAGACTTGGAGACTCTGAGGGATAATGTAAAGAAAGGTTTGGTAATTGCAACAACCGAAGTATGTAGTATATCTCTTAAAAGTAAGAGAACTAGTGAAAGGGAAAATAATACGTAATGGTGGGATGATGAGGTACGAGTGGAAGTTGAAGCAAAGAAGAGAGCATGACTAGATTTACTAGCAACCAAAGCTGGTAATTCCGGCAGTATGAATGATGAGATTGGACGACAAATGTCAGTCTTTAGACGTCTTAATAAGAGAGTAAAAGAAGTAAAAGAAAAAGCAAGAAAGAACGGGTAAGAATGATACAAGAATATCTGATAACTTCCAGGCTAGAAACTCGTAAGAACTGCCAGAGGAAATTCAAAACAGCCTAGAATGAATGCTATACGAGACGACAATTGTTGTATGCTGAATGACTAAGTTTCGATTTTAAAAAGATGGAAATACTTCGAAAGCTTGTTTATGAGTGAAGAGAAGTTTGAATTAAGTGAACTAGAAACTCCAAAAGAAGTAGAAAAAGGTAGGGAGATAAGTATATATGAAATAATAAAGCAATTAAAAGCATGAAAGCAGGTAAGGCAGCCGGATATGATAGGTTATCACTCGAAATGCTAAGGGCTAGAGAAGAAGTGGTGGCAGGCCTGCTCTACACCTTTTTTAATTTATGTTGGGAACTGAAGCGGGTACCAAAAGACTGGTGCAAAGTCGTCATAGTACCAATATATAAGGGAAAAGATTCAAAACAGACTGTAAAAACTACAGAGGTATCAGCCTACTTACCATTATGGATAAACTGTATACTAATGTGTTAAATTAAAGAGTTATGAAAGAAACTAATCGAAAAATTTGAGATGTCCAAGCTAGATTTAGAAGGGGAATGAGGTGTACGGATTTTCTAGCGCATGATCGCGTAGAAATTTTTGGCCAAATACCAGAAAGTTTTTTGCTTAGGCTTGGAAAAGGCTTATTACAGAGTGGACAGGGATGTATTATGGCAAACACTAAACAAATTTGGGTTGAGCGCTGCGTTGATACAGGAATTAAGATCTACTTGTGTCAAAATCAACGGGGCCTACTTGGACTGATTTGGCATCCATAAAGGTGTCAGACAGGGCTGTGTAGGTTACCCGTAATTCTTCAATCTATTTATGGACAGTTTTTTGGAAACTTTGAAAGTTGAAGACATTCTTCAACTTTTAAAGAGGGTTTCTTCGGTTGAGAACGGGTGAGTTAACTATCAAATCCCATCTGTACACCGATGATTAAGTAAACTTTGCGTCGTCGGCGGCAGAATTGCAAATGTTGGTTACATTCATGAACAGGGCATTAAAAGAAAGGGGAATGAAAGTGAACGCAAGTAAAACGAAAGTGATGGTTTTTAAAAGAGAAGAAACTAAAACGATATGTGAAATACGAATAGAATGGGAGTTGGTTGAGCAAGTGGATGAGTTTGCGTATTTGGGGTGTGTACTTAGCATGGATGATAGATATGATAAGGATATAGAACGACGAGTGAACATAGGAAGCAGAATAAGTGGAGCTTTACACTCTATTGTGGGAAGTCAGAATGTGTCAAAAAAGGCACTGTTTTAGTCCCTACTTTAATGTATGTTAGTTAAAGTTGGATGTGGCAGAAGAAGCACGAGAGTAGAATAAATACTGTAGAAATGCGGTCATTAAGGATTATGTTAGGAATTAATCTGAATAACAGAGTGAGAAATAGTGTGATAAGAGAAAAATGTGGTTTGCTAGATGATATTGTTACCAGGATTAAGAAAGGTATGTTTCGGTAGTTTGGTATTGTAGAAAGAATGAACTAGAAAAGACAAAGCAATTATATGTTGTAGAAGTGAAAGGCAAAGTCGGGAAGGGACTCCCTATATGAAAGTTTATCGACCAAATTAGCGACAAATTACCCTTAACCGACGAACATGTATGCGTAAGTATATAGATGTAATTGAGGCGAAAGAAGTGTGTCAGGATCGTGCCAAATGAAATTACGTAGACTCTGTCTACCCCTCTGGGTTACAGGCGTGAGTGTTTATGTATGTATGTATTTATCTAAAGTTAAATTTACAGGTTATATACGCGACACAGTTGGGCACAGGCATCTTCTCATTTCTGAGATGGTTATATGGAACGTATATTTTTATAATTGTCTGACGCATTACTCCAACGCGAGTGTGTGGCCTTCACATGTCTCGAAAAAAAAAATATACCGCAACAAACTATATGGAACTCCACGTGATATCTTCCTACTTGACATCCATGATCCTATGCTTATAGCCTTTCATATGACATGATAAAGAGGCATTTTAGGATAATATTTATTCTTCTCTTCATGCAGGCCCAGTAGGTGGCTTCAACATAATCCAAGCAATAAATATATGTTTCTTATAATTAAAAATGGTAAAGAGAATAAAATTACAATTTTATAAAGAAACATATTTGGATGTATGTTCAATTACAAAACACAGGGGAAAATACGGAACGAAATATGTGCCTTCATCATTATCATTTTCCAAAACGTTCATTTCTTATATGTCTTTTTGTGAAAAGGATTTGTAAAGCCGGTAATTGTATAGATACATTCAATGTTTTATTTAATTAAAAAAAATAGCTTCAATGGATAGTGCTTGAAGCCAAATGCAGAGTGCAACGTTTTTATTTATGTAGGGAACATTCACTAGGGTGCATTAAAAATTCTATTATTCTAAGACGGACCTCCGCAATCCACTTTTCGCCCCTCCGGGAGACAGGACGTGACGGGTGGCGAACCTCGTCGCCGGGTTTTCTCCCGGAGATTCTTCGCACCCCTGCCCCATTAAAGGGGCGCCGGGAACTCGGGGCCATTTCTTTTTCTACTTGGCTCATGGTGCGAACTAAGGGGTGGTAGACTTTACGGCGCTACCATACGGCGAGGAGCCGAGTCTATCCTTTCGGCTTTGTCACTCGTTTAGCACCACCTGGGGGACACGTGTAGGGTGGGCCTAGGGTTGAAGTGGTCGAAGCCTACGGACTCATCCCCAGTATGACAAAGTAAGAAATAGTGTGATAAGAGAAAAGTGTGGATTGCAAGATGACGTTGTGACCAGGATTAAAAAAGGAATGCTTCGGTGGTTTGGTCATGTAGAATGAATGAACGAGGAAAAAGTGACAAAGCAAATTTATGTTTCAGAAGTGAGCGGCAGAGTCGGGACGAAGTCGGAACGCCCTAGACGAAGATTTATCGATCAAATCAGCGATACATTGAAAATGGGCCAGATTAGGAGTACCCTTAACGAAGCGAGAGAGGTGTGACAGGATCGCGCCAAATGGAAGTCCGTAGGCTCTACCTACCCCTCTGGGTGACAGGCGTGAGTGTTCATGTGTTATATTATTCTAAGGTGATTTTATTTAAAATATGAACGAGGTTAAATATACAAAAATGAGCTAACAACAGTTAGATACTTTTTACGTTGCGAAAAACTGCACGAATATCCTCCGCTGAGTACACCCAAATTTAATTTTGCCGTAACATACTGAATAGTGATCTCATACAGAATGCAAATAAGCTACAAAAGTTATAAGACCCTCAGGGATACCGAAATATAAAAAATATATTTCGAGGACTTGCAATTCCAGTAGGTACATATATATGAACATATTGATGAAACTTGCTCAATTATTTTTATAATAATGAAAGTGCTCAACAGTTCGTCACACAAGGTGATAATTCCTAAGTAAACCTTACTTAAATAAAAGTTATCATGGAAGTACGAGTATGTCCCTTATAATAATAGACTCCATAACACATTAATATGGTCTACAGTCTACTTTTTTGCTACTTTGACTACAGAACTCTATTACGGCGGCCACGCGGCGGCCTCGTTTAGACCATTATGGTTGTAACTACCGATCGAATGGTCGAGTCAAAAACTTATTCTGTCGAGTAAGTGTCAATTGCAACCCGGAGTTAGGAAGTTGACGGTGTTTCACCCCCATGTCTCGGAAAGCACATAAAGCCGTTGGTCCTGCATCTAATATCTCTTTGGTCGTGTCAGATTTCCGTCCCATCGAACTAATGGAGTGAGTGAATAGGGAGTGCACCTATATTGCCTTTACAAACGTGTACTATAATCATGTCTTGCGCAGTGTTTAGTGTCCATTACGACTGGCCGCCGTAACCGAAATATGTTCCTTGTTGAGTCCTTACACATATTTCGTTTATATGGCTTATACTATACCTGACTGAATATATTTTAATGCAATAACACTGCATTACCGAATTCCTAATAGCCTCATGTAATTTCTTTTTTCTTTAAAAAACGTTACCCCCACACTAGGATTTTCTCCTGTATCGTGGAGGCAGTTTACAAACATAAATTGCACAAGGACGAACATCCAGACCCGGAATAATTATTTGTAGGCCATACAAATACTTGTTCCGTGCGGGATTCGAACCCGCAGCCCCAAGCGCTGGAACTCATTGCTAAGCCACTGCGCCACGGCGCCGTCATTATTTATTTATTACAATAACAACTAAAACAACAAATAAAAACTTTTTACTCTCTAATGTGGTGATTATTATCGATAGCTAACTTGACATTATCGTAAAAGGCAAAATGAGCTTATCTTATTTCTGAAACTGACACTTACACATTGTTTACTCAACAATGTCTGGCATCGTTTGACCTGGAAATCAATTCGTTAACCTTTAGCCTCCATAGCTAAGAAATAGACAGCACAAAGGGACAGTACTGCATAATTTAAATATCGATATTCAACTGGCCTCTATTTTATTATCGACATATTTATAGAAATTTAAAACTGTTGCATCCGTAACTAAAGATTTACAAGCGCAAAATTATAATGATGATACAGACTATCTGTGTTCAGGCGCAAAATGGCCCAATCAGTTTTACGGTGGTTTAGGTAATAAATTAATCACTATGGAAAATAATATACAAAGTATCGATATATTAAGGGATCAGATTAACAGTATCTTTCGAAGTGAAATTACTGACTTACGACGAATTGTTCGTAATTATCTACAGCGACTAAAAATATCATCTAACGTGCAAAATGTACATCTACAATGATATACAGGGAAAAACCAGACTGAAAATAGAATAAATGTTAGCTTAAACGGAAGAATAGGTATACAGCGCAAATCAGTGGCATAATCCTGATATAATTTTTAAAGTGAATTACAAGATCCGCTAATCCAATTATTTACAAAGAGCATTCCACCTTATTTCTCCATAATGCAACCTATCGTAACTTTGGTTTTCATTTAGAATAGATGTTAGTGTCAAAGTACAACTTATCCCTATAAGTATAATAAAATGTGAGAAATAAAAAATATATTTTTTGATAATTACAAATAATTAATAATTAAATACATTATAGAAGTCTATTTTAACATTATACTTAATTTTATCTACAATATTAAAAACTATGATAATAAAAAAAAAATACTAAAACTAGAAACTTAATTATCATATAGTCCTACTCCCCGCGGTATCGTGCCAAGAACGCTGGCTGAAAAATAATAATAATTAAAAATATATTACCGACTCGTTTGTATCAGTAAAGGTTATAAATAAAATGTTCGGGATTATATAGCGCTGTGAAACTCCGAACATAGCCTTCTCCATAGCTCGCTGAGATTCTTCATCCGGCCAGCAGTTATCTCTCTCATAACATACAGATCTATAATGTGATCCTTTTACGTCTCACGTATGGATACGTCGTGCAAAGAATGGCAAAATGCACTGGTTGTACAATCTTATTTTTAAAGTCGTGTTGATATCTTCATCGTCACGTTCACTCTAAGATGTAAGATGTAAGTTAGTTAAGAGTTAGTGGTCAGATTCGCAACATATCAGGAAAGCACACAAGTTACTCATAAAATGCTTTTTCTTCTTTGCCAGCCACTACCTGACATCCAAAGACAATCCAAGAATAGGCCAGTTAGATTGCATTTATTGTGAGATTAGACACTGAATACTGGACACTTTGAGCACGAAGCTTATAATTTCATGCTGATATTATCACCAGTTTTTTATTTTTCAGGTTTGGACTTTTTGGTTGGATTTTCCAGCATCGACCAGACCTCAGAATCTCGTCCATTAAATAGTGGGCTAAACTACGAGAATATCCAAATCACTTTACTACCGACTTCAAAAAGGAGACGGTACTCAATTCGACTGTATGTTTTTTTTTCTTTTTTTATGTGTGTTACCTCATAACTTTTTTCTGGGTAAACCGATTTCGATGATTATTTTTTTCTGGTGCTTCTCATGTGTTCGTATATAAATCAAGGTATATCAATACTGATCAAGGTCCGTCCAATAGTTTTTAAGTTATTCTTAATAATTTATATTGAAGTACGTTGTACAAAATTTTAAATTTTAAATTATGTAGCTTGTAACCAATGCATCGTTTTATTTTTCGTATTTTTTTTCTAGGTAAGTACGCTACTTGTTGAACTCTTTAGCATTCAGTAAACACCAAGGACAGGATGCTGACATGGTAATATATTTCACACATTCATCTCCCTCAGATATTTTGTCTCAATGATTTCAACCTCAACGTTGCTTTTTCACCAATGCTTAAGCACTAACAAATTACTATTGTCCCTTTAAAAAGTTTATCAATGAATTCTTACTTAACATTTCCGTTCTACGTTTTACCACTGTGAAGTTCAACATTTTATCAGTTATCAATTTTACAAAACGGTTAAGTGCACAATAACTCTCATTCGCCCTACGCAAAGCTGGTGCAAGCCGGATGCGTATGCATCACGTCAGCTTTGCATTGCGACACCGGTTGTTATGTATGAAAATGAGGGACAGGTCATGATTATAGGCAGGTCAAGCCAAGACAGTTGGAAGAGTACGTCGTCGTACGGATGTAGGTAAATTGTCTGCAGCAGCTATATAAGCTTGGATACAACTAAACAGATACAGAAACAATCGCAATACTTTTTAAAGAATAACAAATGAACGCATAATCCACCTGATGGTAAGTGGAAGCTGTGGTCGTTTGACATCTACATTTGTACTCAATTAATAATCAAAATGCAATGCGTCGTCACCCCTGAGGACTAATAGAATCATTCACATTATATGAAGTCTCCGGTCTTTTCACTTCCCATTAAACTATTAAAATGATTTCATATATTTAAGCTAATACAAGACATTAGCTATATTATGTTCTTTTACAAGGGTTTTTATCGATCTTTTTGTTTGTTATATTTAAGAGAGACCACTTTTAACACTGACGGATGGGAAAATTGACTAATCTTCTTCGGCGGTTTGTAGTAGGCTTTTATGGAAACTCGCTTCAAGATGTAGCCAATCATGTCTGTGACACCTCTGACGTATATTACAACTGTGGCCAGCTTCACTCAGTCACTGTGACATTGGGGCAGGACCCGAAGCTTATGGGTAAGACCCATACCAACTGACATTTAAAAGGTGAATCTCACTACCACCCATCACAGTTAGCTAGCGTGGGAAAATCTTTGTTACAAAGAACACGAGGGATCTGTGTTATAATTAATTAATTTAAATCCAATCCCTGCTTGGGTTTGGATTACCACTGCAATACTGCAAGATACTTTAACTAAGCTCGTTCTGCGCAGATCTGGTCATAACATTAATACTCAAAATCTAAAGGTAGCCCGGGCTAACTATGACATCGGGTCGTCAAACATCTCGGTCCTACGTGACCATGCGTGCTCTAAAGCACCCGAAACTTCGAGAATTAAAAATAAGTTAAATTAATCGTAATAAAATCTGTTAAATTTGTTTTGTTTGATTTAAGCTGTTACTTCACGTCTATGAGCATTACTCTCCTCCAGTCGAGCCGAACCATTCGTGCTATATCTGTAATATAACTCAGCGTGACTTTACCATGTTTATCACAACTAGAACCGAAATCCACAATGTAGAATTCGAATCCACAGTCCTCATTAAATTCCAGTTACAAAACTACGCAATGTTAATAAGGAAGCCAAAACTAACAATATTGTGTGCCTTTCGAAGCCTGAAGCTATGTATAAGTAAAACCAATTTTTCTAACATGGCCACTGGTACCAAAGACTGTAAAGTAAATATAACATTGCCTAATTCGACTATTCACGCACAACAATGCTTCAGGCGAAGAAACATGCTTACTAACTTTCCAAAATATTACCATAAATATTTTATAAGCACTCGTGTTTAATATATGATATAATTAACACCTCGATAAATCGAAGATGCATTCGTCGCACGATAATTTGAACCTAACTGTTAAGTGATAATCAAACACTTGACGTAGTTCCTTAAATTAACAAAATAATAAACTCTTCACAGGCACATAAGAACGCACTCCCAATCGCCGAAAAAGTGAAAGTTGGTCGAATGGCAACTTAAAACAAGTTCCCTTTCCGATGAAGCATCGAAAAAAATTACTCAATGCGCCTGTGATTGAACAATAGGTAAGATGAATTGCTAAAATGCCTGTCGTATTTAAGTAACAACATATATTTAAATAATAATATTTGAAGTGTTTTTTTTTACTCTCAAACATTCAAGGTTTTATGATTGTCGTTATCATCGTCAACATCACGTCCATAAGCCATGAGTACATCACTGGACGTGAGCCTACCTTATGGTCATAGAAAATACACTAAAAACTCATGATAAAGAGTATTTGTTGTGCAAGCGAATTGACGATAACAGTACCATCCATCTTGCAGCTATTAAGCTATTCGCGTTGATGGAGAAAGAGGGACTCTTTATGATGAACTCTTTCTTCCAGAAGCAGCCCCACAGGGAGTGGACCTGGTCGAGCCCTGACGGTTCGACAAAAAATGAGATTGACTTCATTATGACGATCAGACGACAACTGTTCAGTGATATCTCAGTGATCGCGAGGGTGAAAACCGGCAGCGATCACCGAATGATGAGAGGCACACTGAACCTAAACATTAAGTTGGAGAGGTCACGTCTAATGAAGTCAACGCTCCGTCCCCCTCGTGCTCTAATCCAAAGTTCCGAAACCTTTCAGCTCGAGCTACAAAACCTTTTTCAGTGCCTCGTGGAAACTGTCCATGCGGTCGGAGCTAAGTTTTGCAAGACCCGCCGCAGAAGAACACAAAAACTCTCCGATCACACTCTTAACTTCATGGCTGTTAGACGGGATATAAAGCTGCAGTCTTCAGTAGATTTGACAGCATACAAGCAACTGAACAGACAGATCTCCAAATGCAAGGCGGGACTTACGCAACTTTAATACTGCTCGTATTAAAGAAGCGATTGAGTGGAACCAGGGCTCCAAAGTCTTTGCTAGAGATCTATCTGCCAGAAAAAGCCAACTGTTGAAGCTGAAGACCGAGTGTGGCAGCGTCGTTTCCGGGACACCTGAGATTTTGAGTGAGATTAAGAGGTTCTATGGGCAGCTGTACACATTATCGTTGGAGCCACATGTAAGTGTGAGTAACGACCCAAGAGTGAGTCTTATCCGACACTATTCCGATGATATCCCGGACGTCCGTCTGAGCGAGATTAGAATGGCTCTCCAGCACCTTAAAAACGGCAAGGCCCCAGGCGAGGATGGTATTACAGCGGAGCTTTTGAAAGCGGGTGGAAAACCGGTACTAGAAGTCCTTCAGAAGCTCTTTAATTCCGTCCTCCATGGTGGCATTACACCGGAGGCGTGGAGCAGAAGTGCGGTGGTCTTGTTCTTCAAGAAAGGCGACAACGCTCTCTTGAAGAACTACAGACCGATTTCCCTTCTTAGCCGCGTCTACGTGCTGTTTTCGAGAGTCATTACGAATCGTCTCGCGCGCAGTCTTGACGATTTCCAGCCTCCCGAACAAGCTGGTTTCCGAAAGGGCTTTAGCACCATAGACCACATACATACCCTTCGGCAAATTGTACTACTATGACTATGAGAAAGCCTTTGATTCCGTCGAAATTTGGGCGGTGCTGCAGTCCCTACAGCGGTGCCAAGTTGACTGTCGGTATATCGAAGTGCTGAAGTACTTGTATAGTAGGGCTACGATGGCTATCCGAGTAGAGAACCAGAGTACGAAACCTATCCAATTGCAGAGAGGTGTAAGACAGGGTGACGTCATATCCCCGAAACTCTCCACCGCTGCATTGGAAGACGTTTTCAAGCTCCTGGACTGGAAAGGATACGGTATCAACATCAATGGCGAGTACATCACTCACCTTCGATTTGCCGACGATATAGTCCTTATGGTAGAATCGCTGGAGGACCTAAGCAGTATGCTCAATGACCTCAATAGTGTCTCCCAACGGATAGGTCTTAAGATGAACATGGACAAAACAAAGGTCATGTTTAATGTCCATGTCACACCTATGCCGGTAGTTGTTGGGAACACTAAGCTCGAAGTTGTTGACGAGTATGTTTACCTGGGACAAATAGTCCGACTAGGTAAGTCCAACTTCGACCGAGTGGTCAATCGACGGATTCAACTCGGTTGGGCAGCGTTCGGGAAATTACGGCACATCTTCTCGTCAGGTATACCTCAAAACCTGAAAACAAGACTGTACAACCAGTGCGTGTTGCCAGTGATGACCTATGGTACTGAAACGTGGTCCTTCACTACTGACCGGATGAGGAAGCTCAAGGTCGCTCAGCGAGCTATGGAGAGGACTATGCTCGGAGTTTCTCTGCGTGATAAACTTAGAAATGAGGATATCCGCAGTAGAACCAGAGTGATCGCCATAGCCATAGCCCAACGGATTAGTAAGCTCAAGTGGCAATGGGCCGGCCATATAGCTCGAGGAACCGACAACCGTTGGGGAAGAAAGGTTCTCGAGTGGCGGCCTCGTACCGGCGGACGAAGTGTAGGGCGTCCCCCCACTAGATGGAGTGACGACCTGGTAAGATATGCAGGAAGTCGATGGATGCAGGTGGCTCAGGACCGTGCTTTGTGGCATTCCTTGGGGGAGGCCTATGTTCAGCAGTGGACTTGTGAAGGGCTGTAATGATGATATATATTCCTAGTCAGGTCATAAATTCTGTCACAAGTTTAATATAAAATAATTGAAAAAAGTTTATTCCTTATGTAACCATTTATATACCAAAATGAACTTAACAAAACATAGATTCTTATGACACTAAAGTTTATTCAAAATGACCTCCGTGATTTTGAATACAGGCCTTCAATCTGCGCGGCCAGTCGTCTATCGCAGCACGAACCAGCTCCATGTCAATATCGGCGGCTGCCTTAATCAAGGATGTCTTGAGTGACTCCAAATTGGGATGAGACTTTGAGCACGCCTTTTCCTCCAAGTATTGCCATATCTTGTAATCTTCGTGCCGGATGAAGTCGATTTCACGCGCCGCCAGCCACTCTTGTGTGCTCTTCGCTCTATGAGCTGGCGCCGAATCTTGTTGGAATACCCTGTGCCTGTTATTGAACATGGTATGAGAAACTGGTTCCACAAGGTTCGTCAGGACTGTATTTTGATACACAACTGCATTCGTTTTTACACCTTTCTCACAAAAATGTACCTCTGTTAAGCCCCAATAAGAAACTCCCAACCATACCATGAACGAGGATGGAAAATGACCTCTTTGGATACGTGGTATACGGTTGCTCGCTTCTTCACTACTGTGTGCGTACACCTTATCATTTTGTTTGTTGTAGCTCTCTTCTACGGTAAAAATTTTTTCATCCGAAAAAAGAATTTCCCGATATTTTTTCCCGCGTACCGCTTCAACAAAGCGCGGCATCTCTTCAGTCTCAGGTCCATTAGACGAGCATTCAAACGATGTCCTGTTTTTCTTCGATATGCCCGAAGCCCTAAGTCTTCATTTAACACCCTTTTCACCGTGGTTCTGCTCAACCCCATCTGAAGAGCCAACAGTTTCTGCTTACGTTTGGGATTTCTTTGAATTCGCGCCATCACAGCTTTTATCACTGCTGGAGTCCTAACAGACCGAGGGCGACCACTTCTTGACCTGTCATCTACACTAGAGTCTTCATTGTATCGTTTGATGGTACGATAAACGAATCTTTTGGTTATATTCAAATTTTTCAGTATGTCAAAAATTTGAATTGGCGCGTAACCGCAACGATGCAACGCAATAACTGCAACACGGTCTTCTTTAAGCGTCCACTCCATATTTAAAAATGAGTAAAATTCTAAAAAGTATACAGTTTTATTTTCATGAACAATTCAAAATTCGAATTCAATAAACTTTTTTGTGGCCAGCATTCTAAAAGAAAAGTTTTTACTGTGTGACAATATTTATGACCTGACTAGGTATATACATAGGCTACATTCCGGAATATGCGCAGGAATTACATGATTTAATTCCTCCCTCCCTTTCCTCCATCGGACAATCAGACCGTCGACAGCTATCCACCACTTTGTTGTCGATATTGCATGCACTTGAACTTAATAGTAATGCGTACATCAAAGAAGTAGAATAATTTTCCGGTGTTTATCTTTTCGTCCGATATCAATCTCGGTGTTTTCAATGGAAGAGTAAATAAGTTTTTGTTGCGATATTGCGATTTACCATCTAGAGCTTCACGGGGTTTTAAGTAAAAGTAGGCACCCGATCAAGAAGATCAATTCATCATCTATTATTTCATATCAACAAATATTTTCGTCTTCAAATCGCCCATTTTCTTGCCTTTGACCACTTATAGCCTTTATTTCGTTCTCCTACTTTCTTCAAATTATAATTTCATAATTTCGAAGAGCCATAGCAATATTTAATCAATCCTTCACTATACTCGTACACTGTTTGTTACCTAAGGTTATAGGAAGCTTTGAGTTTAAATACCTTTCTTTGTTTGTAACTAGCTTTTACCCGCTTTTTATAATTTATTTTTATTTATTTATATATTTAATTTTAGGTCTTTAACCTATGAATTGCCGTTTTTTATGAAATAAGTTAACGTAATTTTTTCCTATATTTTTATTTCTATTAATCAAAGTAATCCCTCATACCCATCGATGCCATCTCGGTGCATCTTTGTCAACGCAGTGGCTGTTTATTGATGGCCTTCTTGAAGAAATGAGCTGGAGGGGAGGTAACAAATTCTTCAAAAGCTACTTCTCGGATATTGAATTTTTTCTCCGCCAAAAAGTTATCCAAATTTTGGAAAAAGTAAAGGTCTATAAGCGCACGGTCTGGTGAGTGCGGCGGATGACAGATATCTTTCAACCCCAGCTCTCTTGTACCTTTGAGACCATCTGTTCTGTAGTATGAGGTCGCGCGTTGTCGTGCAGGAGCAGCGGGGACAAGCGATTGATTAACGCTGCGAGCTTCTCCATCATTGTATTCAGTTCTTCACAGCACACATGTTCAGTAATGCTCATCCCGTTTGGTAAGAAGCTGCGATGAATCACACCGGTGCTAGACCACCAAACAGTGACTAACACTTTTCTAGGGGTAAGTTTTCGTTTAGAGCATTGTTTAGGTGCTGAACCAGGATCCAAGCAACTTGCTGAGCACTTGCGACTGTCAAACAAAATCCATTTTTCATCGCAGGTAACAATGCGGTTTAAAATCCCTCCGTTTGTGTGCCTCATGAGCAGTGCAAGGCACGTCTTGATGCATACTTCGCGCTGGCGATCATTGAGTCAATGTGGCACCCATTCGTCAAGCTTTTTTATCTTGCCAATTTGACGCAAATCGACCAATATTGTTTTGATGCTAACGTCGAAAGCTGCTGCTAATTCAGACGTAGACTGAGTATAATCAGCTTCCACAATAGCCTTCGTCCTTGTCGACCAAAGTCTTCGGACGACCACGGGGTTCATTTTTTAGGTAGAAATTTCCAGAACGGAAGCAGGAAAATCAATAACAGGTGGTGCATTCGTTTAGAGTATTTGCTCCGTAAACGTCGTTGATGTTTATTTATTTATTTATTTATTTATTTATTTAGGCTTACCAACTAAACACATACAAAACATTATTATTAAACATTTGCAGGTATAAACAAAATTATACTATATATGTATTTAACTTAAAGGTATGCACAACATTTCAACATGAAACTTAAAATTAGTTATGAAATTAACAGATAATAAAATATGATATAAAAAATAAAAAATGTTACGTGCCGCTTGTGCTACGTTGCTGCCATGACTGTAATCATATTCCATAATTACTCGAATTTTTAACGTATCCATGATGACGAAAAATATTCAAATGCGATGCAAACATAACGCTAATCAATAATTAAATGACTAATTTGGAAAAAAGAAATACATGTTTTTAACATAAAATTAATTTGAAATTAGATTTCTTAGACCAACAAAAATAATTTTGATTTGAAATGGCCAGTTCTCCAGAACGGCAATTTCATAGGTAAAAACCTATTATTTGTTCTACTTTAAATGTTTCATCATCATCATTATAGCCCTTCACAAGTCCACCACTGAACATAGACCTCCCCCAAAGAATGCCACAAAGAACGGTCCTGAGCCTGCATCCTGCAGACTTCCAGCATATCTTACCAGGTTGTTACTCCATCTAGTAGGGGATCGTATGCATGATCGGATGCAGATACGAGGCTGCCTATCGAGAATCTTTTCTACACGTCGGTTGTCGATTTTTCGAGCTATATTGCCACTTCAGCTTACTAATCCGCTGGCCTATGTCGGTTACTCTGGTTCTACTGCGTATATCCTCATTTCTAAGTTTATCACGCAGAGAAACCCGAACATTGCCCTCTCCATATAGTTATTATAGTTCAAGATCTATAGCTCGCTGATTGATCTTGAACTTTCTCATACGGCCAGCAGTGAACGACTACTTCTCAGATCCATAATTCAACACTGGCAATACGCACTAGTTGTACACTCGCGTCTTCAAGTTTTGAGGTATACCTGACGAGAAGATGTGTCGTAATTTCCAGAACACTAACCAGCTGAGTTGAATCCTTCGACTGACCTCTTGATCGAAATTGGACTTACCTAGTCGGACTATTTGTCCCAGGTAAACATACTCGACAAAAACTTACGTGTTTCAGAAGGGAAATCGGTCTATAGTTCTTCAAGAGAGCGTTGAAAAACAACCTTGCCTGAAAAACAAGACAACCGCACTTCTGTTCCACGCCTTCGGTATAGTGCCACTTCTGAAGAACTTCAAGTACCGATTTTCCACCCGCTTTCAAAAGCTCCGCTGTAATTTCATCCTCGCCCGGGAACTTTCCGTTTTTAAGGTTCTGGAGAGCCATTCTAAACTCGCTCAGACTGACTTCCGGAAAATCATCGGAATAGTATCGAACGAGACTTGCTCTTGGATCGTTACTCACACTTACGTGTGGCACCAACGATGATATGTACAGCTGCCCATAGAACCTCTCAATCTCACTCTAAATCTCAGGTGTCCCGGAAACGATGCTGCCACACTCGGTCTTCAGCTTTGACAGTTGGCTCTTTTTAGCAGATAGATCTCTAGCAAAAACTTTAGAGCCGTGGTTCCGCTCAATCCTTTCTTCAATACGAGCTGTATTAAAGTTGCGTAAGTCCTCCCTCATGCATTTGGAGATCTGTCTGTTCAGATGCTGTCAAATCTGCTGAAGACTTAAGAATTTTTGTCTATATTATTCTTAACAATGAATTGATACACCTAAATCCGTCCGTGGTTGGGTTAGTAAATTTAGTATATGTAGGTAAAATTAAATATGAGATCTTATACGCCCCGTACCGCACTGAATAAGGACAGTTTTTCATATAATTTAGTGATGGGAAATAAAAATATCGGTAAACCTTATTTTGGTCGTATTTATTTATAAGAGAGAAAAAGGTATGTTTCTTTAAAAATATCTCAAAGTTTAGACTTAATAAATCCTAACTACACACAAATCACAAATGTTACAAAATAACATGTAACATCTTATATATATGACGATTTATTTATTTTATTTTATTCAGTGAAGTGATAGAACCCTATACTTTTTTTATACGATAACGGTAACAAATGAGTACACAGTCCACCTGATGGTAAGTGGTTGCTGTGGCCCATAGACATCCTCGATTACGAATCAAAATGCAGATGCGTTATCACCCGTGAGGACTAAGATGGAATGCCTCGTTTCCAGTAAAAAAGGTCTCCGGTTCTCTACACTAACCATGCGAAACACAGCAGCATTAAGCTGCTATTTTACGCTGGTATTCTGTAAGAGCGTGGTTCTTCCCCGGTTGGGCCGACCCATTCGTGTTACAACTATACCATAAATATAGCTGCAGCATGGCTCTACCACGTACAAAATGCAATACACGCGTATGCAAAATATTATGTATTTATATTATTAAGTTACAATTTTACCTCTCTGCTTCGTAAGTGCTATTCAGCATGTTGTGAAACTGTAATTGGCAAAGCGTATTAATATATATTTTTAAGTATGTTTGTTAAAAATATGCTGTTGAGTCTCCTAATAAAAAAAATAACAGAGAACTTAAGACTTGCATCTTTCCTGCTAGTACAGTTTATTTTACTTATTACTTCAAACAATAATATTTTTGCACCCAGTACATTCTGAGAGAACTTTCTTCACTTTTTTGTCAGCCTGACGACTTGGCAAGAAGGTACGGAGTTTTCCATAACATCCGACATATCTCCTCTTCTTTGATCCCTTTTCGAGATGATGTATTTTGTTTATTGTGGGTTCTGAAAAGATAAAATTAATATGTTGTGTTTGTGTGTGTATTTTTCAAGCGTATATGTTGAAAAGTTCTTTCTGCGCAATCTACTACTAGGGGATAAAAGCGTATTTTATTGTAACCTCTGTAAGTAATAGCTGATGCTAGCGCAGAAAAACAAATTGCAGAAATATGGTTCTACGGGGACGATATACAGTACCCGCCTTACATTATCACTGTCTTTTAAATCTAACTTTTTACGGCAACGTTTCGACATGTCGTCGCGTGCGCATCTCGAATGTAATGCACAACACTGGCCGCGTGAAGCTAACGCAGGGTGTGGTACGAGGTACGCTGGGATAGGAGGTGTTTCCAACTTTGTTCCACACTGTATTTAAAATTTTACTTATCAGTGCGGCACAGGGTTTAAAAAAACCCGGTATTAAAGTAAGTATACCACAGAACTCGGGATTAATAGCACATCTCAAATATATATTTATCGCTTTCTTACACTAATCCAAGTAGAAGTTACGCCTTCCGCACGACAGAGAAGTTTATGATTTTCGTTGCTGCACCACAGGCGAGACATGTACAAGGTGTTTTAGATCCTGTTCCGCACTGAACGTGTTAATGAAGTCATAATTATTAAGAAAAAAAAAACTCGAAACGACAGTTTAAAATCGTTAAGAATAACAGTAGCGTCTTTTTTTTTATTATTTGATAAACGAAGTAGTATTTCCAAAAATAATAATAAAACAAAAAGAAGAAGTTCTTTGTACGACTACAAGCTATTTTTATATTTTTAAGTACTAAATATTTTTTTAATATCTTTTAAGCACGGACCTTTAAGGTCTTTGTTTGTAAACTAATATACTAAATTTCATAATTCTTTGCATGACGTAAACTTACGTGGACAAAGTTGTTGATATATTAAGCTTTCGGTGATGCTTTTCATTCAACTTTAATGACTGAACCGTAATTTCAGACTGTTTTTTATATGTAAAAAAATCTATTATATTTACAATCGTTTCAAATATATGATACATTTCAATCTATAAATATGTATAATAAATGTTACAATTTATAATTGTATCAAAAAGCAGTCCAGTAACAAGCTATACTAACACAATATTCTGTACGCAGCCCTTAGTTAATAAGTCGGCGCTAAGAAACGTATTACTACTAATACTGGTAGTTGCTAGGACATAATTTTCATTAACATCTTAACACCGGGTCCAGCGTCCTTTCCATTTTGCTGCAGACCTACAACATAATACATACATGGCTTCATCATGCCTCGGCTT
Source organism: Parnassius mnemosyne (assembly GCA_963668995.1). NCBI lineage: Eukaryota > Metazoa > Arthropoda > Insecta > Lepidoptera > Papilionidae > Parnassius > Parnassius mnemosyne. The sequence continues at coordinate 16,827,579 of CAVLGL010000035.1, read as the reverse complement.
CAGATTTGCTTGGGTGAAAGGTCATGCGGGAAATATAGGTAACTAAATAGCTGATTAGACAGCCAAAAGTGAAATCAACTACATAATCAACCCGAATACGCACAAATCCATTTCATTTTGATTCTTAATGGAGGATAAATGAATAATTTTATGGGCTACACCATCCACTTACCATTAGATAGACTGTATGATCGCTTGTCACCCTTATTCTATAAAAAGAAATACAATTTTTTGTAATAATATTTTTTACATATAACGTAGACATAATAAAATCTTAGGTTCACCATGTAAACGTAAATAGTATATTTAATATTACAAATTACGAATATATTTCGATAATTTCAACAATTGCTAATTATACTAGCAAAGAATTTAATGTTTGCTCGTGTACCTAGCTAACTATTCCAATTATATTTAGATTAATTTTATATAATATTACCAAGTTATATAATATGTAAGGCAGCTGATTTAATAAAACCCATAATCGACATTAATTGAACTGATATATAAATTAACGGGATATTTGCAAAGGACAATGTCCAAAATCGCCCTGTGTAATAACAGCATCGGACATACACGATAATTAATTTTCTATTTTATTTTATTAGTTGCAAATACTTTTATAACACGGACTAGCTGCGATCAAAAATGAACATTAAAAAGTATGATACTCGACTAATAACATTAATCGCCGCTATCTTCGCCAAACATCATGTGGTGTCGAAAATCGATTGTAATCGATTTTTGAATTTTTAATGAACTGTTGTATATTTTTTAATCTGAATTACATTTTGAATTTATTTCGAATAAAGTTGCAAAAAGAAGCTACAATAAAAATATTGAATTACCATTTCTTTATATTCTTTTATATTATTCCCTAAAGTATAATTTAAGAAACTTACTATACCTATTGAATGAGGTCATACTCGATTTTGAATAGGTAGTTAGAATAATGCTGAAAAAATATTCGTAAAGATTATTATTCAGGATTTTCTAATGATCGTTTAGAAAGGAGTGTATTTTACGTCTTACTAAATGATAACTTACGAGTTTACGACAATTAATATAAAAAAAAACACTTATTGTGTAAAACACTTAATTATAAATGTGTTCTTTAAAAAGAGTAATATTGCAGACTAGATACAGATGTTATTATTAATATTGTTACAAGTATGGAAGAAGTAGAGATGTACGTGTTATTATAAGTAAAGTAGGATATTGTCATACTTTTTATGGTACTAATATTATCGTATGACAAAAGATGATGTATTTAATATTGTTTGCAACGTATGGCTATAATAAATTTTAGGAAATATTCATAAATCGTATCGTATTTGGCGCTCCTATTTTTAATGTCACTAAATGGTCACTTGTCAGTCTCTCATGAAAAAAATACGAAAAAAATATGTAATTCATAGTTGAAATAAGTCCATTTTCACACAAGAGGTCCAAACGACGAATTGAACTCGGCTGGGCAGCGCTCGGTAAAATTACTACAAAACTCGTCCAGTGTGTTTCAGAATCTTCAAACAATAGTGTGCAATGAGTGTGTGTTGCTAAAGCGGAGACGTAGTTCCACTTCCATCAGTATGAGGAAATTCAAAGTCGGTCATGCTACGCTCAGAGTTTCACTGTGTAATAAAATAGTAGCGAGGATATGCACAGAAGAACAAGAATGTGTAAATAGTGGACTTGTGTTGGGCTGTAATGGTGATGATTGTGATAATAATGATGATGATGTAATGAGCAATTGACTGTTATTGTTGTTTTTAATTGTTAGAAATGCTTTTCCCTGAGGCCTATGGTTTAGCATTAATTTATAACTCTTGTTCAGAATGAGAAATTATTTTATTAATTTTAGTTGTTTGAAATCGGCTTTACTTTCTATCCTTTTGAGTTTATTGATTTCTCAATCCACTTAAAAGGCTCACAATTTTAATGTTGTCTAAATAGTTTCATTTAAAAACGCTATCCCCTATTTTGCCACCTTTAGGGATGGAATTTCTGTGCGTGATATCTTATATACAAGCAAAATAAAAACAATCATTGTTAACTTCCTCCTTTTTTGAGTTGAAAAAAAACAGTGCTACTTTACAACTTCGAAAAATGTTGGAGATTATCTCCACAGCGATATTTCTCGATAACTATTTTGGTAATTAGTGTTTTAAGAATTGTTAAACTCTGAGACATTATTTTGTTTTAACTATGCACAACAATAAGGCAAATTAACCTGTTGCAAAAATCGGTGAACTTACATGTTAATTATGCGTATTACGGACGGGCGTGATTGTAGATACAAATTAAACCAATCAAACCAACGCTCCCTGCCACCAGAATTGTTTAATTTTTATCAAACACTATGGTCGGGATCGACCGGGGAATCGAACCCGGAACCGCGCTCTGCTACCAGAATTGTTACAGCCTACGGCTGCTCCCTTAAAGGTCAAATCTCCAGGGGCCCATTCAGCTGAGTTTCGACGAGCAGACGTAGGTCGGGCCTCCTCCAGGCCAAAGTGGAAAATCAATTATAGTCAAATTTTACAAAGACCGTAGTGCTGCAGCGGCTAAGGGACTTCTTTCATGAATAAGACTTAATTGTCGAATTTTGTGCTTTTAGTTGATACCATATAAAATAACCATATATTATTCATATCCCAATATAGTTTACCTCTAAATTTGCGTGGGTTAAGTCACGTTACGTCAAGCAGTTTTAGTTAATAGCGTGTGTGAGGAAGAGCCGATATAAATTCCTTAAGTGCTGCATTATGGCATGGAACTTTTAATTAACTATTTTTTACGTAATATAATATCAAAAAAACATTTTTTTTTAATAATCAATGTCAGCAATCACAATAAATTGTTCACCGGTCCATTTATATACGCTTTCACCATTTGGACAGTCGCCTAAAACTGTTACAACTATGTAACGTTTTATTTTTATCGAAACGAGAGCATAAATATCACACTGTTTGTCATTATCGTACGAGTTCAAAATTCTTTAGTGATATGAAGTTTGGTTTCATGGAAAACAAATAAGTAGGTATAAGAAATATTTACAGTAGTTTATTCTGCTTACAAACAATTTATTTACATTACATAGACTTTACATAAATCCATTTAACATGGTGATATCTTTTAATTTAATGACTAAAAATACTAAAAACCTTTTCAGAGGACGTAGGTATAACGTTATCGAAACTGAGCAAATAGTTAATAAAATATTTTGCACTACATCATAAAAAGTATACATTCATGTTGCTCATTTCGTTCGACTTGTATAAACGACACATTGACAAAAATATACCATAGAAACAACATTAATTGCGACACCGAGGATGTTTTATTACTTTTAAGTTGACTACTTAAAATTAGTATAGGCATCAAAAAACGTTTTATAATGTAACGCCTGCAATGATACACAAATATATACAAAACAGCATACAACACACAAATCTAATAAACATTGAGCAATCAAGGGGAACACCACTGGTAACTTCTTTTACTCACTTTATTATGTCTAAAAGTTAAATTAAAAAGTACTCTGGGCCGACATACGAGCCACACTTTGGGAAATCCACTGGGGCTTGCACAAAATCACTTTCATCACCAACTTTCAATACGAAATCGAGACCTCTAGTCCAGTGCGCGGATCGTTCGTCCCTCATCATCCAGTAACCAGGGTTGTCAGCTTGGAATCGTAAAGCAACAACACCGAATTTCGGTATTACTATAGTATCTTTTACGACGGGATCTATAAGATTGTTGGAAGCAAAAAGCGTTCCCTCCTCGTACATCTCTTTTAGTTGATTGCTATCTACGCTTGTGTTGAATTCTCTCATACCAACCACGTAAAAACTGTAACCGTGGAGATGAAAAATATGGTCTGATTCGCCACCTGCAAAAGAAAATAAAATTTAGCTTAAAAACCTCATATTTGATACGCACTGTCAACTATTATATAATTTTTTGTTTTAAAAATGTATCCACCCATTTCATGTAGATTTTTTTTATAGGATAGGGTGACAAACGAGCACACAGTCCACCTGATGGTAAGTGGTTGCTGTGACCCATAGACATCTACATTTATCCTCAATAAAGAATCAAAGTGCAGATGCGTCGCCACCCGTGAGGACTAAGATGGAATGCCTCTCTTCCAGTAAAAAGGGTCTCCGGTTCTCTACACTCACCATACAAAGCACAGCAGCATTAAGCTGCTATTTTACGCTGGTATTCTGTGAGAGCGTGGTCCTTCCCGATCGAGCCGATCCATTCGTGCCACAACTATACTACCAATATAACTGCAGCATGGCTCTACCACGTATAAGATGTCGCAAAAGGCGACTTGCCTGGAAGATGTCGTGTGCGTGACTCATTAGGTGATAAGATACCGACAGACATTGCTGTGTTAATCTGAAGGGTAGAGAGAGCAACAGCCAACGTCCACAACAACTGGCTTGTCTAAAGTTAGCTACAGATGTCTATGGGTATTAGTCACTTATCCTCAGGTTAACTGTAAGTTAATTTGTTACTTCAAATTTATAAAAAAAGAAAACAACTTTGTATTTTTATGATGTATGTAATATCCAGATTGGCGACAAAAAGAACTCTTTGTTTCAGAGTTACGAGACGTCTGACACTGCGAATATATTATCTCTCACCTACTAATTTATTCTTGCGTTAAAATCATAGGAAGCGTCAAGGATATAGCACAACTATAATACATATTTATCTCCGACTCGAAACCTTATAACGAAACCTTAAAATATTATACTAATATGTACTTTTGAAGGATCAGTCTTAAAAAATAAGTAAACAAAAATTAGCAACAAGAAATATTAAACAAAAACATAAAACACAAACACAAAAGTAAAACAATTACATAACGCGTTAGTAACAAAATCAATTATCCTATGTTATTTTAAAAACTAACTTAACCTACTTTCGGCCCACAAAATAAAACACCTGGCGTAACCTCGCTATTGCCGCCTATGTGTGCACCATGCCAGCACCTTCAGAAATAACTGTCCAGGTTATCAGCCAGTTTCCTGAGGAGGGTGTTGATGTTGCTCACTACCCTGCTCATCATAGATGCGAAACGTTTGAGCATGGTCGCGTAGAAATCATCGACACGAGCATCCGTAAACATTGTCGCCACAGTAAACAACACCGCCCTCAGCGTATCGTTATATGAACACGCGGAGGAGTATAGTGCACGCACAAGGACAGATGCACTCCCTATACCCTCACTCTCATAGCTTGATGGAACAACACTGACTCAACCGGAGTGATATCAAGAACAAATCTGTGCTTTTCGAAGCCCGCTGATAAAACACCGCCAACTTCCTAACTCCAGAATACTACTAAGAATTTCTTAATAGAAAATGGTGAGTGTAGAGAACCATAGATCCTTTTTACTGGTAACAAGGCATTTAATCTTAGTCCTCAGGGGGTGACAACGCATCTGCATTTTAATTCTGAATCGAAAATAGATGTAGACGTTATGGACCATAGTATCCACTTACTATCAGGTGGAAAGTGTGCTCCCATGTCACACTTATTCTATAAAAAAATACACATACATACAGAAGAGATCAAAAGGCATTATATTTCTTTTGATCACTTGGCCTACTTTGATTTGTTAGAAATGTAATACAAGCATTGCGACAGCGCTCGAAAAATATTACATAAGTTTATCAGACGTCGAAATCTATTATTCACGTACATATTATTATTTATGTAACGGTAATTTATAGGCTGCTACTTGTGTACTGCCTTGAGAGAGTTGCGGAAGCGTGTATTTTTATGTAATTTATTGTGCCGATAATAGAACAGCTGTATCCCGGGCGTCCGTGAATATAAATCAGAATGAATCTGAATATTTAACCAAGCCCTCTGCATTTCTGTTTGTTTCGTTTCCGCATTTGTTGAGTCATTTTATTTGATGTATAAACTTAATTGCAATTATTTTCATTTAGTTATAACAATATATTTTAGTAAATACCAACATAATTAGACCAGATCTCTCTCTCCCGATATCGAGGTTGTCTCATAAGCGTTACATTGTACACGGGTTAGTAAGGCCGAGTGAGTAAGTCTCTGTGGTTGTGGCACTATATTATGTCCTGTATTCTGAATTTTTTTAATATTTGGAAATTTTCGCCAATATTGCATTATGTAGGAGAGTATCATAAAATGATTAGCAAACTTTATGATTGCAGTGTGGTGGCGTCGTAGGAAAATCCTTCACTCCATTTCATTCTCTGGGTGTCGTAATTTTAAACTGTGGTAAATTCAAGAAAGATGTAATGGCTTCCGATATCTCTATTTCATATAGATCTCCTTTACGCTAGACGTAAATATCCCAAACCAATGGCAAGCAGCCTATCAATGATGCAAGAAACTGTTATCGCTGATAAATCTGCCAAACGTGGCGATTACGGCGAATCGTCCCTGCGGATGGAGAGATCCATGTTCAGCAGTGAACTTCTACGAGCTGATAAAGAAGATACGACAGACTTACATAATACCTTGCTATAATCATGGATAACTTTATGCAACAAAACGTATAAGTGGATGCTGTAGCCCATAGATATCTACATTTATCTCCGACTAAGAATCAAAATGCAGATGGGTTGTCACTCCTGAGGACTACGATGGAATGCCTCGTTTCCACTAAAAAGTTCTCCGGTTCATTACACTCACCATACGAAACACAACAGCATCAAGCTGCTATTTTACGCTGGTATTCTGTGAAAGTGTGGTGCTTCCCCGGTCGTGCCGACACATTATTGCTACAACCACAATATAGCTGCAACGTGGCTCCACCACTTCAAAATATCTACACAAATCTGCAAATCCACGCATGTAGGGATGTATTTAGATATATCTTTGACATATTTGAGCATATTTATGAAAACATGTGCAACAATATGCCAAATTATATCGGTTTTTGTCTAATATCACAGCATTCACTAATATCAACCGTTAATCTCCGATACAATGGCAGCGTCAAAAATCACATAATATATAGGCAATTCTACCCACTTATATAAATTTATTGAGGTTCTGCAAAGTAAAGTTGCTTCATTGCAGACCGTATGAAAAAACTCAAGGTCACTCAGCGGGCTATGCTCGGAGTTTCTCTGCGTGATAAACTTTGTGATGAAAATATCCGCAGTAAAACCAGAATAACCGCTCATAGGATCAGTTCTCTGAATTGCCAATGCGCCGCCCATATATAGCTCAAAAATTCGACAACCGATGGTGAAGCAAGGCTGCCACTCGAAAACAGTCTGGTACCGATAAACGAAATGTAGGCGCACTAGATGAGTGACGTCCTGGTAAGATATGCAGGTAGTCGATGGATGCAGGTAGCTTAAATACCGTGCTTTTTAACATTCCTTGGGTGAGGCCTATAATCAGTAGTGAACTTGATCATGTTGATGATATATAATACAATAACATTTTTTTTATAGAATAAGGGTGACAAACGAGCACACAGTCCACCTGATGGTAAGTGGTTGCTGTGGCCCATAGACATCTACATCTATCTTCGCTTGCGAATTAAAATGCAGATGCGTTGTCAGTCGTGAGGACTAAGATAGAATGTCTCTTTTCCAGTAAAATGAGTCTCCGATTCTCTACACTCACCATACGAAATACAGCAGCATTAAGCTACTATTTTACGCTGGTATTTTGTGAGAGCGTGGTCTTTCCCCGGTCGAGCCGACCCATTCGTGCTACAACTATACTATCAATATAGCTGCAGCATGGTTCTACGACTTAAATAAAACATTGCATAATATATGTATGAATACAACATTTTATATATATATATATATATATATATATATATAACTAGCTAGCCAGGCACACTTTGTTCTGCCTTTTCCGACGATCCTTTGTCCTTAATAAACATCTTTAAATTTGCAATAAAAAAAGTGGAGCCACTTATAGGAATAAAAAAAACTATTCTATCTCTCATGTTGGAGCAAGCAATACACATTTACATGTCATTAAAATGGGTTAAGTGTGACAACAATGTGACACGTAATTTTTATATAATAATAAGATGTATATATCTACATAATTATGTAGAAATAAAATACATGCTAAACACAAATTCAAACAAAATCTATACAAATGTTTGCAAAGTGTAAGTATTGCTTGTTTGTTGACCTTTATTCATTCACCTTACAATCCGGAATTTAGGAAACGCAAATACTCCAATTTATCATACAATGCCCGCAAGGTTTGCGCTGAATAACAAGCTTTTACTTTAACTTTAAGTAACGTAGACGGTACCTACATAAAACAATATTGTGCTTCAATTAAATTTAAAAAGTAATTTAGAATATAATAGAATAGAATAATTTTTATTGAAGATAGATTACATGTAATTCTTATTGAAAATATTTTTTTACTTTACCACTGGTTTGGTAAATGAGAGACTTTTTTTAAATAAAATTAATTTACAAGATATTATTTTATGCAATTAGTACGTTTAGAAAAAGTATGGTAGCAATCACTTCATTTCTAGTGGTTATCATCAATCATATAAATACCATTTAAAAGGTCAGCTAATTAATTAAAGAGGTTTTGGTCAACTCCAAATTGTATTTTGTTAGAAAATAAACTAAATTGAGAACCTTCTACTCGTAGTTAACGCCAAAATACCTTAATTGATCATCAATGTGATAATAAGCAGTCTAACAAGTAATATGATATTAGGGAAAATTGATGTCGTAAGAAATTAAATATAAAACTGCAACAGTATTAGTAGAATAGCAAATCGTTATTGGGATTTTATCAAATTTTGGAAGCTGTAAAATTAATTTTCATTTACTAATTATTTTCATTTGTACAGTAATAAAAGTACGCCATTTTTATTTGCTGCATTGAGTTGTTGTAAAATCATTTGCCTTGCGGGCGGGCAGTCAACAACTCATTAGATGACATCGTAATTGCATAGATGATATATAGGTATAGGAATAGGAACACACATAGGACACAGAAATAGTTATATATGTATATAGTGCCAGATACCTATATATTTGAAGGTCTATGTTTACCAACTTTTTCGGATAACATCAAAAACAAGCATAAAAACAAATTGCGAGACAAATCAAGCAACAGTGCGAATATAAAGCTTGACAGATCCAACGGCAAACATGCATTGTATAAGTATAAGTTTTCCTGCAGTACGAACGCTAATAGCAACAAATCTTAAAATTTTTCGTATTATTTACACCGTTTCGTGGAGTGCAATCGCAAGCATCAACAAAACATGTTGTGTGACTTATTTTATACAACAAGTTTCGAAACATTACAATGTTTTTGGTTGGATCATTGTTCTGTAAAAAATTACGCAAACAACGTGTGTTGTCGGGGATCACTGGAACCAGGTACGCGGTCCTTCGTTGCTGGCCGTAGCAGTTGAAGTTGAAGAGTAACATACTCATTGCCCAAAGTTTTTAAAAATAAAAGAAATGTCCAGTCAGTAAACTAAACCGACAACCAAAGAGGAGGAAAAGTTTTTGAGTGCCAGCCCCTCTCCCTCGAAGCATGAAAACAAACCTACAATACTGAAGCTTTTTAACGAACAACGGTTAAAAACAACAAAAAATAATGAGGTTTTTTGACGTGACAACGTCTTATAATTCGATAAAGCTGGCGGCACGCACGAAATAACATGACTCATGCGGCGTTACCTCGCTCTGAGGCGTTCCATTTAAGGCTTGAAGTGCAAGCGAGAGCGCGGAACGAGCGACAAAGAGGCACAATCGGCGTTGTCACGTTCAACTATCGTCAGTAAACCGACTTTACAGACAACCGATTTTTTTTTCAGTATTAACATACCACAAACAACATTGCATTTTAAAAACTAGTTTTATTTATATCCAAGGTTTGTTTTAATCGAGAAATGACCGAGAATATTATTTATGACTTCAAAATTTGAAGAATTATTATTATTAATGTTAAAAAAATGTAAGGAAAATGTTTAGTGTTTTATTATTAAGTTAATAAGATGTCTTTGTGCACATATGGGTGCTGATTATCCGAAATAAATTAATTTTGATTTTGATTTTCAATTTTTGATTTGATTGAAACAATAAATGTGATCTAATATTTTTTAATGTTCTCCAAATGGCGACCATCGAGACTCACGCACGCTTTGAATCTAGCACGCACACGCATGTTTTGAAAGGACGTGTTCCAGAGCGCCTGAAAAATCATGCTGATTTAACGGCTTTTAGTTCAGTCATAGTGCACGGATTGTTTTATTAACAACGGATTTTAAGTATCCGAGTAAAAAATTCACACGGATGAAATAAAATAAAATAAAGAACTGTCCATACGTTTAATTTAACAATGTGGCCTTTAAAAATGTGGATAAATAAGAAACATTGTTATAGTATATAATAGATAAAATGCATTTTTTTATATAAATTAAAGTGACCAACGAACTATGGGGAAATGCGACTAATTAAGATACTATTTTTGTTTTGCAGAATGGGCCATAGAGTTATTTACAACCTAAACCCGAATCTCTCAGAGAAAAATTTAAAGAAGTAAAGATAATTAATAAATAAAAAAGTGATATACACTCTGTAAACACTAGGAATAAACACAAGCTAGTGATACCAGTTTCTCGACTCCACAGAGTCAGTAATTCATTCTTGGGGCAATGATACGCTATTACAACAAAGTCCCAGAAAATATACAAGGTGTCTTTAGTATCAAGCTTGAATATTTTATTAAACAAAAACTGTATAAAACGGGTATTATAATTTATATTAATACATGGTTGATAATAACGGCTGGGAATGAGCTGGTCGTTTCCAAGCTGTTTCGAAAATAAATTTTGTAATTAGTTTATGATAATATATTAAAGGTTGTGTCATATTGCCATAATATTATATAATTGACTTTCTTTTTAAAGTCCCTCTGAGTTGCTTACTAGTTCTTCCCAAGCCAGAGGTTTTTTCCCGAATTACTAAGTATTAAGTATTAAATAAAAAGTACTAAGTATTAAATAAAACTTTATTTTAATACTTAGTATTTAATACTTAGAATTACATGTAATAAAAAAATATTCTATTCTGTTCTATTCTTACAATCCAACTGATTGTAAATGGCTATTGCAATCCATGGAGCAAACAAATTTATGCAAAGACGCCTACACAACAAATGCGTTACCACCCCCGAGGACTAAGACGTAATGCCTTACAAATATTATAACCGTTGTACTGACTCTCTTTAACCTTCAAATCGGTACACAGCAATGGAAGCGTTGCGTCTTGGATACAGAAATATGTAAGAGGGTGGTTCCTATCCAGGTGGATCCCTAAACAAAAAAGGAGACCTAGCACCTAGACCTAGTAGTGCTTACGATATTAACATTATAAGATTCCGAGATAACATCAGCACACACTTAAATAGCTAGTTTTAGGCGACAGTAGTAGTGGATCCAAATACACATTTTAAGTATCGCGATCCATACTTTTAACAACCAGACTACAATAAATTTGTTAAAAATTAATTAGCTTATATCCGCGAAAATTATTTGATGATGATGAATGCACTAGGAAAACACCGGCCGTCGATAATACGACACCTGTTTCGCCTTTACACGAGGCATCCTCTGGTGAAGTAGAAGTAGACTCTGCGGTGGTTGACCGCTAAGTCTTAGTGTAGTGGTGCTGAGATTAGGGGTGACGGGGATAGTGCATGCAATTGAGGGAGTGCGGGAGGTGCTCTTCAAAGTAATAAAGACACATCATTTTATTTCATTACGCGGATAGAGGGAAATTATGTTTAACAATTAATCAATTAATTAATTAATTTGTCGGCGTCTATCTTTCCGTCCGAATACAATCTGGGCGTCTTCAAAGCACGAGGGAATAGGCTTTTGTTACGATAAGACAGTGCGATTTACCATCTAAGGCTGCATTACCATTACCACCAGGTGGGATTGTGGTCAAGCACTGCTTATAATAAGTAAAACAAAAAAAAACTTTAATATAATGGATTTATACAACGTAACGCCTCATTCTATTAATTAACTAAACTAAACTTTTTCGTACCCTGTTTGGTTCAACCTAGACAAAGTAAAGGTTGTATATGATTTTAAATTATTAAATCTACTCTTTACAACATTCTTAAGAGTAACTCAAACCGTGAAAGTTATCTAAGTAGGTACATATCTTGTTTCACAAGATTATTTATGCATGATAATAAAGTGAAGGCTATGTTTATGAAAAGTTAGTTTGCGCGCGTTTCCACATAAATTCTAATTTAATTGAGAATTACTTTAGATTTAATTATAACTTGGATAAGAAAACTTGACAAAGACACTCCTTTGGAAAAGGTATATGTGTATCGTAGATGAAAATAATGACAAATACGGTTCTAAAATTTTTCGTTAACAATATGGTAACTCGTACGCATTTATAATTTTTAATGTAATTTAACGTAATTGGATATAAGTACATAATTAAAGACAGGCGGGTATACTGACCACTATACTATCAAGTATACCTACTAGAGACCGTGTAGTGGTGGTGTAAGAATATCGATTACCTCATATCGTTCTATATTATACTTGGTAGAGCCATGCTACAGCTATATTAGTAGTATAATTGTAGCACGAATGGGTCGGCTCGACCGGAGAAGGAACACGCTCTCACAGAACACCAGCGTAAAATAGCAACTTAACACTGCTGTTTCGTATGGTGAGTGTACGGAATCAGTGACCCCTTTTACTGGAAAAGAGGCATTTCCTCTTAGTCCTCACGGGTGACAACGCATATGCATTTTATTCGCAAACGACGATAGATGTCTATGGGCCACAGCAACCACTTACCATCAGGTGAACTGTGTGCTCGTTTGTCACTTTATCTAATAAAAAATGTGTTAGTCTTACGGAGACACTTCAAACAAATTCAACCGCCTTCAAAGAGGTTAAATTTGTTTGAGTTAAATTCGTTTTACAAAAGGTCGTTTACATACAAAGAGCATTTTAAGGCTTCACTTAAACCCAATGCCTAACTTAGAACTTATATTTTAAAATTTTGTATCAGCATCGAAAGCCAAAATTTCGGATTTTTATAAACACAATTCATAAATTACGTTTGCTACGCTCGCTTAGTGGGATTATAGTCTGTCTTAACAATTTAAGACTACTGATGAAACATTAGTTGAGAGAAATTGAAAAAATAATTAACCACAAATATTTAAACTTGACAGTGACTTACGAGTCTGACTTGGTTTAAAAATTTCGTCTGAACCGAATCTACTATTTTTGACATGATTGCAGCTGCACCTTTGTAAACCAAGCGTCCTCGCCTTAAATTCCATATTACGCGAGCAATTTGATTCCATCCGGTACACAGGATTTCTTAAAAGCTACTTCAGAACGACGTAGATTTTAACGACGTGGCTGCGCCCCCTCCCTCGCTAGATAATGCTCTCAGGATTAAGAAGTAGCCTGCGCTCAGCAATGATATTTATTTTACTTTAATTTTTCCAGCGAAAAATGTTATATAAGCCATGTAGCGGTGACGAAAGAAAAAACATCACCCAAATATGCTTCATATATGTTATGTTAAAATATGTGAAGTCATGTGACAGATGGTGGAGGAAATAATCATTACAAATGCCAAATATAAAATAGTCCAAACCCATGTGCCAAAACGTACATAAGTATCTAAGGTGCAAAGTACCCCACCCCATATCGTTCTATGGGTGTCGTAAGAGGCAACAGAGGGAAACCAACCATAAGATGGGCAGCAGCAGCGTCATCCTAATAACAGCTAAAAATTAAAATTGTGGTTATCAGCCCTCTTGCCAAGCGTGGCAACTATAGCAAATATGGGGCAATCTATGAGGGGAGGCCTATTTTCAGCAGTGGGCTTTTGATACAATGGATGGCTTATTTTATAGGATAAGGGTGACAAACGAGCACACAGTCCACCTCATGGTAAGTGGTTGCTGTGGCCCTTAGACATCTACATCTATCCTCGATTACGAATCAAAATGCAGATGCGTTATCATCAGTGAGGACTAAGATGTAATGCCTCGTTTCCAGTAAAAAGGGTCTCCGGTTCTCTACACTCACCATACGAAAGGCAGCAGTGTCAAGTTGCCATTTTACGCTGGTATTCTGTGAGAGCGTGGTCCTTCCTCGGTCGAGCCGACCCATTCGTGCTACAACTATACCAGTAATATAGCTGCAGCATGGCTCTACCACGTAAATACGGTGAAAAAAGTTCAATACAAGTTAGATATCCGAACTTGTATTGAACTTTTTTACATCAATTAATTCAAACGGATTTAATAAACTTTTTAATTTATTCTTATTAACTGCTACTTCAAGTGTAGAGTAATGAGAAATATAGAACTACAGGGACATATAACAGCAATTAAATTCATATAGTTTAATATAACCGTAGTAGCTCAGAGGATGAGCGCTCATTGTAAACTTCACAGTACGCGACCAACCCGGGCTCGATCCCCGCCGGCACTTGTTAATTGCAATTTAAGTGCTGATTTACCACGTGCTCGGCGGGGAAGGAAAGCATTGTGAGGAAACCTGTTTGTCTGAAAAATAAAAATAAATATTTCGAAGACATCTGAAATCCGCCAATACGCATTGGGACATCGTGGCGGACACTTTCTTGCCCAAAAACCCTCTCAGAAGTGAAAGAAGGCCTGTGCCCGGCAGTGGGACGTATATATGCTGTAACTTTAACTGCAATATCACTTGAACATTATCTTCATATACCACACATTATGTCATACGTGGGTGTCTTCAACGCAAAAGTAAATAGGCTTTTATTAAAATAAATCTGCGCGCTCTACTATCTTCGTCTTAGTTGTGTATGGGAGAGTTATTAAGCACTGGCCAATCAAACGACACAAGCGGTGTAGTAATCTGCGAGCTCATATTGAGAAAGTTAACATTCAAGTACTCGAAGAGGCACAGGTCATAACGAAATACCTACAACAAGTCTGGAAAAGGTCGTACGATAATTATACGTAGAAAGGTACATAGCTAACACAACACATGTCTGTTCGCTGTACATCTGTTCAACGATGTTATTTCTCAGTCACGTACCATCCCCACAAAGTTTAGATTGCAGTCCCGTGAGCGGACTGAAAATCTTAGCAATCCAGAGTCAGGTTTTTCATCTAAAATTTACATTTTAATATTGAGTTCATTTAATTTTTTACAGTGTCCTTTTTACGTTTTATATTGCAATCAAATTAGCTTTTGCCGGTCATTGTATCTATACACTTTTTACTACAAATTTAAATTTATTGTCGCGAGATTTACCTGTGTACATAATAAAAAATACAATATGTAACTTGATATTGACAAATAGGTAGTTCCAAGAAATGTTTTTTATAAAATACAACACAAGCTTTTATATCATATAAATTCTTATCTTTTAATAAAATGTTTTCAAATATGTTTTGTCATAAACATATCGTTATTGGAAATAAAAATAAATACCTTTGATCTTGGAAATTGATAACAGCAATAAATCTTAAATAAAAATGTATATTAGATAAAACTCATTTAAATTAAAATTGCTCTACCAAGGAAATTGCTCATATTTAACCGGAAAGAAGTTAAATGTACAATTTGAAGATATATTTTGTTGTCTTTTCTGGATAAGCATGAATAATTAGGTACACCATTTTATTGATGTGAGTTTTTAGTCTATCAAATTATTTATTTTGCTATCATTTAGTAAGCATGGGCCTTTTACAGGTAAAGTAAAGTTACAGCCTCTTTACGTCCCACTGCTGGGCACAAGCCTCCTCTGATTTCTGAGAGGATTTTAGGGCAAGGAAATGTCTACCGCACTGCCCCGATGCGTGTTGGCGAAATTCACATTTCTTCGAAATATTTTTTTTTCTTATATATCAGAAATGCACGTTTCCTTTTCATACATTTTAATCTTATTCTAAACATTTAACAATGTACTTGATATAAACAAATACGGCAATTATTGTAATAGATTATTAAATACCATTTCGGAAGTAACGGATTGTACTTACGTCACTTGTATATTTTCTGTTAAGAATTGTAAATGGCTAATAAGCCTTACAAAAGTGCCAGCAATGCTTATTGTTAATTACGTAGTCAAATGAGTCTATATTTTGTACGAAATTATACTTTAATAAGTAACGTGTGCCTTTTTTATAGTCCGCACTGTTAAAAAAAAATAAAAGACATAAATATATTTTTAAAGCCCACATTCATACTTGAAACTATTTTCTTAAAATAAATGTATGCAGACATAAATGATTTAATTAAATACCTACGTACGTCGGGATGGCCGGGATATCGGGATAAAAATAAATAATATAAATTAATCATGATGATAGAGAACAATAACAAAAGGAATTCCTTAAACGTTTTACGTATATTCATATTACCCGACGTCTTCGTCGGAAATTCGCAATAGTTCAGGTAAACATAAACAACCGAGGCGGACGCTACATTTGCTAATATCCATAGTTACACAAGTTCCCTTTGTAGCAAAGCGAATATTGACAATTCAAAACATCTTCCGTCAGTTAAAGTGCTAAGAAAACAAATGTTGCTTAGAACTTTCAAAGGAAAGCTGTCAAACTCTTTTACATTTATACTTACACATTTCTAGAAACCTTTAAAAACCTTTGTAAAGTCTAATTCATTTATTATTCAATACTCCTATCGAAATACATTATGTAAATGAGAGGCTTAAATCTATTTTATATTCAATTTTCATTAGTAAATTTTCAAGGCAAACTCTTTAGTTCGGGCACTCCCTGAGCTTTCGTTTATTTCATATTTTCACGCAATAATTATTCAAATGGAACAATAATACTAAATTATGCTATCATTATTGCTTAAAATCTTTAATAGAAACCACAGCGTATATTTTATCTCTTTTACCGACCACTGATCTCTTTGAGTAGAAAAAAAATTGATGAATGCAACTTAAAACAACATGTGTTATATGATATTATAAATACTCAATATATTGAACAGTAGAGCTACAAATATAGGAGATTAAGTATCATTAATTTATGCTACTGGAGAAAGTTTTCCTTACCATGTTTTATTTGCATCATTTGTAGGCTTTGTTGTATTTAATTGCTGACAGTTTTATTACGTGGTAGAGCCATGCTGCAGTTATATTAGTAGTATAGTTGTAGCACGAATGGGTCGGCTCGACCGGGGAAGGACCACGCTCTCACAGAATACCACCGTAAAATAGCAGCTTAACTCTGCTGTGTTTCGTATGGTGAGTGTAGAGAACCGGAGACCCTTTTTACTGGAAATGAGGTATTCCATCTTAGCCCTCACGGGTGACAACGCATCTGCATTTTGATTTGTAATAGAGGATAGATGTAGATGTCTATGGGCCGCAGCAACCACTTACCATCAGGTGGACTGTGTGCTCGTTTGTCACCCTAATCATATAAAAAAAAAGCCAAATGACAATGGCGAATGGAATAAAATGGACAGCATTTTTCAAGCTGAAAACGCTCTACAAAATCAGAAGTTACCTTAAGGAGGATTTACGGATACTTTAATGTGATACTCTGATGCTATCTCAATTCAATTACTACAGTTCTACATTTGGTCCAATACTAAATTTCAACACAGAGAGAGCAATACAAAGACTGCAAAATGACTGTGTTCGTTTTTGCTTTAATGTGCCCAAAAGAGAATCTACTACCCCGTACCTAAATAAAAAAAGTTTACTTAACATGAGTGCTAGAAGGCAGCTCGTACAGTACATAGGGTAATATGGAGCAAAAAGCCTGAGTACCCATTTGATGGAAAACTCCTATGAATCAAAGACATCTCACATCGAAACCTATGTATTAAACCTGTTGACTATGCCAAAACATAAACAGGTACAGAGGATGTTTTAAATTTACGCAGCAAGAATATGGAACGATTTAGCCCCTCCTCTACGAAATAAAATGAGTACAGCAAGCTTCAAAGTCAAATATAAATCAGCATTGCTGAAGCGGCAAATTGCTGCAGAAAATTTCAAACACGCCTACGGGATATATATAAGCTTAAGAGACTTTTTTACATTTTAGTATAATATTACACTTCAAAAAACCATCAACATGTATTAACTGATCAATCACTCACACACACACACTCACACACACACACACACATTATTAAAAAAATAATTATAAAATTTCACAACCATTTGTAAGATTCTAGTATTAGATGAGTGAATGATAGAGGTGATTGAGAAACTGGCAATTCTCACGACACCCATGTGATGTAACATCTCAGGGAGGAATGAGTGCCTGAAAACCAACGCTTCATGGGATCTTAGTCTCATGTAAGCATACGCTAAGCCCCCGATTACCTAATTTAATTAAGATTAAGTACTTACTTTATTATGTAAATCTGTTTTTCGAATGTGCAATAAAATTATATTTATTATTTTATTATTATGTTGTGCTTACATAATTAACATGCACGATAACATAATAAATTCGTTATATCCAGAAGTTATTAATATATAGCCAATGTGCACCAAAATCATTGTAATAAATAACTCTCAATGTTACGCCGCATATTGCAGGAGTAAAAAGTACAATAAAGACTTGATGTGTGATGAATAATATTATGTAAGATTAGGAAGATATAAGATGTTACTACCTTCTCGTTCCCGTTTTATTCTGGAATAAGTGTATCCCAGCATAAAACGGGAACGAGAAGGTACGGTACAAAATTCATACGGCTGATACGTCGATAGCTACGCCCCTGGCTACACATGTAATAAAACTAATTTTACGGATTTTATCGCGTTTAATTTTAACTTTTTAATTCTTGACCATTCGGGCACTTTACAACACCCGTGGTCACGGGGGGCTAAGGTACTTGACGTCCTGATGTTATAGTTAACGAAGGCTATCTTCAACTTTTAAATATTAACTAGTGGTACGATAGTGATAAACTTCTAAGTCTAAAGCTGTTGCAGAACAAAAAAACTTTTCGTCGACGCCGTCCCATATTTGCTCTTAAGTGTGTATGATATACTGGAAAAAGTTCCATTACTTTGTCACAAATAGAGTGGCGATGTTACAATTAAGAACTTAGATTTTGTGACCAAAATTTTGGATTCATCTAAGATATAAACTTGACGAAAAACTTTGTAAAAATATACGCACGCTCCACGCGACCGTCGTAAATATTTAACAGTATTAATTTAATATACACGAGGAAACGTCTATGAACGAATTAGTTACAAGTGTACGCCACTTGTAGGTAATTAATATATATTATGTTAATAAATTTACGTGAAACTGTGGCATGTTCGTGACATTTACGAGTATAAGTCGGAAGCCTTTAATGTCACAATATCGGAAATCACAAAACGGAACCGAGACAAGAATCGCAGCTTTTATGTTTATGTAATATTATATAATTCTGATCTTGTGACCTCATGAATTATTAATGAGCTGACGATTCTAGGCCAATTTTTTTTCGCTATATTAACCTTGTAGTTTCGTTATGTTTCATATAATGATTAACGATGATTGCCAATATTTATAAAGATTTATAAAGATCTATGCATACGTCTTAACAACAGTATTTCCGTATTTTAGTTTTAATTAAATGAATCGTTATCCCGCCTGCCAACCATGACGATTAAGTCAAATTTTTCCTTCAACGGGAGAGGCTTATGACCAGCGATGGACTTTTACTAACTGATAAATAAAATATAAAAATAGTTGCTATTATATGTAACTACCTGACGCGGCGTACTTCGTACCGCCTAACAGTCGATTCTTTATTTTTTTTTAATACTCATTCTGCTATTCGGGGCAGCTAGTAAGATAAAAAAAGAAAAAAGAAAGTTGAGAAATTACATTATGTCAAAAAATAAAATTTATAAAACAGTTTCTTTTGTATGGGAATATAGAAAAGTGTTGTTTTTAGACTTTTTCAGGCAATTTTTAAAATTTTTCTCTCCGTAAGAACCATCTTCGTACTTCAAGGAATATTATAAAAAAAGAATTAGCGAAATCGGTTCAGCTGCTCTCGAGATTTGCGCTTAGCAACACATTCAGCGATTCATTTTTATATTATAGATATTAAATATTAATGAAAACATATTGTTTCTATTTCATCGTATTACGGCTTTTAATGTTTATTATTTATATTATTATTAAGCTTTGATTTAAATAAATGTTTACTACAAACTAAATTAAATATTTTAACGTGGACGTCAATCACCTCAGTCCCCCGTGACCATGGGTACTGTATAGTACCCGAAACGTCGGGAATTAATAAAAATAAGTTAATTAAACGCGATAAAATCCGTAAAAGTAGTTTTATTCAATGTGTAGTGTTCGCGTAAATATAAGAAATCATTAATTACCTTTGTCCTATTTTTCCGTTCGTTGTCTACATGCCAAGTCGATTTAGTACTAATATACAAACAATATTAAACAAATATTGCTCACCTTGATCAAACATCACAAGCTCAACAGTAGAATGCAGAGGAATGTTCTTGACGTGAACACATTCATCACCGTCGTTTGATCCTTTGAGACACATCGCTTCCGGGGCCACGTCACCGCCCTGCGTCAGCAACGGAGACGCAGGGTACGTGAAACGGAAGCCGTCGGTTTGACCCCAGCTCTCTGTATAAGGAAACATTATCTTATTTAAGCGATAAGATTTTAAAAAATCAGAAATCTTTGTAACAGCATAATGGTGTGAAAGTTAAAAAGGAGACACGACAAACGTTCATCAACATAGAAAACAATGAACATCTCACAATAATGAACGTTAAACAATGGCTTTTAATATTGCTATTATAGGTTAAGATGTAGATAGTAATAAATGGCTGATTCGAAACACTAATGTTTCCAAAGAAAATAAAATACGAAATGTGTTCAAATTGCGTTGATTTTTTTAAGTATTACCATACTGCGTTCTTTTTTTTCAGCTGACTCTACTGGAATTGTAAAACGTAAATTTAAGATTGATTTACAAATAGTGCGTGGCGACACAAAATATCGTATGTCTAAGAAATAAAAATAATATTTCGAAACCAACATACCCCCCCCCCCCCCCCGCTAACAATTTAATAACGTAGAATAGAATAGAATAGAATGATTTTTATTCAATATTGATTATTACATAACACTTATTGAAAGTCATTTTTTATTTACTACTGGTTCGGAAAATACCTCTGCCCTGGGAAGAACCAGCAAGAAACCCAGCGGGACTTTTTTTAAACATAATTTCTCTTAACAATAATTTTGTTTATACAATTTTAAAAGAATATTCATAGAACCAGCATGGTGGCGATCACCTTATTCCCAGGGGTTATTTTCATTCATGTATTCCTTGATATTATAATAACCCTTTTTGTACAGTTTTTCTTTAATAAAACTTTTAAACTTGTTTATTGACAAACTTTGAACATGTTCTGGGATTTTGTTGTAAAAGCGTATACATTGCCCCATAAATGAATTACTAATTCTGTGGAGTCTAGTAACTGGCATTACAAGCTTATGTTTGTTCCTATTGTTTATGGTATGAACATCCTTATTCTTATTAAAGCTATTTATGTTTTTATGTACATACATTACATTTTTATGAATATATTGCGATGCCAAAGTTAATATGTTTATTTCTTTAAATTTTTCTCGAGTAGTTAAATTCTATCCGCTATATAATCGCATTCACCTATTTGAGACGTATCGTAATAATACAGGCTGTTAATTAATTTATTTTTTACTTCTATATAATATAAGGTTTCAGCCTAAATCATTAAGTTACTGCAGCCCATGTACACCAGTAACCAACGTTAAGCAAAGAAGGCCACAAATTGCATTTTCACCCCAGACGACTGAGATAAAATGCCTCATATCTATCATATCTCCTAAATCATTTACTACAAAATTAGTACTAATGATGATTTCTTATATTTAAGCAAATACTACACATTAAATGAAACTAATTTTACGGATTTTATCACGTTTAATTCTAACTTCTAAATTCCCGACGTTCCGAGGGAACTGAGATCATTTAATTAGTTGTTATAACTTTTACTATATATTGATTAAGTGTATATTCTATCTTAGTCCTCACGGCGGACAACGCACCTGCATTTTAATTCACAACCGAAGCTAAGATGTAGATGTCTATGGGCCACAGCAACCACTCACCATCAGGTGGACTGTGTGCTCGTTTGTCACCCTTATTCTATAAAAAAAATATATTACATTCTAAATTTCTTAACATCTTTTAATGTCATACATATAACTTAATGAAATTGAAGTATCTGTTTGTAGGTTAAATAACTGACTTCTAAAATTGATAAAATAAATGGTCTTTAATTATCTTAAATCTAAGCAACTGGGATGCGGGAAGTAAAGACTGTGTAAGAACCTCCGAAGGAGGCGGAGTTATAGCCGAAATAAGAGTTTTAATTTTTTTGGTTTTTAGTCATTTTGACCCCCTAGGAGTGTAATGAGAACTTTTTGCCACTATTCAACCATGACCCCCATGACATCCTCTACATGATAGGCTATTTATACTGACTATGCCTAAAGTTAGAGCCACCCCCAATTATTTGGTTTTTGGCCATTTTAACCCCCTAGGTGTGTAATGAGAACTTTTTGCCTCTATTCAACCATGACCTTCGTGACATCCTCTACATGATAGGCTATTCAGACTGACTAGGCCTAAAGTTTGAGTCACCCCCCAACTTATTCCTAAATTCTTTACTTCCAATTATGAGATCCTATCCAGGGGAAGCCGGGGCGGGTAACTAGTTGTTATTAAAGCAATAGTTCATAAATATAGACTAACATGTATTGGAGTAATATTTCTTTTTAATATTTAAACATTGAAATCAAATGATCCTCTAGTCCGCAGACGGTGCTTTCGACTACATACGTATATACATGACTCGAAACGGCCCTCGTAAAATTGCTTTTATTGTCTTCCTTATAGAATTAAAGAAAACAGACGGTATTTATTCATGACATCGCACGACGCTATGAATAAATAAGTAGCTTAAACGTTGATTATGTGTATTGAAAAGAAGTTCAACGTATTTATTAATCTACTGGTCATACATAAAGAATATATAGGTATTACATAATCTGTAAGTACTTTCTAAACTTTACTAAAAGAATTATGTAGAAAATGAAAAAAACTATCTATACTAATAATTAACTTCATTTTTTATATAATAACGGTGACAAACGAGCACACAATGTTAATTTTGATGTTGTGGCCCATAGACGTTTCCGATGAAGAATCAAAATAGATGCGTTATTATCCCTGAGGAATAAGACGGAATGCCTCGTTTCCAGTAAAAGGGTCTCCGGGTCTCTACACTCACATGAGAGCGTGGTCCTTCTCCGGTTGAGCCGACCTTTTCGTGCTACGGCCATAATAAAACTGCAGGATGGCTTTACCACGTATGAATTATTTTGTGGTTGATCAACATGGGGAAAACAGTTCTCGAGTGGCGGCCTCGTACCGGCGGATGAAGTATAGTTCATCCCTCCACTAGATGGAGTGATCTGGTAAGACATGCAGAAAGCCGATGGATGCGTGTGGTTCAGGACCGTGCGTTGTGGCATTCCTTGGGGAGGCCTATGTTCAGCAGTGGACTTGTGAGGAGCTGTAATGATGATGATGATGATGATGATGATGATGGTCAATATACTATTCAGACAGTAGGGGCGGGGTTATAGAATCTCCACCACCCATATCATCCCTTGGAAGTCGTAAGATCGAAGGTAATGAAACAAGAGATGGGCAGCAGCATCTTCGTGATAATAACTGAAAAAAACTTTAATATTTTTTATTACATTTACTTTTTAGTAAATGCCGAAAAAACTACACGTGCTAAGTATAGCATAAGTATAGTCTATAATATAAAAATCAAAGCCATGACTTCTGAATTTGAAATTAACTTATTCTTTTTTGTTCTTTGAAGTCGGCTTTTACTTTTTTTACTTTATTTTTTATTAACTGTTTTCAAAGTTGGTAAAAAATTACTTCGCGTATATCCACTCGATTAAATAAAATGATGTGTCTTTCCTAGTATAGTGGTGTTGGGAGTAATGGTGCTGGGATTAGTGGTGACAGTGATAGTGCACGCAATTGAGGGAGGGCGGAAGGTGCTCTTCAAACTAGGTAAGACACATCATTTTATTTTATCCAGCGGATGTACGCGAAGTAATTTTTTACCAACTTTAATATAATGGACTTCCACAAAGTAACGCCTGATTCTATTAATAACCGTTTTCCGTTGACTGAGGAATGTTACACCAATATTAAGGAATACTACCGTGAAGCGCCATTGTAAGAATATCCACTTCTCCTTATCGTCTCGGGACAATCGTAAAAGGCAACAGAGAGAGATACACACTAGGCGATGGGCAGCAGCGTCTTCCGAATAACAACTGGAAAATAAAAAAGCTACGGTTGCCAACCCGCCATTTGAGGCAATATATGGGGTAGGCGTATGTTCAACAGTAGAATTTTGATATACCGTAAGGGTAAGGAATATTACAATTTCAATGTCGTCAAAATACCTACATTAAAAACTTCATCACTGATAGATAACTTATTTAATAAATAATAACCGAATATTCGGACTCACACATGAAGGGTTCCTTACCATCGTAAAACACGTTTCTAGTAGGGGAGCCCCATTTAATTTTAATTCATTTTTATTATTTGTTGTTATAGCCGCATCAGAAATACACATTGTGTGAAAATTTCAACTGTCTACATATTACGGATCATGAGATACAGCCCGCTGACAGACAGACGGACGGACAGCAGAGGATTAGTAATAATGTCCTGTTGATTACCCTTTGGGTACGGAACTCTAAAAAGGGTCATCAAAATTGGTCACAATTAACGAAGATTTTTTTGAATGGAGGAGACATTCAATTCGTATGCGAGACAACTTAAATGTCTCCTCCATTCAAATAATAAAAAAGTGCGGTTGCCAACCCGTTTGCCAAAACAAAGGGATGGCATAAGCTAGCAGCGTCTTTGTTACCACCAGATTACAATGTTGGTAATTAATAGAATCAGGCGTTACTTTGCGGAAGTCCATTATATTAAAGTTGGTAAAAAATTACTTTGTGTACATCTGCTCGACAAAATAAAATGATGTGTCTTACCTAGTTTGAAGAGCAACTCCCGCCCTCCCTCAATTGCGTGCACTATCCCCGTCACCACTTATCCCAGCACCACTACTCCCAACACCACTATACTAGAAAAGACACATCATTTTATTTAATCGAGTGGATGTACGCGAAGTAATTTTTTACCAACTTTGAAAACGCCTAATAAAAAATAAAGTAAAAAATAAAGCCGACTTCAAAGAACAAAAAAGAACTGCACTATCACCGTCACCACTAATCCCAGCACCACTACTCCCAACACCACTACACTTTCTTTTTATTTATTTTTTTACTTTTTTTAAATAACGTCACCCCCACTCTAGTATTTTCTCCTGTCGTGGAGGCAGTTTACAAACATAAATTGCACAAGGACAAACATCCAGACCCGGAACAATTATTTGTAGGCCATACAAATACTTGTTCCGTGCGGTATTCGAACGCGCGGCCCCCAGTGCAACAACTGATTGCTAAGCCACTGCGCCACGGAGCCGTCACTAAGAAAGACACACCACTGACGACAATACGACACGTGTTTCGCCTTTACACGAGGCATCTTCAGGTAATCTAGACTCTGCGGTGGCTAACCGCTAAGTGACTACTACTTACCGGTCAGCCCTTATTTTCGGTCAGGTATCATTTTATTTTATCGAGCGGATGTACGCGAATTTTTTACCAACTTTAATACAATGTTGGTGTCTTCAAAGCAAGTAGTGAATAGGCTTTTGTTAAGTAAGTACGTTCTACCATCTTCGCTGCATAACAACTTACCATCAGGTGGTATAGTAGTCAAGCACTTGGATTAGAAAACAAGGACGTGAAACACCTCAGTTCACCGTGACTTGTATGTGTTAAACGTACTGCAAGGCAGTCGAAACATCGCACCTTAAAAATAAGTTAAAATTAAACGCAATGAAATCCGTAAAGTTAGATTTATTTCCTGTAGTTTTCGCATTAATATATAAATCATTATTTAAATAATTTCTAGAGAAATGGAACGCCACTATTGTATTTGCTAGTATGTTCAAGAAAGTTAATTGCGAATTTACCACACCTTACGTTCTAGACTGTCGTGCAGCGAGTTTATAGATAAAGGTTTTATTTCTAATTTTACTGTCACTTTCTTCAGCGAATCAGTTACGCTGGTAATAAACTGCTGATATGGCTTTATTGATTAGCCGATGGCCTCGTCTCTACATTCTCTACATTTCGATGACTAAACATAAAGTGCGTTCAGATATTCATATTTAACACAGTTAAGAATGTATAATTTATTGTTAAAATTTTTATCTACTCGTATCTCTATTGAAATAAAAAATGAAGACAAATTTTTTTACTGCATTTGTGGTCCTTCTTATGAAATATTAACAAGTTGGAAGCGGGAAGTAAACACTGTGTAAGAACCTCTGAAGGAGGTGGGGAAACGTATCGTCTGTCAGCTTGGTTTATACTTTATTATTTAGGTTTAGAGGCGACATATGTGAATATCAGCGTATTTCACAATAATAAGACGTACATGAACCTCATTTCATATTATGCTACCCATAGTACGAAGTAATCAAGATTTAACCCTAGAACAAGGTTAAGCTCAACCAATTAAAATAAAACTTGGCTATATATTTTGAGCGCGATCATAAGCTATGACATTATTAGATCACGAATATACTTCTAGTAAGGAACTAAATGATATCGTTTCTTCAATTTTACGTTTTACGTATGCAAATAATACACACAGCAAGTTTTTTTTTTGCCTTTCTTGCGTTACAAAAAATATATTTTGTATAACTATAAGGTAGTGCTTCATTACGGTCTCACCTAATAATTATTGGTATATGATGATACAGTTTTGGGTGGTAAAATGCACTAGCTTACTAATAGCCTATTCGCTCTTCTCTTGATAACACGCATTGAATGGTAAGACAGGTATAAGCAAATTATTCCAATTTTCTGTACAGAAAAGGGTCCCTGTCGCCTCTAAACCTAACTAATAAAGTATAAGTAAGACAGACGATGCGTTTTGCATCCTCATTTGTAACACGTAAGAGATCATACGTGGTAGAGCCATGCTGCAGCTATATTAGTAGAATAGTTGTAGCACGAATGGGTCGGCTCGACCGGGGAAGGACCACGCTCTCACAGAATACCACCGTAAAATAGCAGCTTAACGTTGCTGTGTTTCGTATGGAGAGTGTAGAGAACCGGAGACGCTTTTTACTGGAAACGAGGCATTATATCTTAGTCCTCACGGGTGACAACGCATCTGCATTTTGATTCGTAATCGAGGATAGATGTAGATGTCTATGGGCCACAGCAACCACTTACCATCAGGTGGACTGTGTGCTCGTTTGTCACCCCTATCCTATAAATAATTATTATTTTTAGTTCCGTAAATGTTGAGGGAGACAAACATGAAAAATACCAAAAAGATTTTACGGCTAGCGAGTGGTGATGATATAACAATCCAGTTTACGCAGACATAAAATACGTAGGATTGATGTCGTGAAGCACCGTCAAGAGTGCGAAACATCTAATGCAATTTGTAATCCACTTATTTTTATAGCAGTGGGGACAGACGAGTATACGGCTCACCTGATGGTAAGTGACTACCTCCGCCAATGAACAACTGCAACACCAGGTGAATTGCAGGTGCGTTGCCGGCCTTTTAAAAAGAGTAGCTTAGATTTTTGCGAACTGGCCGAAGGAAGGGATAAAATATACGTAGTCAATTCTCTTATTTATTTCGGCTTATATGACACACGCGAGACGCTCACAATATCAGTAATAATAATCGACGACAGAGTCCTTTCCGATCGGCTCGATTCACTGGCGCTGCGAAGAGATGTTGCATCTCTTTGCGTATTTTATCGCGTCTACTACGGGGAATATTCTGAAGAATTGTTTGGACTGATACTAGCCGCTCAATTTCATCATCGCACATCTCGACAAAACTCGCGATACCATTCATACCATCTGGATGATTGGCGATCCGCCATTGTGCGATTTACAAGATTTCTTCCTCGCACAATTTTTCCGGACCGATACGGTTAGGGACGTTCAAGAAAAGAGACTACTCCTCTTTAAAAGGCTGGCAACGCATCTGCAATTCCCCAGGTGTTGCAGTTGTTCATATTCTATAAAAAAATAGCTTTGAAAAATATTAAAAATAATCTAACTGGAATGGACTGGAATAGCGCCACGCTGCAGCAAATCATGATGGCTGCAGCACGATTGAATGTGTTCCGGCGGCGAAGAACCACGGTCGCACTGAATATCAACGCGAAATTATAGCATAATTCTGATGCATTTCGTATAACGGAGGTCATTTTACTTAGTAATGAGGCATTACATCTTATTCCTTTTGCCGGCGACCACGCTAAGAAAAGATTATAAGAAGGGCATAAGAAAACCCAAACGCTTCTTTGTTCAACTAGAGCAAAAAGGTTTTCTGTGTCCTATTTAAAAAACATAATCTACCTCTAATAAATCTTTAAATTAACCCGTTTAGCTCTTTTAGCATGATGAGGCAATAACCATGCACAATATAATTTTTGCTCTTAATAAATTACCCCATATTTAATTTACTGTGAAGGCTCTAACAAGTAATACTCATTTTCAAAAAGCAAAGATTAGGAAGAAAACGTTTAATATTTCAAATATATATATATGTGTGTGTGTGTGTGTGTGTGTGTGTGTGTGTGTAAATATAGAAGTACTTTTTTAACGTAATTTCAATGTATTCCAACATGTTTCTAGGTATTATGCTAATGGTTTTAAAATAAATGGCGTATCAATTATACCTGTTTTATTAACACATACATAGGTACCATACGAGTACAGACACGCTCATGCCTGTTATTCTGATGGGTAGTCAGAAACTACGAACTTCCACACCGCACTCTTAATTTTAACGGTACTCTTAATTTGGCCCATCTTCGATATATCGCCTATTTGGACAATAAACTTCAATTTAGGGTATCCCTTGCTGACTCTGCCTCTCCCTTCTGCAGCATAAATTTGCTTGGGCATGGCTTTATTTTTTTTTAGTTACACACTTTTTCATATCTCTTTATGTCGTAAAAGAGAGCCAGTATAATTTCCTCATGTGAGGTATTTGATGCAAGTCCTCAAAGAAAACACATCATTAGTGGTCTAGAAGGTTTTAAATGAGTTCGTAATTGGTTACAGGTGTTCGAAGTTGGTTACAACGTCAACATCATCGCCACCGTTATATATTATACAGGCTACGGCTTGCGGCTTGTGGGCATTGCAACATAATAACTTCTTAACGTTATCGAAAGGTAATAAACGCCAGTTACGTGCACTACGAGATACTCGCGCCTCCACGTAGCGACTGCAATCAAGTAACATTATTTGCGGTTGACGGACGTGATTATCTTCTAGAGCGATTGCTTTACTTTCCTCGCATACGTTGTAACGCAGCGTGACATTAAACATAAACTGCTTTAAATAGGCATAAGTATATTCCAGTGAAAACATGTACAGGATACAAAAATGTGGTTACTAAATAATAGCGACCTACTAACGTGTTTTCTAACCCAGTTTAATTGTTATGTAATTGCTAACGTATAGCCGCGTGTAAATTATAAAACACAGCTATAGACGACACCGTGGCGCAGTGGCTTAGCAGTGAGTTGCAGCGCTAATGGCCGCGGGTTCGAATCCCGCAAGAAAAAAGTAATGTTCGTATATTTGTACGGCCTACAAATAATTGTTTCGGGTCTGGATGTTTGTCCTTGTGAAATTTATGTATGTAAACTGCCCCCACGATACAATAGAAAATCCTAGTGTGAAGGTAACGTTATTTAAATGAAAAAAAAAACTTATAATATAAAAACCGTAATATTAAAATAATTGAAAAATAAACACCAATCTTTTTTAAATGGTTAAGTCCGACACACAATCATTCTATATTATTGGTCTATGTTTTGATATAATGATATTGTCTAATTATATTTAGAATTCTGTGTAATATTAAATGTATTATAATATAGCAGTATGATAATAGATAGACTTATATATGATGTACTATAATAGAGACTCTACACACACGGTGACGTCTGTATTGCGTCACACTGTTGAACACTAACCACGTTACATATTTGATTCCGTTGTCCTTCATGGCATACAACCCTGAAAGACGCTCTCTGACTCGCCACTCTAGACAACTGAGTTAGTAAGTATAGAGCAGATGAAATTAAATTTAGACAGATTAAATAAAATTGCCAAAAATTAGCAGTCGCCATTATTATCGATCGCCAGACCTTCGTTTGTTTAACTAACAAGGTGTGCCACGTGTAATTGAGATTTACATGTATTTTTTTACTTATTCATTTTTTATAGAATAGGGGTACAAAACGAGCATACAGTCCATGTGATGGTAACTGAACTTCCGTCGCCCATAGACATCTACACATACCCTCGAATAAGAATCAAAATGCAGATGCGTTGGGTCTAGGCTATCCGGTTCTGTACACTCACTATACGATTATTTATTCATTTCAATTTTCATTTCAATCGCCAACGCAGCAAATGCTTTCACCAACTTTACATTACACGAACGCAAATTGAGTGTTGCAGTAATTAAAAGATACGATCATAAAGTATTCTGCGTTACACATGTTAGACGAATGCAATTAAAGTTTTCGACTAAGGAATCTAGTCACTTGTTACACGTTTTAGCATCACGTAATCTCGGCACATTACTTGATGGCAAAAACTTGCGCAACGCCGTAGGAATCCGACTAGGAGCGGCGATTTGTCAACCTCATCAGTGCCCCTGTGGTAGCAGCGTCGACTAGTTTGGGCTCCACAGGACTTCTATGTAAGAAAAGGGCTGGTAGGTTTTCACGGCATGGTTCTTTGAACGATGTCATCCGAAGAGCTCTTGTCTCTATACATGTTTCCTCGGTTTTAGAGCCTTGTGGAATATTTAGAGACCCGACGGTATGACATGGGAGACTTGGGAGAGGGGAAAAGCCCTAGTGTGGGATGCTACTTGCGTAGACTCTTTGGCGACCTCTCATCTCAGGTGATCCTCATTTAGAGCAGGGGCGGCATCAGAGGCAGCTGAACTGAGTAGGTGGCGCAAATATGCGTCTCTGAGAGATGACTACATATTTGTGCCATTTTCTGTAGAGACTATCGGTCCGTGGGGTCCACGTGCGGTGAAGTTCCTAAAGGAACTTCATCTGCGTCTGGTCGTTGCTGCTGGTGATAAAAGGGCTGGTTCTTTTCTCGTTCAAAGGCTAAGTATAGGCATTCAGCGGGAAAACGCAACCAGCGTTCTTGGCACGATACCGCGGGGAGTAGGACTGTATGATAATTATGTTCGTTTACTAGTTTTAATTTTTTTTATATATTATGTTATGCAAATAAATGTAATAAAATTTATATATTAATGAAGAAAAAAGAAATTAAAGTTTTTCAAAATAAGATTTTATATGACGTAATAGCTCCCATAATTTCACCCATAAATTTACTATTTTCTTTTCGCTTACTGTGAATTGTAATAATTTTCTCAAATTTCCACGGTCAATTTATATCGAATAGACGAACGAGTATATCAACTGCCAACGTGCCTGTCAAATGGGTTAGTATTAAAACTATCCCAAAACTGCTCGTTAGCATAGTGGCTAAGCGTTTGACGCGTCGCTTTGGCCACATGCTCAAATCACACACGGAAAGACTATTTGTTTACCCTACAAATAATGCCTCTGAGTCTGGATGTTTGTCAATATGCAATTTATGTATATAAATCCCCTTAACGATACAAGAAAAATATGTGTGAGGCACCTTTATAAGCGAAAGAAATAGATAAGTCAATAATAATTTCTTTAATTTACGAGAGCACTACACAATTAATAAAACTGACGTTTAATTTTAACCGATTCACCGACGTCTCGACGCTCCGGGTAGGCTGCAGTATGTCAACATATTGAAGATCATCTCAACTATAATATCAGATTTGATAGGCCACTAATCCTCACAAAAGAACACCGATTCCAACTAAGGATGATTCGCGAGGCTATTAATATTGAAAAAGATAAAATTAAGTGCGATAAAATCCGTAAAATTAGTTTTATTTAATAGATAAATCAATTACAGAACTGATGACGATAATAATGTAACTCGTAAGCCTATTCCCGCTATTGGTCATAGAACATTCTACAAATTTCAGTCAGTAAACATTGCTTAAAAATGTATCCCCACTCACAATGCTGGGTAAGCGGGTTGGTATGTGCAGACACCAAAACCCTCGCGATATACGTTTATGCTGTTTTTCATCATCAGTGTGTGAAATTTGGGTTCAGAATTTATGGATGGATTTTTCACTATCTGTCAATCAGGCAGGGTTTGATTGTTTTTTTGAATAAAATACTGTAAAATTTAAATACAAAATGCCTATAAACAAATCTAATTAGTGTTCCTTTTTTACGTAACTTACAATTTTCTATTTGAGACTCCTCCCGCGAAACAAAATTATTTATGCTTATTTTCCGTTTTTCACAATAACTTTAATTTTTCCATAGTAAAATGTATGCAATGTACTAATCTAGGACCTGGCTTATCCTTATACTAAACTTTATCAGTCCTTATAATTTAGTTGAGCTGTGTGGTAGCGTCGTAAAGGATCCATCACTAGCAGTAGGAATAAGTATCTGAAATACCACAAAAATCTAATAACTTTCGATAGATGGCGGTGTAACATGTCATTTACTCGTACGCCAGACGGCAGGCAGCAGCGTTAAAAACGCTAGACGTCTGACGACCGCAGTCGTCATTCTGCTTATCAAGCGTCTTCTTACAACGGATGAGAACAATATCCAGCCGTGGATTTTACGAGCTAATGATGATGAAGAAGACTGATTTTTTACGTGGTAGAGCCACGCTGCAGCTATATTAGTATATAGTATAGTTGTAGTCAGCTCGACCGCGAAAGGACCACGCTCTCACAGAATACCAGCATAAAATAGCAGATGGACGCTGCTGTGTTTCGTATTGTGAGTGTAGAGAATCGGAGACCCTTTTTACTAGAAAAGAGGTATTCTTATTATTCCATCTTAGTCCTCACGGGTGACAACGCATCTGCATTTTGATTCGTAATCGAGTATAGATGTAGATGTCTATCGACCACAGTAACCACTTACCATCAGGTGGACTCTGTGCTTGTTTGTCACCCTTATCGTGTAAACAAAAGAAGAATAATAATTAAGTTGTTCATGCGTAATTGAATTCTATACTTCAGAAATTGTTACATTTAGAAGTGGCTTTCGCCTGCGTGGAAGTAGGAATACTACTTTTGTTGCTACAAGCTACAACCAAACATTAAATGTCATCGTTTCAAGAAAATCGTTTATTAACTTTCGCAGAAAGAGGTAATTATAAGATTATTCTCCAGATCTATCTTAAAGAAAACGTGCATATTTCCAAAATAATAATTTAATATGTCACTCCGGCCCATAAACTATCTACGCTTTTATATCGATCCGCTGTTCCGTTGCTACGTGAGGAACCAACAAACACACTTTCGTATTTATATATAGCATATGTTGGAATATAGATAATTTCATATAGATAAATAATGATGCATAGAGAAAAATAAAATAAAATTCACCTTTTATCATTCTTTTCTATCTCTGTTTTGCCTAATGGTTGAACTGGGAGAGAATGCCCTATGGCATTAGTTCCGCCACATGTGGTACTTTTTGTATGAAAGTATAAATAAATAAATAAAAATCACCGTGTAGTGGCGGCGTACAGAAATCCACTAAACCATAATATTAACATCCTACGGGTGTTATTAGATACGAAATGGAACATGAAATAGACAGTATAGCATGTTCCTGATAAAAACCCAAAGTAACACAAAAATTACGGTTGCCAACCGGCCTGTCAAGCGTCACAACATTGGCAAATAACCTTAAAGTACTGTCAAATATTTTTATTTATCATAAAATTTCCAAACGTACCGTATTTACATAAAATAGCCAAAAAAATTTCACCAAAGAAATTCACATTCCAAAGGACTACGAAATTAAGACAAATGCGTAATACAGATGTAGGTCATGTAGGGCAGGCTTTTCATGTAAATAAACCATACCTCATCGCCTTTATGGCACAACTGAGGACAACATTACATATTTTTCAACTATTTTTTTACGAGATAAAAGATATAATTGAGTACATTGACTCTTGTTGGTATGAGTCATATTATTGTTTGTAGTTAACTCTGAACAATGCAAGAACAATAAAAAGCCGTCCGTGTTTTGTGAAGACTTTTTACATTTTTACATTTAAGTCAAAGATGTCGTAGACCAATATACGACATTGCTCTTTTTATTCTAGGGTGAGGGTGACACTGCTGCTTAGTGAAAGATATAGCTAAGAGGGTGACGGGTTCCTAACCAGAAAATAAGTCCAACCACTTAGTTCATCAAAAGTAACTTCCGTTTAAATTAAAACTAATTATAGTACGTTTTAAAATTCACTGCGAAAGTCCATTAACGAATAACAGTAAAGAATGATCCACTTACTTATGACATGAACGTCATTTGTACTAATGGTTACTGTTCCGATTCAGATACTTAATTGTAACCGAGAACAACTCAACTAAATAGAAAAAGCTATTCATTGTGTATAATTATGACCGTATGATTCGTTCATCGTAGGTTGGGCAGGTATAAGTTTTTTTTTTTATTTTTATGGTTTATAGTTTAAGACATATATTCCTCAAAAAGAATACAATTCACTTATCATGAGAAATAACAAGTTAATCTTAGATACTAAATACATGAACTTATGAAGAACTACAGGTACTTGTAAATGATCTGGATATGCACAATCTTCTTGCAATGTTGTGGGTAACAAGAAAAGTAAGTGTACAATTACATATCGTTATTGAATGTTTATAGCAATTACATATTTGCAAGCAGTCTATAATTTTATAGAATACGTGTGACAAACAAGCACACAGTCCACCTGATGTTAAGTGGATACTGTTTCCCATAGACATTTACATCTATCCTCGATTAAGAATCAAAATTCAGATGCGTTGCCACCCGCGTTACCAGTAAAAAGGATCTCCGGTTCTCTACACCAGGAGTTCCCAAACTTTTAAAGTAATGTAACACATATCAAACCTCTTTTATTTTAATGAACCCCACATCAAATGATTACATATTATAGACAGTGCAATTGAAATATTATAATATAATTCTCGCTAACTACCTACGTATCTATATAACAGTCTAAGTTCTTCTCATCACATATTTTGCTCTAATTCAAAATAATATTTGTGACAAAGTGTGAAATTACTTCAGCACTAATAAGTAATTTCGCGGAACTCTGGTGACTTTTCCACGGAACCCACTTTAAAATCTCTGCTCTACAATCACCATACGACTCACAGCATTGAGCTCCTATTTTACGCTGGTATTCTATGAGAGCGTGCCCGGTCGAGCCGATCCATTCGTGTTACAACCATAGTATAACTGCAGCATGACTCTACCGCGTAATAAAAGTGAGCAGAGCAAATACATGTTAATATTATGTCGTAATATATTACAATAAATATAAAATAAAATAGTATATAGTAGCTTTACTAATATATACTATTGAAAATATAACGCACAATAATTTTTAGTAATAGAATTTAACAGCTCGATGATATACCATTATACAAAATAGATAGATATTAATGATCAGCCTCCGACTTATACCACTTTCTTATACAAAATTATTCCTTTTTATATCTGTTTCAGTCTTAGAGTATTCAACTAACATTCAACTAGTTTAATACTCTAAGGTTTCAGTAAAACCTAAATTATTCACGAGAACAAACTCATTCCTTAATCTGTTTGCGTATGATCGTGATATAAAACACTCATTTTAATTTTTTTCCTATATTACTAGATAATCTACTGCAATAAAGAAATTACATTACACTTTCTTCTCACTTATTCTATTACACTTTCTTTTACATTCACAGAAAAACTAAAATATCCGCAAGACTTCGACTTTGGTCCCTTGTGACATAGGCAAAGCCCTAGTGTGAGATGCTACGTGCGTAGGCACTTTGGCAACCTCTTATCTCAGTACCATGTTTAAAGCCGGGTCGGCATCAGAGACGGCTAAACTGAGTAAGTGGCGCAAGTATGAGTCTCTGAGAGATGACTACATATTTGTGCCATTTGTTGTTGCAGCCATTCAACGAGGAAAAGCAGCCAGCGTTCTTGGCACTATACCGCGGGGAGTAGAACTGTATGATAGTATAAGTTTTAAGTTTTAGTTTCTTTATAAAATTAATAAACATTTTATATTTTAATATTTACCGTTATAGTAATTTCCTATGAAAATATTAGTTATGAAGTTTTGAAATAATTATAAAATAATAAATACAAACGTAAGTTTAGTGTATATTATATCATTTAAAAAAATATCATTTGGCTAATTCATTTTCACCTATACCGTTAGTCTAGCCTCTAACTTTGAAAACCGTGAACAAAAGAACATCTTTTAAAAACAACAATAAGAGACTAATGGGTTTTTCTTAGAGTATAATTTGTAATAAAATATCTACTTACCGACGCGTCGTGTTGAAATCTGTTTGGTAGAATAGTTGAACGGCACATAAATGACTTCGTCAATAGCTGCCGCAAGATTTAACGGAAGTTTATCAGCTGAATGTACCTCATCTAAACACAACACATTGTCATCACGGCACTTGTCACTGTTCACTGTTGTAAATTCACGGTTCACTGCTGAGTTAACGTGTTCAAAAGTTTTAAGCAGAGCATCAGAATTTTTGTACATTAATTCGGCTACTCCTTCTAGATTGTTTTGACAAGATTTCTCAGCAATAACCTTAATCTTGTAAACTCCAATCTCTCTATTAGCTTCTAGGATAAAATCAACACGTTCTCCTCTGGCGAATGTAATTGTATTTACATTTTCAGCTTGGATTCCAAATCCATCTAAAGCTACGATTTTCAGAACATGTTCATCCACTGAAAATTTAACAGGACAACTTTTAAACCCTCCACCATATAGAAGGCGGAATCTATATCTTTTTCCATATTCAACCACGAATTTTGCTAGCGGGGCATCTGAAAATTCAGAAGACCGACCCTTTCCATTTATAAGTAATGACTCCGCATCTGGCACATTAGATGTCATTCCAGCGAGTGGTCCCATTGAATGACCCCATTCTGCTACAAAAATAGTGTGTTCAGTAGCGTCGATGTCATATAGTTTTCTCAGAGGATCAAGCCTAGGAGATTGTCGAACAATTAACGCTCCCGCAAGACCGTCGGCTGCATCTGCTGCAGAATGCGCATGATACATATGAGTACCAACTGCTGCAGCACGGAACTTGTACTGGAATGTTGTATAAGCAGGCTGCGGACATTGGGTCAACATCGGCGCTCCATCCATAAACGGAGTTTCTTTTTGGGGCTGTCCTCGCCAGTGTATCGACAGCGTGTGAGCGGGTGCTCGATGTACAACGTCCACTACTAAGATGTCATTCTGACATACATGCAGAGACGGCGCAGGTAACTCCCTGTTAGCAGCCAGAACGCCGCGTTCTCGACCATCTGCTGTTATACACGTTGATGGACATTCACTATCGTGCGCTTCTGCACAATTATTACATGACCTGTAGGAAATTAATAATTTAATCATATTAATTTAAATGTAAATAAAACTGAGGTAGAATTATGGAGTGTTCATACTTACTTGCTATAAGTTTTATATACTTCTATGACTAGTTTCACACGACAAATCATGGGCCAATCCAATTCATGGCATTCACGATCACAATTTTCAAAATATTCCTCTGAAAGTAATAAGATCATTAAGGCTTATTTTTTTAAAGAAATAAAATTGAAAAATGAACACATAGTCCACCTAATTATTTTTGATTCGCTGATTTAAAAACACCTACAACAATTCATGATTAAGAATTAAAATGAACGTGAACTATCTACTCTAAGAACTAAGCTGGAATTGCTCGTCACCAGTAAAAATAGTTTCCAGTTTTCGTCACACACTATTCTATATACATAGCAATGTTATATTCCTATTTCACGGTGATATTCTGTGCGTGCTTCAGCCTTAATATGATTTTTAACGGTAACGAACTACGCTATATTATATTTGTAGCATGAACAGATCGGATTGACCTGGGTAGGACCAGGCTCTCACAGAATACCAGCGTGAATTAGTAGCTTATGCTGCTGCGTTTGGTTTGGCGATTGTATTGAACCAGAGACCCTTTTACTGGCGATGAGGCATTCTTCTCTTCAAGGGTGTCAACACATCTAGATTTTGATTTTTTATTGAGGTGAACTCTGTGTTCATTTGTCATCCATATTATATAAAAACGAGCCTCAGGTGATTAATAAATAGCGGTACATATATTTGGAAAATATACGGCTATGTGGCGCAAAGGCTTAGCAATAAGTTCCGGTGCTGAGCGCGGACGAGTAAGCTGATTCAAATCCCGCACGGAACAAGTATTACTTACAAGCAATTATTCCGGGTCTGGTTGTTTGTCCATGATAGAGGAGAAATTCCTAGGGTAGAGCTTACTTTAGAAAAAAATACTGAACTCATATCCAACAGGCTGGTGATGGAGAACATCGGTACCAAGAGTATCCACCCTGTCCTCATCAAAGGCCTGCTCAACGTGACGTTGTGTATGAGGATAGATTAAAGAGGCAGACCGGAAGGAAGAAAAAATAATACATTCTAAATCATCTAAATCCACATCCACTTGTCACTATTTCACTTGACTGACTTAGAAATACAATCATATCAAACAAAACATTATGACACCGTATGAATGTAAACAAAAAAAATCATAACCCTCCTTCATCTTCGCCGTAGTAGGGTAAAAAGAAAAGAAATATTTCTGCATTTTTAAGAAACTTGTTTAACCATTTTATTACTATTCTAATTTACTCTTAGACTGTTATATTTACTATAATAAGATCAAATATCTTCTGTTCAATCAACAATCCAAGCATTGTAAGAGGAAATCTATTAAAAAATACAATCAGTTAGGGATAAAAATTAAAGCAAAGTCCTTACCTGGCATAGGTGTGTAATATACAACAACGATTACACCGGCCAATATAACAAACAACACAAGTATCCTCTGCAAGGACATAAGCATGTAGTTAGGCTTTTGAATCACTGTACTTTGTGGATCCACAATATCCTTCTCCATATTTGAA
This sequence comes from Parnassius mnemosyne, assembly GCA_963668995.1. Taxonomy (NCBI): domain Eukaryota; kingdom Metazoa; phylum Arthropoda; class Insecta; order Lepidoptera; family Papilionidae; genus Parnassius; species Parnassius mnemosyne. The sequence goes on along the minus strand of CAVLGL010000035.1, from coordinate 16,788,112 downwards.
AAATTTGTCGCACTTTTTACTGTTGAAATATACTCTATTGCTAAGTAACTCAACCGCGCAATCACTTACGACATTTTAAAGTAACAGGCCGATTTGTTTACAAGATTTTGTATCATTGGAACGTGGCACGCCACGACCACGCGAGTCGAACATTAAGTGGCGACTGGCTACAACCTATCCATTCCACCGTTTATGGCAACAGCGGAGTGCAACAGACAGACCTCGAGCCTCCGTCGCGTCGGCACATTAACAGGGCTCCAATTCGGAAGTAAATTGGCAAACCGAGGACGTGAAGTAAACTCTCACTCCGCATAATGATGCAACTTAAGGTTGTGCAACACTTATTAATATTAAACTCTACTAAGAGTATATTGTACATTAAATGTAGTTCATATATAATATTCATATAATTAAGAAGTTATTTATCTTAGAAATCAATTTTTTTTACTCTTAAAAATATTTCACTTGGATTTCCTCGTGTATCGTAGAAGCATTTTACATGCATACATTTTTTGTATGATACGTAAGCCGACTATTCTATGTAAACATAAACATAGGTATTATAAAATATATATTATCACATATATATTATTAAAATACCAATAATGTAGTGTTATTGAAAATTTGACACTAATTTCTTAAATATATTTAAGGATTATTTTTAGATCAGTAAAAGTAAAAGTTTACATACATAAATTCGCATTACATTTAGAATAATCATATTACGTAATATATTTATAACAATATCATTCGTATTGACAGGCTACTCGTAACAGCGTACCTATGTACATACTCAGTACTCAGTGCCAACCTCTTTCTAAATTAACGAATATAATTTTTTCACTTGTTTTCCGATTATAATCCGCTACATATAACTGAAACAAACAAAGTGCTCAATAAATAATTGTTTGAAGAGACTTGATAATTTCATGCCGACATAATATATAATATTGACCTTTATTGTATGGCTCAATGTTTATAATTTTTTCTGATTTTTCTAAATGATTTTTAGTGGTTGTGATAATTGGAAGAGTAGAGATATATTGAGTATTTTTCAGGTACATTATCGTTCCTTTATATTGTTACAGTTAAACCTCTACTAAGCCTTTGTTCGTCATTGAAAATTATATTTTTCATATCTCATTTGTCCCATAAATCAATATTTAGCATTGTATAGATAACTTCTATAATTTGGCCGTTATATATATATATATATATATATAATATATATATATATATATATATATATATATGTGTGTGTGTGTGTGTATGTACTTGTCTAATAGGAAAAGCTTTAAATGCGCAATAAAAAAAATAATGATGTGCACTTAACGGGATAAAAACTATCATATCTCTCAAGTTGGACCAAACTGCACACATAGTGCAAAATTTCATTGAAATCAGTTTAGTAGTTTAGGAGCTCATCGCGGACAAACTATGTGACACGTAATTTTTATATATAAATATATATACACATTTTATAAACAAACCATCGGCTACATTACAGTATATATGTCTGTTGCATGTATGTAAGTTGCTAAAAAAAAGAATAAATCTATAATACTGTTTGAGGTATGAAAAAATAGGTTATGGTCTAATGGCATCGATTTTATTAATATTAAGTTAGATACATTAGTCTATATTAAGCTAGACATAAATAATATATAACTCCGATGTCATTTTATCCAGTGACCACACAAATATTTCTTTGCTAACGAGTTTGACCGTCGGTGCCCCGTCCTTGGCACATTTGACTTATCTAATGCTCGTTTTGAATAATTTATACACTTTTGCAAGCATATATAGCATAACCTGAATTTAAATCAAATACATGTTATTATAGAATAATACCCAACGTGTAGGAGTAATTATAAAAAAAGTCAAAAATTTTAACTTGGAGAATGCGGTTATTAGGCAGTTAAGTAAGATTTGAATTATTTTTTGTTTACGTGTCCGTTTATTTGTCCATTTTATGCATGCTTTACAAGTAACACTAAAAATATTTACAAATTTTTATTTATGTTTTCTTTTAGATTGATATAAAAATTAAATATACATTATAAATTGCTATGCCCCTACGGGGCGTCACTTGATTTATGATGTATTTCTTGTGGCATGCAAATTATATAAATAAATAAATAAATTATTTAGTATAGGTATTAAGTATATATGATACTTTTGTAATATAGAATTTATTGAAATATCTTGGCATTGAAACGTTTTCCTTGCGACAATGTACAACGATAGAGAACGTTTAATTAATTTCTATATTACGCTCTTTAGGAGGGTGTTAGATTAATGTTGGAGAAGGAAATGGATACACATACAGAAAGTTACAACAAAAAATTGCCTAAACATTTATGTTGTCATTATTACAATATTTAAAAATAATGAAATATAGGCATTATTTAATTTTAAAACCAACAGAATAACAGTGCGCTCCCTTTATAAATTGGCATATAGGATTATTGCAAGGCCTCTTGTTCAATGTTCCACATCCAGAGAGTTATACACCCAGAACCGGAACGTATAGATAAATCTTTATCAGCCATTATTTATCAATCCACTACCGAACATAAGTCTCTACCGGACATAAGACGACCGAGACGACTAAGAATCGGGTCGAGCCCTGACAAATCAACCAGCATCGATGTTGGAATCCAAAGAAGGAAGTTTAGAGTACCACAGGTCTCACAACGACGTCGCCGGTCTTAATATTTTATTTCCTATTTATATTTAAGATGGTTATACCGCTATCTATCAGAGACCATAAGATCTTTCTGGCTTTTCCCATAGTCTCCTCTTACGACATCAATGAGACGACATGGGATTCTTCAACGTCTTCACCACAAGGCTTTGTCGAAATACTTGACCACACAAATTTTGACATTCAAACTTAGAGCTCATCGCGCTGCAACGAAACACTTGCCGAAATATGATTTGCCACCGTCAACAACCTGAGCTGATTTGCTACCGTCAACAAGGTCTGCTGATGTAATAGGATTGACTACAGAAGCTGTTAAAATCTGACTCTTCAAAAGACGATGAATATGTTCCTGCTCCTCCAGCTCCAAATATCAAAAGCTTGTTATGTCAAGTTTTGAAGAATTTTTTTATATGATATATTTTACGGCTAGCGAGTGGTGATGATATAACAATCCAGTTTAAGCAGACATAAAATACGTAGGATTGATGTCGTGAAGCACCGTCAAGAGTGCGAAACATCTAATGCGATTTGTAATCCACTTATTTTTATAGCAGTGGGGGCAAATGAGTATACGGCTCCCCTGATGGTAAGTGACTACCGCCGCCCATGAACAACTGCAACACCAGGGGAACCAGGGGAATTGCAGATGCGTTGCCGGCCTTTTAAAAAGGAGTAGACTCTTTTCTTGATGGTCCCTAAGTCGTATCTATCGCTGGTGGTAATCAATTCCACAAGGAAGTTATGCGAGGGAGAAAACTTCTTCTAAATCGCACAGTGGTGGACCGCCAATTATCCAGATGATATCGATAGTATCACGAGTTTTGTCGCGATGTGCGATGGTGAAATTGAACGGCTGGAATTAGTCCGAACAATTCCTCAGAGCACTCCCCGTGGTAGATGCGATAAAATACGTAAATTTTTTATTTATTCGGCGAGTGGCGAAAACTTTAAATTTAAATAAATCCATAATTAATATGATATGTAAAGAGCATTTACAATTGTTGAAAATGAAGGCTTTCGCAATTTGATTTAAGTTATTTTGTAGCATTATAAACTTCGCAATAAGATGATGTTTACTCGATGGGTTGTTGATAAAAACGCAGCATTATCCATAGCCTTCAAAGAAAAGTTGTCAAATATTGAAAACTTTACTCTTACTACTGCCGTGTGGTCTAAAATAATGAGCATGAGTAGTTTTTTAGGAACAACAGCAAACTTTGACGTCGATAATGTTGTATTTTCAATTATTTTTGGAGTGTACCAGTCAAACGAACATCATACTTCGGAACACATCGCTCAAATACTGCTGGATACTTGTACTGAACGGTATGATGACATAATTAAGTTTCGGCTGTAGTGACAGACAACGCAGCCAATGTGGTAATTGCCCTCGATATAGCTTTTGGAAAAGAAAACACACATACCACATTTGTTTTGCACACGCTTTGAATTTGGTAGCACAAAATTCTATGCAACATTGTGACATGGTTCATATACAGTAATATAGCATATAACGAATTATATAAAGCATCCCAGAAATTAGCTAAATTGTACAAGAGGTCCCGATCAGATGTGATAGCACATATTATATGATCGAGGGACTTTTGGAACTTCACTAAACTACTAGACCAATAGGGAAATGAAAGTTTGGCTGGAAAATATAAAAAGTTTGCATTTTTTTTTGTTACCGCGCATGAACTTACATCACAATGAGATCAGCTATTCCGGAGATTAGCCCGGAGCCCGGACACAAAGACAGATAAAAAAATTTATATTGTGTTTAGTCAAGTCTTAACTCTTAATAGCATGAAAAATACCCCGAATCCTAATAGAAGCCAGTTATTTCGATATTACAGACAGACACTTCAATTATATTTATATGTGAGCATATTTTTGAATTTATAGATGTATAAAAAATTGTGTATATATAGATACATTATCATCATCATCGTCATTACAGCCCTGTGCCTGATTTAGAGTTCCGACAGCCCTAGACTAACTTCATAGTTAGCCTCGGGCTGTCGTTCATATTCATTATGCAGTTGGTGTGGATGGTACCGTGAGTTTTGTCCCAAAGTGCGTTGGTGGAATTTTTCCGGCTGGAATTAATCCGAACAATTTGTATAAGTCTCCCCTTGGAAAAAGCGAAAATATTGATAGCACTCAGCGTTGTGAAACGTTAAACTGATAGTCGGCTACTACGACCTTGATGCTCCGATCTGGAAGAAAACTGATAATCCAATTGCACAATTTCTCGGAAAGCCCATATGAAGAATGCTTCTAAAGAAGCACTTACAACCAAAGACGTCAAATTACTTCGTATTTTTCGCAAAGTAACGACCACATCGTCCCTCTCGGACTCTACTGCTTCTTTATGAGTCGGGTAAATTAAAAGATTAGAACTAGAACCAGCTGATTAGTGACCGCACTGGCGCTCACTTAGTTATTGATCCTTATGAGTTGGCAGTTTATAATGGATTCTATTATTTTAGAGAACAGGGAGACGATGGTAATAAGCCTGTAGTTGGAGTCCGAGCGGTCGCCATTTTAGTGATCTGGTGCTCTAAAGTGGTCTTCCATAAGTTCAGGATTACGCCTAGGGAGTAGGAGTCAAGTCACCTGCCGTTGTCATGGGAGTGGCAAGATTAGATGGGGTGACCGTCGAAGAGCTGGCCCGAGCCGTTAGCCGCTATAAAACCGGGAACACAGCACCGGGGCCCGAGGGAATACCAATGCGGAGCCTAGTGCTAAGTCGGGCTGCCCTGGGGACAGCCTTAGGCATCTATTTACCAGGTGTCTGCAGTGTGCCACGTTCCCCACAGCCTGGTAAAAGAGAGCCTCTTGAAGAAGGAGGCCAGGGCTACTGATAATCCCTCTGCGTACCACTCAATATGCCTATTGGGCGAGATTGGCAAATTATTCAAGAGGATAGTTATCACTCGTCCGAATCTATCGCGTGTCTATCTATAAAGGGCATCTATCGCGTGTCGGTCTCGAGCAACAAATAAAATAAGTGATATTACTTATTCAAAATATTAAACCATATTCTGAACATAAGTTGTGCTTGCAAAGGCAAGCTCAGCGCCCCCTCAAACCAAGTGCCCTTTTTTAGGGTTCCGTACCTCAAAAGGAAGAAACGGAACCCATATAGGATCAGTTTGTTATCCTTCTGTCTGTCTGTTTGTCTGTCTGTCTGTCAAGACCCTTTTTCTCAGGAACGCGTGGAGGTATCAAGCTGAAATTCATATCAAATACTAAAGTCTACTGTCCCTTAGAGCTGTGAAAAAATCAAACTTCTAAGCCAACGCAATCAAAAGATACAGGCGTTTATGCCGTAATTTTTCGACATTCGCAAGGGAATCAAAACCTACAGGGTACTTCCCGTGAACTCAGAATCTTGAAATTTGGTACGAAGCAACGTTTTATAGCACAGGTAAAGGAAAAATTGCGAAAAGCATAAATTTTTAGCTACATCATATGATAAAAATATTTTTAATAATTTTAAACTTATATACCTACAGATTTGTTCGGAACCCTCGGTGCGCGAGTCCGACTCGCACTTTGCCGGTTTTATTTACATGGGGAAATGCCTGCGCAAACCCGCCTCGCGGGGGCAAGGACGGATTATGTCGGACTTGCACTGACTAAGCCCCATGGTGTTCCACCTTCGACACTTCCTAAGGCCTGGTTGCATTCTCCGAGAGCTTCAATAGCACATGTTGGTTGATCTAGTTCAGATTCTTCCATCCATTTTATCCGCCACATGTCTAATTCAGCTTTTACAAAGTCCCATTCCAAATATTTTTTATAGAGCTCAGTAGTTTTTTATTTACATTATTATCAGTAGTTTTCTTGACAATTTTGATTAATTTGTTCTTTGCAACACACGAGTGTTGAGAGACGATAATGTGGCTTTATGATTTTGGAATCTCGACTGAAGCTGATCAATGAAATCATCCAAAAGTGGAATCATTATAGTAATTCTAAAATAAGTTTCAGGATCTTTTGTGTTGTAGTTTGCCCTATGCTCTTGGCGTGACGTTATTCGCGGAATTTTCATTTCCTCGTTTACAGTACTGAGCAAATTCTGTGTATTCTTGAAAAGTTCAGCAAATTTTGAATCATTATTTTGGCAAATATCTTCAATAGTCTTTATAATTAAATCAAAAATAAATTCTAACATCACATCTAATACATGCTGAGAAACATCACCCACAGCCCCAGGAACGGCAGCAGAAGTACCAGAACTACCTGTATCAGTATGTATGTCGAAAACACTTGAACACTGATTTTCAGTAGAACCTTCACTACCAGTACCAGGTTTAGATTTTTTAAATAAATATTTGAATAATCTATTTTCTTGCGTCCTTTTTGCCATTTCACATGTTGAACCGACCTGTAACAATTAAAAAAACAGCAGAAACAGAAACAGAAACTTTTTTTATTCAATATAGATTATAAATAATACTTATTGAAAGTCACTCTTTTGTTTGATTACCACTGGTTCGGAAAAAACCTCTGTCCTGGGAAGAACCAGCAAGAAACCCAGCGGGACTTTTTTTTAAATAACAGCTTACAATCATGATGTTACACAAATTAACAACACAACAAATTAGAAATAGCTTGGTAGCGATCACCTCATTTCCAGGGGTTATTATCATCCATAAATTCCTTAATATTATAATAACCCTTTTTATACAAACTTAGTTTAATAAAGTTTTTGAACAGGCCAAACTTTGTATATTTTCTGGAATTTTGTTGTAAAAGCGTATACATCGCCCCAAGAATGAATTACTGACTCGATGGAGTCGAGTAACTGGTACTACTAGCTTGTGTCTGTTCCTAGTATTTACAGAATGAATATCACTTATTTTTATAAAACTACTTTTATTTTTGTGTACGTACATTACATTTTCATAAATGTATTGAGAGGCCAAAGTTAATATATTAATTTCCTTAAATTTTTGTCGTAGCGACTCTTTAGGCTTTAAATCATAAATTGCTCTTATGGCCCTCTTCTGCAAAACAAATATAATTTCAGTGTCAGCTGCGTGTCCCCATAGCAAAATACCATACGACATTATGCTATGGAAATAGCTGAAGTAAACTAGTCTAGCTGTTTCAACACTGGTTAGACTTCTAATCTTTTTTACATATGCTGCAGAACTAAGTCTACTTGCTAGTTTTGATATATGGGGGCTCCATTGAAGCTTCGCGTCTAGTGTGGTTCCAAGAAAAATGGTGGTATCTACAAGACTCAGTTTCTCCCCATTTAAAATTACATTAGTATTTAATTGTTTGACATTTGGAGTCACGAATTTCATACATTTTGTTTTAGTGCCATTTAAATGCAAATTATTAACATCGAACCAATTTACTAATTTAGATATAGCATTATTTACTTCGTCATATTTTAGTAACTGTCGACTTAATATGAAAATTAAAGAAGTGTCATCTGCAAATAATACTATATCATGGTTATCCCCTACTATGTAAGGTAAGTCATTAATGTATACAAGAAACAGAAAGGGGCCGAGAATTGAGCCTTGAGGCACGCCCATTTGTACCATCGATCCGGAAGAGCTCATATTGTTAATGACAACCTTTTGCGTTCTCTTACTTAAATATGAAATAATTAATTTAAGGGCATCACTTCTTACACCGTAGTGTTGAAGTTTCCTGATTAATGTTTCATGGTGAACACAATCGAAGGCCTTGGATAGGTCACAAAATATACCCAAAGCATCCTGTGAATTCTCCCATGCATTAAAGATATATTTAATCAGCTCAACACCGGCATCAGTTGTCGAGCGACCCCTTGTGAAACCAAATTGATTTTTATGAAGTAAATTATTTATATTAAAAAAATTTAACATTTGATCAAGAACAATTTTTTCAAAAATCTTACTAAGTGTTGGTAGTACAGAAATAGGTCTAAAATTGGCGGGGTCTAATGTACTACCAGATTTAAATAAAGGTATTACTTTACTATGCTTCATTAAATCAGGAAACACACCAGATTCGATACTAGTATTAAAAATAATAGCTAAATAAGGCGCGATTGTATCTATTATAGACGCAATAACTTTAACGGAAATCCCCCACAGATCCGCAGTTTTCTTAACATCAATAGTTTTAAAATATTTTACAATATCTTTTGATGACACTTTATGAAATGTAAAATTCTTTGTACACACATTTACATTTTGTTTAAGTAATGATTCGGTGACGGCAGGAGAAGAATTCAGTGACTTAGTGGTCAAGATCGGAATATCAGTAAAATATTTCTCAAAAACCATTGCTACGTCCTGATCTGATACAGTTAATTTGTTGTTAACACTTAACTGGTAATTTGAATTGCGAGAGTTGATCTTACCAGTTTCGCTATTAATTATACTCCATGTCATTTTAATTTTATTAGAAGCCGTCTTAATTTTGTTGCTCAAATGCAAAGACTTGGCTATGGAGCACACTCTTTTAAATATTTTTGAATATTTTTTACATATTCCCTAAATTCGACGCTATGATTATATGACCTTTCATGGTAAAGATCATATAACCTATGCCTGCTCTTATGAACTCCTACTGTCGCCCATTCATTGAATGACTTTCGACTGTTCAAGGAGAATGTTTTAGAAGTAAAAGTATTATTAAATTCATTGCAAATAAGCTTAAATAATGTTCCATACAAAAATTAGGATCAAAGTAAAAATAATAAAAGCAGCAAAGTATAAATTCCATTTGTACACAAATATTTACTTCGATAAATATTGAAAAGAAAATGAATGGGGGGGCGCATCCACCTTGATGCCCACCCCCCCTGGCTACGGCCTTCGGGAACCATGCGCCCTAAGCTAACTAGGCTATAGTTAGCCTGTGGGTAATCAGGCCCTGTTACAACCTATTAAAATGCTTTTTTAAACATAGACCTCCCCCAAAGACTGCCTGTGTCACTGCCTGCGACTGTGGAATATTTTTTTTAATATAATGTAAGAGGTACATGCTGTAATAAACCTATTACCTATACCTAGTTAGGTCATAAGTATTGTCACACAGTAAAAACTTTTCTTTTAGAATGCTGGCCACAAAAATGTTTATTGAAATCGAATTTCGAATTGTTCATGAAAATAAAACTGTATACTTTTTAGAATTTTACTCATTTTTAAATATGGAGTGGACGCTTAAAGAAGACCGTGTTGCAGTTATTGCGTTGCATCGTTGCGGTTACGCGCCAATTCAAATTTTTGACATACTGAAAAATTTGAGTATAACCAAAAGATTCGTTTATCGTACCATCAAACGATACAATGAAGACTCTAGTGTAGATGACAGGTCAAGAAGTGGTCGCCCTCGGTCTGTTAGGACTCCAGCAGTGATAAAAGCTGTGAAGGCGCGAATTCAAAGAAATCCCAAACGTAAGCAGAAACTGTTGGCCCTTCAGATGGGGTTAAGCAGAACCACGGTGAAAAGGGTGTTAAATGAAGACTTAGGGCTTCGGGCATATCGAAGAAAAACAGGACATCGTTTGAATGCTCGTCTAATGGACCTGAGACTGAAGAGATGCCGCGCTTTGTTGAAGCGGTACGCGGGAAAAAAATATCGGGAAATTCTTTTTTTGGATGAAAAAATTTTTACCGTAGAAGAGAGCTACAACAAACAAAATGATAAGGTGTACGCACACAGTAGTGAAGAAGCGAGCAGCCGTATTCCGCGTGTCCAACGAGGTCATTTTCCATCCTCGCTCATGGTATGGTTGGGAGTTTCTTATTGGGGCTTAACAGAGGTACATTTTTGTGAGAAAGGTGTAAAAACGAATGCAGTTGTGTATCAAAATACAGTCCTGACGAACCTTGTGGAACTAGTTTCTCATACCATGTTCAATAACAGGCACTGGGTATTCCAAAAAGATTCGGCGCCAGCTCATAGAGCGAAGAGCACACAAGACTGGCTGGCGGCGCGTGAAATCGACTTCATCCGGCACGAAGACTGGCCCTCCTCCAGTCCACATTTGAATCCGTTAGATTACAAGATATGGCAACACTTGGAGGAAAAGGCGTGCTCTAAGCCTCATCGCAATTTGGAGTCACTCAAGACATCCTTGAAGAAGGCAGCCGCCGATATTGACATGGACCTCGTTCGTGCTGCGATAGACGACTGGCCGCGCAGATTGAAGGCCTGTATTCAAAATCACGGAGGTCATTTTGAATAAACTTTAGTGTCATAAGAATCTATGTTTTGTTAAGTTCATTTTGGTATATAAATGGTTAAATAATGAATAAACTTGTTTCAATTATTTTATATTAAACATGTGACAGAATTTATGACCTGACTAGGTATATTGTGTATATACTGTAATTCTAAAAGATGGTGCAAAATGTTTGTTATTAATAAATTGTTTTAGAAAGTTAAAGTTTTATTAATTTTCTCAAAACGAGTCCTATCTGACAATGATCTTTCTTCCCCTGAACCCTTCAATTGTGAAGATAATAATTTTATAAATTTGATCTTCTTGGAAAGAAAAAAGATAAATTTAATATACTTAGGTACGTACTTATTATAATCGGAACAATTAGAAAATATCTCATCGATACTCACATTTTAGTACTCAGACGACTTTGTATCGCAGTTTCGGCAAGTGTTTTGTTGCAGCGCGATGAACTCTGGGTTTGAAATTTGAATGTCGAAATTTGTGTGGTCAAGCAATTCGACAAAGCCTTGTGATGTCGTAAGAGTTGACTATGGATAAAGCCAGAAAGATCTTATGGTCTCTGATAGATAGCGGTATAACCATCTATAATATAAATCGGGTATAAAATATTAAGACCGGTGACGTGACCGCCGCCCGTAAACCCTCAACTCCACCATGCGTCGGTAGCCTCCACCCAAGTCACAGTGACCGTGCCCGGAACAGTGATAAGTGAACAGTGAATGTGAACATTGGCATTCCAACTTTAGTGACTCTGTGACGATTGACATCAAATACCCCGGCCAGATCGCTGGATTGTATTAAATTAAGGTATAGTACACACACACAGTAACACTCGTTTATAAACTAGTTTGTATATCCGAAAAAAATGATTACCATTTAAACACCACTTCTGTTGCCCTTGCAATTTATATAAACTCAGTTCGAATGGCAGTTTTGTTATTTTGTATCAAATGTTCGTAATTGTATCTCGTATTGCGATTTCCCAGAAGATGATCCCGGTTTTAAGCTGAATAAAGTACAACATTTCAGATTGAATGTATTTAATACTGTTTATAATGTCAGCGAGGATAGTATAGTTGTATAGTGGAATAAGCTGTTTACACTAGTATTGCTGAAAGGTTTTTTATAACTGAGGAATCTATGTGGAAGCACCTAGTTGCTGTTCTGTGATAATTTAGCTATTGGACAGTGATCTAGTGGCATGTTCTTAAACTGTAAGTTAATATATTCTTAATTTCCAAAGAAACAACTGTAAGTATTAAGTAGGTATTTAAATTATGTTGACTCGAGTGCAATCCTTTTGAATATTCAAATTATACTTTTCATGTAAAGATTTCATACCTCGTTCTTTATTTGTATATTCTGATTTTCGTCATGACACGCGTAATGTTGTACATTATTGTATATAATTATCGCATCATAGCGTATTTAATTCTAATTTTTATGATATGTTCTCTGTTCTTTGAAGTGCCTCTTCTCATCCAGTATACTTAATTTCCTTGTAAGATATTGTAAATGGTCCACTTCTACTTAACAATGGCGTTCTGACGATAAGTTTATGGTGTGGCCCATTTACACCTACATAATATATCCTCAAATAAGAATCAAAATGATGCGTTGTCACCCCTAAGGGCTCAGAGAGCTGAAAAGAGCCTTTGGTTCTATACACTCACTATACAAAGCACAGCAACATTAGCTGAAATTTTACGCTGATATTCTGTGGGAGTGTGGTCCTTATCCGGTCGAGCTGACCTATTCGTGCTACATCCATAATATATCTGTAGAGTATCTCTATCACGTAAAAACTTCCAAAAACATTACCATCAAACGGACGTAGTTAAGCAGAAAGGACTCAATCCACACAAATTCACTTTTGAGTTAAAGGCGTTTGAAGTTTCAGTCGTAATTTTTCGTCTAAGAAAAAGTTATATTTTTAATGTTTTGCCCCTTAATTCAAAAGATAGTCAACATTTTTATCTGTGTATCAAAATAATGACATATTTTGCAATAGATTTCGAAATATTAAGTGAAATGTGGGTTGAGTCCTTACAATTAAACTTAAGTTTGTAAAGACAGGTATTTTTTTTTACTTTCTCAGAATGGACTCAAAACTACCCTTCGGCTAGAAAATAAGTTATAAAAAAAAACAAAAGGAGTAAAATTATTAAAAGTTTTAAAATGATTAAATTTATTATCTTTGAATATAAGGCTAGCAAAATCACGTAAAACGCCATTATTAAAATAAAAAAATAGGAAAAACAGCGTAAAAATGAACCAATTGAAATTTTATCAATTCGTATCATTCTACTCCAAGTCAAAATAAAAGTTGGTCCATATGCATCCACTTCCTCTCTGATATTTTTGTTTCTTTTAAGGTTACTGTAAAATGCATGACAGTCTTCAGGAATTAAACTAAACATAGATCTGAGATTATCGAGCTTTGCTCCACTTATGGGTTTTCCTAGGGACCAAAGGTCTTCAAAATCTTCTTCTGAAAATTGTATTAAATTACCTTTGCTTCTGTTCGACAAATCCAGCTTTTGAATATCTACTCTCTGACGTCATAGTAATTAAGTATTGATCTTTTTTTTCAATAAAATGTGATTAGTTTTCAGCCAATTTACTTTATCTTTATTTGTACATTTTTTTTCTTTTTGTTTTGTACTTAAAAAATCTTGTGTTTTCATTCTAGTAACATGAAGAGGTTTTTCCTTTTTAGAGATCTTCATGATATTTATGTATTCTTCTACGGTGTAAATCCGCTCGTGATGTTTAAGCTCACATTCAATCTTGCTGAAATCAGTGTCATTTGGCAAGAAGCAATGGCCGGTCTCTAAATATTTAAAAGTTATCTATTTTAATATTTCTATTTTGTCCCCCGCAGCAATCGCTCCAAAGGACTAGATTCTCTACGCCATTCCTTAAATTCTTTTTAATAAAATTAATGAGACACGAGCCAACGTGTATCCCAGCTGGATCAATAATTTTTTGGGCTAATGAATCGTATTTCTTGCAAGTATCCTTCTTCAAGGATTTATGACAGAGATTGAAATACGTATAAAATACGCGCTTCAGATATAGCAAAAGAGACGTATTTTTTTTCGCTGCCGTACACATTTTTGAATTTTTCAAGATAGATGTCGTAAATTTTTTGGATAGTCATACCTAGTTTTAAATATTGTGTGCCTCTGTTTCGTTCTCTTCTGTAGATATTCGTATTTTGAGAGGCAATTAATGACATTTCTTACGAAATCTATATCTTCTTCAGGGGTCTTGTTTCAACCATCTTGTTATTGACCCAAATTGTCTTCATATGTTTCCTCTGATCGCTTTTTGGCCAAACACAACTCTTTTAGAAGAGATTGGAAGGTTTTTCAAAAACATTTCCTTACATACGACATTCTCGCAAATATTCTTCTGTACTGTCTAGGTTTTTTCTTACTGGTTTTGGTTTTGGTTGAAGTATATAATCGAGATTGCAGGTGCACGAATAATCATGGAATACTTTCGGTCTTACTAGTTTATCATATATTTCCTATTCTTCTTCTCAGAGAGGCAATATTCTGGGTGTCTTCTTTTGCGTCCACATTTGGGGTGGCCAAAGTTTGCAGTGCGTCATTATTTTCAGTAACGGGACGAACAGTTTCAGCTTCAGGATGAACTGCTTCAGTATCTAAGCCTTGATACATTGAAATTAGTTCATCTACCGTTGTGTCGTTGCAAATGTCATTTGAAACAATGAGCGGGATTTCATTGCGTCGCATTTGTGTGGTTCTGTCAGTTATAGTTTGATTATCGGGCAGCAATATGAGATAAAATCAAACCTCTCTGTATGATTTCTTCGTCCGAACTGTCGCTCTCGAGAACTTGAACACTCTTTCGTTTATTTTGATTTACAGATGAATGCGGAACATCAGTTTCCTCTCCACTGTCTGGTACATAATTAGAATCTGTGTCGTCGTCGTAGTCTCTATCTTATTTAGAATCATTATAACTGACACATTTACTGCGCTGTCTTATTGACATATCAATATACTCATGTTCAACTGCGGAAAATTCTCGACAAAGGGTTTCTAGCATTTCTAATGCATTTGGTGACATCGGAGGTAGTGGTGAAAAATTACCGAAATAAAACAAAACACATATTTCACCAGTCAGTGTGCAAGAATATGGCAGAGTTGGCAGTTTTTGAGAGTAGTTTACCGACAAAAAATTGCCACTTTAGAAAATATCTGGAAATTAATAATTAGTTATAGTTTTATTACACCCTTATACCCCTAGATAAATTCTTTTTTCTAACTCCATAAAACACTTGGCCTGTTTCACAGAATGGAGATACATTGTTTTAGTCGTTCCAACTAAAGTAAAAACTGATTCAATATTACTAATACTCATTAGACAGATATAAGCCAAAAGTTTTAAGTTATTTCAGTTGCATTACAAGCATTTGTATCAGTCATTAAATCTATTGCTTACAAAAGACTTAGCCCACCTGAGTCGTTTTAGGTTATTTAGTAATGTGAAATGTTCGACTAAAACCATTTCTCTGAAATATACCAAGTGTTTTGAGTCATTTCTAAAAACAAAAAATAATTATTTGTCTCAGTAATCTTATAACGCAGAAACGACCCAACCTGTTTGAGTCATTTCAGTTATTTGACAAAATGATATTTCCGATCAAAACTATTTCTCAAAAAGGATCTAAACTGTTTGAGTCCATCCTGGTTTTTCAACATTAAAAACATACTCATAGAAATGCATTACTTAGAAACAATTCAAGCGGATTGAATTCATTCAGCGAATACATTTTGTGTGCTCTTCATACTGTGGGTTGAGTCGGGGTAGCGAAAAAAATCAACTTACGTGTACATTTTAAAAATAAGGTTTTCACTACATGATAGTTTCGATACTCAGGAGTACGGTGGCATACTTAACTCAATTTTGATCACTGTGTGGATTGAGTCCTTTCTGCTTAACTACGTCCAAACATCGCAGGCATTATGATAGCATTAATGGCTGTGCTCTTAAAAATACATTCTTATAATAGTAAAAAGTATGTAATTCTTTAACACGTTGACCGCCAAACCCAAAAACTATGTTTTTCCAATTTTTGAACCTGCTTTTTTTTGTCCTAAAACTCGTTGTTACTATTCTTATAGTAAAATCATGTTAAATTATTTTGTTTTTTCATGATTTTCAGTAAATTTTTATGTGTGCCAAAAAGAAACACGGGGCCCATAAAAAAGTTTTAACTTAAAAAGGGGAATACCCAATTCTGGCCATGAAACGCCCAACAATATGAATTTGTTAAAAAAATACATATTTTTTATGGTAATTAATCGCGGTATTTATGTATCCCAAAAAGATTGCAATATTTTTGCACAAAAAATAGTACCGAAAAGATAAAAATGACATTAAGTAAATCTGCATTTCATTAGTTTGTGGGTAAAAGAAAAAGTGTTGCCAATCACAAATCTCGTTAAAAAAAGTCGATTCTGTTTTTTTAATCGATTTTTTATGGTGTCATTATTATAATGGTAATATTATTTTTCGATAATTATTATGATGTTATGATAATTAAATAAGCGAATTGCTAGTTGATTTACCATGAACTCTTCAGAACATAACAAAAACGCTACTGCACAATATAACTGTTATTCTTATATGTTCATAAAAATACATTTAAAATGTAATTTATATAAATAATACAAAACATATTTTAAAACTTAAAGTGAATCAATGATTATTCTTTTTTATGAAATTATAAATCGAATAAAAAAATCGCTATCTATATATCGATTTTATGTCTGTTAATTGGCAACATCGAATCTGACAGCCAGGCCCATGTCATGACTATCAAAACTAAATAGTCACAAGTCGAATTTCTTTGCATTTGTGTTACTTTAATTGTTTTCTCGCGGATTTGTTATCTTAGCAACAAATAAGCTTTCTAATTGGACTCCGATAATTCTTCTCACCCTATTGACTACGGCCTGAAAATGGATCACGCTCCCACTTCTTACGATAACCTCTGCACGAACTTGGACTCAATATCCGCTGTTAACGATGACCCCAGCTTTCACACCGGTCAGAGTTCTTCCCAGTTCTCAGTAAGTCATGCAAGAGGACATTTACGCTGTGTCAATTGTGGTTTAAATGTCACGAAAATACGAAGTCATTTGTTGTTAAAAAACTGTTCTTGTGAAAATACAAAACCTTTATATCTTAAAAATCCAGACTTTTCTTAAACCAACTCCTTAACCATTTCATTCTTTTAATTGCATATTATCATTTCCATATGCTTTTATATGTGGGCACCCATGGCCGAAGTGTCTATGAACGGTGGGCATTCCCCTTTCTTTAGAGGCCGTGTGTATACTTTTGGAAACACGTTTTATTTTTTGTTTTCTTTCGTTTTCTTGAATGTGAATGAGATTGCATATCGGGAAACCAGCGATAGCATTGTCGTTTTGAAGTGGAGGGAGCACAGAAAACCGTTGCCAAAAAAAACTCGCACGAATCAAATTATCCTAAAGCCGGCGTGCATCGTAGATTACAACACAGGAAAATCTAGCATCGACTTGAGTGATCAGATGGCGTCGTACAGCTCAGCGTTGAGGTGTTGTACAAAATGGTACAGAAAATTATTTTTTGAAGTATTGTGGGGTACCAACATCGTGAATGCTCACTTTTTGTACTCTGAGAATACTCGCAAAAAGGCTCTCAAATTCACAGAATTTAGGGAGGCAGTTATCAGAGGAATAATAATAATAATAATAAAAAGGCGTAGGGAAGTGACGACCCCATCGCCCGCTGACGTAACAGTTAAGTGACAAAACTGCTATGTCAGCGCAGTCAGTCAGTGCCTTGCCAAGAGGTGTGAGCGCCGTGCCTCGGCAGTATTGAGGGTGCAAAGGCCCGTTTGTGCTTACGGCCACACTACTATTAAACGGCGCCGGGTCTGGGCGTCTCCCGTTAATTGACGCCCAATTTAATGGATGATGGAAAAAAATAGAACGCGCATAGGGCCGCTGCCTGGGGGTCGCCGGGGCGCGTCTGGAGCTGGCGCTGGACGTGACAGCATGCGAGCTGCCAGCTGAGCGCGAGGTGCTGCACGACCACCTAGCAGCCCCTCACGTCCATCATCCCCACCAGACGGCTTGGTGTCGGCGGGGTCCTCTCGGACTCGGCAAGCGGCACCCGCCGCTGGTGGAGTACGCCGCATGTGTTGGACAAAAAATATGAACATAAACGCATTGCGGGCGTACTATAGGGCGAAAGGGGAATAAACTGGAGGGATAGCGTATCGGGCTCGGATGCATCGCTTTTTTGCTGAGCTTGAGCCGTCAGTTCCCGTCACGGAGCAAAACCTGGCAGACCGAGTTCGGTACATCATACGCTTGAAAATATTTGATGATGCCGAACTCGAACGACTACGACGTGAGGCTATTCCCTCATCGAATGAACCGGCTATAGCTGGGGATGCGGCTCTTCAGGCCACATACCAGCAGCCACATATAGAGGGCGCCATGGATCTCCCCGCCCTGGTTGATTCAGGCGATGATGGAATGGTCACCCAAGAACTAGAGCAGATGAGGAGTAAATTGGAGGAGGCGATTGTGGAAACGCGCAGTACGCCTCTCGAAAATTGACCGCGACTCCCGCGCATACCCCTAAGCAAGCGTAATCGGGCTGTCGTGAGGGCTCTCAACCCAATGCTGGTGACCTATGTGGAAGCCAGCCGGGACCTTTGCGAGATGGACTCAATTCTTTTTAGCGCCGCACTGGCAGTTTGCCGTATTGTTGGCGCCAAACTTCCCACGGCTGGACGCGCTACTTTGTCTAGTAGCGTGTCCAGCCATGGGAACTTTGGAGCCAATTATGCGGCAAACTGCCAGTGCTGCGCTAAAAAGAAGTGAGTCCGTCTCGCAAAGGTCCCGGCTGGTGTCCAAATAAGTCACCAGCATTGGGTTGAGAGCCCTGACGACAGCACGATTCCGCTTGCTTAGGGGCATGCTTATTATTATTATTTATGTGGTATCTATAAAGTTTTCTCATCTGGTTGGGAAATATAAATATATAATTGTAAATAATCATGGTAAACGTACATAAATATCAATAAAATAAAATACATACATAAACAATACATAAATATATAAAAACCCAACCAGATGGAAGCCCTCGGCAGGGGAGACCAAACGGCCGAGGGTTAGGGGGAAAGGGAAAGAAACCGGCGGACGATGCGGGCGGTATCGAGGAGCACCACCTTCTGCATTTGAGCTTGGAGCAGTCCGTCACGGAGTCCCAGTCGCCTCAGATGACCCGAGAGGCTGATTGGAATTAAACCATTCGCAGAGACGACTACAGGTATAATTCCGGCCGGCAGTCCACCCCACATGTCGGTCACCTCGTGAGCCAGGTCCAGATATTTTGTCACCTTACCTGTTTCGGCTTTCACGAGGTTCTCGTCATAAGGAATGGTAATGTCGACCAAAAATATCCTTGACTGTGCCCGGTCCATCAGCACAATATCAGGCTTATTCGCAAGAATAGTCCTGTCTGTGATGATGGCCCGGTCCCAGTAGAGCCTGGCGCGGTCATTTTCAAGTACGGCTTCCAGCAAGTACTTATAATACGGCAGTTTCCGATCCACGAGACCGTATTTCAGAGCGAGCTCCTGGTGTAGAATCCTGGCTACTAAGTTGTGTCTGTGCAAATACTCAGAGTTAGAAAGCGCCGAACAACCGGAGATGACATGCCTAAGTGACTCACCGGGATGGCGACAAGCTCGGCAGACGTCGACGGTGCCATCCTTTAGGATGTATCTCCGATAATTATTGGTCTTAATAACCTGGTCCTGTATCGCACAGACAAAACCCTCGGTTTCCCCAAAGAGGTCACCGAAACGTAGCCAGTGGAGGGAGGCGACTGTGTCTACGAAAGGCTCGTGTAGAGCCTTGTAGAACCTCCCGTGGAGCTCCTTCTCCTTCCATTCGGTCTCCCGGTCGGAAATGCTCTGTACTGCCGGGTCCCGCCATTGCTCGTTGGCTAAGGATAGAGGGGTAAGTCCTTTAGCACAAGAAATAACGTCCCTATAGTATGGATCATCCGCTCTCGTCAGAAATTAATTACGGAGGCTGCACACTTCGCGATTATGCATGGTAAGCGCGCTTAAAAAGCCGCGCCCACCATGCTTCCGCGGCAAGTACAGCCTCATTACTGACGATCTCGGATGATGCATCCTGTGGGACGTCATTATAGTGCGGACTTTTCTGTCCAGAGCGTTTAGTTCGGTCTGAGTATGCCAAAGGTATACATGAGAACAGGCATGACCCAACCGTTATATGCGTGCGTCTTATTCACACCGGACAAAAGGCTGTTAAGCACTTTGGTCAAGCGTGCATAAAACACATCGCAAACTGACTGTTTCATACCCGCCTCATCTACACCGATATTCTGTGACATACCCAGGTATCGGTATGTTTCAGCCTCGGAAAGGGTCCTTATGTTGATGGGCATAGATAAATCTATGCCCTCAGAGTTAGCAACCCTTCCCCTTTCAACATGAAGGATCGCACACTTATCCGTCCCCAGCTCCATTCTAATAGAATTGCTAAAATCACAAGTGGTATTTAGCAATTCCATAAGATGAGAGCGACTGGAGGCGAATAACTTGAGATCATCCATATAGAAAAGGTGGGTCACTTTTGTACCTCCCTTCCGAAGCTGAAATCCCCTCCCGGAGCCCTCCAGTAAGGTACTGAGAGGGTTCAGAGAGAGGCAGAACCAGATTGGACTCAAACAATCGCCCTGGAAGATACCCCTTCTTATCTTTATGTGGTTCTCCGCAGCCGCCATCCGCTCGCCTAGATGACAAAGGATCGTACTCCACTGCCCCATACACTACCCGAGGAAGTCTCTAACTGTACAGTCAATCTTGTACAGCTCGAGGACCCTCTTAAGCCATGCATGAGGCACCGAGTCGAATGCCTTTTTGTAGTCTATCCAGGCGGCGGAGAGGTTCCGACGGTTGCGTTTAACCACCTTGCCAATGACCGCGTCAATAAGGAGTGGTTCCTTGGTTCCACGACCACCGCCCCTACATCCATTCTGAGCGCGCGACATCACCTGATTTGAGTTCAGGTGACGACTGATTCTCGCGCTCAAAATGGATGTTAGTGTCTTGTATATCGTGGGTAGACACGTGATGGGGCGGTATTTGCTCGGGTCTGTGGTATCCTGATCTTTAGGAACCAAATGAGTGATCCCAGTAGTGAAGAGGCTCGGGAGCGACTTCTGGTTGAGAACCTCTTGAAACTGTCGGGCGAGCACAGCGTGACACACCACGAACCCCTTCAGCCAGTAGTGATGCAGCCCGTCGAGCCCGGGCATTTCCAGTTCGGGGCCCAACGGACCGCCTCAACTACGTCATCCAGCGTTATGATGACGGGGTCCATGGGCGTAATATTCGCACACTGACTCGCCACAACTTCCGTCCAAGGGCCCTCGCTGTGGTTTACGTGCTCTGACCACAGGCCGCGCCAGAATGCGATAGTGTCAGCCTGATTCGGTTCTGGGCCCGTTCCACGTACCATTGGCCGCTCCAATAATTCATAGAGCCTCTTCTGATCACTCTGAAAGAGACGATTCTGGTTGAACCGTGTCGACCTCTCGGTATATCGCCGAATCCGCTTCCCCCAAGCAGCGATTCTCTGCTTCAGGTCGTCTATGCGCTCCGTCAGTTGTGCGTTATATCTGGCTGGGACAAACTGATATTTGTCCCAGCAAACGCCATTCTGACGGTGCGCACAATTCTCGGCCTATTATTGCCCGACCTGAAGCTTATCAGCCTGCCGATGAGGGCCCTTGCCTTTGTCCCAGCAAACGCCAGGATGACGTTTGCTGGGACAAATATCAGTTGTCCCAGCCGAATATAACGCAAAAACTGACGTAGCGCATAGACGACCTGAAGCAGAGAATCGCTGCTTGGGGGAAGCTGATTCGGCGATATACCGAGAGGTCAACACGGTTCAACCAGAACCGTCTCTTCCGGAGTGATCAGAAGAGGCTCTATGAATCACTGGAGCGACCAATGGTACGTGGAACAGGCCCAGCACCGAATCAGGCCGACACTATCGCATTCTGGCGCGGCCTGTGGTCAGAGCCCGTAAGCCACAGCGAGGGCTCTTGGACGGAAGTTGTGGCGAGTCAGTGTGCGAATGTTACGCCCATGGACCCCGTCATCATAACGCTGGATGACGTAGTTGAGGCGGTCCGTAGGGCCCCGAACTGGAAATGTCCGGGGCTCGACGGGCTGCATCACTACTGGCTGAAGGGGTTCGTGGTGTGTCACGCTGTGCTCGCCCGACAGTTTCAAGAGGCTCTCGACCAAAAGTCGCTCCCGAGCCTCTTCAGTACTGGGATCATTCATTTGGTTCCTAAAGACCGGGATTCCACAGACCCTAGCAAATACCGCCCCATAACGTGTCTACCTACCATATACAAGACACTAACATCAATTTTGAGCGCGAGAATCATTCGTCACCTGAACTCAAACCAGGTGATATCACAGTTCGAGACTTCCTCGGGCAGTGTATGGGGCAGTGGAGTACGATCCTTTGTCATCTAGGCGAGTGGATGACGGCTGCGGAGAACCACATAAGGATAAGAAGGGGTATCTTCCAGGGCGATTGTTTGAGTCCTGGTTCTGCCTCTCTCTGACCCTCTCACTACCTTACTGAAGGGTTCCGGGAGGGGATTTCAACTTCGGAGAGGAGGTACAAAAGTGACCCACCTTTTCTATATGGATGATCTCAAATTATTCGCCTCCAGTCGCTCTCATCTTATGGAATTGCTAAACATCACTTGTGGTTTTAGCAATTCTATTAGAATGGAGCTGGGGACGGATAAGTGTGCGATCCTCCATGTCGAAAGGTGAAGGATTGTTAGCTCTGAGGGCATAGACTTATCTATGCCCATCAGCATAAGGACCCTTTCTGAGGCTGAAACATACCGATACCTGGGTATGTCACAGAACATCGGTGTAGATGAGGCGGGTATGAAACGGTCAGTTTGCGATGTGTTTTATGCACGCTTGACCAAAGTGCTTAACAGCCTTTTGTCCGGTGTGAATAAGACGCACACATATAACGATTGCATCGTGCCTGTTCTCATGTTTACCTTTGGCATACTCAGTTGGACTCAGACCGAACTGAACGCTCTGGACAGAAAAGTCCGCACTATAATGACATGCCACAGGATGCATCATCCGAGATCGTCAGTAATGAGGCTGTACTTATCGCGGAAGCATGGTGGGCGCGGCTTTTTAAGCGCGCTTACCATGCATAATCGCGAAGTGTGCAGTCTCCGTAATTACTTTCTGACGGGAGTGGATGATCCATACTATAGAGACGATATTTCTTGTGATAAAGGGCTAACCCCTCTATCCTTAGCAAACGAGCAATGGCAAGACACGGCAGTACAGAGCATTTCCGACCGGGAAACCGTATGGAAGGAGGAGGAGCTCCACGGGAGGTTCTACAAGGCTCTTCATGAGCCTTTCGTAGACACAGTCGCCTCCCTCTACTGGCTACGTTTCAGTGACCTCTTTGGGGAAACTGAGGGTTTTGTCTGTGCAATACAGGATCAGGTTATTAAGACCAACAATTATCGGAGATACATCCTAAACGATGGCACCGTCGACATATGTCGAGCTTGTCGCCATCCCGGTGAGTCACTTAGGCATGTCATCTCCGGTTGTTCGGCGCTTTCTAACTCTGAGTATTTGCACAGACACAACCTAGTTGCCAGGATTCTACATCAGGAGCTCGCTCTGAAATACGGTCTCGAAACTGCCATATTATAAGTACTTGCCGGAAGCCGTGCTTGAAAATGACCGCGCCAGGCTCTACTGGGACCGGGTCATCATCACAGACTATTCTTGCGAATAAGCCTGATATTGTACTGATGGATCGGGCACAGTCAAGGATATTTTTGGTCGACATTACAATTCCTTATGACGAGAACCTCGTGAAAGCCGAAACAAATAAGCTGACAAAATATCTGGACCTGGCTCACGAGGTGACCGACATGTGGGGTGGTCTGCCGGCCGAAATTATTCCTGTGGTCGTTTCTGCGAACGGGTTAATCCCAGTTAATCATCTGGTTAATCATCTGAGGCGACTGGGACTCCGTGACGGACCGCTCCAAGCTCAAATGCAGAAGGCGGTGCTCCTCGATACCGCCCGCATCGTCCGCCGGTTTCTTTCTCTTTCCCCCTAACCCTCGGCCGTTTGGTCTCCCCTGCCGAGGGCTTCCATCTGGTTGGGTTTTTATATATTTATGTATTTTTTATGTATTTATTCTATTTTATTGATATTTATGTATGTTTATATATTTCGTTTACAATTATATATTTATATTTCCCAACCAGATGAGAAAACTTTATAGATAACCCTAATAATAATAATCTTTTGTTTAAATAAAAGTACAATAATAAAGTGAAGAGTCTGATCCAAGAAATGCATCATAAATTAATACTCACATCAAGAAGACCAAGGCCCACCAACACCACGACCACCATCAAGCAAGCGACACAGGCATGTGTTCTATGTCAAGGGAAACCCTCCGATAAAGATGAAAGGACGTTGTCTCTAATGCTATAAGATGTATGGAAGACAACGAAAAATTGTTGAAGGAAAAACGCAAATATGCCAAACAAACGAACAGAATTTACTCTATTTGCAAAGTTTTGTTATGTACAGATTGCTTTGACATGCTCCACTAACTACCTTTTCGTAAAAACTGCTATTTATACAAGCACGTTATATTATATCTATCTATCTACTATTGATTTTGCATGCTTGTAAAAGAAATGAGAATAATACAAATAATTGTCATTTCTAAAAATAGGTGTTTTTATTTTTGTTATAATTTGTTTCCTAAAAGACATATAAAAAACCCACTGGGACCAAAAAAAACCGTGGAGGCCTGAAGTATAAGTTTTTGTAGTAAAATGTATGAAAACGTGTTTCCGGGTGAATACACTGGCCTCGAATTAAAGGGTCGACCGTGTATCCAAAAGGAAACACGCGGCCTCAGAAGGTAGCGTTTTGTGTTTCCAAAAAGAAACACATGGCGCTCAACGTGTTAAGTCTTACAACAATCTTATGATATTGAGTATTAACCAATAAAAATGTCTAGCATTTTTACATTTATGTAAGCTATAATATATGGTAGCACTCTTATAATCTTAAGATACTATCGTCATCAGCTTTCTGATTAACTTGTCATCGTTCGCAATGTGATGCATCAGTAAATTATGTAAAGAATTTAGTGAACAAAATACACTTCAGACTAGGCTGTACGGTGCAAGACCGTTGCTTTTTGTCAGTATTGACAGTTGAAGTGTCAACTGACAAAAAGCAGCAGCTTGCAGGAGCAGTGTTGCCAACTTAGTAGATTTTCCACTAAAAATTGTGGTTTAGATCCCATTTTAGTGGAGGAATATTGTTTTTAGTGGCTGGTGGTTTTTCTAGTTGTTCAGTAGAATTCAGTTTCAAATAGTGGAAAGATGATCACTCAACCACTAAGCCACGTACACGTTTCAAAATATATTTGTACTTCATTTAAGGACAATTATCTTTTACCCTATACGCAGCACTGATTCATCAAACATGACGTGACGAGAGGCGGTCCATCCCGGTGGCGTTACGCCATTCGCTGGGATTCTTTGTAGAATATTTCAGTAGTAACTTACTAAACTCAATGTCGTATTCTTTCTCTAGTTCATACGTCACTATGTCAAAACCACAGTATAAACAAAAGTTTCGGGATTCTTGGATTTAATATCCACATTTGAAAAAATTCTTCCAAATTATTGAAAGAACTACTGGACAAGTAGCGAAATGCAGATTTTGTCCTACAATACAAATAGTCTGCAATACGTAAGCATGATGATGCAAACCGATTATGATGGTGCCGACAAAAATGATTCAACTAAAGTAGACTATTTAATTTAAAGTTTGTAATAGTCGATACTTCACAGCAATTCACTGGTTCACACACGCACACGTAAACTCAATAGTTTCACTACGCGTCCACTCTCGCCCGCGGCTCTCGTGATACTGACACGGTGCGCTCGAAACAGTGGGCATTTATATTCGTGTATTAACAGGCAATATAAATGATAATACCTTCATTTCGATCTATGAACTGTATTTTATTACATACTTGCTAACATTTTAAAATCACATACACTACATCTCTTTCTCGTTAAGATTTTTAGATTAATAAATTCTAATCACAAAAATAAATTTTAATCAAATATTTAACCAATAGCGTCTTGGTCGTTTTCGCTGCCGATGTAACAATATTTACTGTATACTACATATAAGCAAACACTACATCTCTTTCTTATCAAGATTTTTTTCTTTTTTTCATTATAACTCATAACAATCACAAAGCAGCTTGTATTGTCTGTATTAATTATTTTCCACTGCTTTTACGTAAACCTTATCTCCCTGTATTATATCTGAGCGAGTTGCTCTGCGTTTCCTATATATATATATACTCTTTTCCTTTTCCTTTTTTGTATTTTGTCTCTATCCCTGATATCCGAATCTAAATGATTGTCTGTAATTTATTTCACCTATTGATGGAATTTTATCCCTACTTTTTCGGTGAAAAAACAGTTCAGACGCTAACTTCCCGGTAACTGTAAGGAGGGGTGCTGTTATACATTAGAAGATACTCCCATAAACATTTCTTTTAAATCCTTCCTCTCGATCTGGTTGATACGAAGACGTTTCAAAATATCTCTGTTTTGTCTTTCAACTTCGCCGATCATTTGAGGCCAATATAGTACAGTACTAAATAACTTAATGTTACATTCTTTGCAGAAGGATCGAAACTCTTCACTCATGAACTGCTTGCCATTGTCTGCGGTGATAGAAATAGGATAACCAAGTCTACTTAACATTTCTTTTACTTATTTTAATAATCTGTAAGCTTGTGATGTTTTTGTAATTGTTTACTTCTTTGTATCGACTATAGTAGTCGACCACTACTAACAGATACTCGTTACTTGGCAATGGTTCCATTAGATCCATTGTGACATCTATCCATGGAGCTGCAGGCAACTCTCGTCTCCTCATTGGTGCAGTTGGGTTTGGCAAACCCAATAACGTACAACATTTACAAGCCTTTACTAATTGTTCTACGTCTTTATCGATACGGGGCCACCATACCTTTGATCTCCAGCGTCCCTTCATCGCTACGATACCTGGATGACCCTCGTATGCAGCATCTAATACACTCTTGCAGAGTTGCTGTGGTATTACAATTTTATTTCTACGAAGTAGAATGCTATCATGGAAACACAACTCGTTTTCAAAAAATGTGTAACTCTTAATCGAATCGTCCCAGTCGTTCTGATAAACACCTTTTTTCACTTTGTAAATCTCTTGTTCTTTTTCTGAATATGCTACAATGGAACTCATTGGTATAACAACTGGTCTAGAATTTTCCACTATTTGGTACACATGCTGGTCTTTCCCTTTTGGTGGTTTATCAGGATAGTTACATAATCGTGACAAGGGATCTGCTATATTTGTTTTTCCTGGCTCGTATATAACCTTGAATGAATGACTGTAGCCTCAGTATCCATCGTTCAATCCTCGCACATGGTTTTGACTTAGACCCGAACAATATCTCTAGCGGCTTGTAGTCAGTGACTAAATCAAAAGGCTTTCCAAATAAAAATATTAAAATGTTTGACCCCCCAAACTAAGGCTAGTGCCTTTTTTTCCGTTTGGCTATACCTGCGCTCGCAGTCTGTCAAAGCTCGATTATCATAGGCAATAATTCTAGGGCCATTTTTATCATTTTGTACAAGGACAGCACCAAGTCCGACAGGGCTAGCATCTGCTATCACCTGTCTTGCATCTCTGACGTCATAATACCCTAAAATCTGAATTTCCGTGAGCATCCGTTTGAGTTTTTTGGAATGCTTTATCTTGTTCTCCAGACCATTGTTTTTCCAAGCTCTCCCTTTTGCTCATCTTCTGTCTTAACAGGTGCTTCAGAAGTTCTGTCATGGCGGCCAAGTTAGGTATCCATTTGTTTATGTAGTTTAAGAGTCCTAAAAAACTTTGTAGTTCTTCTATGGTCTTTGGGACCCTAAATTTCATAATACTCTCAACGTACTTGTTGAAGGGTTTACTCCTTCATGTGTAAGCCTGTGTCCCAGAAAATTCACATCCTGCGTTTTATATATGCATTTATTGCTATTCAGCACGGCGTTGTTTTTACTAAGTACCTGTAGAACTTTCTTTAGTCATGCATCATGTTCTTCTTCACTGTTCCCGAATACCAGGATATCATCGATAAAATTGACGAATTCTTCACAGTTTATCAGCATCCTCTCAATGATCTTCTGAAAAATCTCGGAAGCGCAGGTAATTCCAAGCATTATTCTTTTATATCTATATAATCTTTTGGGGGTTATAAAAGTCGTTATGTGTCTGGATTCAGAGTGAATTTCCACTTGATGGAAGGCATTTTTTTATGTCTTAATTTGTTAAAATATTTAGCTTTCTTCATTTTAGGCAAAAATGGTCCATAGTAGGCAGGGGGTGGTTTTCTTGCAATATAACTGCGTTCGTACATCTCATATCTACGCACAAACGTAATTCACCATTTTCTTTCATGATTGGAACATTGGTGAAACCCATTTAGACGGGCCTTGCACTTCTTCAATTATATCACTGTTTAGTGATTCCTTAATTTTGATTGCAACCTTCTCTTTAAAGGGGATCGGCTTGCTTTTACTCTCCACTTGATTTATCCCGATACCAAGTTTTAAGACACCCAGTCGGACTGCTGTGTTCTTACCAAACAGGTTTCTAGTACCCCCCGAAATCACGTAAATGGTTGTATGTTCCTTTCGTCCATCGACTTCGAGTATAGTTTCAAATGAACCCTCTATTGCCAAAGGAGAGTTACTACCCTATGCTAATAATGTCTTGTTTGGTCTTTACATTTGATTAAAAGCATATACTTTTTTGCTTTTTAACTCTTCCCACGTTTTGTAAGATATAAGGTTCTTGCGCAATTTCGAATTACACTTTTCCACAATTTGATCTATGAAATGATCATCTTGCTTTTCGAATGCACACTTTTCGGCTTGTTGACGCAATCTTATCAAAAACTTCTCAAATGTCTCCTTTTTTCTGTTTTAGCAATCGAAAAACATGCCGCTCATAAACTTTGCTCCGTTTAGGTTGAAAATACTCGTAGAGTTTTTTTTATTTTGCTACTTAAAATACATCAACGGTTTCTTTTATCCCAGAGCCACCAAAATGCAATAGCGTAGCTCGTTTCTCGAGTGCTGATATAACTTCAGCTACGTCCAGATAGATTAGTAGAGACCTTTCCCATTTTCCACACCTTATAGCCATAGATGTGCTATCACATTAAAGCTGATAACGGTATCATTATTATTATTATTTTAGTGGCAAACTGAAACAGTTTCTTATATTTTTCTTTTCCAATTTAATGCTGGTATTTTAATACCCAAAGTCCAATTTAATGGTAGTAACTTAGTACACAAAGTCCAATTTAATGGTAGTAACTTAGAACCCAAAGTCCAATTTAATGGTGGTACATAACTTAGTACCCAAGCTCCAATTTAATGGTGGTACCTACCTTAGTACCCAAGTTCCAATTTAATGGTGGTATCTTAGTACCCAACTCAATTTAATGATGGTATCTTAGTACCCAACTCAATTTAATGATGGTATCTTAGTACCCAACTCAATTTAATGATGGTATCTTAGTACCCAACTCAATTTAATGATGGTATCTTAGTACCCAACTCAATTTAATGATGGTATCTTAGTACCCAACTCAATTTAATGATGGTATCTTAGTACCCAACTCAATTTAATGATGATAATATGTTCCATAACACTCGCCCTTCTCTTTCGGTTTATTTGTTATACCCACTACTTCCATCGCTGTGCCATTTAGGCTTTGGGTGAATTCAATACCTATATTGCGCATTTACCATTATTGATAACTTAGACAGCAATACCCTCGAGAAACGCCGTGATATAAGAGATCAAATGTTGTTGTACAAATTGCTTCATAATATCATCGACTCTCCCCTACTTTTAGGCAGGGTGAATCTTGCGTGTCACAAATAAACCACTTTTTGCATTACCTAAAGTTAAAACAAAAAAATGCCTCAAATAATTTTGTATCTCGTACATGCAAAAGTTTAACTTAAAATATTGTAAATATTAGATATTTTTCACCTTGAATATGATAGTTACAAAGAAAATATTGTAAAACTTAATATATAATTGGTAGTATCACTTTGAGTTGTATATATAATGTTACTTTTAACTACTTACTACTTAATGTTTTAATTTATGAATACCATTTAGCTCGTTTTATTCTTTTATATTTTTAATTTTATACAACATAATATTGTGGTTTGCTTTTATTATGTATTAGATATCTGTGGAAACTTCATTGGTTTTTTAGGATTACTTTTATATGTTTTATTATGTAATTTATTATTGCACTGTATGTTTCCCTTAAAAAGCAAATAAATAAATAAATAAATAAATAAACAGTATTACTAGTTACCTACTTTGCAATGTACAGAAGTCGTGAAGTGTCCACGATTTTTTGTAAGACTTATATATGCCATGAAAGCGGTAAAATAGTATTTTCATTAAAGGCGATAAATATCACATTAAATGCCACTAAAATTTAGCTAACGACATTGTATTTCGGTTCGAATCGAGACGAGTTTTTAGTAACATCTACTATTTTTCCATCAAAAATCTTTTTATATAAAAGTTGTGCTAATAGACATATGTTAAAATAAATCATTATTTTATCATTGCTACATAAAGAAAATAAATTTTAGCACACCATAAGCGTGGTCAAATGCGAACATATATTTTATATAAATTATTAAAATGATCAGAACAGGGTTAAAAACAATAAATCATAATTCATAATCCACAGTATTTTTTTTCCGCGGGTACTCTAGGAATTAATTTACAATTGCAATGCTAATAGTTGCACATTGCTAACCTATTTTTGATTATATCTTTATACTAAATAGGTACATATCTTTTTCCATTTTTATTAGCATATTCACCAATTTTATATTATATGATCTTTATTAATAATTATTAATTAATAACTTAATAAATAATTATTAACGTATATTATTAATAAAGTCTTTATTGCACAAAAAGATGTCTCATGCCGACCACTATTTAAGACACTGGGGATCTTACTCGTGCCTTGTTTGTATATATTAGAAGTTGCCAAGTTTGTAAAACAAACACGGGAAGAGTTTCTATAAACTTAATAAAGAAGTGGTATCCATGAACACGAGATACCCAAATCAGATAGTAATTAGCGAGATACCAAAAGTAAACGCTTTAGAAAAAGTTGTTACTGAATGGGTAAAACAATATAATATAATAAAATATCAAACATAATTAAAGATCTTCCTATTCAAACATTTAAAAAAAATTTATACCAGTGGCTCCTTCAAATACATTTTACTCGGTAAATGAGTTTTTTAAATTACTGATGACAAATTTTTATAGGTCTATAGCTCATAATTGACTTTTGTTATTAACTGACATGGTATATAATATTGTGTAATCGATTTTTCTTCATTTGTTAATTTTTTTTTTATATTTTTACTTTTGATATATTTAGGTTAATTGGATGGATTGTTTGTTGTTGCTATTTTAACGATTTAATAATGATTAATTTTGATATATCTTTTGTAACATACATACAAAAAGCAAATAAATAAATGTTATATCTATATTTAATTTTTCCTACCTTTACCTCGTCGCCACTTGTAATAGTCGATACTTCACAGCAATTCACTGGTTCACACACGCACACGTAAACTCAATAGTTTCACTACGCGTCCACTCTCGCCCGCGGCTCTCGTGATACTGACACGGTGCGCTCGAAACAGTGGGCATTTATATTCGTGTATTAACAGGCAATATAAATGATAATACCTTCATTTCGATCTATGAACTGTATTTTATTACATACTTGCTAACATTTTAAAATCACATACACTACAAAGTTAATTAAATAATATGCTCTTGATGTTGACTTGTCGATTTGATTTATTGATTATTTACATAAAAATTTAATGTTACACGTTATGTAATAATTAAAGGAAACAAATACTATATTAGTAATTGTTCACCTATTTTTTCTTTCGTAAACAACTAAAACATGGTTAGCTTATCTGGTGGTTTTAGAAGTTGAAACTAGTGGAGAGCTAGTTTAGTTGTTGGCAACACTGTGCAGTAGATGTTGACATTTGACAACTTGACATGTTGTTGGCCGTAGATAATATACTATGGTGAGGGCATAGAGATATTATACTTCTAAGCAGTGTTGCCAACCGTACGATTTAAATCGTATTCATACGATCTTTTTGGCCCTAGTACGATCTACGATCATGTATTCGAAATCGTACGCAAAATATACGATCTTTTCAAATCTTACAATCTTCATAACAAAATAAAAATGACAATTGATTAAGTTCATTTTACCGATATAAAAATCAATAATTACAAAATTAAACGAGCTCTAAACTTCTTCTTTGTATTTTTTTATGAACGCATCCAATTCAATAATTTTTTAAACTCTATTTCTCGCGCAGTTTAACCGTTTTTCTTCAAGTTTGTTTTACGTCATTCTATTTGTTCTAATCCAAATAATATTACACCACGCAGATAATCATATATTACATATTTTGTAATATACGGTAGGGTGAACTCAGTCCGAGCCCATTTTTTTTTAATAAAAAAGTCGTAGTAACGTTTATTGTCAGATTCTTAAATGTTATATGGTTATACCCTAAATGTAAAATTTTGCTTTGACGTTATAATAATATTATTTTTGTATTTTTTTACCATTGTTTTATTGAAATATTGATGCGTACTATCTTTTTTTTTGAGTTCTTAGCAAAATACGATCTTTTCCAGTTTATGGTACGATCTCCTAAAAAATAAAGTTGGCAACCCTGCTTCTAAGTCAGTGAGTTAGGGCAGTGTTGATGTTGACACTTGACAATTCGAATTTGTTGTAGTAGTACCTACGTAATATCTAGATTCATTTTATGAGTATTTTAAGAAGATATTCAATAGAAATCTGTTTTTTAAAAAAGCTAATGTTGAGTTGAAGTAATGGAAATAACAAGAAAAAACTTTGCTGAAGAATTTGAAAATATAACTAACAATTTGAAACGTTCTTGTTTTGTCGGTTTCGATGCTGAATTTACTGCTTTATTGTCGGGGGAAAATTTTAAATACAGGTAAATAAAAAATACTACGACGAAGAACTGAATAAACATCTTACTTTATGTCAGCGTATTTGTATTTTAAATAATGGGTTATCTTTGGTTTTTACGTGATACGAACCATGCTACAAATATATTGAGGTTGAAGCACGAATTTGTCGGCTTGACCATCGAAGTTCCACGCTCTCACAGACTACCAGCGTAAAATAGCTGCTTAATGCTGCTATTTTTCGTATAGTGAGTGTAGAGGATCAGAGAACCTTTTTACTGGAAATGAAACATTCCATCTTAGACATCAGGGGTGACATCACATCTGCATTTTGATTCTTAACTGAGGGTAGATGTCTAGGGCAACAGTATCAACTTACCATCAGGTGGACCGTGTGTTCATTGGTCACCCTTATACTATAAAACTAATATTGGGTTCATATTCTTATGGTATAAAGGGTTAGGTAAGGTGTATCAAATATCAAAATAGCCATCCATGGTAGATTATTGTACCAAAAAAATGTCAAATGACAAATTTATTTC
This sequence comes from Parnassius mnemosyne, assembly GCA_963668995.1. NCBI lineage: Eukaryota > Metazoa > Arthropoda > Insecta > Lepidoptera > Papilionidae > Parnassius > Parnassius mnemosyne. The sequence continues at coordinate 16,754,299 of CAVLGL010000035.1, read as the reverse complement.
ATTTTATGAATTTAAATAAGTCAAATATGAGCATCAATGCTGTAAAAAGTATATTTTTTCACAAATAAAGAATATATTTACAAAATAGCGGAATAAAATGCTTTTGTCATGTATGACCCCCACATTCACTGCAAGTACTTGTGTCAAAAATACGTGATATCAAAAACAATAATTCAAATGCATTTTAAAAGTTGCTAAAGCAGGTTGCAAATTAAATATGTGTATGAAATCTATTTGATTTTATTTTATTAATTCCCTATCATATTTGTAGGTTCAAAAACTCACAAAATCAAACTCTTGTTGCTACTATCCCTAGAGTGTTTTGTAAAGCTAGAGGTGTACATCACAACCGCTTTGACAACTCCCCACATGATGTAACTGCTCATTCTGCTATTTACTGATAAAATCAATTTTTTTCAATATGATTTACTTATTTAATAACTCATTTGAATATTTGTTTACCCATTGTTTACAACTTTTTACTACTCTGTTGTTACAATTTAATATTGCCGTGAAGTTATGCATTTCTACAATTTGGTTCCCTCCCCCTTGGAGGGAGCTTCCCTCCATCCATACTATTCCTCTAAATCTAAATTGTTTGCTACCTCTCTCCATAATTTCTGCTTTGATTTAACAAACTTTTTACACACACAGCCTAAATTTTTTTTCCTCAAAATTTATGATCTTTGTATCCCCATGCATTCCAGTAAAAATTGGATGATGGATTCTCTTCCAATGCCACTACATACCAACATTTCTAATACCTAAATAAAATTTAACTCTGCTGCTAACATAAATAAATCATTTGTTATTATCATAACTAGTGGTCTGCCATAGGTGATTTCTGGATCTCCAACCCGATCTCTAAAACATTCTCGAATCAACTTAATCACACACAAAATTTTATCAAAATCGGTCCAGGCGTTTAGGAGGATATCAGTCACATACACATGAACAGAAGAATTTTATATATAAATGTATAATAATTGGAAACTATTACACTCTACAGTGTCTTTATTTTTATGCATTGAAACAATTTTTGAGCCCATATTTTTTCAATAATCCTACTGATCATTTCTATTCTCCAACCTTAGGATAGTTTTTGATACTCATAGGTTATAGGTTGCAGCAGAATTTCTATGAGTCACTTTAGGTAAATCACATCACGCCATAGGCAGACATGGGATTTTTCAATTATAAGGATTTGCCTTAATCACAATTAGTTTTTCACAATATATATAGTATTGGTCATACCATGATTCTATTTTTTTATATTTCATTGGGAACATGATATATTTTATATACAGTGGATCCCCGGTAATCCGACAAACATTTTGCAGGGCAGTGTCGGACAATCGAATTTGTTGGATTATAGAGTACTGCCTAAGACCCCCTATAGTCCGGAATTTTTTATAAAAGAGTACCTTGTAATCTGACAAATTCCAGATCCATTGATAAGATTCTATATTTTATATATATCTACTCTGAAGAACAAATTATACTTCATTATGTATGTCAAGTTTAGTAAATTGAACAACACAAGAGGGAGCTTACATTTTATTATAAAATTAACGTAAACCTAACGTAATATGCAATAACTTTACATTAGGAAATAATTGTGTACAAACAAATGTACATACTTAAATAAACAAAAATTATGAATCAATCAATTTAAGAAGCATGAAAATAATCATCAATCGCGCGTCTAGCACAATAGTAGTGGTGCGTACAATTTATAACTTGTTCAATCATGCATTTGTGAAGATTGTCAAAAATATCTAATTATAAATAATAGACCATGTTGGATTACAGGGGATGTCGGATTAGACAGGGGCCGGATTACCACTGTATAATTTAAAAATAACTGCTAATTATTTTTTTATGCCAAACAATGTTGGGGCCTCTGTATTTCAGATTGTTTGACACAAATGAAGAAAGATATGATAAAATTAAAAGTGAAGTGAGCAAAATGATAATGACCCAAGTGGGCCTCACCATGTTCCAGTACGACAGAGAACATGACAGCTACCTTGCTGTTGGCTATACATTTCACTTGTGCCCCCAGAGGCTTGGAGATATTGACCAATCATTCATATTTCAAGCATCTACACTTAAGTTTCTATGTAAACATAATTTTAACTTTAACAAGGTAATTTTTTATTGTTATTTTAATTTACTTTTTACTGGAGTATCATATAAGACCCATAAAAAATTAAACAATGAATTTTTTTTAGTTATTCTCGTACTTGTTCTATGTGGGAATCAAACCTACAACCCGTAACACCTCAGCCAAACAATAATAATAATAATGAACTCCAGACCGAATTTCGGTCATGCCAGTCTCAGCAAACCGACACGATCAGGCACAGGTCCCAGCACTATGTGCTTTCCAAGGCACGGGAGTGAAACACCGCTAACAACCTGACTCTGGGCAGCTACTGAGAATTTCTTGACAGGAAAACCCAATAATTGATTTTGGCCTGACCCGGGCTTCAAACCCAGGACCTCATAATCAGCAATCACGTTTACGACCACTAGACCAATAAGGCAGCCAAACACTTAACCACTGTACTACCAAAAAATAATTATTGTTTTAAATTAAATTATAATGAGAAATCTGTTACACCTACTTCTAACTTTCTTTTCCTCAGTTCGCATATGAGGGTATTCCATATCTCTGCAAGGCAGAAGAGAACAAGGTCCGTGAACATATGAAAAATAAAACACTTCTTAGTTACTTAACCCCTTCCCTAGAAATGGAAGAAGAAAAGCAAATACAGCATTATTGCTCTGAAGTTTGCAAGTAAGTATCTCTAAAGGTATAATAAAATAAAATATTGTCGCAGCCTACACACACCCTACAATTTTTTGACATGCAAATATCATCAAGATATGATCCTTCAACATCAACAAAAGCGTGATAACTTCAGACCAAAAGTACTATTTACTTTGCTCCTTTCTTGAGGAGAGTTCCTTTTTTTATTAAAACTTTTGTGTAGGTTAATTAATGGCCGTGCATAATAATGTCTACATAGTTTGACTTAGTTTAGTTAGTTTACAACGGGCTGTTTTCCGCAACTCCACGTCTATGCGTGTATTTTGCGTGTGGGCAGGAATAATGTGATTATTCGAGCCATGAGATCTCCCCGAAGAAGCTCAACAGTCTCTTGATGTTGCATGCAACTTCGGGGAGTGATCCCGGCGTGCCGAGATGTTTAGCCCTGTACGTAGCGACCTCCGGACATTTCAGTAGCACGTGGGCCGCCGTTTCTTCCTCCCCCATACATGCCCTGCACAGGGGACTATCTGTAACACCTATAGTAAATAAATGTTTGTTAAAGGTGCCGTATCCTGTGATAGCACTTGTTACTATCCTGATCTGCGGCTTGTTCAGTCTCATTAAAACTTTGGTTAAGCGACTGCTTATTTCAGGCAGGGCCTCCCTAGCTTGTCTACAGTCTACTAGATTTTTCAAAGCTGAGCGTGTTGATTAGTGAAGTGTCTACGTACCAGTGAACGAACGTTACCAAAGGGGATTGGTATGATTGCTTCCGGCCCTATAGTGGCCAGAACCAATCCTCTTCTAGCCAGTTTGTCTGCTGCATCGTTGCCTCTGGATCCACTGTGTCCCTTTATCCATTGCAGAGTCACATTGTTGTTTTTACATACCTCATTTAATCGTTGATGGCATTCATATATTAGTCCCGGGTTCACCACATTGCAACTCAGAGCTTATAGTACCGCCCTACTGTCGGTCAGTATTCTGATGGGGAAGTCATTAACCTTCCTAGCATCTATTGCTATGGCCGCTGGAATGATACCCATACATTCCGCCTGAAAGACCGTGTTATAGGTACCCAGCGGTGTGCATATGTGAATATTGAGGTCTTCAGAGAAAGCTCCAAAAACTGGCTTAATCTTTCCGTCTGGCTGTTTTCATTTAATTGTATCTTGTATTTCTTATCGAAAACAAATTGTTTAGGAATCTTATCGTATTTGGCTTGTAGGATAGGAATTTTTGAGTGAATTCTATCAATTATGCCTGTATGAGGGACACTATTCTTACTCCAAAGATTTAGGGTCTTGAGTCTGATGGCAGCTAAAGTTGCTTCTTGTTGTATATGTAGATGAAGCGGGGTTAGCTCCAACATCGCTTCTAAGGCTGCTGTTGGCGTAGTTCTTATGCAGCCTGTGGCAGCCATACATGCCAGTCTCTGGTAGCGCTGAAGCTTCTTTATAGTGGTGGCTTCATTTGTCTTGGTCCACCATACCAGAGCGCCGTATGTGATCATGGGCCGAATTACAGTTTTGTAAAGCCACAGTATGATTTTTGACGTCAGTCCCCATCTTTTGCCAATCATGTTTCTGCATTGCCAGAAAGTTATACTAACTTTGTTGATTTTGTTTTCTATGTATTTATTCCAGTTAAGTTTGCTGTCCATGGTAAGACCTAAATATTTTACCTCAGATATCTGGAGTTTTGTGCTGAAAAGACTTGAAAGATGATAGTTATTCAGCATTCGTTTTTGTGTGAACATTACTAAAACCGTTTTATTTGGATTGACGGTTAAGTCGTATTCCCTGCAGCATCTCTCTACTATACGGAGAGTCGCTTGGGTCAGTTCGCACACTATGCTTACTGTTTTTCCAGAGACCAGTATTGTCAGGTCATCAGCATAACCTACTGTATAGAAGTGATTGGCATTTAATTTGCTGATGAGTTCATTAATGACTATATTCCACAGGAGAGGTGAGAGAACAAGAGCCAGACAGGCTCTCATTATGGCAACAAGTCTGACTATTAGGGCTTTACCCCCCCCCCCCCCCCCCCCCACTTCCAATTGTAGGAGAGCCGGAAATATGCCGCCAGGTCCTGCCGCCTTATAGGGGAGGAAACTGTTAATGGCCCAATGGATTTAGTCCATTGTTACCACTCTCTGTGCTAAATTCCAGTCTTCTGCTGTTGGTGTCAGTATGTCGTCATGCCGGTTTGCCTCCTGGGTTACGCAGCAACCTGGGAAGTGCGTTTCAATTAGGATGCGTTGGGCTTCATCCGGCGATGTTGAGTAGCTACCGTCGGGTTTCTTTAGAGACATGGATCCCGACGTGTTCTGTTTGGCTAGAATATTCCTTATCCTATTTGCATGTTCGCAAGTTTCTATGTTGCCACAGAATTTACGCCACCCAGTCGAGCGTCGATACCTGATACATTTTTTGTATTCAGACTTAGCTTTCTTATATAGTAGCCAGTCTTCATTCATTGAGGTATTCATGGCCCTATTTAGGGTTTTTCTTACCTTCTTACGTTTCCTATCGAGTTCTTTACCCCACCACGGTTGCTTTACCTCGGCATGCCTTGGTAGGGTGATTTCTGGACATGATTCATGGTAGCTATCTATCATGGCCTTAGTAACAGCTGCTACCTGTTCTTCTAGGAGCGGCTGATCTGCTATAGTATTTATCCCCTCAAAACCCGCGAGCTTAGACGTCAGCCTATTTAGGTATTTTGTTTTATCCGTCTTGCGGGGATTTCTCCATGGTGGTGTAGAGGGGATATCGACCTGTAGTGCGAAGCAGATCCATCTATAGTCTGAGCATGAGGCCTCTTTCGACACATGCCATCCCGTAATTAGTTTGACTGCTCCTTCTGTTGCAAGTGTGAGGTCGATTATTGTGCGACAGCGTTTGTTTATGAAAGTAGGTTCAGAAACTATGTTTAAAATGTATAAGTTAGTACTAAATAAATATTCAACTAAAACCTTATCTCATTCATTTGGTTTTTCCATTCCCCAAAGGGGATGATGTGCGTTGGAGTCTGTCCCGATCACAACCTCTAGTCTGGTCCTCTCGCAGAAGTTCACCAGCCTGCCGAGGTAATGAGGGGGAGGAGTGTCTTCCTCCGGCATGTAGACCGAGGCGACGACTAATCTTCTCTCCTGTGTGTATTGTATTGCCACGGCATACATGTCTCTAGAACAAAAATCTGTTAATGGTTGTGCACAGATATCTTTAGTAGTGTAAATACACGCTCTAGGCGTGTCGTGTTCAGAGCTTAGAATAGCTTACCTTTTAGGTTGTTTAGGCCTTTAATTTTACCAGCCCCAACCCACGGCTCCTGGATTAAGGCTATGACAGTCCTTTGAACCTCCAACCAGCGTAATTGAGCCGACGCAGTTTCGCTGTGGTGGAGGTTGGCCTGCACTAGGCTAGTTTTGGACGAAGGGCACGCCATCATTGATCGCGTCCTCCCCGTCCCCGCCCAAAAATAGGCCTGCCAGAAGATCTCGGGTCTCATCGTCAGCCACCGAGTCGGAAGTGGTCGGCAAAATGCAGTCCTCTTCGTCACTCAGTGAGCTGCCGCTGAGCCTGATCTCCACTGGGGGCTTCGGCTCAATTGTGCAGGCCGTTTTTTCACTGGACTTGGCCTCCAGTGATTCCGCTGTACCGGTAACCATGGCTCCGGTATCCATAACTTTCGGGTTGTTTTCTACCTCTTTGCTCAGTGGAGTGTCAAAGAATTTACCTCCACGACCCTGGAATTTTACGTATACCGCCACATACACATGCGAGACGGCGTCCGGCCTTCATCAGGGTCGGGATATGATCCGGCACCGACACAACGAGGAACCAACCGTCCGTCTGCTTATCAGCCTTGAGTAACAGCCAGTCCCTGATGTTAACCCAGCGGTTCTGGTACGCCAGCACGCGACCAATGTCGCGTGAGTCTTTCCAGGCTCCTTGGGCATCAGGGATAAGGATACCACATTTGACTCTTAGTGGTATCTCTGACTGTTTCTTTATTGTCAGCAAGGTGTTGGATTTAAGGTCGAGGGTAGCAATATTCCCCTTCAACCACTCCAGAGCCTTATGATCGTCGCACCACAGTTTCAGGACACCCTCCGTATAAACGGGTTTGCCCCTAAAAACTGGCCCCGAATCATCAGGGTCCTGGCTACTCCAGGCCTCGCTGATCATCTTCCTCTGTATTGCCACGAGGATGTCGTCTGCTACTTCCTTCGTAATGTGACCTGAACGCGCACACGTTAAGGCCACACCCAAATCTGCTTTAGCAGCGGAAGCGTAGCTCGTTCGTGCAGCTTTTGGTTGCTGTTCGAGTCGCACTTTTTTGTGTTCCCCTCTAGGCGAGGTGGACTCTTCCAGCATCCTTTTGGCTGCTCTTTCCTTCTTCCCAGGACGCTTGGCCGCTCGCTGCTTCCTGGCGGATATCCTAGAGCTGGTTCCTGCGGCCGCGACTTCCACTTGGGCTGGATTTTTATCCTTCCCAGCTTCAGCGCGGCTACTGGTTCCAGCGCCAAGCACCCCAGTCGCAGTAGCTTGCCCAGCCTCCTTGGTTTTAGTTTCGGAAGCAGCCAATGCGGCTCGTTCTCTTCAGCCTTTTTCCCGCTGCTTCTTGTTCTTCTTTTTGGCCTTTCCACTACTGCCTGCAGGGATAGACCCTCCTGATGGTCCGTCAGGTCGGCAAGTCACCTTTTTGGGTGCCTTGCCTTTCCCCTTACGGCTCACCACTTGCCAGGCAGCAGAGAAAAGGTCGTCAGTTCGTAGTGGCTCCGCAGTTTTGTTACTCGCGGGCTCTTGTTCTTTTTTCTCGTCCAGCTCCTTGGAACTGGTTTTGGGAACGTTCAGCGAGGTACTTGTCCCTTTGGTGGGGGCACCTACGCTGGACGGTACTGTCCGTGGAACCGTCGCTTTGGTGACGGTTCCCCTTTGTTCTTTGGTGTCTCTGGTAAGCACCTCTGACACCTCTCCCTCTTTCTTATTGGGCCTTAAATTGTCCATAATTTTTTCTTCATTAAAATTCATCCCCCCGGCTTCCCACCCTCCATGGAACCCGCACCGTAGGGAACGCCCTACTTAAAAAGAAGAATTTCAGGCGTTAGGATTACCGGAAGAATATAGGGACGCGAAGTTGGCTCACAGCGCGACATCGGGAGCTCGATCCAGCTGGTAGATGGGGCTGACAAGGCCCATCCCCACCACCCGAATAAACTGTCACTTGCTCCGTCAGCATGGCCTTTACCACCACCCAGCCCCCTTTTCACGAAGACTAGGCAGCCCCCACATCCCTCGCCTGCGACCCTCTGACGGGGCGCTTGGCCATTTCCGTATCTATGGCTAGCAGATAGGGCCACCGTTTAGTTTGAAATCCGGACCAAAGAGGGAGTGTTGCTTCTCGCCACTATATACCCCAGCGACGATCGGCTCAACCCTCCAGGACTCCTTCATCCCCGCGTACGGCGCTCGCCTGCGCAGGTCCTAACGCAGGTGGGTGTGTCCACCGGATACACCCACTCTCTCCGGCGGAACCATCCCCTCCTCTTTTCTTATCTGGGCTTGGGACCGGCAATGACGGAGTTCGACTTTTCATTTGCCTGTTGTTCATCCTAAGGCTGATCAAAAACGATATTTTTGTTACAGTTTTTAAGATATTGCCATTTTATTATACTAAATGTTTTAATTTGATAACCTTATTTAATCGTTTTTCTAATTTCATTTTTGTATAATATTTTCAAATAGCTACCAAAAACCAGGTACAAATTTTGAGTAGTAAAACTATTTTATCACTCCTGGTATAAAGTAACTTATTATTGTGAATTTTGGGATAATAACAAAACTGGCAACAACTTAAAAATTATTTACAGGATGATACATATGTCCTGTAGATAATTTAATTTTTGATAAGTTCAGTTTACAATTCATATATAATATAATATTATAAAAACTAGATGCACATACATACAAACATACATAAACACTCACGCCTGTCACCCAGAGAGGTGGGCAGAAACTATCAACATCCATTTGGCAACATCCTAGCACACCTCTCTCGCCTCCTTTACATCCATATATACCTACGCATACATGTTCGTCGGTTAAGGGTACTTTTAATTTGGCCCATTTTCAAAATATCGTCTTTTGGTCGACAAACTTTCGCCTAGGGCGTCCTTCCCGACTCTGCCGTCTTCTATTAGATGTCTTCCTGTTTTAGACTTTTTCAGAACATTTAATTTATAACATAACTTTCATCATGTTAATGTATGTGTATAATCTTATGAGTCATGATAATAAAAAACTGCATTTTTCAGATGGCTTAGTGACAGCGAAGAAGGCACTATGTATATTGATATGCAAAACCCCATACTACGATACTTAATACATAGTGAAATTCGAATGAGGTTTCCCAATGTACTTACAACTGATAGCTTAGGTAATAGTAATAAGGTAATTCTTGTATCTTAAAATATTAATTGGTTTTTTATTGTATGTGAAATAAGATAACATTAAAGGTAAGATAGGGTGCAGCATCTTTGAGAATAAGTATTTGTAAGAATTAGTCTTATATTGAGTTAGTCATTTAGCAAATTAGTATTCACTAATTTTTTTGTCATTTCGCAAAATCAAATTGTTGGCTAAACGAGAGAGAAGCACATATCCAGGGGTTGACTGTTTATGAGTCACTGAATGCAGAGATGTTTTTTATTGTTTATCATACTTCTCATCAGCCCATAACAGTTCATTGCCAGGGGGCCTTTCGCAATTGAAAAGTGAATTTGCTTCAATGAAAATGTAAGCAGTTTGCAGTACCTCTACTTGACGGTACTTTCCGTCGGTGGTGTGATTATTTCACATCGGGTATTAATGAAATGGTCATAAGACTATCTATTGGTGACTAAAACATCTTTCCTGCAGCTGTACACTCACAGGACAAAAATGGGTGTTGTATTCTCTTACACCGCAACTTTACGCAACTTTGCAGTGCTTATAACCACGAGGGAATAGTTAAGTTAATTAAAAGCTGAAAGCGACCTTCAGATTTTATTAATGTCTTTGAACATAGCGTTTTATATAATCTTTGGATATCGTCCTACCTATTTAATGGAACTTGTCATGGCTCAGTAATTGAGTAGTCTAACCACTAACCACGAAATCTCTAAAACAATTCTCTACCATCCAAACAGATAGAAGCCTCTAAAACAAAATTATGTTTTGTGTGTATTCTATTATAAGTTGACATATAAAAGATAAGAATAAAAGTAACTAAGAATGACCAGCAAAATACTAAATAACCATAATTTAAATTTAACTGCAAGGTGACAAAGCACATAGTCCACCTGATGGTAAGTGGATGCTGTGGCACATCGACATCTCCATTTATCCTTTTTTTTATTCGGACAAAAAAAACAGTTACACATTAATGTTATACAAGACAATTAATTTATAAAGGAGTACTTAACGTGTAACCCACACCAATGCCCAAAAAGTAAGATTATATGCTTAGTCTTATGTTTAATTCTTGATTAAGAATCAAAATGCATATGCGTGGAACCCTGAGGACTAAGATGGAATACCTCGTTTCCAGTAAAAGAATCTCCGGTTCTCTACACTCAGTATACGAAAAACAGTAGCATTAAGCTGCTATTTTATGCAGGTAAACTGTGAGAGCGTGGTGCTTCCCATTCGTGCTACAACCATAATGTAGCTATATATACTCGTATATTAAAAGTTTTTGGTAATTAATACCTTTTTTTGGTTCAGTATATTGAGTTTAAAAAAGTATAATTACTGTTTACAGGTCATAAATTAATTGTTGTTTTCTTTTTTTTTTCTAGATTTTAATATATCGAGATAAATATATAGAAGGTGCTAACAGTGCTCCAGTGGCAATACTAGAAGAGAACTTGATGAAAGATTTATTAGGCTTTTCGCAAATAATTCAATTGTTAGCTCATTACAGGAAACCCCTGATAGGTCATAACATATTTCTGGATATGATACTCCTTCACAATCAGTTCATAAGTCCATTGCCTAGAAGTTATTCTAATTTCAAAAAAAATATTAATAGTATGTTGCCAATTATTTTTGATACAAAATATATATCACATGAAATGAGCAAGAAATTATCTTTCGATGAAGTATGGAAATCCAATGCACTTCAAGAGTAAGGGTATTTATAGCCATTTATTTATTTTTTTATTCTTATAATCTCCTTGTAAATATTTTAACGGGTTTATTTTTTATTACAGCCTGTATGAGTTCTTTGCGGAAGGTAAATGCAAGAAATTACAAAATGGCGTCAACTTCGTTAAACTCAGTACACCATTTAATGTTAATCAATCATACCATGAGGCGGGGTGGGACTCATATTGCACAGGTATTTTTTAGAGAAAAAAAAAAACAATTTAATATTTACATGTTTAATTTTGAAACTATCGGGAGTAAAATTATAAAAAAATGTTTCACCATTTTTGGCTAATTTATAATTATGTGTAAAAAAATCATACTGAAGTTTAGAATTAAAACCGTTAATATTGAAAAAAAATCGGTGGTTGCTAAGGGAAAGTCTTGCAAAATAATATCATTTGGATAAGATATAGGTTAGCTCATTTATACTTGTCAATTTTAATTAATTTTTATAATAGACCTTTTGTTGATAGAGTTATGAGACTTGAAAACATTTTAAGGCTTATTTAATATGTTTCCTTTTTTTTTTAAACTACATGGATCTAATACTAGATTTGTCTAAAGTATACAAGTCCTTAGGGATAAAAAATGGCGGCTCATCAAGCCCGTATCGTCAACATGCGCAGTACCAATAGCGAAAACACGGTATAACGTTATGTTATTCGATTAATTGAAAATTTTCTAATAATGGAAAAATATTTGAAAGTAATTGTATTCGCAAGTAGGTATTAATTTCAAAAATAACATTTATAACTAGTGACCCGATCTGGCTACGCCTGGCCCACCCATCTATTAATGTAGCGTTACTTAGACTTAAGATAATCATTAAAGACCACTTATTTTATCTTATCAATATTTCTATGTTAATAGTCTAAATTTTTCAGATAAAAGGAGACAGTAGTTTTTGGGCCCACTAGAAATTTTAAACGTAACTTAATTTTATTACTCATACCCATATATTATAGTAAACGGCCTAAAGATTTTATGAAAGTCTAACCGGAATCATGATCTCTGAAAAAGAAAAGAGTTGTTTTGATGTTCTGGCTAATGTAATATGAAAAAATGCGTGTAATGGGTATGAAAGTTCTCAATAGCTTGCTTTTACGTTGATAATATTGCCATCTCATAGGCACCAAGAGCACTGCACAGTTTTTACACATTTTATTCAAGAGATGGCGCTACTACCGGCATTTATATCATTTATTATATATAACAATAAATAAAAAAATGTTATTATTTTATTGTAAATACTATATTATTTTGGACATCAGGTATAGCCAGGGGTATAAAAGTTCTCAGTAGCAGGTTTTTATGTTGATATTAGCGCCATCTCACAGTTATTGAAAGCACTATTTTCTCCAATATTTCTACACATTTTAATAAGGCGCAGATTGAGAAAAATGTCGCGCTAGTCGTTATTTGTGCGGTTTTTAGGAGCTATCTACTTTTTATTTAAAAGATATATCAACTAATAAAAAACACATTATATTTCTACATAATCTTGATTCCATAAGAGTCATATCCAATATTTTTTTAAATTTTTCGATTTACACCAATGGATCGGCAATTTATTAATGAACATTTCTATTATAATTTTTTTTCAAAATACCAAAATTTGATTTTATTAAGAAATTATTTTAAAAACTGGGTGTATTCACTGCCCACGGGCTTGCTGGAGTCAGTGAGCGCTGAGCTCTTGAACGTGGAACCCGTTTCGTTTGTCACGGCGTCAGCCAGCGCACATGCTCGCTGACGTCATCTTATCAATCGATAATATTATTATTACTTACTAGGTTATTTATAGGTAGTATTATTTGTTTGTTTTGGGTATAATTTTTCGTATTAGTTATACATATATTTGTTGTGTTTTTTTACTGCGCGATGAAGCTTTTTGCGTGTATTTTCTTTGAAGTAAATGCAAATAAAAAAATGGAGCACAATTAGCATGTAAGGTTCGAATCCATAATTAACATTTCGACAAACATTATAATTTACACTATAAAAGGCTAATTCAATATTATCAGTATAGTATACAGTTAAAAATAATCCTAATACCCAACCACAATATCTTAGTAGGTATAGTACTGCCTCGTTGGTCTAGTAGTTGTAGTAGTGCAACTGCTGATCATGAGGTCCCGGGTTCGAATCCCGAGTCGGGCCAAAAAGTCAGTTATGAGTTTTTATTTATGTTTTAAGTTATAATTAGCATTACTAAGTTATAGTTTTTTTGCTAAAATATAGTATATATTTTAAAACAGACGAATTGATCATAACTCCCTTAGCTATAAAATAAGTTATGATCTAATTAATGGTATTTATTCCAGTTTATGGCAGCCCTGATTTATATTACGTGGCTGAAATTAGGTACTTTTTATTAGGTACGTCAAACGAAATAACAGCCGGGTGACTGACATTCATCATCATCATCATCATTACAGCCCTTCACAAGTCCACTGCTGAACATAGGCCTCCCCCAAAGAATGCCACAAAGCACGGTCCTGAGCCACCTGCATCCATCGACTTCCTGCATATCTTACCAGGTCGTCACTCCATCTAGTGGGGGGACGCCCTACACTTCGCCTGCCGGTACGAGGCTGCCACTCGAGAACCTTTCTTCCCCATCGGTTGTCGGTTCTTCGAGCTATATGGCCGGCCCATTGCCACTTCAGCTTACTAATCCGTTGGGCTATGTCGGTCACTCTAGTTCTACTGCGGATATCCTCATTTCTGAGTTTATCACGCAGAGAAACTCCGAGCATAGCCCTCTCCATAGCTCGCTGAGCGACCTTGAGCTTCCTCATCCGGCCAGCAGTGAAGGACCACGTCTCAGTTCCGTATGTCATCACTGGCAACACGCACTGGGTGTACAGTCTATTGCTCATGGGGGGTATATTGCCATAGTTGCCACGCTTGGCGAGCGGGTTGGCAACCGCAGTTTTTTATTGTTATTTTGGCTATTATCAGGAAGATGCTGCTGCCCATCTCCTGCCTGTTTCCCTTTGTCGCCTTTTACGACACCCACGGGAAGATATGGGGTAGTGGATACTCTTAACCGCCACTACACGGCATGCTGACATTATGCACTCCATAAATTTCTTATATCTAATTACAGCCCCATTAATTTCCACTAAAAGAAAATAAATAACTTGTAAATTCAAACAAAAATAACTGCATTAGTATGTCTATAGTCATATTCATACAAATCAAAAAGCCTATATATGAGATAATGTAAAGTAAGCATAATTTTACCGGGATCATAACTTGTCAAATAATTAGGAAAATTATCGTTTTTCGTTGCGTACGTGTTTTGATTTTTAATTTAACACTGTTAGGTTTAAAACCGCGAGGTAATATTTGAATAAATATACTTTACTCTAGGTACAAATAATTTTTTAGATGACAATATTTGTAGTTAAGACTACTAGAAATCTTATTTATGGAGTAAAAAGGCGGGTTCGAATCCCGCACGTAACAAGTATTTGTATGGCCTACAAATAATTGTTCCGGGTCTGGATGTTTATCCTTGAGCAATTTATGTTTGTAAACTGCCTCCACGACACAGGAGAAAATTGAATAAAAATAAAAACAAACATGTTTTTTTTTCATCCTCATCAATCATTGGGGTGAGGATAAGGTCAGCCAGCATAAGTAATAAGCAGGCTAAGTTACAAGGTGCTCAGTTCAAAAATTAGTAGGTAGGTATTGTTACTTTTCAATACGTGACACATAAAAATTAACAATAATCAAAAACAAAAATGAGTAGGTAGTAATGTTACTTTTCAATACGTGACACGTAAAAATTAACAATAATCAAAAACAATAATGAGTAGGTAGGTATGTTACTTTTCAATACGTGACACGTAAATATTAACAATAATCAAAAACACATCTGCGAAACATCTTGTTTATTTATTTATTCTTTATTGCACCAAATATTTGTACAAAAGGCGAGCTCTCTATTTATTTACCTATAGTGAGTAGGTATCTTTTAAACTCACATTTTCAATGCTTCATTTTTAATATATAATTAATTATAAAATTTCATAATTGGATAATATATGAGAATTTATAATTCTAATATAATGCAACTAATGTACCGAATAAAAAAATTAAAATACATTTATCGTTGCATTTCCTTAAAATAGTTTATTGATGTTGAAAAAATAATACTACGTTCGTACAGTAGGTGGCGTCTTACATATTTCTTACGCGATATATTGTAGCGAGTCGGCGCAGCGGACCAAATACTCAAGGTCGTTCGCATGGAGTAGCCCCTTAAAAAGAAGTCTGCAATGTGTGAACATGTTCTAGATCGTCCCCGCCATTACATTAGATTTGATAGACCACAAATCCTCGCAAAAGAACACCGATTCCTACCAAGGATGATTCGCGAGGCTATTGAAATTAAAAAACATCCTAATTTCAATAGAGAAGATGGATGGGTGCTGCCATCTGCTTGGGATCCTATAATTAATAAAACTAAATCTAAACCCAAGCATACCACTGCAAGACTTCAAGATACTGTAAGCTCATTCTGCGTAGATCGGACCAAAAATTAATATTCAAAAACTGAAGGTTAACTATGACATCGGGACGTCAAACACCTCAGTCCCCCCCCCCCCCGTGACCACGGGTGCTGTAAAGCACCCGAAACGTCGGGAATTAATAAGTTAAATTAAACGCTAAAAAATCCGTAAAAATTAGTTTCATTTAATACCTACCAATATTCATGTATTTATACATTTCAGATAGGGCCATTATATTTGATTCTGTGTACATTTTATCTGTTGATATGACACAATTGTAAGTTACTGAATGTTTTAAATAACATACGTTATATTACAGATTACATTTGTTTCTAATATTTAGGCTACTGCTTCATCAGGCTAGCCCATTGGGCAGCATGTGACAATAGAGGGAAATATCGGCCGGTTGGGCCAACTGAGAAGCTCGCAGCTATGGCCCCTTACTGCAACAAGGTCAATGTAATTCGTGGCGCTATAGCTTATATGGTATGTTTATAAACATTTTTTATATTCCAAATAATAAAATTGCTATCAAATAATAATATAAATGTTGCATCTTAAAAATTAAATATATGCAATGTAAAGATTGAAACTAAGATTTAAGAAAATAGTAAGCTAGATTTAGGTGGAATAAGAATTCCATAATATTATTTTATTTTTCCCTTTTTTTGAGCCGTGGTAGCTCAGATGGTTAGCGCTCGCTGTAAGCTTCGCAGTACTCGAGCAACCCGGGTTCGATCCCCGCCGGCACCAATGAAATTGTTAATTGCAGTTTTAAGTGCCGTGTAGTGGCGGTTAAGAATATCCACTACCCCATATCTTCCCGTGGGTGTCGTAAAAGGCGACAAAGGGAAACAGGCAGGAGATGGGCAGCAGCATCTTCCTGATAACAGCATAATTAGAATAAAAAAACTGCGGTTGCCAACCCGCTCGCCAAGCGTGGCAACTATGGCAATATACCCCCCATGAGCAATCAATAATAAACGGTCCCCAGTCCCCGGCGGCCCCGCTATTCCTGACTACGGTGGCGACCATGGTAACGGCGGGGCAGGGGGTGCTAAGAATCTCCGGTGGAGGTTCGGTTGCCACCCATGCAACGCACGCACCTTGAGGACTGACGAGAAGATCGTGGAGCTGGAAGAAGAGATAGACAAGTTATGCTGGCATATTATAGGATTATCCGAGGTCCGAAGAGAGGGGGAGGACACGGTAATCCTCGAATCCGGTAACTTGCTTTATCACCGGGAGGGCGACCATCTGTCCCAAGGAGGTGTCGGATTTATCGTCCACAAGTCTCTCGTTAACAACTTTGTAAAGATTGAGAGTGTGTCGACGAGGGTTGCGTACCTTATACTTAGAATCAACAAACGGTATTCGCTGAAGGTCATACAGGTTTACGCACCAACCTCGGCACACCGATGAGGAGGTGGAGGAAATGTATGAGGATATCTCTAGAGCCATGCATTCCTCCAAAACCCAATATACGGTGTTAATGGGAGACTTCAATGCAAAACTAGGCACAAGAGATAATGGTGAGCTGAAAGTAGGGAAATTTGGAATAGGGCAACGGAACCCAAGGGGCCAGCAGCTGGCCGACTTCATGGACAAAGAGGGACTCTTTATGATGAACTCTTTCTCCCAGAAGCGGCCCCACAGGAAGTGGACCTGGTCGAGCCCCGACGGTTCGACAAAAAATGAGATTGACTTCATTATGACGACCAGACGACAACTGTTCAGTGATGTCTCCGTGATCGCGAGGGTGAAAACTGGTAGCGATCACCGAATGTTTAGAGGCACACTGAACCTAAACGTTAAGTTGGAGAGGTCTCGTCTAATGAAGTCAACGCTCCGTCCCCCTCGTGCCCTATTCCAGAGCCCCGAAACTTTTCAGCTCGAGTTACAAAAGCGTTTTCAGTGCCAAGAAGACTGCAATAATGTGGACGATATGAATGACAAGCTCGTGGAAACTGTCCATGCGGTCGGAGCTAAGTTCTGCAAGACCCGCCGCAGAAGAACACAAAAACTCTCCGATCACATTCTTAATCTCATGGCAGTTAGACGGGAGGTGAAGCTACATTCTTCAACAGATTTGATAGCATACAGGCAACTGAACAGACAGATCTCCAATTGCATGCGGCGGGACTTACGCAACTTCAAGACAGCTTGTATTGAAGAAGCGATCGAGCGGAAGCAAGGCTCCAAAGTCTTTGCACGAGATCTGTCTGCCAGAAAGAGCCAACTGTCAAAGCTGAAGACCGACTGTGGCAGCATCGTTTCCGTGACACCCGAGATTTTGAGTGAGATTAAGAGGTCATATGGGCTGCTGCACACGTCATCGTTGGAGCCACACGCAAGTGTGGGTAACGATCCAAGAGCGAGTCTTATCCGACACTATTCCGAAGATATCCTGGACGTCAGTCTGAGCGAGATTAGAATGGCTCTCCAGCACCTTAAAACGGCAAGGCCCCAGGCGAGGATGGAATTACAGCGGAGCTTTTGAAAGAAGCTCTTTAATTCCGTCCTCCATGGTGGCACTACTCCGGAGGCGTGGAGCAGAAGTGCGGTGGTCTTGTTCTTCAAGAAAGGTGACAACGCACTCTTGAAGAACTACAGACCGATTTCCTTTCTGAGCCGCGTCTACGTGCTGTTTGAATCGTCTCGCACGCAGACTTGACGACTTCCAGCCTCCCGAACAAGCCGGTTTCCGAAAAGGCTTTAGTACCATAGACCACATACATACCCTGCGGCAGATTGTACAGAAGACAGAGGAGTATAATCTGCCACTTTGCCTTGCGTATGTGGACTATGAGAAAGCCTTTGATTCCGTCGAAATTTGGGCGGTGCTGCAGTCCCTTCAGCGGTGCCAAGTTGACTGTCGGTATATCGAAGTGCTGAAGTGTTTGTACAGTAGAGCTACGATGGCTATTCGAGTACAGAATCAGAGTACGAAACCTATCCAACTGCAGAGAGGTGTAAGACAGGGTGACGTTATATCCCCGAAACTCTTCACCGCTGCATTGGATGACGTTTTCAAGCTACTGGACTGGAAAGGATGCGGTATTAACATCAATGGCGAGTACATCACTCACTTTCGATTTGCCGACGATATACCCAAGCAGCACACAAGCGTTATGAACATCAATATACCAGCCCATATAGAACTTAGAGTTTTATTAGAAGCGTATAAGAGTGTCGAAAAGAGATTGTATACTTATAAGAGTGGCTTATGAGCTATTATACAGCTCAACCTGTTTAAAGTCTGTATTATGGGATCTAAGTAAGCTTAGGGTTCTTAATCAGAATATGAAAACTCTGCTATACAGCTTTAAGTATTTTGTTACACTTCAATCTGATTTTATCATCAAAGCTAAAAATCTATTTATTTTGCCAGCAAATCAAAGAATTGGGCCACAGAAAGAAATATATTAGTAACTTTAAATGATTTAGCTACAATTGCAAATTGTAGATTTTATTAGCTAGATATATTAGCATCTAATCGCTTTTTTGGCCATCTTAAAACGCCTTTTGATTCCCACAAACTTGGTACAATGAAAATGCAATTTTTCCCATTCTCTATGCTTTCTAAAATTTTAAACGGCATATTTTCCTAAAAAGTAAAATAAAACCAGTATAAGATACACAACACAGTTAAATTACTTCACAAAAGTAAAATTATGTATCATATAAAATAGCTAACTCTTTTGGTTTTGCCGTACCTACGTGACGTAAGAGTATGAATAGAAAACGATATGCGTATTATGCGCTTGCCAGGAGTTACCTATCAACTAAACACAATAACAAAATAAACAGCATGCTCGTACTGGTACCGTACTGCTGAGCGAGATAAAATATTCTATCACAAAATGTGCCTTTCTTAATATTGTTTGGCAAAGAAAGAAATAGCTTTAATTCTTTACTCAACTTTTTAACATTAGAAAGAAAAGATGTATAGCTAATCTTTATTTGCTAAAGGTAGTCATATTTTTGGTTTGGTTTATGAATTTAACTGAATCAAAGGGGTAGTAATTTATTGCAAATAAATACAATCATTTCGATTAAATCGATGGTTTTAGGTTGGTACAAAAATAAAAATATATTTTTTCAATTTATTAACTTTGTCTGTGTGGCTTTATATAGTCTCTGTCTTAAAAGAAGTGAAAGAAGTAAGCACTTTTTTTGTCCTTGTCCATAAAATATAACAACAAAATTACTTAAACACGATTAAATCTTAAAAAATTATTATTTAAATGAGATAAAGTGAAGAAGGGATAAAAAGTTGTTTCTAAGAAAAAGGTTTTTCATCTTTTATACATATCTCTAAAGACAATTATCTGTGATGTTTTAAAAATTACTATACACCGTTAGTAATCAAAATATTGTGTTATACAGCTGATTAAAAACTTATGGCTGTATAATAGAATCCATAACATACATAGTACAGCTACTAAGACTATAAGACCCTCGAAATATCCTTTAGGCTGTTTAGCAAATTGTCCCCATTTTAGGACCTATATAAACATTACTTTCTTATTCTAACCTATAAAATCAATATTTACTTACTATATTTAGTATTTTGTCCTTATATTATTTCGTTATTTTGCTGGCGCGGCAATTCTTTGATAGAAATCATATACAAGTTTACCGTAAATCTAATTTTGCACTTTCTATTCACCAGTTATCACCGTCAAAACTCAACTCTAATCCAAGTAATATTAATATGTAATATAATCTTTCACTCACTTAATGTCGCCATCATCCAATAAAATATATAAATAAATATATTAAGTTATGTTTGTCATAAATTCATTTGTGATACCGTTCAAACACCAATTTAGAACTTTTATCTTTAAAAGATACTTATAAGATAGTATTTGTAGTGTAATAGTTTCATTGTACACCAAATAACAGCTATTATACAGCCCCTTTTGTGCTAGTACAGCTACTGTACAGTGCTACTAACGCATAAAGCTGTATAATTTGTGCCAATTTTTTACTTATAAGAGCTGTATAAGCGCTTATACAGCCTTTGTACAGCCAATAAATGCAGCCTGTAGTATAAAAAGGAACTCCAATACAGCTCGTATACAGCTTGCATGCTGCTTGGGTAGTCCCTATGGCAGAATCGCTGGAGGACCTAAGCACTATGCTCAATGACCTCAATAGTGTCTCCCAACGGATAGGTCTTAAGATGAACATGGACAAAACAAAGATCATGTTTAATGTCTATGTCACACCTATGCCGGTAGTTGTTGGGAGTACTAAGCTCGAAGTTGTTGACGAGTATGTTTACCTGGGGCAAATAGTCCGACTAGGTAAGTATAGCTTCGACCGAGAGGTCAATAGACGGATTCAAC
The DNA here is from genome assembly GCA_963668995.1 of Parnassius mnemosyne. Classification (NCBI taxonomy): domain Eukaryota; kingdom Metazoa; phylum Arthropoda; class Insecta; order Lepidoptera; family Papilionidae; genus Parnassius; species Parnassius mnemosyne. The sequence continues at coordinate 16,733,439 of CAVLGL010000035.1, read as the reverse complement.
TCGGCTAGGCAGCGTTCGGGAAACTACGACACATCTTCTCGTTAGACATACCTCAAAACCTGAAAACGAAATTGTACAACCAGTGCGTGTTGCCAGTGATGACTTACGGATCTGAGACGTGGTCCTTCACTGCTGGCCGTATGAGGAAGCTCAAGGTCGCTCAGCGAGCTATGGAGAGGGCTATGCTCGGAGTTTCTCTGCGTGATAAACTTAGAAATGAGGATATCCGCAGTAGAACCAAAGTAACCGACATAGCCCAACGGATTAGTAAGCTGAAGTGACAGTGGGCCGGCCATATAGTTCGAAGAACCGTCAACCGATGGGGAAGAAAGGTTCTCGAGTGGCAGCCTCGTACCGGTAGGCGAAGTGTAGGGCGACCCCTCACTAGGTGGAGTGATGACCTGGTGAGACATGCAGGAAGTCGATGGATGCAGGTGGCTCAGGACCGTGCTTTGTGGCATTCCTTAGGGGAGGCCTATGTTCAGCAGTGAAAGGCTGTAATGATGATGATGATGAATTTTAAGTGCTGATTTACCACGTGCTCGGCGGTGAAGGAAACTGCATGTCTAAGAAATAAGAAAAAAAATATTTCGAAGACATGTGAAGTTCGCCAACACGCATTAGGTCAGCGCGGTAGACAATTCCTTGCCCTAAAACCCTCTCAGAAATGAGAGGAGGCATGTGCCCAGCAGTGGGACGTAAATAGGCTGCAACTTTACTTTACTTTCCCTTTTTGCTATAAATTATTCCAGTAAACCTTAATTTCCCGCACCTTTTATATTGAAAAGTAACGCTCTTATTAGCTCAATCTCCATTTAGCTTCATAAATTTAGTAGTTATAATGATCTTTTTCCAATTGGTTTTTCATTTGTTTCCTCAGTCATTTACGCAAAATACAATGTGATACGAGGGTAACACTGAAAGTTCTTAGAAAGTCAAAAACTGAACTGAATTTTATTATATCTTTTCAAAATAGTGTCCATTTACATTAATAAATCGCTGCATCCGATGGAACCACTGAGAAAAGCACTTTGCCTACTCGTCCTTAGTGGTCTCTTCGAAGGCATTTTGAAACGCAGCCACTGCTTCCTCGGCGTCCATAAAACGTTTTTCTTTTATTTTCGGAAATAAATAAAAATCGCAAGGTGCGAGGTCGGGGCTATAGGAGGTGACCCACAGTAATTCCACGTCTGACATCGCCAAGTAGTCAATTGTTTGCTTGACGGTGTGCGACGAGGTGTTGTCATGGTGAAGGAGGATCCTACTGCGAGATCGTTTCTCCCGAAATATTGTGAAAATCTTTGAACCATTTCACGACACCAATCAACATGACGGAAATTTTGGGCCTCTGTCAAATTATGAGGTATCCACCGGGCACAAAGCTTCCTGACCGCTAAATGTTCATAAAGGATTTTGTGCACTTGACTCATACCAATACCTAAGCTTGTCCGAATCTGCTGATAAGTCACACTGACGTTATCTTCAGTCGTCGCCGTAGAAGGCCGTCCCTCACGCAGATAATCGGTGAGATTAGTGCGACCACGTTTAAACTCATTGAACCAGTTGTAAACAGTGGCACGAGATGGGGCTTTATCGTGAAAGGCCAATCGAAGTCTATCATAACTTTCTTATTAACTTAAATGACATCGAAAATCATAAAATATCATTGTACGAAAAATTTCTCGCGTTAAATTCATGCTGACGTGACACAGACAATTTTCAATTTGTCGTGTGTATATGGATGTGAATGAAGCGAGAGAGATGTGTCAGGATCGTGCTAAATAGAAGTCCGTAGTCTCTTCCTACCCCTCTGGGTAACAGGCATGAGAGTTAATGTATGTATGTGTATAAATGGGCTACAGTAGCCACTGTCATACAATTAGTTTTCCTAAAAGACCAATGTCATAGTGCACGTAGAGTGCGGGAAAACTATTTATAAAATAAACAACTGCTTCAACAACTTAAAACGATTTTTTTTTTTATTATTTCAATCCGTCCTAAATTGGCGAAAGAATTTACGCCACGCTTTACTGTATAATGGAGACCGAAACGATTCTTTAATATATATGCAGGAACTAGTCATAACTGATAAATACCTAAAACGATAATTGTGTTTTGTCAGTGTGTACAAATTTAAAAAGATAAAAACAGTATTCCACGTGAGGCCGAACCTGAAATGAAATACTGTCCCGATCACGAATGCTGAACACACCAAACTTTTTAGAGGCCAATTAAGCCTTCTCGAAGTGACCACGAAACTGCACATCACTCGATATATCGACGCCGAGGATTCCGATACTGGCTGAGGCAACAGGGGAAGTGCCCTGAAACTGAGAAGATACAACAAAGGGGTTCCTTTTAGCGGTAAACGCACAAACTTGTGTCTTTGGTGATTGAACTGGACTAGATTTAGTCGTCGAACAAAGACTCGACTTCAAACAAGTTTGTTCCGGTACTCGACGTGTTCCCGAGAAATATTGGCTCGGCCGGGGTAAAACGCATCACCAGTGCTGTCGTCCGAATAGCAATGATTGTTAGTGGCTTACAACATAACATAACAAATACTCACTTTAAAATATGCCATCGAAATATTTAATAATTTTTACACATGCAGGTTTTCTCACGATGTTTTTCGTCGAGCAAGTGCTAAATCCGCATTTAAAATTGCATGTAACTTTGTTTGGTGCCGATAGGGGCGAACCCAGATTGTTCGCATACTGTGAAATTAAGGGCCACGGTAGATACTAACCATCTTGCACCTTTGACACTCCTTCCAGTCAACGTCCAGATTCTTAATCGACGACGCACTTAAAAAGTTAATATTTTGTTAATTGACAAAAACCGCTTATGTTAGTATCCTGAACAGTGCCGTGTGAATAAATTATCAATTATATTTCAGAACTTAGCTGAAAATGATCCGCCGAAACATCGTCCCAACCTGTTGCACATCAAATCTATAAAGGAGCGTATTATAAATATCGAAAAGGTACGATGCAATTATATTAGCAGATATAAAACAAAGATATTTTCCAGATATCATAATGATTTCCCCGCGAGCACCTAATAATAGTGCACACAAAACGGTGGCAAACGGTCGCTGTGCGACCTTCGTGAAACATATTGCCCAATAACTATCACAAAGTTTACACTAAACCTGGCAGGATAAAGACGTTGCATAAGGAGCTCGAGACGATACTATTTTCGTATTACGCTATGAACACGTTCCGTCCGCGTTGTCTCAATCCTCTGAGCCAAATTTAGCGGCCATATGTAAGGGATCGAGTATGGTAATAATAATTGTCAACGTTGGTGCGCCGTACCGTGGAAGCGCATTCCAACTGTGCGCACAGATAAAGACAATGTTTAGGTTGATTTGAAATCGGAACACAACACACCGACACCGTGTTTGACAAACATTACCCGTTGGAAAATCGGCTGACATTTGGCGTGCCGCCAGAAAGCCATCTAACGCACACAATCGCGAACCGCACACCCACACACATGCCATTACACATATTTCCCGTTGCTAGTTAAAACAGATTGATAATGCCCAAGTGTCACACGGGAAAAACTTTATTTTCGCTCTAGGCCGTCGTTTTAAAAACTCCATCGGGTGTTTGATTACTGAAACGCACGGGCAGTCATTTTTCATGCCACTGTCAAGGTTGATTTAAGGTTACGTTATAAATACGATCTCGAAACGAATGTCAACGTGCCGTGGCTCCTAGGTATAGAGACGTCTGTCGCTTAGGTTATAGATAGAATTTGCAATGGCATTGTTAGCCCAGGGGTGGCTCGATTATATTTGTGCTGATTGTTGTACAGGTGGCGTCCGCGCTGGCCGCTTTTGGATCTGTCGACGTAAAACCTTACGGCAGCCGCACCGCACTTATAGCGACTGGCACGCAATTCACGTAAGTCTCTGACGTAATATATCGTGATAAAATCAATTTCGATATAATGCTTTGACGCAAATGAATTCAAAAATTATATAAGACAATTTCCACAGGTGTCGTTAGCTTGACCGTTACCAAATGAAGGATCATTTTTATCAATGATTGAAAAGCTTAAAGAGCGAAAACACTTTTAAAGAAGAATAAGTCATAAACTGTGTTTAAAGTCATGAACACACCAGCTGTGTATTCAAATTGCTTAAGAGTAGATAAAGAAAAACTGAAAATTTTAGTTTTAATGATCCACTAAATTTGAGATTCATACCATACAAGGTATCATATTATAAATTAAATTTATAATTTTAAGATGTGTGGACAATTAATATTTAAAAAAAAATCAAATGTTAAAATACACCAGAATTGGCATACTTGTTTCAATCTAAATTCTAAACCAATCAAACTCAAAAAGGTCCTATTTAACGTTACAGTAATATTATATAATAATTTTGGGATGAATTAGGGTATTTTAATTATAATAAATAAATATATATTTTAATTCAAACACATAATTCAAGAGTTAATAAACTTTTTACTTATTCTTACTTATTTTACATTTATGTTAGGGTTGTGAGGGTATGGATAGGGAATATATTTACAGGCTGCTACGGTATTCGGTCTTAGTCCTCAAAGGTGATAGAGCACCTGAAACTTTTGTGTTAGAGTCTATTAGTAGTGTTTTACTTAGTTGTTCTATATTCTGAGATGTCAGTGCTGTCAGCCTTTTGGCTTTTAGATTCAACTGACTGAGGGCTGCTGGCTATATAATATGTCTGCAAGAACCCATGGGTTGCGATAACCAGTTTAACTGTAAGCTCGTCACTCCAATGTTGTAAACTCATCTCCTGAGAGTCGTAATCAAATATGCCAAAATGCTTGTGACTTCCGACAGCTTGGGTAAATTTATATACAGCTGCTGTGGCCTATTTACTACCTTCAATAATGCGATATAAGATTAAATATTTAAAAAGGTTTCTAGGCTTACGCAAAACCAAAAAAGTGTTTGTATTTAGTTTTTCATGAACAAAGCTTCTTTTAGCAGTAGTTGCTTTATATAGTTTTCCTTTAATAGTTTTGATAAGTTATATATAGTTTTCCTTTAATAGACCTTTAATAGTTTAATATATATTTTTATAATAACAAAATTTCAACGGGTTACAAATGTCGAAACCTACCTAATAACAGATGGTTATTGCTGCCGACAAACACCTTGACCAACTTCTAACAAATAATGTAAGTGCGTTGTCAAATCTGATATCTAAGATGAGAGTGCTTTACAAACTATAGTTATTATGGCTATCCATATCTTTTAAACTTAAAAAAAACAGCAGTGAGTAGTTATTACGGTATTGTAGTAATTTAAATGGTTGTCATTTAAATAGTAGTCATTTAAGAAAATAAAACAGATTCACATTAGTTTAAATTTATGGTATGTAATTTACATAACATTGTTTCAGAGCGGACAAAATCTTGAAGCAGTTCCGGGATAGCCGAGATTACAGAATATCGACGTATAACGCTTTCAGACATTCCGCGGCTGGTCGCATCGCAATCTGGTACTTAATTTCTTATAATTTATATTTATGTTTGTCACGCCTTTCCTATTTTACAACTGCTTTTAAACAATTATATAAGTGACGGAAGAAAAAGCCCATTAAGCAAGATTAATGATTTGTTTAGTACTAGAGGTTTCGTATGGTGAGTGTAAAGAACCCTTTTTACTAAAAATTAGACATTCCATCGTAGTCCTCAGGCATGACAACGTATCTTCATTTTGATTCTTAATTGAGGATAAATCAGTGTACTCGTATGTCACCCTATTTTATAAAAAAAAAGAATTTAATTTAATGAAAACTCAATCAGGTGTGAAATTGTTTTTCAGTCTTGTATTCGATAACAGAGGGTAGAGCTTATATCGATAAAAGACAAACTCACGCATGTACGAACTTACGAATACATACACACACAAGCGTGTGCGCGTCCGCACGCATAAATCGAACCGAAAATTAATTAAAATTTTAGAATATATGTGGTTTAGAAAATGTATATGTAAATGCTAATGGAAAAAAATATTTATGAATTCAAGTATTTGACATTGGCACGATACAATGCTATAAATTTAAACATAATCTGCTCTGCCTTAGAATAATAAAACTTTAGTATAGAAAAGTACTATAAAAAAAATTAGATGACAGTTGTAAATTACTCCATGAACAATTTCATTGCTTTTAGGGTTCAACTGTAATATAAGTAACCCTTTTAAGTTCTTTCCTTCCGTCTGATCATACGTAATATCACAGAATATAACTTGTAGATTTTTGACAGAATTAAATAAAAATTAAGGCGTAAAGTATATTCTTTTTCTGAAGGTCCCTAAGTCGTATCGGTCCGGAAAAATCGCTGATGGTAATCGATTCCATAAGGAAGTTGTGCGAGGAAGAAAACATCTTCTAAATCGCACAGTGGTGGACCGCCAATCATCCAGATGGTGTGGATGGTTTCGGGAGTTCTGTCGCGATGTGCGTTCGTGAAATTTGCCGGCTGGAATTAATCCGAACAATTTCTCAGAGCACTCCCCGTGGTAAATGCGAAAGAAAATGCAAAGGGATGCAACATCTCTTCGCAGCGCCAATGAATCGAGCCGATCGGAAAGGACTCGGTCGTCGACGATTCGAGCCGCTTTGCGTTGGATGCGGTCAAGTAGAAGAAGCTGGCACTGGGGTACCCCAGCAAAGAGATGGGAATAGTATTCCATGTGAGGCCGAACCTGCACCTTGTAAAGTTGCAGGCGTTGTGCCGGCATGAAATACTGTCCCGCTCTGCTGAGCATACCAAGCATTTTAGAGGCCAATTTGGCCTTCTCTTCCAAGTGACTACGACTTTTACTTTATTTTATCAACTTGCTGTAAGTGAACAGACAGAGTAAACAAATATTTTAAATAATGCTGAAATTCCATATACTACTACACTTAGCAATTAACTTAATCTTCGAAATATCAACCATCAAATTAGCCATGTGCAAAGCAATCTTTTTAACAGTGGTAGAGCCACGCGGCAGCTTTTGCTGTCGCACGGATGGGCCGGCTCGAACCGGGGTGGTACCACGACCTCACAGAAAACCAGCGTGAAGTAGATGTTTACCTCTGCGTTTCGCTTGGTGAGTGCAGGTGGCCGGAGGCCCTTTTTACTGGAAATGAGGCATTCCCTCTTAGTCCTCACGGGTGACAACGCATCTACATATTGATTTGTAATAGAGGATAGATGTAGATGTCTATGGGCCACAGCAACCACTTACCATTAGGTGGACTGTGTGCTCGTTTGTCACCCTTATCCTATAAAAAAAAATGTAATACAACAGAAAATCTGAAAATAACTTCTAAGTACTGAGTACTTCTTACGATTCAAATTTTAGACTAGAATTTAAAAGTAGGAGATAATTTTCACTTCGGAACCCTACCTTACGCGTGTACCAACATGCACTTGCCTTTTTTATATTTCAAGGTTTAATAGAAATATTCACTTACTCCCACACAGAGTTCAATTGCTGCTGGCAAACAAACTCAAGATTTTGATTGCATCAGTCGTACTATGAACGATCCAGTCACCCTTTCAGTTATAATATGATAAAATTTAATTTTTGAGACTACAAAAACTTCAAACCGTTTTGACAATTTTTATAAATCTTTTTAAACTATGTAGTAGAAAACAAAATTCAATTAAAATTTTTCATTGCCAAACATCCGTAATTGTATTCCGTAATTTATTCACAATAAAATGTCATCAGATAAATTATAATGGCTCTATAATAATAAATTATATATTAAGCCAATTTACTTGATAAAACGTTCGTAGCGTTGGTAGGAGACAGTTGGTAGTTAACGTCAAAAATATTCAGTTATTACGTTGGGTTTTCTGGGTTTGAATTTCAGCTAAGGCGAACATTTTTATAAAATCGCACGTTAATAGTTTTTGCGTCTGGTTGTCTGGCATTGTCTCTGACACGAAATCGCAGCCTACCCACGATTTTATTAAATATGCGTTTCATCGTTTAGAACGTGTAAGTGCGCCTCTGTTGGTGTGCAACTATGTCCTTTGTAAACGGGCTGTTAATATAATTGGATAATTGGCAATTCAAAAGAATTTTGTAATTTAAATTTTTGCTATAAATAAAAATAATAAGGTTCCTTTCGCAATTTGAAACCGTAAACTAGTTTCAGATTTTGCAATGAAAATATGCTAGTATGATAGTAGTCTGTAAACAATAATTTGGTACATGCATCTCTCCTGTAGTAAAGGGGATTCACACAAATGTAACTACGAACTTTTTAACCGCAAAAATTTACTATACGCTATTGGGTCTTAATTTACCGCGGCTGCTTGTACCAGATTTGCCCTCCAATTGTTCCACGTTTCGTCACTCTGCTGGCGGATTTGATTGCCAGACGTCTCAAACCTTTTTTACGTTACTCCGTCGCTGGTTCCTGTTTTTATTCATCTGGCAAACACATATTTGAAATGTTTCAACCGCCATCTATCGGACATCAGAAGATCTTTCTTGTATGTTTCTTAGTTGACTTAGGCTATATTAGTAGTATAGTTGTAGCACAAATGGGTCGGCTCGACCGGGGCAGGATCTCGTAGAATAGCAGCGTAAAATAGCAGCTTAATGCTGCTGTGTTTCGTATGGTGAGTGTAGAGAACCGGAGACCCTTTTTTACTGGACATACTATCTTAGTCCTCACGGGTGACAACGCATCTGCATTTTGATTCGTAATCGAGGATAGATGTAGATGTCTATGAACCACAGCAACCACTTACCTAGGACTGTGTGCTCGTTTGTCACCCATATACTATAAAAAAAGATATTGGGGGCTCATAAGAGTCCGTAAGAGCAAGTGACTGCGCTTCGTTCTCGTGGACATTATTATACAATAATATGTCCCTCACAGTTATTTCTTCTTTTCTTCAACACCTACCCACAAAAGTCTACTGCTGGATATGAGTCTCTCCCGTTGCAGGGAGGGTTTGTCTTAATGGTCAGTGGATTAACGATATCGACGACACGTCTCGCACTTTCGACTCTCCTTGGTAGATGTAGGATTTTACGTTTGGCGTAAACGAGACGGTATACCGCTGTCTAATACAAACCATAAGATTTATCTGACATTTACCAAAGTTGCCTCTTACGACACCCACTTTACAGTTATTCGTTTATCGCTTATTGCAATCATTTTAAGGTTTACAAACATAATGCGGCATTCTTTAACAGTGTGTATCAGTAGTTAGCCGTCGAAAAGTTGTCGCGATGGTCAAAATTACCTTCATGTTCATGTTTCAGGGGCGGTGCCTTCATTACTGGAAGTCTGTTGTTACTACTAATACATAAGAAGGTGAAGTCGTGAACACAAGCAGAGTTTGTTAAAACATCCGCAAAAAAAGTAACAAAGTGAAACGTTTAAAAAATCTCTGCGGACTGTCATCGTATTATCATTTTGTTAAGGCTTTGTAGTTACTTTACAAATTTATTAGAATATTATGATATAATTAGAATATTATGATGCATAAGAGAATTTAAAACTATAGTATATAAGGAACATATAAAACAAATCAATTGTTACTACCTCAGAATAAATATTTTGTTAAAGAACTCATAATTCTTTAATTTTATCTTCATTATCATCATTACAGCCCTTCACAAACCCACTGTATATTTCTTTAATTATTGTTAAACGCGTAACCTATTTCAACGTTCTCGGTTTGCTTATCATGATTAACTTTTTTTTTAAATAAGTATGATTAGGCAGCACACGTTACTCGCGATGGTAAGTGGATGTTGTAGCCCATAGACACCTCTATACTCGATTAGTAATCAAAATAAAATAAAAAGTTGTCTACCCCTGATCCCAAACACTGTATTTTAATTAGTCAACACGTACGAGAAGCTAAGAGTTGTTTTTTTTTTTTAAGGAAAACCTTATCATCTCGGCATGCTCTACTAGTAGTCGCTATTGGTTGTGTCTTTTTTTTTTTTACCGACAGAGTATACTTTCACAGTGATCCCATTTATTTATTTTTAATTCAACCATATCCGATGAGTTTTTTTTTAAATTATTATTAGCTGCCAGTGATTGACTTCAGTTCCACCTGTTGATAAGCGGTGCTGGACCCCTCGACAGCGAATCTCATTCACACTACATGTGCGTTAAAAAACTGTTTGACGACCTCATTAGAAGGTAAGGAATTAAAGTTTCACCAGTTTTCACATACACGGGAATTTGCTTAAACTTGTGAAATAAAATAAAATCATTTTTCTTTACTTCCCGTTCTGACAACCCTAGCAATTTATTGTTTATGTCGGCTTTTCCGACAACATCAAACGCGATGACTGACTGTATGTTCTTCTTAGGCTGTGCTATTACCTTGAACACACTTGATTGTAATCGCACGGAAAGACAGACACCGACCAATTATTTCACTTCATTGCTGTTGCTCCGATCCTCAGACCAGGGGAAAGCTTGCTTTTGGGCTAGCGTACCAAATCCTCAAAGTCCATTGAGGTCATAATTTTCCAGACAGACCTAGGTAGTACCACGACCTCACAGAAAACCAGCGTGAAGTAGAGGTTTACCTCTGCGTTTCGCTTGGTGAGTGCAGGTGGCCGGAGGCCCTTTTTACTGGAAATGAGGCATTCCATCTTAGTCCTCACGGGTGACAACGCATCTACATTTTGATTTGTAACAGAGGATAGATGTAGATGTCTATGGGCCGCAGCAACCACTTGCCATCGGGTGGACTGTGTGCTAGTTTGTCACCTTCATCCTATAAAAAAAAAAGAGTAGGAGTTAATTGAATTTAGCCAGTAGTTAGCAGGGTCGGCACGACTGCTTTTCTTGGGAACAGGCATGCACATTGGCTAGCTTCCAAGATTTTGGGCTCTATCCAGTCCTAAATAAAAGGCGGGACAAGCATATCAATATACTCGTAGAAGGCAACTCAGGAGCACCAGCCTATATGACTATAGCAGCTTTTTTATAACTTTCGCTGCCACCTGCCACTCGAGGACCTTTCTTCTCCATCGGTTGCTGGTTCTCGAGCTATATGGCCGGCACATTGCCACTTCAACTTATTGATTCGTAAGTAAACTAATTTTGAAAAATACGTTATTATAGTTGTTTTCGAACGTCTAGTTGCGGAGTGAGAATATACACTACCCTATATCGTTGGGTGTCTTAAGAGGTGACAGACGGTAACAAACGAGGTGGGCAAAAGCGTCCTACTAATAAAAAAAATAAATAAAAAAACTGCGATAGCCAACCCGCCTGAGAAGTGTCTATGTTCAGCACTCAGCACACCCGGATGCCTATGTTCAGCAGTGGACTTTTAATAGGCTGTAAAGGTAAACGGTATTGCATTTATTTATTTTTATATAATAAATTTTCTTTTACAGTCGTTATTAGGAAGACGCTGCTGCCCATCTCCTGATTTGTTTCTCTCTATCGCCTCTTACGACACCCACGGAATGATATGGGGTAGTAGGATATTCTTACACCGCCACTACACGATCTTTAATTAGTTAAATAAATAAATTACTAAAATGACTACTATTAAAAAAAAACTTGAATCGCTTCAGAGGCAAGTTTTTTAATAGAATATGAGTGACAAACAAGAACACAGTCCACTTGATGGTAAATATATGTTGAGGCCCATCGACGTCTAAGTCCATTTATCCTAGATTAAGAACCAAATGCAAATGCGTTGTCTAAGGACTAAGATGGAATGCCTCGTTTCCAGTAAAAATGATCTTCGGTTCTCTACACACACCATACGAAACACAGCAGCCTGAAGCTGCAATTTTACGCAGGTATTCTGTGAGCGCATGGTCCTACTTCGGTTGAGCCCACCAATTCATGCTACAACCATAATATAGCTTCAGGTTGGCTCTACCATCTATAATTTTTTTTATAAATTTTTCGCAATCAATCTTTCAACGGAACCCGAGAAATAAAATTCACGCTAAATGGAACATTTCCTCGGTGTCGGTCAAACAATGAGTAAATAAAACATACATTATTACGGCCTAAATATTCTCTGTTTATTTTGGCTCAAGAATTTCAGCTTCAAACTATATCAAATTTAGTTTAGTTTTTAGTGTTTCATTCACCAAAGTGCAGCAAGTAATGAAGTAATCAGCAGGAAGTTGCACGGTCGCCGGTTTTGAATTGTTCTACGAGTGAACGGTAAATCACCATATATCACGCATGTCAAAATGTTTGCCCGGCTTAATACCGCGGCGGGGGCGGGTGGCGCTGCATAAGCAAAGTAGAATCGTTTCCAGTCGGTTATTAAACGCAATTGATTCCATTCCAACACAAATGGATTTTATGCAACATTAAATCGGCTTCTCTCTTCGTTTTAGATTGTCAGTTTGATACCTTGATTTACGGTTTGAGGTATCTTCATTTTAGACTATTTATACTATGGAACCTTGATTCTATTATACGAATACGTTTTCCTATTTTGATACATCGTAGAGAAGCCATGACGTTGTCTTGTCTTGTAGTATATACCAGAAAAAACTAGTGACTTTCAATAGACAGCGGATTATTACACGCTAGTTTAAATCCTACATCAAAATTATAGCAACCCGTCCAACATGAAAAGACCTGACCAGCTGTAAATTTTTTTCAGGCTGACGATGATAACTGTCTATTTATATTTTGAATGTCGTCCATGCACGTCTGCAGCGAACCTCAATGAAGGTGCGTTTTTTCCAAAGAAGCGTTGTTACTCCTAAGAACTAAAATGGAATACTATAATTATCCTTTTATACATTTCTTTTTTTTTAAAGTTACTCTAGAATATTCTCCCGTATCTTGAAGATGTTTACGTACATAAATTACACTTATACAAATACCAGAATTGGAACCCACGGCTCTCAACTCTCAATCAATACTTAGCCGCAAATCAATACTTAGCCGTTAAGGCTTTAACTAGCCTGAATGACCTTGACGAAACGGCGATCGCAGAGATTTTAGCCGATGTCAACACCGTCTAGCAACTACGTTTTGTATTACTTATAAAAGTGCAAAGATTAATAGACTGCAGAGATGACAATTATATAAGTGACATACTGCCTGTTATGCTTGCGCATCACTGAGAATTATGTCGCGGTTACGCATCTTCAATTACATTGCACGGTGTGGTGCTGTAGCTTTGTCCGGTAGGCATCACGACCTATCAAGTGTTCAAGTTTCAAGTACGTAAGAATTTTTATTATATATGTTAAATCGTATTTATTTGTGTCGTATTAAAAATATGTCGTCAAAGCGTTCGCTGTAAATTTGTCCCGGGTTTGATCCCCGACAGCACGAATGAAATTCGTAATTGCAATTTTCGTCAACACGCATTGGGGAAGCACGGCGGGCATTTCCTTGCCCTAAAACCCTCTCAGAAATAAAAAAAGAGTCCTGTGCCCAGTAGAGGGACTTGTATAGCCTATTACTTTACTTTGTAGCAATATTTATATTCGTTTCAGATAAAGAAGGGTACCTTATGCTGACAAAAATATCATGTGGAGGCGACGAAAACGTAAAACATCTTTGTACCTAGATAAAATGTTCGAAAGATTGTCAGTCATGTCATACGCCACATTTTCTATAGAGCGTAGAACATTGCAGATAGGGCAAAATAAAAAATAATCCAATATATTATGGGAACTATTTATTAATAATATATACATTTATAGGTATTTATAATAAAAATAATGAACAAGCTGCTAGGTTCAACTAATAACGATTTTTGTAAACACAATCGTAAAATTCCTGTTTTAATTTTTACCAATGGTTAATTGATGAAACGTAGTCAAGATCACTTCATATAAAATATATTTAATTAAAATTGACACGTGACCTATTTGGCCTTCTACTTACAACTCGGCGGAAATTTGAAAAGATTTTGTCTTTTCACACAAGTATTGTATACAACTGGCGTGGTTTCGAAAAGCGTGATTAAGTGTCAGCGGTATATAATCAATTAAATACTGAACTTTTTTGAAATTTATTTTTTTGTTTATTTTTATTATATCTTCTTAAAAACTGACGCCATCTCACTATTTTATTATTTGTTTTTTTTTTGTAACGCATAAGGATAAGTTAGATTAACTTGGATAAGTTTATAATTTTTTAAATTTTATCACAAAATTTCCGCAATAAATTATTACCTTTTCTACAGTAATTCTCTCCTCTTAGTTTCGGCGTGACTGTAGGATGTTTTAGTGAGTCGCCGTCAGTTAGTAAGCGGCCATAAATCATTATATGTATGTATAGACATACATATATACATTTTTTGATTTTAATATTTATGTTTTTTATTTAATTTTGATTGATTTTTTGAAACCTGGTAAAATTATTTTTTTCCATACCAATTGATGGGCCTGAGTATAATGCCAGTTATACTCTTTGGCTGAAGTTATTTTTTATTTTATGCTCAATTGCAGACAAAACAATATTGAATGCGCATTTCTAAAACAAAATTTTACCTCTTCTCCTTCTAATAATAGCTCCTGCACCTAACACGGCGGAATAGTTATTATTATCTATAAGACCATTTGCGGAAACAGTTTTTGTTAACAGTTATGAGTGTAACATTTTATCAGCTGCTTTGTTTATAGTGCCTTGAGCAACACTTTGCCGGTTTCTATACAGAAAATGATGCTGACTTTGCAAATATGGATGGCCGCTACCATTGAATATAATACCCGCTATTACACTTATTTACATAGAAACTTTAATAATCATTTGCATAAAATTCTAAATAGCACTTTTACACAAGAAAGTAAACTTTTAGATCAGTCCATTTTGTTTTTCTCTAATTAAGTAAAAAGTAAAACAAACCAATAGGGCCATGATTTAAAATTTCTTGCAACTTTTTATAGAAAAGCATGACCTTATCATAATATAAAAGTCAATCATTTAGCCATGTGATAAAACTTTTAAGTGTGCCAGTCAAACATTAATGATGATATTCGGGATACTGGAAATAGTCTTTTAAATATTTTGTAGTACAATTGATAATCTTCAGTATGATTGACCGTGTATATGACTTTTATAAGTCTATGTTATTTTTGATGAAAATTATTATTGCAGATAAAAGCCCTTTCACATTTATTTTAGTCTCGAATTAAATTAATCAAAATGAAAATAATAACATTGGCTCTTTATAACTGATCTTTAAATGTAAAAAACACTGACTTGAAATTATATAATTATTGGCATTTTTTTAATTCACTGAACTTTTTTAAGATTTTGTTGAAACTCTACTGGTAAAAAAAAACAAATATATATATTATAGTTCTTGATGAAAATAATGTATGCGCGTTACTTCGCATCCCATCAAGAATTTCTAATGTAATTCTTGGTGTAAAGCTAAGACGTGATAATAACTGTAAACAGTAGAATAACAAAATAATGAAAACATTTACATTTACATAAAAAACATTTACAAAAATACTTGCTTTATGACCTAATGAATATTATTTGAGCGTAATAAAAAATAAAACAAGGTAGTCTTCGGCATGAAAGTAAAAATAAATATTTTCGATTATTTTTGCAATATTTAACAGCCGGATCAGCGGCCGATTCTGATCCATCTAAAGATGCTAAATTTCAGCGAGCACTGTCAAATTCAATAGGAGTGACAGAAAAACGGTTCTTGATATAGAAAGGTAAATAAATTATTTAACCTATAAAGTAAAATCACTCTATTAAAAATCAAAATAGCCCAATAGCTTTATTAGCATGAGACACATAATTGTACGAGTGCTTACAATACTTAAAATTATTTTACTGAAATCTCAGAAAGTTTTTTTTAATAGAATAAGGGTGACAAACGAGCACACAGTCCACCTGATGGTAAGTGGTTGCTACGGCCCATACACATCTACATCTATTCTCGATTACGTATCAAAATGTAGATGCGTTGTCACCCGTGAGGACTGAGATGTAGTGCCTTGTTTCCAGTAATAAGGTTCTCCGGTTCTCTACACTCACCATACGAAACACAGCAGGGTTAAACTGCTATTTTACATGTTATTCCGTGAGAGCGTGTCCCTTCCCCAGTCGAGCCGACCCATTCGTGCTACAACTATACCTACTACTAATATAGCTGCAGCGTGGCTCTACCACGTAAGAAAAAATTGACGTTGAAAATTTAAGTATTTTTAGAAGCAACTTAGCTATTATTTTCTATTGAGTTAATTTTTGTGGAATCGTGTCTTGCAAACCGCCACCTGAAATACGTACAATTTTTTTTTTGATAATGACGTGAAATTACAAAACGATCCCCATGCATTTCAATGTGGCTCTATTAATATGAACATACCGCGGGATTCAGAGATTTTAAGTTTTCATGCGTAGATAATGGAAGATATAATATTATATTATCACTGTCCCGTGTGAGTCAACCTTTATACTTATATACATATTCTCATCATATTTTTATGGTTGGTTAGAGAAATTATATCTAAATGCAAACTTTCACATGGTGAATTTTTTTTTTAATATTTTTACCCAGCAAGTAGTAAAGCAACTACAATCCCGTCGGTAAGTGGTTATGTAGTCTAAGATGGTGAATTGCACTGACTTAACAAAAACCTATTCACTCTTGCCTAATAGTACTAGGTACAAGTATTATTTGCGACCTATTTGTGTGTGTGTGTGTGTGTGTGTGTGTGTGTGTGTGTGTGTGTGTGTGTGTGTGTGTGTGTGTGTGAATGTGTGAAGAAAAGCGTATGAGAATACGTGAAGGGGAATAAAGGCTGAGTACTAATTCGCTTACCTGTACGAGGTTGCCACTCGAGGACCTTTCTTCCTATTTTTTTATCTGTTTTCCAAGTTATATAGCTAGCCCATTGCCATTTCATTGTAATATTCCGTTGGGCTATGTCAGTTACTCTGGTTCTAATGCAAATATCTTCATTTCTAACTTTATCACGTAGAGAAACCCCTCTCCAATTTAAAATTTTTACTTTTTTTAGATGATAGTTTGTCTAACATGAAAAAGACATAAACCCAAGAATGTCTTTATATAGTCATTTATACTTAGGTAAGCACCATTCTTTTATTTATTTAAATTGTTTGATTTAATTTGATAACAGTGTACCTAAATGTAAGTATCTTTATTTCCCTCCCTAATAATATTTTATAAAGTCATACTCATAAAAACAGCATTTTATTGTAATACATAATTATAAAATTCAGTATCAACTAATTAATAAAAATATGCAACAATCAAATTACATAGGTATTAAAAACTATCGAAATCTAAGTAACGAGAGCATGTTCGTCGTTCCACATCTAAATATAAAAATGCATTTTTGAATTTCACTAATCAAAGTCGCCGCAAAAATTTCTTCTTCTTTGGGCACTTTAAAAATTCATTTATTTAGAAAATAATATTTACAGTTACCAGTGTACAGATATTAACTAAATTAAGTATTGCTAGTCATAAAAATATTTATAATTGAGTATAAACTTTTGAAAAACTAATATATATTTGAACGAAGTCGCTCCAACACCGACGTGCTGTCCACCCTCGACGATGTCCGAAAACGGACTGTGACTGTGACATAGCTTACATGGCGACGGAGCATGCGCGCTCGCGTAAATATATTTAATTTCAGGGAAAAATTATATATTCTCTTATAAAACGGGTAATAAAAATAAAACTCTCAATTAAAAATATTAATATTTTTAAGACCTTTATTTTAGTGTAAGAACTATTTAAAAAGCTTGTGCCGTTTTGGAGAAATTTTGCAAAATATGACAAAGATAGGTACTCTTTGGGGATTTTTTTCTAATAAGGGGTTGACAAAAATACAATTTTGTTAAATTAAAAACATTTGTCAAGTCTTCTTCTGTTAGCCTGTATTTTTTCTTTGTGGATTAAGTGAACAGTTTTTGAGATTTTTGTACTTAAATATCCTAGATTTAGGCATTTCAACCACTGTTAAGGCCTTAATTAAACTGGCTTCCGTACCCTAAAAACTGATTTTTTCTATATATAAAAAGAGCTATATGCTCGTTTGCCTTCTCCGACTTCCATCGCCCACGTATAATAAGTAGTAATATTATTTAGTCTGTGCTAATAAGAAGTACTAGAGTACCACCGCCCATAAACATCTGCAATACCAAATGAATACTGTAATTGAATTGTTACTTGTCAAAAAAGTTAGGGGGTATCACGCACGCAGACAGGTTCCTCGGCAGAAAAGAAGCTCTTTCACTTAACAAGAAAATTGTACACTACAGGAAGGTATAAAGTACCTATTAGTGACATTTGGATTACACCCAATCACGTTGACCGTAAATAAAATCATTTACTACGGGAGTACACTGAGTAATAAATTTAATGTACGGGTCGTTAAAAACAATGTAATTGGTCCACGGCACGATGAATAGTCTAATAATACGCCGCTCATTTACTGTTGGCCCATAATTATAAAACTACCACATCCGAAGCTATAACTTTATTATTAATGACAGAAACTATCGGCCTTTTATCTTTACATTAACCTAGTCCTCCCAACATCTCGATTATCCATGCTTGCAGTAGCATTAGCAATCGCACTGCGAGACGCCAGTCCTAGTAGACTGCTCGTGACGTCACCGGTCCAACTATTTTAGGTTTTACCTGTCATAAGATATAATAAGCCAGTAAAACTGTTCTAGATTAAAACTTGTCCCAATTGTAAAATTTCAGTTTTTATGTTACTAGAAAAATATTTGTTAATTGATTTTTTTTTATGTAGAATAAGGATGACAAACGAGCATCTACATCTATCTTCGTTTGCGAATCAAAATGCAGATGCATTGTCACCCGTGAGGACTAAGATGGAATGCCTCTTTCCAGTAAAATGGGTCTCCGGTTCTCTACTCTCACCATACGAAACACAGCAGCATTAAGCTCCTATTTTACGCTGATATTCTGTGAGAGCGTGGTCCTTCCCCGGTCGAGCCGACCCGTTCGTGCTACAACTATACTATTAATATAGCTGCAGCATGGCTCTACCACGTGGTAAAAATACAGCTATTATTACCCGAATAAGAGGGTAATATAAGGGTCTTTTTGGGTATTTGTGTACATAACTCCTTTGTCACCTGTAGCCTAAAGAGATCGACCTATTTTGAATTGTTATATATCCTTAAGGCTCGTCTTGATCTCATATTATTACATTGTCATCGAAATTTTGAAAGTATTATTTACCGTGATAACCGCACCATAATAACTTCATGACTGTGACCTAGTATTCTGACTGTAAAATCATTACAGCTCATGATTAATGAGTGTTATGTGTTTTTCTACCAACTTCAAAAAGGAGGAGGTACTCAATTCGACTGTATGTTTTTTTTGTGTGTTACCTCATAACTTTTTTCTGGGTGAACCGATTTCGATGATTCTATTTTATTTGAAAGCTGGTACTTCTCATGTGGTCCCATATAAATTTGATCAAGGTCTGACCAATAGTTTTTGAGTTATTCTTAATAATTTATATTGAAGTCGGTTGTACAATTTTTTTTTTTTATTATATTATTTTAACTCTAATAATAAATATCACCTTCGACTTCTGTCTACATTTTTCTTCAAACTCATGTCTTATGCTTTACATCGGGAATTCTTGTTAATATCGTAAGATAAGAAAGTTGAAACGACATGAGAAAGGTGTGTGCATACCAGTGCATACACTTCCGATTGTAATAACCGCAGCAAAGAATTTCCGATGAAATTTGAAGATCATTGCCGCTCTTGAATTCCACATCCACTAGGCTCAACAAATATAAAATTATGTCCTCGATATTATTTTTAAATAACCAACCGTGTAGGGCGGTGTAAAAATACTCTACTACCCCATTTAGTCCCATGGGGGTGGATGCTGTAAGAGGTGATAGAGGGAAACTTAAACAGGAGATGAACAGCAGTGTCCTCCTGATAACAACTCAAAATAATAAAGAACTGCTGTTGCAACTATGACAAAATCCCTTCTATAATCAATCTATGGCGCAGGCCCAGTGGCGGGTTATCCTTAAGGCATACTAGGCACGTGCCTAGGGGCACACGGTTGAAAAGAGGTGCTTGTGGAAGTTTTTAAACGAAAAAAAATGATCTATTTGATTACTCGTACATCGCCCTCACTCTCTTATCACAATTTTCATTCACGTCCAAATGTTAAAGGTACTCGTGTCCTAATTATTTTGCTACAATTAGGTTACTATCAAACTTTATTATAACAACTCA
This sequence comes from Parnassius mnemosyne, assembly GCA_963668995.1. Lineage (NCBI taxonomy): Eukaryota > Metazoa > Arthropoda > Insecta > Lepidoptera > Papilionidae > Parnassius > Parnassius mnemosyne. Next base: position 16,713,199 of record CAVLGL010000035.1, on the reverse strand, counting down.
TGAACAAATTTAGAGTAACGTAAAGAAGTGTGTATAAAACAAAATATCATGAATATTTGTGACAATTAAGTTTATTAATTTGGATTGTATGCGTATTATTCGTTAATTGTAATATTGCAAACGTCGAAAAAACAAACGATCTAACGACAAAAATCAACCAAATTAAGAAAAAAAGAAAAATTTTACACGATAGAAACATTTTTGTATTTACGAATAATCCTTTTTTATAGATGCTTAAGAAAGGCTATAACGTGGGCTATAAACAGTACTAAGTGTTGCCCCCTCTAGAAAGGTTTAAATTCGGCCAGCGCACTGGCCACCCCATAGCATTGATTTCAACGTCTCGAAGGTTTCTACAACTACTGTCGTAGTATAGGAGCGTGCATTAGCATGCATAAAAACAAATGTATCTCCTATAAAAGAAAGAAATGGGAAATATACTTTCTGACTAAGCTAATCAATGGGATGTGGCAAAAAGGGACCTCTGGCGGGCTAGTGTGCATTTATTCCGGCCGGTTTCAGTTTTTTTCTCACGGTTTTTGTACTTACTGTAACCCTTCGAATTTCTTGTAGCTTCATTCTCACCTCATAAATAGTTAAGGTCCTGTTTCGAAGCACGCAGATAACGATGAACCGGTCATCACTGGTTTTCTTCACAGAATGGTGTACCACAGATTTTGATACTCGTAATTTTTGGGCCACATATTTGTAGGTGTGCCCAGTTTCAATTAGAAACAGCTCTAGCAACGTGGCGTTAAGATCTGGCATTTTCAGTTTTTTTAAGCTTTTATTAATGCTTGTAGCCAGTACGCACGGTAATTACAACAGGAGAAATCAGACCTTTTTTTTTCGTTCCTCTAAATTTGTCCATGACTGTAGTTTATTTCCAAAATGAGTAGTTATAATTTACATTACATGGCCGCTAGACGGGCGCCAATGATGTGCTAGCCTAGGGCGCTATCGACATTTCATCCGAAATTAAAAAGATACTATGTACTCTATATACTTGTTTATTTGATATTCATGCACATTTCACGAAGTAACATTATTTAATCTACGCCACTTCTACATATGCATAAATGAAAACGATCTTAATCAAGGTGTTGGCTATAGGCGTCCGGTACTTGATTTTAATTATGTTTTCAGTTTAGGAGGCTTGTTAGGGTTAAGCTTAAACCTTTTACACTGTTTTTGAATGTCAGAAATGCGTTTTGAATTAGTTACGATAAAAATAAGTTTCACTAAAAATTGCGTATAACGAAACGCAAATGTGTCAATTTAATCAAGTATTACGAAGTAACGTGGAGTACTTAACTTTAATTATGTTTTCAGTTTAGGAGGTGTGTCAGGGCTAAGTCAAAACCTTTTATACTGTTTTTGAATTACGGAAATGTGTTTTGAATTATTTACGATAAAAATAAATTTCACTAACTATAAATTGCATATAACGAAATGGGTTATAAAAAAAAGTTATTTACTCGGACCCAGACAATCCATTTGTGGCTGAAAATGAGACTCATACACAACGAATTGAGTGGCAGTAGAGAGCCGTCAAAGAGATTTTTCAGAAAACAAAATTATACCAATTCACATTACATTATTTCATTTACCACTATCATAGCAGAGTTTAGGGCAACCTGACTTTATAGATAATATAGGTCGAGTCTGTACTAAAACCGAATCAGAAAGCCCCGACTCCACGTAGTCTTGTCTGCCCTACCCCTGGAGTGTTTTTGTAAAGCCGTAGCAGCGGTAGGAGAGCAGCCCCCGCTCGTTGTAGCAAATCGCAGGCACCTGTGTGAGGCGTAACGGTTGAGGCTGGTTGGACCAATAAGCCGAAGTTGCTATGCAAGGGCGAAGAGACTGCACTTCCCGCAGCGCCGAAGCCGTTTCAGAAGTAACTTTGAGTCAATATTCCTGTATAAAAAAGTAAGGTTATGATGTTACAAAAAAAATTATTACTCATAAACTATCCATTTCAGCAACGGGGGAAGGGTACCCAGGGCTTCCCCTGAACCCTCCCTCTCCCCCCATGCACCTGCCACTCCCGTACGCTAGTACCGGATGTATATAGTTTTACCGCGATAAGGTCGCCTAATTGTTCATAAATTTATATGTTGGCTGTATACTGTGTATTGTCATAATTATGTTGGGCGCTATAAAGAGTATAAATGAAATAAAATAAAAATATAATAATATAGCCCTATATAAGTTTTCAATTAACACATAAATATCATGTACCTATGATGTATTTATTCGCTATAGATTTATCGATTTATATTATCTTACCACATTCTTCATAAAAATAAACACTTAGGCAGTAAACAGGTCAGGTTGAAGTGAGCACTTTCGCACGTTAATGTCTGCCGACGTTTCTGCAAATAGTTTCTTCACATTGAGAGTTATAACCTCTCTTATTACTGCATTCTTCTCATTCAAGCGCTAAATCCTGGAAATGTTTATTTAGATTTTCACACATCTCGTGTTGAAAGTTACTGCCGAAAATAATATATGTATATATATTATATTTAGCAATAATAAACTATTTTTGAAGTAAGTACCATTTATACGGAAAAGTTTTAAACTGGTCTTCCGAAAACTTCCGTGTTGCAAAGCGCTCGAACCGTCGGGAATTAAAAATAACTTAAATTAAAAGCGATAAAATTCGTAAAAACAGTTTTATTCAATTGAGATTTAAACTTAAGATTTAACAGTAATTTTAATTTTATTGCATTCCATAAAAAAGCATACCAAACGCGTACATATTACCTTTAAACATGCTATACCAGCCAGCCTATCAATTACATCCGCTTTCCAAATGAAAAATCCTGTTTACGCCACCAAGCAAAACGGTCAACCAAAATAATATACGCCAAATCGCCACGCTTTCACATTTTTACTGATAGCTAAAGGAATCTTATCACGTTATACGTGGTAGAGCCATGCTGCAGCTATATTTGCGGCTCTACCGGGGAAGGAACACGCTTTCACAGGATACCAGCGTAAAATAGCAGCTTAACACTGCTGTATTTCGTATAGTGAGTGTAAAGAACCGGAGTCCGTTTTTACTGGAAAAGAGGCATTCCAACTTGGTATTCACGGGTGACAACGCATCTGCACCACCACTTACCATCAGGTGGACTATGTGCTCGTTTTTTGTCACGCTTACTTATAAAAAAAAACATTTTGAGTTTCCCTATCTCTCCATTTCCCGGTTTTTGCACTCCTGTAAAATCCTTCAGTTAATGACTCCTATCCATTCCACGGTTTATTACGGCAACTCATTCACGGTGCAGACCATTAAACAGTGGAATTATCTTCCTATTCAAATCCGTCATGCAAAATCCTTGCCAACTTTCAAAACCTTAGTCACTGAACACTATATGTCATTGCTATCTATGTCGTCTTAGTTATTATATGTTATGTTTATTTTTGTATTTTTTTTTTATAGAATAAGGATGAAAAACGAGCACACAGTCCACCTGATGGTAAGTGGATGCTGTGGCTTATAGACATCTACATCTATCCTCAATTAAGAATCAAAATGCAGATGCTTTGTCACCCCTGAGGACTGAGATGGAATGCCTCGTTTCCAGTAAAAAGGGTCTCCGGTTATCTAGACTTACCATACGAAACATAGCAGCATTGAGATGGTATTTTACGCTGGTATTCTGTGCGAGCGTGGTCCTTCCCCGGTCGAGCGGACCCATTCCTGCTGCAACCACAATATAGCTGCAGCATGGCTCTACCACGTAAAAAATAATAAATTAAAATATAAAGTGTAATATTGTATGTAAGGTATTATTTTAAGTATGAAATATTTTTGGCTCATTGTTTTTATTATATTGTATTTTTATTTAGGTTACCGGTAGATACCGTCTCCTTACGTTTTAATTTTTGTCCATCCCAAAGTTGTCTGGAAGAGACCTCCTTTAGCGATTAGGTCGCCCATTGTACAACTTATTAAGACGCACGATTCTTTTATTTTTGTAATTTTTGTTTACTGTGTACGATATCATCATCAGCATTACAGCCCTTCACAAGTCCACTGCTGAACATAGACCTCCCCCACGGGATGCCACATAGCACGGTCCTGAGCCACCTGCATCCATCGACTTCCTGCATGTCATACCAGGTCGTCACTCCAACGGATTAGTGTACAATATAGTTATAAGTATTTATTTATTTATTTTATTTGAAAGAAAAAAGACCATCATCAGCATTTACGAAATAAACTTTTAAAATAGGGGAAAACTTGACCTATTTTACAATGTTATCAAAGAAAAATTTAAATCGACCGTTCACAATAAGTGTGTCAGAACAGACACGTCCAAGAAATAATATAAACATATTTTGAAGACGTATGAAATCCGTCAACATGCTTAGAGAGACGTAGCAGACTTCCCGCTCCATTTCCCGTTCTAACGAAAGAACGCCTGAGCTCAGCAGGGTGACAAAGGCTGTTACATTACTTTGCTTTCGAAACCAATCAACAGAATTAAGGTCTGTTTTCACTTTGATTAGTGATTAGTGCAGGTGCTTAGTGTTTAGGAGTAAACACGTGTGGACAGCGATTGATTAGTGCAAGTGATTAATAACCTGTGTAGTAAAGTGATTAGAAGCGTGTTCTATTTTTTTGCGAGTGGACTGCGAGTGTCACACCCCGCGCACTCTTCCTTTCCCCTCACTCGCAGCATGCCTACCACTAAACACGTTTGGACAGCAATGCTTAGTGTTTAGCGTTTAGCGTCGAACGCTCGCTTCTGTTAAAAAAAATGTCCATACTTCCTGGTCGACTGCTAACAACTGAATTTACTAAACACAGCCACTAAACAGAATTGGATACTACTTACACTACACACCTGCACTAATCAACCGCAAAACTAATCACCTGCACTCGCACTAATCAAAGTGAAAACAGGCCTTTATACGTTGTTAATTTTCTAAAGGAGACGTAAAATTTCTATAAAACGAGGGAAGCTTTAAAAAATTTGTAGTTTTATTTTGCTCTTAAGTGATCGCATCGTGAGATACCTCGTAAACTATATTTTAGAGTAAAAAGGTTAAACACTCAATAATAGCACTAAAATTGCAATCACATCATAATAAAAGTCATGGATTTTTAAGCAAATATCAATATAGCTAACATTGCCAGTGAAGTGATAGTGCAAATTAAAGGAGAATCCATATTGTCATACAGGGGCGTAGCTACCGCCGTATCAGCCGTATCAATGATACGGGGCCCCCGGGCTACAGAGGCCCCGAACGTATGTAAGCAAAAATTCTAAGGACTTCTATGGGACAGGCATAGAAATAATTCTATTGGGACAGGATGTTGGTTTGAATTGTTTGGCTAGATTTTCCTAGGAGTGTTAATTGTAAGTAATAACTTATAATCAATATATAATTATTTTAATTCAATGCGAGAGTTTTTGTTCCTTTTGTGAAAAATCTTTACCCTTCATTTGGGCCCCCCGACAAATCTCAACTGTTGTCATATCATCTACCAACGTAGTTGTTGTAAGAAGCGACAGAACGAAACTCAAAACAGGAGATGGGCAGTAGCGTCTTCCTAATGACAACAACAAAAAACTCTCAGTCGTAGGACTGCACGTCAGAAGTGAAAACATCTTAGCCTTACAAACTTGTAAACATTATTTTTGGGTTCTTAAGAAATATTTTTAGCAAGTATTTTTATTAGAAATTATTTTTATCGACGTACTACTAGTATAGTAATAAAATTTGTATTTATTGCGCTGTTTTATATTAAAAAGAATGATTATTATCTATATAATACAAACAAATTTATAAATGCATATCAATTTTATAAAATTTAATTTATATATCTCAGCGTGACATGGTCACGCGAGTTCAGTGCTTTTTCACCATCCCAAAATGTCCAACGTGGTTAAAGAAGTTTTGCCGAAAAATCAAAAATCTGCGGTTGCCAACCCGCTGCAGTAACGGTGAATATAATGAAATCGAAATATTTACATTATAGTAACTGGAATTGCGCAAATAAGACGCTATTATTGACCCTATACATATTTTTACTAATACTTTACTAATTATACAATTATTAAATGGCAGTTAACGATCAAGGGTACCTACTTCAAACATCACAACGTGTCCTTCCCTTGGCTCGAACTATCGTATGTCCACACAAAGATGTTCGAGTAGAAAAATCTACTCTATTTAATTTCTTTGGCAACATCGCCGCCAAGTATATTTTGATTTGGTTTGGCCGCTGCGTGGGTAGGGCTTTTCAATAAAGCAGGAGACTGACGTCGATTTTTACTGCCAGCACATTTAAATATCGACATATTGTTTTATTGGTTTTTCTATGGGTTATATTGACGTGATACTTATTTTTGTGGCCAATTCCGTAAAGTATCATTTATATATTCCAATAAAATAATAAAGTACATGTGTTGCAAAGCGTCAACAGCTCTAAAACGCCACGGGGACTCAACAAAACACTGAATGTTTTATAATAGCCTTTACTTGTATCTACATCTAGAGAACAATATCGTTAATATTGGTACACTATTTTAATTTTTCCAATGTCTGTTTCATCATACGAATACATAATTCCTGCTCCCAAGTCTTATTACTGTCGTTATTGGTGAAGCATTGTTACCTATAATGTTATTATCAACGGTGATTTTAAACTTTTTAAATTGATTGTACATAATCATTATCATTTATCATCAATACAGCCTATCAAAAGGTCACTGCTGCAAATAGGTCTCCCTACCCACAGATTGCCTCATAGGCGGGACAACTAAGTATTTGCCATAGTGCCACGCTAGGCAGGCGGGGCAACCGCTGTTTTTTATTTTCCAGATTTACAAGAAAGACCCTACTGCTCATCTCCTGGTTTTTTACCGATGTCGCTTCTTACGATTCTCACGGAACGATATTGGGTAGTGGATATTCTTACACTTACAATATATTTTTATTAAAATATTTTCTGCGCTATCATTTAAAAACAAACGTATATATTTATGTAAATAAATAAAGTGATTATCTATAGAATCAGCTTTATGAATTAAATATTGTCGTATGATAAAATTATAAAAATAATTAAAAAAATGCAAGGTAGGTATTAATAGATATATTTTATTTAGATATTTGATTAGAGCGATTAGAGTTAGGAAGGAAATAAAAATGTTACATTCAAGTTATTAAAGTTTTTATCTACGAATAAAAATGAACGCAACAAATAGACAAATAGTGTCAAAGCAAAGGAGTAAGCACGGTACGATCTGTGTTTCCAATGGCGATGTGCGGGCGGGCAATGGTTTATATTGAGCAGAGCACGCAGCCGAAACCTGACATCGCATCACAGCCGACGTGCGACAATGACCATGATACATCTGGCATAACTCTCCCCACGTCCGATTGCGGGACTAAAATAACACAACCTTCGTTTTTGACGAATTATAAGTTTTACTATTTTTAACAAAACCTTGGTTTAAATAAGGCACGTGGTGTTATCACTCTGTTTATATTTTACATTTTCGCGTGTTGACATAACATAAATTTCAAGTAACAGTTTATGTTATTGTTTATTATATATAGCTAATTCATAAATAAATAGACATTCGTGGTAGAGCCACGCTGAGTAGGACCACGCTCTCACAGTAGGTATAACAGCGTAAAATAGCAGCTTAATGCTGCTGTGTTTGGTTGAGGGTAGAGAACCGGACACTCTTTTTACTGGAAACTTAGTCAGTAGGCGTGACAACGCATCTGCATTTTCATTCTTAATCGAGGATAAATGTGAATATGTATGGATCATCCACTTACCATCAGGTGGACTGCGTGCTCGTTTGTCAAACTTATTCTATAAAAAAAAAAACTAAAGTACAAATATTTAAATACCTACTTAAACCGTTGTAGATAAAAAAAAACCCTAAAAGAAATTTTATAAACATACAACAACTACGGACATTTTATCAAAAAAGATAATCGAATTTTTACATATAGATACATTTTCATTTATAATTCCTCTTGTCCGAATTAGTTCATGGTGATAGATACTGATCATACCTACTATGTTTCTTAAATTAGATGCATAATCAGTGGAGTAGCACGCCTTAGAGGGGCCCTGTATCAATATTTGTCGGGGGGCCCAAATGAAGGGTAAAGATTTTTCACAAAAGGAACAAAAACTTTCGCATTAAAATAAAATAATTATATATTGATTATAAGTTATTACTTGCAATTAATACTCCTAGGAACTAAGCTAGCCAAACAATTCAAACCAACATCCTGTCCCATAGAAGTCCTTAGAATTTTACCTCTGTAGCCCGGGGCCCCGTATCATTGATACGGCTGATACGACGGTAGCTACACCCCTGTGCATAATAGTACATTTTTTTAAGTCCCGTGTAAACTTATGAGGTACATACACTTATATTGAATTTAAAAAATAAAAGAAGCTTTGGTATTAATAGAATCCCAATAAAGAATTGTGCACTTGAATTAACTACGAGTATACCGTACAAGTTCTTAATATCTCAATCGTTCACTGAGGGTACTTTCCTAGATGCATTAAAAATGTCTTTAGTAAAACCTGTCCATAAAATGGGCGATATAATCGATTTCAACAATTATCAGCTAATTAATATATTTAAAAGTGCAATGGTCAAAAATATTTACTCTATGAGAAATATAACATATTTCACGGTAGCCAAAATGGTTTTCTGAAAAAAGATCTACTATTTTGGCCTTACACAAATATATGCAAAAAGCTCTTGACATAATTAAGGCGACACCGCGAAAAAATGCACCTCCTTTCATGGAATAGTATGGGAGTATGACACGACTAACGAAACTGGAATTTTGATATAGGTAAATTCATGTGTTTATCTTGAGTTTGCTTGCTCAAAAACACGATTGTAAAATTTTGACTCGATCATAATAATTTGCGAAAACACCTCTAAAAAATCACTATAGTTGAAATTACAACGAAATTACTTAATCTATATGCTTGGAAACCACTCGAATACATTCATAACATCAATATTCGTAATTTACTTGCTCATTATTTTGTTTACTAAAATCAATAATTTTTCAAAAATATTTTAAGATTCTACGCGATTTCTAAGCGGTTTTAATCGTCGCGGGCGCTACGGAATTTTAGAACTTATGACGGCGTTTTTGAAGTTTTTATAGAAATTATGTTTTACTCGGGTTAGTCCGGCGATAGCCCGCTTCAACGGTTTTCGATGTGCCGCCTTAATAGTAATCAATATGCTACATTACAAGACATGAGTAACGCATATGACCGAGTAAATTACAAAATAGTTTCAAATAAACTTTACGCTACAGGAATCCGGAATTGCTCATAAATGGTTTAGATCGTATTTGGAAAATCGATCACAAATTGTTGAAATTCAGAATATAAACTTCAAAACAAGAGAAATCCAAAATGTCTGATCAGACAAAATCCCGATTACAGGATCGATTCCTCAAGGTAGTGTCTTAAGCCGCGTATCCACCAAAAATATTGACAATATTTATGTTTCCAACTGTTTACAACTCAACGAAAGTTACCAACATTTGTTTCCGATGTTGCCGACAAATGTTTCCAACAAGCGTCTCCACCGAGTGAACAAATGTTTGCAACAACCGTATTCCTTTGATGTTGCCGCCGAAAATCGAAACACGGTTCCCGACATTGTTTCAAGTTTTTTTGCCAACACTAGGTAATTACAGAAACATTCCTTAAGCCGCGTCTCCATCAAAGTTTTGTTGCCAACACAACAGTTGCCAACAAAACTTGTTTCCATTTTCGGCGGCAACATCAAAGCAATACGCTTGTTGCCAACATTTTTTCCCTCGGTGGAGACGCTTGTTGGAAACAATTGGAAACATAACTGTTTTCAACATTTTTGGTGGATACGCGGCTTAAACAACACGTGTTGGCAACACAACAGTTGGTAACAAAACTTTGGTGGAAACGCGGCTTTAGGCTGTATTCTGTTCTTTATATATGTTACAGCCAAAATTCATAACCGCTCAAAACCACTTTTGACTGCGAATAATTGGGCAAAAGTAGTTTTGATTAAGGATGTTGGACAATACCACTTTTAACTGATCTTCGCAGTCAAAAGTAGTTTTGACTAAGGATGTTGATCAAAATTTTAGTGAATTTCTGAAATAAAAAATTCAATTCTTTCAATATTATATTTTATATCATTATAATGTATGCGGTTTTAAGGTGGCCCAAGGACCACCCCAGCCGCACCTTAACCAAACTTTACCAAATTAGTTGAACTACTGTTACTGATATTGCGAGTTTTGACCGATAGTCTGAAGTTTAAATCAGACAATACGAACGTTGGTTAATACCATTTTTGACTACAAAAATCGGTAAAAACCATTTTTGCCTGATTTTCGCAGTCAAAAGTGGTTTGGACCGTTTATGTGTTTTGACTGTGTCATGTATATAAACAATCTCGCACAACAATTAAATGATAAATACGTGGTAGAGCCATGCTGCATTACGTGGTAGAGCCATGCTGCAGCTATATTAGTAGTATAGTAGTAGCACGAATGGGTCGGCTGGATCGGGGAGGACCACGCTCTCACAGAATACCAGCGTAAAATAGCAGCTTAACGCTGATGTGTTTCGTATGGTGAGTGTAGAGAACCGGAGACCCTTTTTACTGGAAATGAGGCATTCCATCTTAGTCCTCATGGGTGACAATGCATCTGCATTTTGATTCGTAATTGAGGATAGATGGACTGTGTGCTCGTTTGTCACCCTTATGCTATAAAAAAAATGTAATATCTTTGCGGACGATGTGTCTATCTTGCTTTCATCTAGAGACACTTGTGAATTGAATGAAAAATTAAATATAGCACTCCATAAAATACACGACTGGTTAGAAGTACATAAATTAAAACTGAACCTTAACAAAACTAAATTAATTCAATTTAAAACTTTCAAAAACGACCTCCACAAATAAACTATAACTACAAAAACTTTACGATTGATACGGCCAACTCTACAACACTACCCGATATTGAAATAGATACAAATATAAATGTGAAATTATTATAGAATCCTTGCGATCCTTGGTGTTACTGAATTGAATATTATAATTTATTTCATTAATTCAGAAAAAATATATATACTAGAACAATGAACCTAAAACTAAAAAAACCTTAAACAATATAATACTCGTATAATAACTAAAATATATTATTAAAAGGTGTCCCTTTAGGCTGGAAATGTAAATTGGAAATCCCACATTCAAAAATTACCATGTAAATTGTCTTCATTTATATTTATATAGGTATGCATTATATTATGTATACATTTAAAAAATCATGTGTGTCAAAACAAAAAAGAAAAAGTGAAACCTTCAGAAAACTAAATTCCGAGAGAATGCGACGAATTCAGAATATCAGGAGAAAGATAATTGTAGTGCTTATGTATTATAATGTTATCACCAAGTTTAAAAATAATTTTGCATTTTATTCTAACGATTTATTTAATATGATATTTTTCAACCACAAGTGTGGTATAAAATATAAGATAAAAAAATAATTCTATAGCAAGTAAATGTTAAAATCCTTATTTTTACATATTTAGAGCTAAATTTTAGTATAATAAATCAAAAGAATATTTTCTTTTCGAATAAAATTACTTTGTACTAGCGCCACATGAGTAAAGAAACCGTTTCCTTTACTCATGTGCTAGCACCGCCTTCTTCATTCTTAGTTAAACTCCTTTTATCGAATAAAAATTGATTGACTCTAAAGGTGATACGGCTAAATGGCCTAAACATGGCCTAAACACGATAATATAATATATTCTATCTCATTCTCTCACAGACTGTAGTTTTAAAGTCGTAGTTGTAGATTCTAAAGAAGTTTTTACTTTACGCTCATCGCTCAGTCTATAGGTACTATAGTATAGAGATACTCCATGGTCTATACTAACTTATTAGCGTATATACGAATAGTCATCTGCAGCAACTGTACTGGCATATATAATATTTTCAAATTGCAAAAAAAATATTAGAATTTTGATAAATATAGAAAAAACGGATTCATGCAGACCCTATTTTAGAAAACTTGATATACTCACTCCTACATCTACATATTTACATTATTGAATGTGTAAGTTCTTAAGAAAACACCCAGATCTATGTGATCATGTAAACACTGTCAACCGAATTAATTGAACTCAAAATAAATTGGATATTCAATTCCAAAAATTAGAATTAATTACAACAGGTCCCTATACTATAGTAATTAAAATATATAATAATGTTCCAAATAACCTCAAAAATATAGACAGCACTAAGTTTTTATAAATAAATAAGTCATTCTTAACTGGTAAAAGTTATTATAATTTAAGTGAATTGTTTAAAGATGCGAATAAATAGTAAATGTATGTTTAATAATATATTATAACTAGGAATGCTAAGAAATATGTTAGTTGGTATTTGGTATCAGTTAATATTTATTATTTAAAATAAAAACTACCTTATTTTAAATTGCAAAGGCCCTACGGGGCGTCACTTGATGTATAATGTATTTCTTGTGACATGCAAATTATAACAAATAAATAAATTAATTATAGTATTGTACACCTCTTAGGCATATGATTAAAGAAATCGTACCGTATCTTTACTCATGTGCCTTAGGTATGTACGTAAAAGTTGACCGATCCTGTTATAAAAAATTGAGGAATTCATCTGCATAGAAATCTCTTTCTCAGATATGTAGGCTTCTCCACGATATTGTCCTTTACCAATAGTTTTAAGGTTAACGCGTCGTTCATTGCGCGCACACAAAAAAACATAGATACCTAGTCTTCCTTTACTTTCCCCTATTGTATGTAATATAACTTTTGAAAAAGAATTGGAATGAGATGAGGATGCTACTTCTTGTTTTTGTTTTACTATTCTAAGACAGCACTTAAACTATCCCACCTGAAGGTAAATGGTGATGCAGCAGAGATGGTGCAGCGCACTGATTTTCTGACTTACTCTCTTTTATCATGTGAGAGTTTCTTTAAATTTAATTACTGTATTCGCTCTTAGATACTTTGATAGGTACCAGCGTTCGGAAAAATCCTTACTACGTCCTGCCTTATTCGAACGCTTACATTACTCCATTACTTTCTTTAAAAGTTGAACAGCTTAGGCATTAATGTATACTTTACTTTTTACGTTATATCATACTCAAACTATGTATAGTACCGAACAAAGATATTTTTATAGTATATTCTTACCTATTATTGGGATATTTTCCGCGTGGTCGCTGCCAAACAATGGGCGTATATCGTGACACGAGCAACACGTGCGAGTGTTGCGACAGGCTGGGTTATAGATGGCAGACAGGTGTGGTGTTGATACGAATCTTCAGGGTCGATCAAATGCTGCGCAGCATCAATGTGATCTTTGAAGATCTTTGTAATTGTAGTTATATTCATAAATCACTGATCAGTTACAGACCTGATTTATAGTCTACATGTATTCAAAATTTATAATAAAACATTTGAATTTCAGAAATTCGTAAAAGACTTGAATATTTTACCGTTACCGTTACAGTCTATTAGTCCACTGCTGAAGATAGGCCATATTTGTGAGTAATATATTATATCTAAATATTCTAAGTATTTTATATAAATTGCACTTACCTAGTTTTCGAATGTTTTTACAAACAATGTACAAATCGACGTAAAAAATCATTCCTTTACGGCAGCTTGTAAATATAGTGTATAACTAGCTGTTCTCCGCGACTTCGCCCGCGTGTAATTTAGGGTTTCAATTATGTTGCGCGGAACCCTAATTATTTTTCTAAAATAAAAAGTTACTCCTTATAATATCAGCTATCTGCCAGTGAAAGTCCCGTCGAAATCGTTCCAGCCGTTTCGGAGATTAGCCGGAACAAACAGACAGACAGACAGACAGACCGACAGTCAGACAAAAACTTTAAAAATTGTGTTTTTGTTATAAGTACCGTATATACTTTCATATGCATTTAGTAAAATGCTGGTATTTTGACATTACAAACAGACACTTCAATTTTATTTATTTGTATAGATAATTCGCTGCAGGACATAAAATGTACTAGGCAAACGGATTGGTGGTTGTAGTACCAGGTATCACTAACCTATAATACTGCTTCCCGTCACAGTACACCTCACGGACCCGTCACTTTTTTTATCGACCTGCAAAAGTCCAAGACATAGGCCTTTCCCATTGAAGGGAGAGTTTCCTTTGATCGTCACTCTTGGCTGACGTGGCGGTCGCATACGTCTCGCAATGTACGTAGAACGAAGGGACGTAGGTGTCCCGCAGTTTTGACGCTGATGCCCGTCTGAGTAATTTACGTCTGATTTAAACAAGATGGCTAAACGCCATATATCAAAGGCCATAAGATTTTTTGGCTTTTCCTCTAGTCGCCTCCATGAGACGAAATCACTTACATCGGCACCATGCGGGATATTAAATAATTTTAATCGAAATAGAAGGAAACTAAGTTTCATCCTATTTTTAAAATGTCATTAAGTTTTAGGCAAATGTCAAAATTGAAAGTAACATTAATACGCATATTAGTTGATATGTAAATTTTTAATAGATTTTAACTAACTTGCAATGTATGTTTGTCAGGGTCAAATCTTGCAACTGAATTTTAAATCAGTCATCTTCAACCGATTGAGCCGAAATTTTGCATATATGTTTAGTTAGGATGACAATGCATGGTTAGCTAGGTGACGCCATACTAATTCCAACATGGCGGACGGCTGTGCCAAGATATTAAATGAAACGGTTTGCTAAGGAGAATACGAAAATAAAATGATGCCTTTCTAAATCCAATATGGCGGACTTCCAAAGATAGCGGAATACCCCCATGATATGAATATTAAATGAAAGGGTTCACTGAGAAGAATACGAATAAAATAACGCCCGCGTTTAGCTCTTCGAAGAGATGGTGTACTATAACCAGACTAAGCGGTAAGACTTAGCGAGGTCGCGTCTTAACTAATATCGGCCTACACCCTGGGCAAATTCTAGCGGTGGTGAAAAAAAAAACATAGCGAAAATATGATGGACAACATAGGTACCAATTTTAAAAAGTTATAATTTGACAAAGGTTTGGGGTAATTTCATGGTGCTCGAACAAATGTTGTAGAGTCCGACAAGGGTCAACTTTGGAGTTAAAAAAAATTGATAATGATGGATGGTGATCAAAATTCAACAGTGACGCCTTATAAATTAAATTAACAGAATTAAAAGCATATCCAGCAATAACTAAAAAATAAATTAATAGTAAAAAAACATTTTAAACAAGCTTTTATTGAAATGCTCTAAAAAAAACTTTAAAACAAACCGAACAATTCATTAAATTACATAATTTATATGATTAAGCTTGTCGCGAGATTTACCTGAGTACATAAACAAGAATACAATAAGTAACATTATATTGACATAAGTAGGTAATTTTAAGAAGAAAAAAAAAAGAATGCTTTTGTAAAATAGATAAATCTTGCGACAATCTTTTATATCATTTAAATTATATAGTGTAATGAATTGATGGACTTCATTTAATTTAGAATTTATTTTCTTAATTTTTTCTTCTTTATTCTAAATTTCAATAAAAGCTTGGCTTGAAAAATGTTTTATACTATCTATTAATTTATTTATTATAAGATAGAAGTAGAATTTCTAACCACTAACTACGAATTGTCACATCTGAATATATAAAAAATGGCGACGGTAAAATATTTTCCCTGCTTTTTTATGCACCAGTAAAAGTAATATTGTCAGCGAGGACGGTCATCTTCTCTCAGCAACGTCGCGCGCTGCTAATGACTTAATATTTCGGGCACCAACGCACCAGTCGCCGCCAAGGACACGTCACCGTCCGTTCTCGCTCTATTTCTGATCACGTCTATTCCTGAATGCTTACATTGTTTTATTTCGAGCATGTGGGAAACTGTCCATTGGAAAGCTTTCCTCTAGCGATCTGTCTTTGCTTGCTCATTTTAAAATTTCTTAATTAACTAACTCTACGAACATTATCTCTTTGTTAATCTTACACACAGTACAGCTACCATTAAATCTTATAATAACCTTATGTGTCAGTCCACTGCTGTATATTGTTTTTTTTTTTTTTATTTGAGTATAT
The DNA here is from genome assembly GCA_963668995.1 of Parnassius mnemosyne. Lineage (NCBI taxonomy): Eukaryota > Metazoa > Arthropoda > Insecta > Lepidoptera > Papilionidae > Parnassius > Parnassius mnemosyne. Next base: position 16,697,035 of record CAVLGL010000035.1, on the reverse strand, counting down.
ATCTTTAAAAGCAAGGCTGGTTTTTTTTTCATAATATTAATCTGTAAATATTTATCAAAATAATTCTCCCTGGTACTTTTGAAAATCCAATGATAAGAATATTGGTGTGCAATGTCCAAGGCTCAGCTTTTCTTGCATGAACTTTACTTTTCCAACGTCATTAGCATTCCATGCCAGTTACCGCAAAACGGAACATTTTTGGGATCTCCTCGTTGTTTGTCAGTGAATCTGTCAAAAACGTTACTCTCAGAGACTATTTAAAAGAAAAAACCACGCACATACTCGTAACTAGTCACTTAACTAAAATTTGTAAACAAAACAACTTAAAATTAATTTTAATACAACTTGAACAGGTATAATTTACAATTGACATTTAAAATACATCCCTATTACGTGTGTCTTGACCTCACTTGACATTTTGATTTTGACCTCACGTAGATTGTTCATGCCAAAACCACAGCGCTGGTTAGCGCCCGAACGGCGAGCAGCGTAGACGTTTACGAGCGAATACATATTACACATAAATAATTGAACTACATCGTGCAGTGACGCTAATACGGACATATAGTAGTTTAAAATTCGAATTTTCGATTTAAAGTTGGTTTTGGAGTTAAATTATATATATTATATGCTATTTTTTAAGATAATTGTGTAGGATATTAAAAAAAATATTTAAGCACCATTTCAAGAGGAGCACAGGCCTCCCATTATATCATATTAAGTGTTTTTCATTGTGCATTTTTTACGACCAGTATTTTAAAATAGATTGCTTCAAAAAAGGAACTCTTTTATATATTTTATATCAATTCCAATAACACAGATAGTAATGTAGATTACTATCCGTGTTATTGGAATTGATATAAAATTATAATAAATAATCACAAGAATATTCCGAAAATGTTTAATGATTTGTGTACGTCTCTTTTTAAATCTTTAATATGAAACACCTTAAAGTAAGGGTTACAGGGCGGACTTAACGCCTTATGTCATTCTATGCCAATCAATCAAGGGAGAAATAAAGAAATAAAAGTTGTCAGGTGTTAAAAATCTGGTAAAAATGTCTAAAATAGTCAACATCTTTCCCGATTGCCAATAAAGAGGTTTTAAATACTAACCTTTCAAAATCAGAGTAATGTTTAAAATAATATGAATTTTTTTTTTTGTGATTTAGCCATTCAAAATACAAAGAAAATATCTTATGTAAGCTATACAACATTAAGTCCCTCTTCTTTAACCAGTCATATTAAACTGAAACCGGGAAGATAAAACTAACAGTGATAGCTTGTCCCAGGCCACTTGGTGTACTTAGTAAATATTTTTAAATATTGGCTCACCTTGGCAGGCCTTTTAATAGGCGAACTTATTTTTAAAGGAAAATAGTTTTAGGTATCAGACCGCGATGTGCATTGATACTTTTTATATACCTATAAGGTATTAAAATTATAAAGTATAAATATATAAACAAAAATAGGTAATTCTAGAAGTTCCGAATCCCGAATGCAATATAAATTGATTAATAAAACTGTAGCACAACTAAATAAAACTGTTATTGGCTGTAGCGATTGTGCTAATAATAATAATTTGTTTAAAAACAAAATGTGAGGACCTCAGGAAATAACAAATTTTATTGTTGCTATTAGCAATGATAAAATTTGTTAACCGCCACGGGGTAAATTATTATTTACACCGTGTAGTGGCGGGTAAGAATACCCACTACCCTATATCTTCCTGTGGGTATCGTAAGAGGCGACAGAAGCACACTGAGGCAGAAGATGGCCAGCAGCATCTTTCTGATAACAGCAAAATAATAATAAAAAAAACTGCGGTTGCCAACCCGCTCGCCAAGCGTGGCAACTATGACAATATATCTTCCATGATGAAAGTTACGAAGAGACGGTCCTCAATCCACGGCGGCCCTGCTATTCCTGGCTACGGTGGTGACTATGGTAACGGCGAGGCAGGGGGTGCTAAGAATCTTCGGTGGAGGTTCGGTTGCCACCTAAAACGACTCGACCTGGCGACATATAATGCACGCACCCTGAATACTGGCGAGAAGATCCTGTATCTGGAAGAAAATATAGATAAGTTGCGCTGGAATATTATAGGATTATCCGAGGTCCGAAGGGAGGGGGAGGACCGCATACGCACCAACCTCGGCACATCCCAATGAGAAGGTGGAGGAAATGTGTGAGGATATATCTATAGCCATGCATTCCTTCAAAAGCGACTATACGGTGTTAATGGGAGACTTCAACGCAAAACTAGGCACAAGAAAGAACGATGAGCTGAAGGTAGGGCAATGTGAAATAGGGCAACGGAACCCAAGGTGTCCAGCTGGCCGACTTCATGGAGAAAGAGGAACTCTTTATGATGAACTCTTTCTTCCAGAAGCATCCCCACAGGAAGTGAACCTGGTCGAGCCCCGATGGTTCAACAAAAAATGAGATTGACTTCATTATGACGACCAGACGACAACTGTTCGGTGATGTCTCAGTGACCGCGTGGGTGAAAACTGGTAGCGATCACTGAATGGTTACAGGCACACTGAACCTAAACATTAAGTTGGAGAGCTCTCGTCTAATGAAATCAACGCTCCGTCCCCCTCGTGCTCTAACTCAGTATCCCGAAACCTTTCAGCTCGAGCTATAAAACCGTTTTAAGTGCCTTGAAGATTGTAATGCAGTGGACGATATGAATGACAAGCTCCACGAGGTTGGACTGACCATGCGGTTGGAGCTAAGTTCTGCAAGACCCTCCGCAGAAGTACACAAAAACTCTCCAATCACACTCTTAATCTCATGGCTGTTAGACGGGAAATGAAGCTGCAGTCTTCAGCAGGTTTGATAGCGTACAGGCAACTGAACAGACAGATCTCCAAATGCATGCGGCGGGACTTATGCAACTTTAATACTGCTCGTATTGAAGAAGCGATCGAGCGGAACTAGGGCTCCAAAGCCTTTGCTAGAGATCTGTCTGCTAGACAGAGCCAACTGTCGAAGCTGAAGACCGAGTGTGGCAGCGTCGTTTCCGGGACACCTGAGATTTTGAGTGAGATTGAGAGGTTCTACGGGCAGCTGTATACATCATCGTTGAAGCTACATACGAGTCTGAGTAATGATCCAAGAGCAAGTCTTATCCGACACTATTCCGATGATATTCCGGAGTCAGTCTGAGCGAGATTAGAATGGCTCTCCAGCACCTTAAAAACAGCAAAGCCCCAGGCGAGAATGGAATTACAGCGGAGCTTCTGAAAGCGGGTGGAAAACCAGTACTTAAAGTTCTTCAGAAGCTCTTTAATTCCGTCCTCGGAAAATTGTACAGAAGTCCGAAGAGTACAATTTGCCATTATGTCTGGCATATGTGGACTATGAGGAAGCCTTTGATTTCGTCGAAATTTGGGCGGTGCTGCAGTCCCTTCAGCGGTGCCAAGTCGACTGTTGGTATAACGAAGTGCTGATGTGTTTGTACAGTAGGGCTACGATGGCTACCCGAGTGCAGAACCAGAGTACGAAACCTATCCATCTGCAGACAGTTATAAGACAGGGTGACGTTATATCTCCGAAACTCTTCACCGCTGCGTTGGAAGACGTTTTCAAGCTACTAGACTGGAAAGGATACGGTATTAACGTCAATGGTGAGTACATCACACACCTTCGACTTGCCAACGATACAGTCCTTATGGCTCATGTGTAATGTTCATGTCACACCTATGCCGGTAGTTGTTGGGAACATTAAGCTCGAAGTTGTTGACAAGTATGTACCTGGGACAAATAGTCCCAGGTACGTTTTGAACAGTGGTAGAGCCACGCGGCAGCTTTTGCTGTCGCACGGATAGGCCGGCTCGAACCGGGGTGGTACCACGACCTCACAGAAAACCAGCGTGAAGTAGCGGTTTACCTCTGCGTTTCGCTTGGTGAGTGCAGGTGGCCGGAGGCCCTTTTTACTGGAAATGAGGCATTCCATCTTAGTCCTCACGGGTGACAACGCATCTACATTTTGATTTGTAATAGAGGATAGATGTAGATGTCTGTGGGCCGCAGCAACCACTTACCATCAGGTGGACTGTGTGCTCGTTTGTCACCCTTATCCTATAAAAAAAAAGTCCGACTAGGTAAGTCCAACTTCGATCCAGAGGTCAATCGGCTGGGCAGCGTTCGGGAAATTACGGCACATCATCTCGTCAGGTAAACCTCAAAACTTAAAAATTAGACTGTACAACCAGTGCGTGTTGCCAATTATGACCTATGGAACTGAAGCATGGTTCTTGCTGGCCGTATGAGGAAGCTCAAGTTCGCTCAGCGAGCTATGAAGAGGGCTACGCTCGGGGTTTCTCTACGTGATAAACTTAGAAGTGAGGATATACGCAGTAGAACCAGAGTTACTGACATAGCCCAACGGATTAGTAAGCTGAAGTGGCAGTGGGCCGGCCATATAGCTCGAAGAACCGACAGCCGATGGGAACAAAAGGTTCTCTAGTGGCAGCCTCGCACCGGCGGACAAAGTGTAGGGCGTCCCCCCACTAGATGGAGTGACGACCTGATAAGACGATGGATTCAGGTGGCTCAGGGCCGTGCTTTGTGGCATTCCTTGGGGGAGGCCTATTTTCAGCTGTGGACTTGTGAAGGGCTGTAATGATGATGATGATGATTGATGATGTTTGAAAATTTTATGTAGTCATAAACTCCATCTATCCATCCATTACAGCCTATAAAAGTCCACTGCTGAACATAGGCCTCCCTCATAGATTGCCTCATGGGGGATTTCGCCATAGTTGACACGCTCGGCAAGCGGGTTGGCGATCGCAGTTCTTTATTATTTTGGGTTGCTGTCAGGAAGATGCTGCTTCCCATCTCCTGTTTCATTTTCCCACAGTCATCTAGTAAAAGAGAGAGAGCTGGTAGGAAGGCCCGACGATGTAGGCATAAGTGTGTCGTCAGCCCCAGAAGAGGGAGAATGACGTTAAACTGGGACAAGGAACAGATTAAATATTTGTAGGGAGTCAAGAAAGTGCGCGCGTGAAAGAGCCACGTGCAAATACCGCGTGCATCTCCCGAGATTCGGCCCGTATGACCTGAGGGTCAGTGGGGCCATGGGAGGTGGTGGGTTGTCGTCTAGTAAAAGTTTCGTTACAATTCCATAGGAATTGACCTTAATCTAAATGCATTATAACTTTGTTGTGTTTTCTTTTTATAGTATAGGGTGACAAACGAGCACACAGCCCACCTGATGGTAAGTGGTTGCTGTGGCCGATAGACATCCACCTTTATCCTCGTTCGCGAATCAAAATGCAGATGCGTTACCATCCGTGAGGACCAAGATGTAATGCCTCGTTTCCAGTAAAAAGGGTCTCCGGTTCTCTACACTCACTGTACCCCTGTCCATAAAAATGGGATTTGAGTTTTCCCCAAGAACGGCATCTGCAAAGTGTTCTCCTCGTCTACGTAGCACTCGCCGACGTCGGTCTTCATCGTACAGCGATCGTCGGGCTTCATCGCGAATATTACCATCCCAATCTTCTTCAGTCCATGACATACAATTTCAAGCAAAGCTAAGCCTGACAATTCGGTGCTCTCTGTGAGCACCGAAGAGCACTGTGAGAGTTATTTAAGGCAGCGGGCTGAACGATGACTGTGTACATTGGCAGCGAGAAGCCTCCTCCTGACTGACCATAGACTACTTTCCACAATTCTTATTTCTTCGAGGATGTTCTTGCGGTTCACATACGAAGATTTGTGATTTCTCATAGCTTCACTCGACTAACGTGATTCGGTACATGTCTTTTTTCCAAAACGTAGCAACTGTGGCAAATCTTTTCTCTGTAAGATATTCTGTGAGGAAGACCTATATTCCGCAGTGAACTTTGGTAGGCTGTGATGATGATGACGGTGATGATCTGCAGTAACCGCTTACCATCAAGTGGAGAATCAGCTTGTTTATTACTCTATAACTACAATCTAATATATAAAAATTAATGTTTGTATTTTATGCGCTGCGATTCCGTTCATCAGATTGCGGTATTTGTCAACTTACTGCTTGCACTTACAGTAGGTGGCCCGACAAATTTATTTGAAAGTTATCTTTCGACTTCAATGAATATATTGTCATTCGGAATTAAACAACTTAGGTAACTACATAACTCTTCCAAATTTAAAACGATATTTCTACAATTGTTTCTTCTGCTGCTGCAGCAACGCGCCGTACCAGCCAGTACATAATTAAAAAAACTCGAGTTATGTCTTTATTATTGGGATTTTTTTGTAGAAAAAAAGTTCGTTACAAAATTATTGAGACGACTGCACTTGTATTTATATAATGTAGATGCCACCTGGGAAATTGGCGCAGAACATCGGCTAGCAAACTACATCTTTCAGTAGCATTTTAAAACAATCTCGGGCCGATGCAGATGTCAGTGAAATAGGAGTCGTTAATGTTTGTGACGGCTTAAATAAATATAAAATTCTCAGAAGAAGCTTTTTAAAACGTCGTCTATTTCTTACGCTGCACGTATTAATACTATTTTATTTAAGGATCTATAAAATTTTTACGCGCTGCAAAATATTAATTACGGGCAAGCGCCGATCGCTATGTAATTGTAGTTAATGTCGGTGGATTTTAGGATTAACATCCGTTACAATATACCGTCTAATTAATTTAACAGATTATTTTGTTTGCTATTAATTTAAGCACTGCCACTTTTCTTTTGCTACCATTTAAATGGTAATTTTTGAATATAAAGTTTATGAGTTCAAATTCCTTACAAAATATTTTATGTAAATCACAAGCTTGTTGACTTTTCCTTTGGTTCTCTACAAAGGTTCTCTACCTTGAAAGGAAAAACGAAAACTTTATGGGATTACTAATTTTTTTTACAATAGTTTGTTCGTTTGTCAAGTCCATTTTTCTTAGGAATTAAGTTGAATTTAATACCAAATACTAAACGTCTATAATCCCTTGAAGGCGTAACAAATTCAAGCTTTTGAGTCAACGCAATTAAATGATTATTAAATGGTAATTAAATAGCTAAACCCACATGCACAGAGAGGACGACTCACTGGCCCATGCCGCAAAGGAGAAAGCCGATCTGTTATCTTTTTGCGTCCAACTCGACTCTAGATGACGGGGGGAACATACCGCCGACTATCCCGCGATGTGAGTGCTCCATGCCGGATGTGCGATTTACACAGCGCTCGGTTCGCAAAGCACTCTTCTCCCTGGACGTCAGCAAGTTGTGTGGGCCCGATGGAGTCCCCATTGTGCTGAAGACGTGTGCTCCGGAGTTGGCACCGGTTTAAACGCGTCTTTTCCGGTACTCCTACTCCCAAGGCGTAGTCCCGAATTCATGGAAGACAGCTTTGGTCCACCCGGTCCCTAAAAAGGCGACCGCTCAGACTCATCCAACTACAGGCCTATCGCCATCACCTCCTTGTTCTCCAAAATAATGGAATCCATTATAAACTGCCAGCTCATGAGGTACCTTGAGGATCACCAGCTGATTAGTGACCGCCAGTACGGTTTTCGTCGGGGTCGATCAGCTGGTGATCTTCTAGTCTACTTAACTCATAGATGGGCGGAGGCAGTAGAGTCCAAGGGGGAGGCATTGGCCGTTAGTTTGGACATAGCGAAAGCCTTCGATCGGGTCTGGCACAAAGCGCTTCTTTCGAAGCTTCGTTCCTATGGGCTTCCCGAGAAATTGTGCAAATGCATGAACAGTTTCCTTGCTGATCGGAGCATCAAGGTCGTAGTAGACGGTACATGCTCTGATTTCAAGCCTATCAACGCTGGTGTTCCACAAGGCTGCGTGCTATCACCAACGCTGTTTCTCCTGCATATCCATCCATATTATATCCATATTATATGTTGCTAACTGGTAGCATTCATTGCTATGCAGACGACAGCACTGGTGATGCCTTATATACCGGCCGTGCCAATATTTCTCGGGAAAACGTCGCCGAGTACCGAGTAAAACTCTGAAGTCGAGTCTTTGCTTAACAAAGTCTCGGATTGGGGCCAACTAAATCTAGTCCAGTTCAATCCCCAGAAGACACAAGTTTGCGCGTTTACCGCTAAAAAGAACCCCTTTGTCGTATCTCCTCAGTTTCAAGGCACTCCCCTAGCTGCCACAGCAAATTCGACCTCACATGGAATACTGTTCTCATCTCTAGGCCGGGGCACCCCAGTGCCAGCTCCTTCCACTTGACCGCATCCAGCGCAGAGCGGTTCGAATCGTCGACGACCGAGTTCTTTCTGATCGGCTCGATACACTGGCACTGCGTAGAGATGTTGCATCTCTTTGCGTATTTTATCGCATATATCACGGGGAGTGCTCTGAGTAATTGTTCGGACTAATTCCAGCCGCTCAATTTCACCATCGCACATCGCGACAAAACTTGCGTTACCATCCATACCATCTGGATGATTGGCGGTCCACCGGTTCCATTTAGAAGAAGTTTTCTCCCTCGCACAACTTCCTTGTGGAATCAATTACCACCAGCGAATTTTCCGGACCGATACGACTTAGGAACCTTCAAGAAAAGAGCTTACACCTTTCTAAAAGGCCGGCAACGCATCTGCAATTCAACTGGTGTTGCGGTTTTTCATGGGCGGCGGTATTCACTTACCATCAGGTGAGCCGCATGCTCGTTTGCCCCCTATTCTATAAAAAAAAGAACATACTTTGATGTTCGTGAACTAACTCATCAAAACCCTAAAAAAAAAGGAAAATCCAATAAATTCTTAATTTGCAGTTATATCACATAAAAAAATATTTCTTTGATACACGCAAACTCACAAAACCTATAGGGTATTTCCCTTTGATCTAGAATCATAAAATTTGTCAAAGCACAAGGTTTCATAGCGCAAGTAAAGGAAAACCGACAACCGTTTGTATTTCTACTACATTTATTTGGCAATTACAAACTTACATTTGCAGTTGTGTTTTACGTGGTAGAGCCATGCTGCAGCTAAATTAATAGTATAGTTGCATGAATGGGTCGGTCGACCGGGGAAGGACCACGCTCTCACAGAATACCAGCGTAAATTAGCAGCTTAATGCTGCTGTGTTTCGTATGATGAGTGTAGAGAACCGGAGACCCATTTTACTGGAAAAGAGGCATTCTATCTTAGTCCTCAAGGCTGACAACGCATCTGCATTTTATTTCGCAAACGAAGATAGATGCAGATGTCTATAGGCCACAGCAACCACTTACCATCAGGTGGGCTGTGTGCTCGTTTGTCACCCTAATTCTATTAAAAAAAAAATTGTAGCTGATGCTATATCGGTCTACATACATACACGGTATGAACCGTGATGTAGACCGTGTAGATGTAGACCGATTAAGTGAAACCTTTTTTCCACTGCAAAGCTAAGTTTGTCCTTCAGACTACCTAGCTTTTAGTTAGAGCAATGTTCGGTATTTATCTATAATTTATGAATTTCATTAAATTACTTTGTTGAAAGTGAGTACTTTTTGAACTGCTTTCCTGGTATTGTATGTAAATGAATATTATCTTTGTTATTTTGATGCATTCGTGTAAATGAAAAAAATAGATGAACTATCTACATATTACATAATTAAATTTATTCGGAATCCTCAGGGCACTAGTCCTACTTGGGTCGGTGGCGTCACTGACGAGTTAATTCCAGGTCAACCTCCCCCCCCCCCCCCCCAACGGCTTCCCTTAGTAGCCCTGGCTTGGTCACCCACGATGAACTAAGAGGAATCCATATGCCCGGCACGAGGTGGTCACTTCAAGTGGGCTTGTCGGGCCCGCTTCGGATGTGTGTTGTTGAATTGCGACTAGAGGGATCCACGGCGTATGTGTGCGAAAGTGTTCCCGAGGCCATACCAATATGCGATGAAGGTGGAACACCATGGGGTTTTAGTCAGTGCGAGTCCGACATAACCCGTCGTTGCCCCCGCGAGGCGTAGACATTTCCCCATGTAAAACAAAAAAAACGTGTGTGTGTGTGTGTGTGTGTGTGTGTGTGTGTGTGTGTGTGCGTGTGTGTGTTTATGTACGCACGTAGGAAGTTATACTTCTTTAGCGTAACATAACAAAAATAACAAAAAATAACTACCTTAAATATAGTTATCAGTTCCCACGAAAACTTGAGAGACAGTTACCCAATTAAGTTGTTGCTTTGAGGTGTCAGTGTGAGCGCATTGTAAAAACTTTATGGTGTCGTTTTTAGTTGTCGGTGTGCGCGCGCATAGTAAAGGATTCACTCATAAATTTTCCCAAACGCACCAAAAGAAGTAGAACTTCAAAAAAAGGTCAATCTCCCATCCCTCCGAACGGGTTACCCTCTTGGCATGGCGGGGTGGGGGCTTAGTAGCGGTGGATTGGATACTCGTGGGGAACTAAGAGAAACCACGTAGCTGGCCCGAGATAAAATGGGCGGCTAGAGGTGGTCACTCTGATTGGGCTTAACTAGCCTACTTTGAATATGTGTTTATGGACTGCTTCAAGAGGAGTGTCCTCACCCCAACCACCGCAGCCGAGGTAATCGAATGGAGTCATGGGGGAAAAGAGCTTTGGTATTGTAAGACACCGCACTTTTTAACCTCCTCAGCCGAAACTTGGTTGGGGGCGGAGCCACAGGAAGGCTGTTGTTTCTGTGTGTTCGGTTTTCCTGGCCCTATGTGGCAGCAGCAGCCGCGGATGTGTGCGAAAGCGTTCCTGTGGCTCTGTCAATATGTGGCGAAGAAGTAACACTATGAGGGTTTTGTCTATGCGAGTCCTTTCCCCCGCAAAGCGGAAATGCGCCTGTAATTCCCCATTAAAAAAGGTCAGCCTAGCAGAATAATCTAGCCATTCAGGTTTCAGGCTAGTAGTCCGTGACGGTCCGTTCCGGACTCAGTGCTTCTAGATATCGTCCGCTAAACTCTTTACCCTTACTCTCAGCCTTTATGTATGCCCGCTCCTAACAAAAACCACCGTCTGGTTAGGTTTTATTTCATTTTTTACTTTGGATTGCAAAGTACATATAGCACACTTCAAGAATTGAGATTCAATACTAGAGCCTTAACAGTAGCGTAGCAAGGTGGAAAGAAAGGTCAATCTCTGCTAATTACTTTTATTATTTAATAACGCCAGTGAAAACCTTAAAATCCAAAAATTCCCTTACTGGATACTTTTGACTTTACTGATTTTATATTTATTTAAATATTAGCGAAAATACTGGCTGAGGCCAGCATTTTTGTTTTTGGCTCTAGAGCCTCCGTTTTATCGCTAAAATGTTAATTAGAAACAAAGATGGCGAAACTTAATATCGTTTACGAAAGCTATCTCCAAAAATAGCATTAATATGCACTTAGTTTGAAATATATATTATTTACTTTTTCATATGTACTCGTACTCTGCTTGCATACTGAAATTTATAAATTCAGTTTGCAGCCCATCTGTCATCGAATATAAATAGACAATACGAGAGCTGAGTTCTATTTACTACTTTATAATAATTTTACTGTTTCATCGATCGTGCAAACGCCTTGACTCGACAAAATGAAAATATATTTCGAGGGCATGTGAAATGAAGTAATTCGAACTACAAGGGCATGGTAAAGAATTTTTTGGAGCTTCATTAGTCTCTCTGAAATGAAAGTTGGCTCGTGCCCTTGAGTGAGACGCTTTTAGGCTGGTGCTTTGTATAAAATAAAATATAATAGCCTTGAATAACTATATATTTCATTGTGATATTGATGGGAAAGTTTTTTTATCCAACGAATGCGCTTAAAATTAAGCACTTACAAAAGTAATTAAACTTCAAAATAAATAAATTACTAACAAAGATTATATGCGAACGAGGTAGCGGGCGCAGCTTCTATGAAATAGGTATAATGGGTAAAAGGTATAGAAATTATTACATTTGAAAGCTACTTAGAAACTAGGAGAACTTCATATTTTATTTCAAAACCAGTAAAAATTAAAAAGAAGTTTTCGAACGAAGTTCCTTATCGCACGGTACGAATTTGACGGATCGGGTGTAAGATTTTTCCGTCACGACCCCCTTTTTATAGGGCGAGTGAGATGAAATAATATCCATATCCCAGTTTTTTATCTAGCCATTAAAGAAATATTATTTTAAATAACGTTTCATTCTAATAGACGCTAATGATTCATTTATTTGTATTTGTTAATCTATGCAAATAAATAAAATTGGAGTGTCTGTTTGTAATGTCCAAATAACAGCTTTTCACTAAAGGCATATGAAATTATATACGGTACTTATAACAAAAACACAATTCTTAAAATTTTTATCTATCTGTCTGTCTGTTTGTTCCGGCTAGTCTCTGAAACGGCTGGATTAATTTTGATGGGACTTTCACTGGCAGACTGCTGATATTATAAGGAATTACTTAGGCTTATTTAATTTTAAAAAAAGAATTAGGGTTCCGCGCAAAAAAAACCTAAATTACACAGCTAGTCAATAATACGTTTATCCAGGTCCTATGTGTACATAACAAATAATAATGGACTACGAATGGAACTTCGTTCCAACCGAGTGTTCCAAGACTCTCACGCATGTTTTTTTTTGTTACCACTATTTTGTGATAATTAATAGTTACGGGATTAAAGGTGTCATCCTTTTATCAAAACATATATGTTTTTCAATACATTATATCTCGATGGCACTCACATACATGTTTTATAAATTTGGATTTGTCTACAGTTTGACACGTTAGCTTACTTAACGTAGTCAGCTATGAAATAAATTGATAAATATCACAACCACAAACTTTTTATTATAAATAAACATCATTTATCCACTTGTAATGGATGTTGGTGGCTCGGGACCGTGCTTTGTGGCATTCCTTGGCGGAGGCCTATATACAGCAGTGGACTTGTGAAGGGATGTAATGATGATGATGATGATGATGCATCCATTACAGCTGTAAAAGTCCACGCTCAACATAGATAGATAGCCTGATAAGGGGATTTTGTCATAGTTGCCACGCTTGGCAGGCGGGTTGGCAACCGCAGATTTTATATATTTACCTCTCTCTCTGTCACCTCTTACGACGCTCACGAGACGATATGAGGTAGTGGATATTCTTACACCGCCACTACACAGTTCAATAAATATAACAGTTTAAAAAGAAGGTCCTATTTAATTGGACATAGATTATTTAGACATTTTATCCTATACGAATCAACATAGGATGGACCAATAATTTAAAATTTAAAATTTTGTACAGCCGACTTCAATATAAGTTATTAAGAATAACTCAAAAACCATTCGTCTGACCTTGATCAAATTCATATGGGGCCACACGAGAAGTACCAGCTTTCAAATAAAAAAAGATTCATCGAAATCGGTTCACCTAGTAAAAAGTAATGAGGTAACACACATAAAAAAACATACAGTCGAATTGAGTACCGTCTCCTTTTTGGAAGTCGGCAGAAAACAAAACAGAATTTCAGGCATTGTACTTTTTTTAATCCTCATGAACTGAATGATCAAAGTGATAGGAGAACTGCAGTCTGTATTTGCAAACTGAAATGCCTATGTCCGTTGGAGTAGACGTGTCATAGAATGGAGACTGCGCTTAAATAGACCTGGTACGCTGCCTGGCGAGAGACGATCTACACCAGGTGGCTACTTGTTACCGTAGTGTTGAGTAGGACATACTCGCACATTAAGAAGCAGTACATTCGTCTCGCATATGACGATATTATGTAAGAGTGGCTCGTTTTGACAACTATATTTCAAATAAACATTTTTGACCGTCTCGTCGGTCTAATGGTCGTAAGCGTGGCCGATGATTATGTGGTCCCGAGGTCGAATCCCAGGTTGGGCCTTTCGGGTAATTTGGCAACCCGGAGTCAGGAAGTTGGTAGTATTTTAACCATGTAACGTTTAAAAAAATATAACCGTTGGTCCGGCGCCTGATCTCTCTCCGGTCATGTCGTAATATAGAGTGCATCTATACTTGCCTACACACACGTGCACAATAATCCTGTGATCAGGTGATCGCTACCAAGCTATTTCTAAATTGTTTTGTGTGGTTTATTGTGTAACATACATGGATTGTAAGCTGTTATTTTTTTTAAAAATCCCGCCGGGTTTCTTGCTGGTTCTTCCCAGGACAGAAGTGTTTTTTCGAACCAGTTGTAATTAAACAAAAGAGTGAATTTCAATAAGTATTATTTATAATCTATATTGAATAAAAACTTTCTGTTTCCTGTGTAGATGGTTAGTATCGGTTGAAACAAGTCGCCGTCATTAAAATTTGGTCTGGAGGTACAAATAAAAATAATACTTTCAAATTCATTTCTAAATCGTGTCCTACTCAACACTAGGCAGCTGGCAGTAACTGAATGTGCGAAACTCGAGAAGGGGCTAAGTGGCGCTGCTTGGAAGAGGTGTCCAGTCGTGGAATGCTGCAGACTGATGATGATAATAATGCAATCTTGAATGCGTGATAACCCATTAAGTGATAATTTAGATTACTACGCATTATTTTTAAATACAGTAAGTGATTTCGTCAAAAAACATGTCTACTTATTTTTCTAAAACTGAAGTTATAAACGAACTTCTTTTTTTATAGGATAGAGTGACAAAAGAGTGTGCTCGTTCCACCTGATGGTAAGTTGTTGCTGTGGCCCATAGACATCTACATCTATCCTCGTTTGCGAATCAAAATGCAAATGCGTTGTCACCCGTGAGGACTAAGATGGATTCCCTCTTTTCCAGTAAAAAGAGTCTCCGGTTCTCTACACTCGCCATACGATACACAGCAGTCTTAAGCTGCTATTTTACGTTGGTAAGTGACTACTACAGTCCATACATCCAGACGCCTGCTACTTTCTTCAAAGAAATAAGGCTACAGGTGCGTTGTCACCGCTAAATAAAATAAAATAAGATAAAAAGCATTTATTCTTGAAACTTTTTACGTGGTAGAGCCATGCTGCCGCTATATTAGTAGTATAGTTGTAGCACGAATGGGTCGGCTCGACCGGGGAAGGACCACGCTCTCACAGAATACCAACGTAAAATAGCAGCTTAACACTGCTGTGTTTCGTATGGTGAGTGTAGAGAACCGGAGACCCTATTTACTGGAAAAGAGGCATTCTATCTAGTCCTCACGGCTGACAACGTATCTGCATTTTAATTCGCAAACGAAGATAGATGTAGATGTCTATGGGCCACAACAACCTTATCTTACCATCAGGTGGACTGTGTGCTCGTTTGTCACCCTTATGCTATAAAAAAAGTTACAGAATTAAACAAAGAACAGTAAGTTATATGAAACTTTACCTGCATAACTCAAACTATACATAGCCTGAATCTTGGGGACCACGAGTACGGTTATCAGTTTTTATTACACATACTCGTACATAGCAATAATTATTTACTATAATTAAGACTTTTTAGTTTTAACTTTTTATCCCTTATCATATTACCTATGTATTTATTATTACTTGATCACATTTCTTATTTTATTTTGTGTAAAAGCATATACAGTATGTGTGAAAAATCAGAAAGTTACAGCCTATATACATACTACTGATGGACACAGGCCTCCTATCATTTCTGAGAGGGTTTTATGGCAAAGAAATGTCCGCCGCGCTGCCCCAATGCCCCAATGCGTGTTTACGAACCTCACATGTTTTCCAAATATAGTATTTTTCTTATTTCTCACACATGCAGGTTTCCTCACGATGTTTTCCTTCACTGTCAAGCACCTAGTAAATCAGCACTTAAAATTGCAACTAACAATGTCATTGGTGCCGGCGGGGATCGAACCCTGGTTGCTCTCGTACTGTGAAATTTCAGCGATCGCTTAGCCCCTGGGCTACAGATTATGTGTGATTTGATATTATTTTTGCATTAACATTGAGTTTTTAGTGTCGTTATAACATGTGTCGAGATACCTTTTTACAATGTGTTTAGCTTTCGATGTGGTGCAATTTTTGATGTCAGAGACTTTAAAAATTCTGTTATAAATATGGGAATGTGAGTACTGCGACAGGCGTTGGCTGCGGTAGACTCCAAGGACTAAGACTGCCTCACAGCTCACAGCCTGTAATTGTACTGACTCTCTATACTCGTTAGACTAGAACACTGCACTGCAAGTACTGTGCAAGGGCCACGGGAAGGCTTTAGCACACATCCGCGGCCCCACCAGCGCCGCCCGCCCCATGGCAGACCCTTCTCCGGGGAGGACCTCTCCTCCCCACTCTCCTTCTCAGGCAAGGCGCACCAGGAACGCAAGGCACGCCCCCCTCGACAGCCTCCAACTCCATCTGCGTATCGGACCCCCCGAGTCCGATACACGGAGGCCATGGTGCCAGGAAAATCGAGCGCTTAGTAGCACCCACTTTCCCGACCCCAGCGGCGGATCTGATCTCTGTGTCCTCTTCCTCCACCTCGGCTGCAGTGATCCCCTATCACTGCAGCCGAGGTGGAGGAAGACAGAGGACACCCCTCTCACCGCAGCTCACTGACACACATCCGAAGTGGGCTCGCCAAGCCCACTCGGAGTAGATACCTCGGGTCGGCCCTACACCACGGGCCAGCCAAAGGGTTCCTCTTTATTCACCGCGGGTGACCAAGCCACGGCTACTAAGCCCCCCCGCCACGACAAGGCGGGAACCCGTTCGTGTGGAGGACATCGCTACCTATTTAGCGGCAGAAATATGTAAGAGGTTGGTACCTACCCAGACTGATCCTATGCAGTCAGAAAAGGAGTCCTGCCACCTAGTTAAAGTACTGTAAAAACGTACCCTAACCCTGTATTATACAGGGATATTTTGCAATGACCAGCCAAATTTGCAGAAAAGGTTCAGAATAAGTAATATAGGCAAATGTTGAAGAATAACTTATTAAAAAAATTCAAACATTCTGTCCTTTTATATTTTAAATTCAAAATAAGTTATTTTAACTCATTGTCATTCATACACATCTAATGCCTACTATTTTACTACGCACGCACACATTCGTAAGGGTCGCTCAGTCAACAAAAACGTTAATTGAATCGTACACAGAGGAGCATTTGTACGCATAGTTGTTGCCCATAAATTACATTCAATTTGGGATAATTTCAAATAAAAGTACAAGCCTTATTTACTCGTAATTTCTAAAACTGCAATAACGGTATATCATTATTTACACCCGAACATTTTATGTTTTTACGCTTTAAGGGTTCGCTTCAGGGACTGTACGGGAGGTCGCGCGATACCGGTAGGCGCTAATGTTAGCTTTTTAATTTTGTATACCAGCTATATATAAAAATTATACGCATCGATTCGTTATGAATTAAGATATTTAATTCTAGTTTATAAATATTAAATAATATTTTTACGATATTATCAATCTCATTTCAAATTTGCGTGTCGTAATTTTGCCGGTTTTTTGTACATAAAGTGTAAGGATTATGAAATTAAGCCATTATATAAAAAGGTATTTGTTTTATTGGCATAACAATACCACATTTCAAAAGAGATTGAAAAATCACACCCCGTCAGTAAATTTTTCACACAACAAACGTTTTCATATATCTACCTACTTTTACGCGGCAAAATTAAAATATTCGAAAATGTTTCAAAACGTTACATTACGGCCTTGTCTTTAATCTATGTTTTTCAAAGATTAAGTCAGCGTTTTATCTTTGAACAACATAGATTAGAGACAAGGCGTGTTTAATAACCAAGTGGGCACATGGGGTCGGCTGATACACGGTCATGCACAAGCTGTCAACCCCCTGCGGGCGTCATGACACATTTGAAAAGACAATGCCCATCTGTGCCCCAGAAATGCCCAGATAAAGTATATTACAAGATTGCTCTAATAAATAAAAACTAGAATTATGTTGTTAATTTTAAATCATATGAAGCACGGGATAAAAAATAAAAAAAATAAGACGTTTTGTTGACATTGCAGTAGGTACGTATTATCGTTTCAATCATTAATTCATGCTTTGTTTATTATGGTCTGGAATCACGTCCTTTAGCCCATGTAAAACTCAACATGATTGATATTAGTCACAAAAGTGATTACTAAATAATCGAATAATAATATATTGCTTTACAACTAAACCAAATAAAAATATAATTTTATAATAAACGTCATCAGATGAAAAAAAATATGGCCTAGTTAAGCATTTATTTTTGTTATCAAAAGCCAAAGACAGACTAGTATTTACCAACGCCATTTATGGAACTATTTGTTTGTTCACCTATCCCTCATTGACAGTCCCTTAAATTATAAAATCTTAGGCTTTGTTTAGTTCGGGGCTTAATAATTGGCATGATAAATAAAATCTTCGAAAAAGGAATCGTTTTTTTGTTGATCAATTGATCTAAGTAATCGATTCTAATATCGATTATTATTTTACATTTGAATCATCAACGAGTTGAATAAAGATCTAAATGATGTCTCCAGACACGCAAAAGTAAAAAAGCAAAGTACTTGGTAGTGTATAAGTATATCTAGGCTTCAAATAAACAAATATAATTAAAGCAAAAACCTAATGAAGTAATGGCTCAAAAGACTTAGCTCCAAGTCAAAAACATTCCAAAAAACTAAAATGACTGTCACTCATTCTTTCACTGTATAAAAAACCAGTAGGAAGTTATCATGTTTATCCAATATCTTTTGAACCGGTGCTTTAGATGACATTAAATCTAGATATCATATAAATACTGTTAAAAAGTTATCATATGACTTAGAGCTGCAATTTGGGCATTACATGGCATTGCTGACTTTCAGCTCCTTACCAATATGGGCATGGTCCTTTAGCTGCTCTTTGAAAAATAACCCTGTATATCTCTGTCTCTGCGTTTGACACTATATGTGTCATATTAATTTAAAATCATTGCATACAAAAACTAAATTGAATTTCTGCGCTTGAATATTTAATAATTCTAAGTTTATTATGATATTTAATTTAAATTTATATCTACATCTATTTATTTATATTCCTGCGATCTGATCGAATATACAGCACTCATTGCCAAATAATTCACTCCATGAGTGACGACACGACTGCGTTGGCATTTATATTAGACACCTAAATGCAATTGTTTGATTTGCAATCATCGAATATGTTGTTAACAATTACAAAACATTTTCTATACTTATGTACTACAATCCGATGTTTACGGATATTTGGAATCTCTACCTCTACCTCTCTTTCTTCCTCTTACAACTATCTAAAATTATATTCCTCAATTAAATAATAATGATTACATATCTTTATGTATAAAAATTACGTGTCACGTTGTTTGTCTGCGATGGACTCCTAAACTACTGAACTGATTTCAATGAAATTTTGCACACTGTGTGCATTTTGGTCCAACTTGAGAGATAGGGTAGTTTTTGTCCCTATAAGTGACCCTCAATATTCTTATTACGAATTTAAGAGTTTTTATAGGAAGGGTCGTTAGAAAGGGCGGAACAACGTCTGCCTGGCCTGCTAGTTATATTATATAACTTGATTATTTTTAACTGTTGTAAACCAGTGCTGGACTACTAGGATACCACCTGATGGTAAGTTGTAATGTAGCAGAAGATAGTAAAGCGCCCTGACGTAACTTAACAAAAGTCTATTCACTTATTATATGTCATGTCATCATCATCATCATTACAGCCCTTCACGAGTCCACTGCTGAACATAGGCCTCCCCCAAGGAATGCCACAAAGCACAGTCCTGAGCCACCTGCACCCATTGACTTCCTGCATGTCTTACCAGGTCGTCACTCATTCTAGTGGTGAGTTGCCCTACACTTCGAATACCGGTACGAGGCTGTCACACGAGAACCTTTTTTTGCCATCGGTTGTCGGTTCTTCCAGCTATATGGCCGGCCCATTGCCACTTAAGCTTACTAATCCGTTGGGCTATGTCGGTCACTCTGGTTCTACTGCGGATATCCTCATTTCTAAGTTTATCATGCAAAGAAATCCCGAGAATAGCCCTCTCTATAGCTCGCTGAGCGACCTTGAGCTTCCTCATACGGCCAGCAGTGAATAGCGGCATAAAAATATGCCCATAATTATCATAATTTCATAGATCATTATACCGTGCATGTTAAAAAAGCAATTTTTAACGCAATTTTTTTTTATTTGTACCCTCGTCTTATGATAAAATTTTCGGAAAATTAAAAAATGCTTATTTCATTAATTTAATCTAAAAGTAATTGCGCCAATTCACACCCATAAAATATAAACAAACTGTGGTTAGTATAAAAACAAACAATATATAACCCTATTTCACCCTCTAAGAGTTATAAATTTGGTAAGTACCTCTATGTAATTAAAGGGAGCTATTGTACCAATTTCATGCTTCTACTTCTACTCTTTGGGCTGTGCGTCTAAATACTATATTTTTTACACAATCTTTGCATCCTTGTTTTAAAAGATTTTTGGAAAATTTGGGTATTGTAATTTTAGCCTATTTGCAACAATGTTTTAATTTAAAAAAAAAAAACATTCATTGTTTCTCTTTCATACAAATTTGAACCCACTCTCTCACGTCAGGTATTGTTTTAAAAAATACACATATACGAGAAAAAGGATCTTTGACCGGTGTTTGGAGACACCCTTCCTATAATAAGCCCGTGAACACTCAACATCTCACAAAGTAGAGAAGATTTGCTATTATCGCTCATCAATAATTTTTCTTTATTAGGGTGACAAATGAGCACACAGACCACCTGATGGTAAGTGGTTACTGTGACCCATAAACATCTACATCTATCCTCAATAAAGACTCAAGATGCAGATGCGTTGTCACCCGTGAGGACTAAGATGGAATGCCTCTTTGCCAGTAAAAAGGGTCTCCGGATCTCTACACTCACCATACGAAACACAGCAGCGTTAAGCTGCTATTTTACGCTGATTTTCTGTGAGAGCGTGGTCCTACCCCGGCCGAGCTAACCCATTCGTGCTACAACTATACTATTAATATAGCTGCAGCATGACTCTACCACGTAAAAATTTGGCAATCGCAATAGTAAACCCTCTCTGCCAAATGTCTTCCTGGTTTAAAAGTACACGATCCGTTTAGAAGGAGTTCAGTCACATACACAAGGACAGAAGAATTATATAATATATAATATGCATGTATTACACAAATTAACCTTCCACTTGAATCATTCTGGGTACTGATGAAAACCGCATCAAAATCCGTTGGGTAGTTTAAAAGACCTAAGCGTACAGACGACGGGAAACGACTTTGTTTTATACTCTAGTGCTTTAGCTTTGTGGTATGGTTATTCTGGTAGTTTTTTACGTATTGTGTTGGCACAGTCATTTTGCATTATTAGACTTTTATGGTATTCCTATTCATTTGAGGTATGACGTTTTTGGTATAGACACGACGTACAAAAAATGTGGCTTAGCACGAGTGCGATTCGGTAATGTGGTTGCTTTTTTAACAATATTATTTAAAAAGGCCAACCATACTTTACTGTCCTTTTCTATCACTTGGAATTTCAGGACTCCGATTGTATACTTATAATATGGCAGCCCTTACCTTACATTAGTTAAACAGACTATAATATACTAAAACCCAGCTCGTAAGTCGTGTGAAGTTTTCGGATGATGGTTGAGATAAAATACGAGTATTGTGCAACATTCCAACATTGTCTGTTAATATGTAGGTAATCGAAATTACTTTTCTTTCGACCTTGTAGCCAACACATTCCAATAATAAATAGTATTGCATCTTCTATCTTACCGCAAACCATATTATTTGGGGAATTTTTATTGATTAGGAGTGTGTACGACAGGAAGTCGTTGTGCTAAAACAATAATATTTCTATAATATCTAAAGGAGGGTCACGAAACAAGTCACTCTTTCCTCAAAGATCAGCCATGCACCTACGATTCCTATGGTGTTGCAAATTTTCATGGTGGGGGGGGGGGGGGGGGGGGTTGACCACTTATCATAAGGTTAGGTGTATCCTCATTTGTCGCTATGTTTATAAAAAAGTATCTAAATATTTTAAAATTATAAGATTTTTCCGTCACGACTACCTCTGACGTAGTGTAGACGGCCTTGGCGGCTCTAAGGAAGCGAGATGGAATCGCACTCTTTCTTATCTTGTCATGAAAGAAATATTATTTTATTTTAAATAATAGACGCTAGTAATTAATATACTACGAGAGTAACTTCGTTCCAACCGAGTGCTCACGCATGTTTTTTTTAATACTATTTAGTGACTAGTAATGTATAGTAAAACACAAGCAGAATTGCTGCGAATGTTATTACGTTCACTGTGGCCTCTGTAATATATCTTATATTCAAATTCAACGCTATGATTGATTATTGTACGTATTTCATTAGACATCAATCTTCGTTGACAATCTGAGATTAACTATAAGCATTTGGTACGAGAGGTAGTGTTCAGCGACATAACCGGGATAGCTACGGAGAATTTTTCTATGGACAAGTGCCAACGGTCTTCTTTCAAATTAATTATCGTTTTACGCGCATCTAAAGTTTCTATTATAATAGCATTCATATTCCACCGCTAGTGGCGGCTATTTCGGTCCCTTTGTAAATTTATGAGCATTTGATTTGCCGTCTTAATTTTTTTAGGTCGAACAAAATTATTGTCAACTTTTATTGTTTTCTAAATGTTATAACAATTAAAGTGGCGCAAATATGAGTCTCTGAGAGATGACGACATATTTGTGCCATTTGCTGTATTTAGTCCGTGGGGTCCACGTGCGGTGAAATTCCTAAAGGAATTCCATCCGCGACTGGTCGTTGCTGCTGGTGATAAGAGGGCTGGTTCTTTTCTCGCTCAAAGGCTTAGTATAGCCATTCAGCGAGGAAACGCAGCCAGCGTCTAGGCACGACACCACGGGGACTAAGACTGTATGATAATTAAGCTATTAGTTTTAGTTTTTTCTTTATTATAGCTTTTTAATATTGTATTTTAATAAAAATAAACTACATATTAAATATATTAGTTATCGTTGATACCATGAAACCACAATAGGTGTATAAAATAGTTAAATTACTATAACATTCATTGTCATCATTACAACCCTTCACAGTATACATAGACTTCCTCCAGGCGTCACTTCATCCAGTTGTGGCTGCCTTACCCTCTGCTAATACCTACTGGGTATACAAAATGTAAAATCCCGAGACTTAACGAGGAGCAGCGTTTAAGATGAGAGACTTTAGTAAGCGTTCATCAATCAGCATATCGATTGTTGCAAATCCTTTATCTATAAGATATTTCCTATGACCTTTCATGTCCAGAAGTGAACGCTTATAAAGAATGAAGAAATTAAAGAGCCTCTTGAATAGCATCCATTAGCGATTAATTAATCTTGGTTTATAAAATTTATATTGCGTCATTTTATTTTTGAAACCTAAAATGAGTTAATATAAACATATTTTAGGTGAAGTGAATTAAAATAGCCACCAGCTTTAGTATTATATAGAGGTATTATAAGGAGTATAAAAAAATAATCTTAGGTATTACAGTACTTACCTATCACATCAGAAAAAATTAATGTTTTTTTTTAATAAACTTAAATTATGTTGCCTGTAAGTTCTAAATACAAAAATTTTGATTTTTCTCATATACAGAAAAGTGATACAATTGTTTGGTTTCGCTTGAATTTCAAAACATCACTCAATTCATGATTCGGTGTACAAGATAAACACCAATCAAATATACAATGTCAGTGTAAGAGATAGAAATGTAAACTTCTTTCAGGAAGTGTATTGTACAAAATCTACAATTCAAGATTGTCTATAACGCAAGCATTATGATTGATATGGATAAGTGAAAAATTCGTACAATAAATTATTGTTTAATTTTTTTTTTGTGTGTTTTCTTTTAAGAACGGAATTCTTTCCGTGAAACGCATATTTCACGTTCAACGTTCAGGGCCACAATGTGAATGTTAGAAAAATGATGATTACGCCGCCTCGGAAAGTAAATCATCTGTTTATTTTATAAACATTCCCTTAATAAAACTTATTCGGTGTCTCGATTGAATATTCTTTATTTATATAAACTTCCGCCAAACTACTAATACTATATAAAATATTGCCCATTGTTAAATTTTAATGGCTAAGCGCTGCATTGTATAGATAATGTAATTTGTTTTTCTCCTTTGCGCCTAGCTGATTTCTTCTACGTAAAATTATGGTAAACTAAACAAAGTTACATCTTATATACTTCCCAGCTTCCCACTGCTATGCACAAGCCTCCTCTCATTTCTGAGAGAGTTTAGGGCAAGGGAGTTTAGCCGCACTGTCGCATTGCGTGTTGGCAGACTAGATATGTCTTCGTTTTTTTTATTTCTCAGATATGCAGGTTCCCTCACGATATTCCCCTTCACCAAGGAGAACGAGGAGAACGTGGTTCTCGTACGTAAATTACAATAATTTCCGAGGACAATGCCATGGCCACATAAGTGAGTATCTGCCTAACTACTACTGTACAGATACTGTGGTTTCGAATTCCAGCCGTGGCTAATATACTATTATAAACTTAGGGCATAACTTGCGTTAATATTTCGCCGTATTACTTGGGAGTAGTTAAGAGTATGTTCAGCGGTGGACTCGTGAAAGTTTGATCATGATGGTGATGATGTATCATCATCATCGCCATTATCTTTAACTATATCAAATGTGGCTCAGGTCCGTGTTTTGTGGCGTTCCTTGTGAGAAGCATATGTTCAGCTGTGGACTTGCTACGCTTGGACGTGGACTTGATAGGGTGACAAGCAAGAGCACAGTCCACCTGATGGTAAGTGGTAGCTGTGACCCATAGACATCTACTCATTACTCATTAAAGAATCAAAATGCAGATGCGCTGTCACCCGTAAGGACTAAAATGGAATACCTATTTTCCAGTAAAAGAGAAAGTGATGGCGTGGTATGTGGTGGCGTGAGAGTTCAGTAAGTACCAGTCGCGGATAGAGTTCCAGCAGTGTTAAGCCGCTATAAAATTGTTTTGTATTCATTAATAAGAATGATGTATGAAACTGTTATACAACAATCTAAAGAAGGCCATAAAACCTAGCTTTAATGATTTCCTATGTTTACACGAACACTACACATTTAAATACACCTAGTTTTTACGGATTTTATCGCGTATATTAACTTATTTTTATATATTCCTGACGTTTCGAGCACTTGTCTGAGGTGTCCCAATGTCATAGTTAACCATGGCTACCTTCAGATTAAAATTATTATTTTATTTTAATCGTTCGATAGATATCATACTGCGTAGAGTGTTAACGTATAGTACCTTGAAGTCTTGCAGTTTTATGCTTGGGTTGAGATTTGATTTTATTAATTATATCCGGGTGCTACCATATATCCCAAGAAGACGGTAGCACCCAGCCATCTTCTCTATTGAAATTAAGATGTTTTTTGATTTCAATAGCCTCATGAATCGTCTTTGGAAGAAATCGATGTTCTGTAGCCAGGATTTGTGGTTTATAAAATCTGATGTAGTAACGGGGGCGATCCTGTACATTTTCCTGTACGGCTTCCCGTAGAATTTTGCACAATCGCCTTTTACTCTTACGATACTCGTGAGGATATAGGGTGATGGATTCTCTCACGCCATCACCTACCACGGCTTTACTCGTGACTACCGGCATAAGACTAGAAACGTTATTAACACCAGAGAGTTAATTTAAATGATTAAAAAAATCACAGTTTGAATACGTTAAGAAGAAAATTTTATAATTTTGAACTGGGCCCAAAAACTAATAATAAACTGCCCCTGACCAGCTACATACAAGACGATAACAAACGAACAAATAAAAGTTTCAAATTGACACTGCGTCTTACGCTCGACCACGCGTATCCGTTCGTTACACAGACAAGTAGCAGCCAGAAGTATCATTTTATCTTGTTTAGTTCAATCAATTATCCAAAGCTATATAGTATGCAAAACTTGTAACATTTTAAAATGGTTTTCTTTTGATAGAAAATTTCTACAATAGTTTAGTCTCTACAAACAACTATTGTCGCTAGAGGACTTCATTGTCCTTTAGTCGTCTGGATTGAAAATATTTCATACAATCACAAATTATTTATCAGTATGATAATAATAGATAGTACGCAATATAATTTAAGATTATTTTTATTCAATATAGGTTACTAAAAATACTTAATAAGTCATTTTTAGTTAACCCCTGCAGTGCGACTATGCAACTCTGGTGGAAATCGTGGTTGGCTTTGCTTTGACGTTGGATGTTTGGTTTCGTTATATTAACAGACGTAATAACAAGTAGTAAAATTTAAAAAAAAGTACAACCGACTTCAATATAAATAAAATGAGAACTTCATAAGTGTAGTCGAAGTCAATTAAATACGCATTATTAAGGATAACTCAAAAAACTACTACGATCTTGATCAAATTTATATTGGACCACATGAGAAGCACCAGCTTTCAAATAAACAAAAATCATCGAAATCGGTTTACGCAGTAAAAAAGTTATGATATAATAGACATAAAATATACAGCCGACTTGAGAACCTCCTCCTTTTTTTTTAAGTCAGTTGATAACGGATGTAATGTTACACTGAAATTATGTAAAGTACTCCAGATCCTACAATTTTTACGCACATAAATGACGATCGGCACCAGTATTCAGTGTTAGAGCTGTCGCGCGCTATGTACTGTCGCGCCACATACATTACGTCTGTATTTTTTCACATTCGTCACATCAATATATTAATATTTTATTTTGGTTAAATTGTGCTCATTAAAGCATGGTAGTTGCGGAGTAAATAAAAAAAAAGGAATCGGAAGAACATACTGCATTCGTCAAAAAGATACGTGACTCAAACAGCTACCCGGCAGGCAATGTAGACTATCTTTTTCTTATTCTTCTTCTCATTTTCATAAGAATTTAATAAAGGTTATTATACTCCATTACACCAGATATTAAATTATACCAGAATTTTTAAATCGTACTCTATTTTCATGCAAATCCGATCAGTCAGCGTACATTGATACGGCAGTCAATCAGCGTTTTGTCTTCCGACTTTTGCATGCGTCACGACGAGCGCGCGCGTGACGCACTTTAGAATTGACGTACCTTTTTAATTTTTAACTGATCTAAGTGAAACATACGCTCAATTTTAGCCTAAGCTTATCTCAATACACTACTAATAAAAATACATCCAAAAAAAATCAGCTATAGTGGGTTCATGGAGTTTAGCTTGCATAAAAGCACAAATACTAAAAACTGGCTAAGATTTTATTATTTGTGTAGAAGATTAGGATTACTAATTTTTTGTCAAAATTGGCGAACAATAATGATCAAACTCTACAAATCTTAATTAATCGCTCTAGTTTACAGATTTACCATCACAACGTTTGTCCTCACACTACACAAAACTGCCTCAGAATTACGGGCATTAAGCTAAAGTTCATAATAAGTTTTTAATAAAATTCCATTAAATCAAATTATTGCTCTTTTTTGTAGACTTTGATTAATTAAATATGATGTACGTGGACCAGTCAGAAATTTATCGAAACTAAAAAACTATAATATGGTTAAAGTTTTAATTATTAAATTTTTCCACGAATACTCCTCGAGTATCTAAACAAAGTCTCATGCATCTGAACCAATTTTCGAAATATTTTTTTCCTATTTTCTTTTTCTTAAGTCTGTTGAAAATTTAATTAAAGAAAATAGACGAATTACGCATGAAAATATTCAGCACATATTGCAATTTTTTTGATCTTTGTTTAATAAATACGATCCAGACTAGACTACATCATGGCAACGCGCTCGCACGGACTTCCTTGACAGCACACTGGTTAAGCTTTTGGGCATCCTCCTGAAAGCATTGACACTGGCACTTTGAGACTTCTTTTTATTCTTTAAAATAAATAATCAGCTTTCATCATACAGTTTTGAGATGTAAAGAAGTGAAGATGCGCTGATGCGTTAACGCGCATTAGTATTTGACTTTCACCATAGTACTTTTTTTAGTTTTACAAAACTTTCTGAGTGGCCCACATGAAATACATGTATATACATGTACGAGTCTAAAATTCTTAACATTTAAATAAATTTGATTTTTATTAATTCTACAAACGTGGAAAGTTTCAAGATCATAGCATGTCAACAATACAACTGAAGTCATAATCGCCGATGACAGAATGGTGCGTCAAAGGTGCGAGATGTCTGTTACAATGATAGCCAGTCCACTTGCCAAGCGTGGCGATTAAAGCAAAGGAGGAGGACCTAAATGAGAGACGCCCGTGTACCGCAATGAACTTTTAAGGACTATTGAAGAAGAAAGAGAAGAAGTCATAATTTCTTTATGTTATACCGTTTCACGTTTATATTATTAATACACCTTTTGTTTTAAAACAATAAATAGGTTAGGTGGACTGCAGCTGTAAATAATTTTTAGCTTTTATCGTTATACAAGGGTCGGCAGGTGATTCCTGGCATCTAGCCAAATACTATGGCCCCCGCATATCATCCGGCTACTAACTTATCCATAATCAAATAAAACTCTTATTGCTTGACTATTAGAGTTGATTTTCTATTGCAAAATTGACATGTATAGAAATTAATGTCCAAATCCCTACACAGCCATCTGCCTTGATCCATGTTGGTATTTTTACTTTGATTTATCATGATTTGTACTCTTAAGTATTATATATAAAGACCAATATGATGACCCATGGTAATTCATCTTTTATCTTGAAAAGAGATTGATCTGTTCACGCTAACTGCAATCTAGGGGTCTTCTTAACCTAAGAATCCGTTTGAGTTGGTACCAACTCCCTTAATTTTTTTCTTCCGTTAGTCAAGATCTTATTTCAAGGGATAAGAAGAGAGAATATTAATGGAATAAATAATAAAAAAATTGCAAAATATAAGTTACTAGCTGATCAGGCAGACGTTATTCTGCACTTTCCGACGACCCTCCCTATCAAAATCCTTAAATTGGCAATAAAAAATGTTGAGAGTCATTTATCGGGATAAAAACTTCCTATTTCTCAAGTTGCACGAAACTGAACGCAGTGTGCAAAATTTTATTGAAATCAGTTCAGTAGTTTAGGAGTCAATCGCGGACAAACAACGTGACACGTAATTTTTATATATAAAGATTTAAGCCATGGAGAGGCAGCGAAAAAGAACCTATATTATCCTGTGGGTATCGTAAGAGGCAGCAGAGGGAAACTGAAACACGAGATGGTCAGTATAATTTTTCTGATAACAAATCAAAATATGTGGACACTGAAGGCATCCGCCAGGGCGGCGCTACTTTCGAATGAGGTGAAATATTTGACAGATATCATGCAAGGGTAAATGTTTTTTTGAAATAGATAGACAGACAGAATAAATGAAACAGATCGAGTTGGCCCTCGGGCAACTTTAAAATGAAAAAGCCTTTTGAAGCTGGGGTCAACCATTGTTAAAAGAGCTCTCTCAAATTTTTAACTGCGTTTTAAGTGATGAGAGAACTCCAAAGAAGTGGAGCAGAAACATCACAGTCTTGTTTTACACGAAAGGTGACAAGACAATGTTAAAGAATCATCGGCCCATCTCCCTGCTGGGTCACGTCTTTAAGTTGTTTTAGAGGATCATCACGAAGTGATTCGCGCGGAGACTTGACCAATATCAACCACCCGAGCAGGTTGGGTTTGAAGAAGTCTATGGCACCATTGACCACATCCACACAGTAATTGTGTGGATGTAGTCGATGGTGTTATGAATTTCTTGCAGCGTTGTCGGATTGATTGGCGATACATAGATGTCTTGAAATATTTAAACACTACAAGCTCGATATCCGTCCAAGTACAGGTTGGTCCTACAAAACCTATCCAGTTGCATCATGGAGTGAGACAAGGGGACACAATATCCCCGAAACTGTTCACAAATGCACTGGAAAATGTTTTTAAGACTCTAAACTGGAATGGACATGGCATTAATATAAACGGCGAACACATCTCACACTTACACTTTGCCGATGATATATCGTCATGGCAGAATCACTGCAGGAACTACATGCTGAGCTGTCTAAATGAATCTCACCAACGTGTCGGACGGCGTATGAATTCAAATAAGACGAATGTCATGTTTAACAGCCATGTGATACCAGATCCGATTATCGTTGATGGTGATATTCTTAAATCTGTTCAAGAGTATATCTACCTCGGCCAGATAGTGCAGTTAGATAAAAACAACTTCGAGAAAGGAGCAGATCAGCGGATTCAGTTAGGCAGAGCAGCATTTGGGAAGCTTCGTGAGGTCTTCTCGTTGCCAATACCGCAAAGCTTGAAAACTAAAGTCTTCGGCCAATGCGTCCTGCTAGTACACACATATGGTGCCGAAAAAACTTGAAGTCACCCAGCGGCCGATGAAAAGAGCTATGCTCGGAATTTCTCTGGTGGATAAAATTCGTAACGAAGACATCCACTGGAAAACCAAGGTCACTGACTTAGCCTTCTGTATTTACAGGCTTCAGTGGTAATAGGCTGGTCACGTCTGGCGCAGAAGCAATAACCATTGAAGTAGTCACGTCATAGAGTGGAGACCGCGTTTGGGTAAACGTAGTGTCGAACGCCCTCTCGCTAGATGGAGCGATGATCTGCGCGTGGCAGCTGGCAGCAACTGGATGCATGTAGCCGCAGATCTTGCTAAGTGGTGCGCCTTGAGAGAGGTATATGTTCAACAGTGGACTGCCACAGCTGATGGTGATGATTACTTCCATCTCTGCACAGGAAAAACGACTCGTTGGCTCACACCGCAAAGTAGAAAGCCCACCTTTTAAGCTCCCATATTATATCAAACTCGACTCATGATGATGGGGGAACACACTCAATGCTGCATGTCTGGTTTATGTGCTAAAAACGTCTGCTCCGGCTTGGCATCGGTTCTTACACATCTTTTTCGGTACTCCAACTTTTAATCCGTCCCGAAGTCTTGAAAGACAGCTTTTGTGCACTCGATCCCTAAAAAAAGTCCGCAAAAAGATACCCTCTTTGTTCCAACTGTAGGACAGGGAAGCAGCGTTGGTTGCCACGGCTGCGGTGTCACAAGTGGTGAACCGCATCCAGCGCCTGAGCCTGGAGGTGGCCCTAAACAAGTCGGAGGCCATGGTGTTCCATGGCCCTCGACGCGCGCCGCCGCCGGGTTCACACATCGTGGTCAGCGGGGCCCGGATAGCTGTCGAGTCCACCATGAAGTATCTGGGATTGGTGCTCGACAGCCGATGGGAGTTCGGACCCCACTTCCGGCGGCTGGCGCCCAAGCTGATGGGTGCAGCGGGCGCGCTATCTACGTTGCTTCCCAACTTGGGGGGCCCGAGCGCCGCCTGTAGGCGGTTGTACGTGGGAATCGTGCGGTCCATGGCCCTGTATGGGGCCCCTGTGTGGGCGATGGACATGACGGCCAGCACTCTCGCCATTCTGCGCAAACCGCAGAGGGCGATGGCCGTCAGAGTCGTCCGCGGGTATCGCACGATTTCCTACGAGGCGGCTTGCGTCCTGGCCGGATCCCCGCCCTGGGACCTAGAGGCGAAAGTACTCGCGTCATTATATCGATGGCGCGAGGAAGAGTGGGCACGGGGCTCGAGGCCGGTGCAGCGGCAGATCGAGCTGCGCCGAGAGGAGCTCCGTCAGGTCTTGGTGGCGGAATGGCGGCAAAGGCTTCTACGCCCTACCGCCGGCCTCGCTACCATCGAGGCGATCCGGCCAGTACTCGATGACTGGCTCGGGAGAAGGCACAGCTCCCTGTCGTTTAGGGTGACGCAAGTGCTGTCGGGGCATGGCTGCTTCGGCAAGTACCTGTGCCGCATAGACAGGGAGCCGGACGCTCGGTGCCACCACTGCGTCCATTGCGGGGAGGACACGGCGCAACATACGCTCGCCGAGTGTGTAGCTTGGGAGGAGCAGCGCCGTGTCCTCACAAATAAAGTAGGAGGCGATCTGTCGCTGCCGGCCTTAGTGCGGAAGATGGTCGGTAGCGCAGAGTCGTGGGATGCGGTGGTGTCCTTCTGCGAGGACGTGATGTCGCAGAAGGAAACTGCGGAACGGGAAAGGGAGATCTCGACTCCCTTCCCTGGCCGCAGAAGGCGCACTGGGCGCAGGAGAAGGGCGGACAACGCCCTTTTCCGGCCCCCATGAATGGGTCCAGGGGCGAGGGACTTGGGGAAGCCCCCGCCACCCCTACTCGATGGACCCGAGGCGGAGGCGCGCGCGGGTGTCGGCGCGCGCCCCTGAGGCGATACACGGGGTAGTTGAACAGCTCACTACCCCGTGCAGGAGGCGAGGCCCGGACAGACCGGGCCAGCACTAGTGTGGGGCTACGGAATAATTTGGATTCCCGCGGCCCCACGCGCACGTGTGAGCAGACACCGGGGTGGTTTTAGCCGGTAAGAGTCCGGCACGCCCCTGCGCCTTTCCCCAGGCGGAGGTAGTCCATGAGGATTTCCCACTGTAAAAAAAAAAGAAAAAAAAAGGTAAGTCCAACTTCGACCGAGAGGTCAATCGACGGATTCAACTCGGCTGGGCAGCGTTCGGGAAATTATCTTAAAATGGCAGTAAGAAAAAATTTAATATTTTATGTACTTCGAATTATAAAATGTGATTTAATAAAACGTGTATGTACTTATACTTCTTTAGCGTAACAAAACAAAAATAACTAAAAATAACAACTACCTTCAATATAGTTATCAGTTCCCACGAAAACTTGAGAGACAGTTACCCAATGAAGTTGGCGCTTTGAGGTGTCAGTGTGCACACGCATCGTAACAATTTCATGGTGTCGTTTTTAGTTGTCGGTGTGCGCGCGCATCGTAAAAATTTCACTCTCATAATTTTTCCCAAACGCCCCAAAAGAAGTATAACTTCAAAAAGAAATATTTGCCAACAAATTATTACGAACAAGATTTCAGTAGAGCTCTTGGAAATTCTAATGTCGTAATATTATTAATGTAAAGTTTAATTTTTTACAGTTTTTACCTTCAATCCTGAAGATTAATAGTGATCTTGACAGACAAGTCGTGTGCAATATAGATAATTCCGCAAAACAACAATGAGCGTCGTTGCCAATGTTACAGACTGGCAGATACGTGCCAAACTGGCAAACTTACGTGCAGATTAATTGCCTAGTAATCACCAAATTCAAAGCAAAAACTAAAAACCGAGTCTAAATGTCTCTTCACAAAGTTTTATTCAAAATTATCTATTCATTATTCACACCATAACCAATTTATAATATTAAATTAGCTGGTAGCCGGCGCGTTGCTACGGTTTCTTTCCACATGTGGCGTTGCTGCCGCAGAAGAAATAATCGTGGAAATATCGTTTTAAACTTGAAAGAGTTCTATTGTTTAATTAGGAATAATAATACATTTATTTTAATTGAATGACGCACTACCTATATGATGATACCACGTAAATGAATTGTACTATACCTATAACCTTTGCGCAAGTGCAAGCAATACTTTGACAAAGTTTTACCGCAATCTAATGAACGGTATGGCAGCACAAGAAATACTAACAAACAAACATTATTTTTTATATATTAAAAAGATAAGATTACAAATAATTAATAATAATAAATAATTGGGGTGGCCTGCCGATCGAAATTATACCTGTAGTCGTTTCTGCGAACAGACTAATACCGAATAAGAATGGACCGCTCCTAGCTCAAATGCAGAAGGCGGCGCTCCTCGATACCGCCCGCATCGTCCGCCGGTTTCTTTCCCTTACCCCCTTAACCCTCGGCCGTTTGGTCTCCCCTGCCCAGGGCTTCCACCTGGTTGGCTTTTTATTTATTTACGTATTGTTTACGTATTTATTTAACTATATTATCATTTCCATTTATACATTTATACAACCCAACCAGATGAGTAAACTATTTAAATACATAATTAAACACCTATACATAATTAAATAATAAAATTTTCACTATAAAAATAAAATATATTTTTAAAATCTGTTAAAACAGATTTATTTATGATCCTTTATCTTTAAATAAAAAAAATTAAATTAAATCTAATTTAAATAATGTATGTCTGTCTGTCTTGTTTCATACTCTCTACACACAAATACGAGTAGATATAGCACTAGTTAACTACAAGTATACGCATTAAGAAAAGCAACAAAGAAAGACAGACACAAGAACACTACGTGTAGATTTTAAGTGACACCGAAACCTTATAGGAACACGCACTCCTACACTCGTATGCGTCTATAATAATTTGCAACCAAAAACATACTCCACGTTGCATGTTATGTAGACGCATATGTGTGATGCATGCGTTCAGCTAGACTTTGGGCTGGAAACAAACAAACAAACAACTATCTAATTAATTTAAGTTTTGTGAAAAAAAAATATTTTATTTATTTATTTATAAACAGTGAATGTCTTATTTACGTTCTCTGGCTGATGAAGACAGAAGAAGAAAATTTGTGTGAGAGTGCGTCACTGGCAAATTCTGTTAATCTGCAATGGGAATCGTGTCGGTTTCTTTATATTCCGTATTTATTCAAAAGTCAGAAGAGAACTGTATTCCATAATGGTTTCAAAGAAAAATTTTAGCTGAGGAAACACTATTGAAATCATTAAGCATTGTGCGGAAATCCTCCAGCGATTCAGCCTAAATTAGTATACCGTCGGCAATTTGTTGTTGCAAGTTGGTTATTTCCAGCAGCCAAATCCCTGCGAAGATTATGTTCCGCTTAATCACTTCTTCAATAAATTAATAAATAAATAAATATATGTTTATTCACTCCACTAATTTTACATCTTTCTAATTTAAATAGCGTAAGTTATACAATATTTAAATAAAAGTACAATCAATTACATTGAGAGATTAACGTCGTCCGTAATAGTATAAACTGTGCAACGGCTGCCTGTGCCTTCCTGTTTGGGAATTAAATAATACGAATATAACCTTAGGTGAGTTCTATTGCAACATATTTTAACAAACAAGAATTAATTTTTGTAAGCAAAAATAAAAATTAAAACATGCAGGTAAATACAAAACAAAATTGAATATATCAAAGATTACCACTAGTGTTTGGTGTATGGTAAAATTATAAGCGGGAAACCGTCGATACGAGCTGAATGGAATTTTACGTAAAGTCCCGCCACATTTTTAAATATGTCTGCTGAGTTGTCTACATGTGTCTACAATGTGATCAAGACAAAAATCATGTGAATCATCCAAGTCACACTTTTGTTAAAAACAGTATGGTTGAAGCAGTTGACGAGTCTTTTTACCTGAAATAAATTGCCCGATTAGGTAAGTCCATCTTCGGTCGAGAGGTCAATCGATGGATTCAACTTGGCTTGGCAGAGTTTTAGTATTACGGGTCATCTTCTCATCCTGTATTTCTCAAAACTTTAAAAAGTGTACCGGTGTATTTTGTCAGTGATGACGTAAAGGTTGAAGACGTGGTCTTTCACAGCTAGCCAAATGGGAAAGCTTAAGGTAAGCGAGGTATAAAGAGAAACTCTAGGCCGTAACGAGGACAACTGCAACCGACCAGATTACTCTGGTAACCGACATAGCCCAACAGATTAGTATGCTGATGGGTCGGCCGTTGACTTTGCTAAAGCTTGTAGTTGGTTCTCTATGTCTTGTTGTTAATTCTAGTATGTGAGAACTGAAGATTCGCTGCCAGACAAAATGAATTTGTTGATGATCGGAGAGTTTTTAGAGTTTTACTGCGAGAGGTCTTGCAAAACTTAGCTCTGAGGCAGTTTCAGTTTTTTTTTTCAGTTTCTGTTTTTAGGGCAGTTATATTTAATTGAATTGATATTTTAATTGAATTAACTTTTTAATTGAAGTTGAATATTTTCAGAGCTTTGGATTAGATACGAGGAAGAAAAAGCATTGATTTAAATAGACGTGACCTGTCAAACTTAACGTTAAGATTCATTGTGACTTTCGCAGTTTGGTGGTCGGTGCCAGTTACTAGCGCTGCTCAGTGCATGCTCATTACACCCTCGTATTCGCTGGAACATCACAGAACAGTTGTCGCTCGGTCGTCATAATGAAGTCAATCTTATTTTGGTCGAACCATCGGGGCTGGATTACTAAATCCGTGTGTGCTCTTAATTTGATTAACCTTTTGAGCACCCTCGGTTTACGAGAACGATAGCGCTGGAAAAACCAAAGTAAGCAAATAAGGTAAAGACTTGGTCGAAATCGTCACTAAAACGGGACAGGCTATTGAGGCTACATTTGCTGAAAATATGGAAAATATTGGAAGAAGCCGATTTGCGGAAATGGTCAAAGTATCAAACACAAACATTTTCAATATTCTTCATGATCGTAGAATGTCGAACGTCAAAGGTGCCGAGAATGCTCATGCCGCACTAAAAGCGTAGCGTTTTATATACAGCGAGTTTTGGACTTTTGTAGCGAGAACAAAAAAAAATTATGTAAACATGAGATGTAACTAGGGTTAATCATTATGAATCTAAATCTATATTATGTATGTTTACATGTCTATTTCTTTAGCCCGCTCTGTAATCCAAACGGTTTGATGGTTTTAATATATTGGATGTCGTTACGGTCGTCTTACTTGAAATAGGGTATAAAAATTTTCATTTTAATAATTTTTTTTACGCAGTCAGGTTTTTTAGTTACTGTATTAACTTGCTTACTTCCTTTTGCATTATTAAGCATGTCGATGGATGCAGGTGGTTTGCAGATCGCTCGTACTTTGAAGTTATCTACGCGAGGAGTTCTATGTTCACCAGTGGATTTGTGATGCGTGCGTGCATGCTTGCGTGTGTGTGGTCTTTGTGTGTAATAAAGGAGGAAACATAAAAATATCAGAAATATACTTTACAAATTCCTCCTCCTCACTAATGTTACATGAACTGGTCACTAAACCAGAATTGCTATATTACTAGGGATCTGGTCCGGCTTTCCACGGATAATTTCTGGATCTCGAAAACAGCGCCACCTACCGGGTACAATTGTAAATCTAAACCATCTAGTCAAATTTCGGGAACCTCGAAAGGAGTTTCTAAAAACTAAAATACAATTAGATTACTACGTCTCACCGATTTGGAGGTGGCTTTAATAATGAATGACATTCAAAGAGTCCGTTCGTGCGCAGACATTGAACTCATCAACTAAGTACTAGGAACTTATATAGAAATGCTGATGCATTAGTTTTATTGCCTAGTCTAAATAATACAATATTATATATTTTAATATTTTATTCTAAAACAGAGGGAGGGTGTATCCATAACTCCTCCCTCCCTAAGAGCAAAATTATCAGTAATATAATTTTTGTGGGTACACTAAATTTTCGGTATTATCAGGCTTTAGGAGTTCTGTAGAATTTACAATACGTTGATGAATTATAGATAATCTACTAAAAGCTAGAGCAGTCTCTATTTCACTTAATTTATAAAATATACTTCGAAAATTATTTATAAATAAATTAAATAATCCAAAAATATATGTAGAGAAAACCCAGTTATTTTCTCTAGTTGTTAAATGATTTAGCATTGTCGCTACACTTTCTAAGCGTGCATCCAGCATAACGGAATTATTATTTAGGGTTTTCGTGGCATTAATAAAGCTGTTTAACATTTCGAAGACCAAGGTGAGTTTCTTAGACACGATAATTTGGTTGTGACTTAACTCCGAGGTAAGTTTATCATACTTAAGAGCATCTTCATGATCGAGGTTTCCCGTAATAATTTTTAGAACAGAACCTAATGGATTCAAGATCCCACTCTTAAAGTGTTGCGGCATAACTTCTTGAAATTTTTGAACGGTAATATCGCGTATGTACTCTACATGAGTTTTAACACTGATAAATTCACGAGGGTATGGTTCTTTTACTTCAATTAATCTACTAAGTTTATGATATTTAGCAATGATTAGATTTCATCATCATCATCATCATTACAGTCTTTCATAAGTCCACTGCTGAACATAGGCCTCCCCCAAGGAATGCCACAAAGCACGGTCCTGAGCCACCTGCATCCATCGACTTCCTGCATGCCTTACCAGGTCGTCACTCCATCTCGTGGGGGGTCGCCCTAAACTTCGCCTACCGGTACGAGGCTGCCACTCGAAAACCTTTCTTCCCCATCGGTTGTCGGTTCTTCGAGCTATATGGCCGGCCCACTGCCACTTCAGCTTACTAATCCGTTGGGCTATGTCGGTTACTCTAGTTCTACAGCGGATATCCTCATTTCTAAGTTTATCACGCAGAGAAACTCCGAGCATAGCCCTCTCCATAGCTCGCTGAGCGACCTTGAGCTTCCTCATACGGCCAGCTGTGAAGGGCCATTTTTTATTTTTTTATTTAGATTAGATTTAGGTCATAATAAATATTTTCTAAATTCAAAATCTTTATTATAGTCCAGTGATCTGTTTGGGCATATGCTTGTCCTTGTTTTACCGGAAGTATCCCTGGGTTTTTCCTCAAGTGACTGTAGATGATGGGCCAGGATAGGGCTTCGCAATCATTAGTATGCACCACCTGTGGAGGGCCTTTGATAGTTTTTATCAGAGCTTTAGTCTTTCTTTCACATATTTCTATCGGCACTATATTTCTTTCGGCTTGACATATCATGGTTTGTCCTTGCTCTTCCTTTTGTTTGTATCCTTAGCAAATATAGTCTTATCACACTGAAATATTATCTCATTTTCACCGCCTTGTCTTTTCCTAATCTTTTCTTTAATTACTACCATATTTTTTTAACAGTGGTAGAGCTAAGCGGTAGCTTTTGCTGTCGCACGGATGGGCCAGCTCGAACCGGGGTGGTACCACGACCTCACAGAATACCAGCGTGAAATAGAGGTTTACCTCTGCGTTGTGTTTGGTGAGTGCAGGTGGCCGGAGGCCCAATCCTCCCCCCCCCCCCCATCAACATGGTAGTGGAATTAAATAAAAGACAACCCCAGGAGGGTACCAGCACCCCTGAAGAATCCCCCGCTGAGCATCCACGACCAAACTACTTCACTCCTGAGCGTGGGTGCTCAGGCTGCCCCGCGTATTCTAGGGGGGGGGGGGGGGGGGGCAAAATTCCGCTCGCGACTAATGCTGCACGGGACAAGCGGAGCAATACAACCAAGGCGAGCTCTGTCACGCTATCCGTGAATTTTTGCAACATCAGGGGACTTCATTCCAACCTTAACGCTGTCCATTACCATCTAGAGACGGCGAAGCCGGCCTTGCTCTTTTTAACCGAGACTCAGGTGTCCTCTCCGGCTGATACTTTATATCTCTCCTACTCGGGGTACAAATTGGAACACTCCTTTGTGCCCCGGGCTGGAGTTTGCGTATACGTCAGAGAGGACATCTGTTTTCGAGGCCTCGGCAGTCTTGAAGGTACGGACCTGTCCATCTTATGGCTGCGCGTAGACAGCGACGATCATCCCCGCGTCTACGGGTGCCTCTATAGGTCACATAGCGGTATTGCCGACACTGACCGACTCATCGATCACGTCCAAATGGCTGCAGACTCCGTGCTACAACAGGTCCCATCCGCAGAGTTCGTGATACTCGGTGATTTTAACGCCCACCACGCTGAATGGCTTGGTTCTCGTTTAACCGATCATGCGGGTAGATCTGTCTATGACTTTGCTTTGGCATATG
The DNA here is from genome assembly GCA_963668995.1 of Parnassius mnemosyne. NCBI lineage: Eukaryota > Metazoa > Arthropoda > Insecta > Lepidoptera > Papilionidae > Parnassius > Parnassius mnemosyne. The sequence continues at coordinate 16,657,480 of CAVLGL010000035.1, read as the reverse complement.
GTCTAACACAACTGGTTACTTCGCCTACGCGGATCCCAGATGTGGAAGACCATGTACCTTCCCTGTTGGACCTTCTGCTGACCTCTCATCCGGACGGATATCAGGTCTCCGTCGATGCCCCTCTGGGCTCTTCGGACCATTGTCTGATCTGGAGTACGGTGCCATTCACGCTCCAATCGCAGTTGCGATCTGCAGCTTGCCGCCGTGTTTGGCACTATAGGTCAGCTGATTGGGGGGGACGGGTTTGCTTCTCGCCGGAAGATCCCAGCGTTGTTGTCGATTCTGTTGCTGATGTGGTTCTTCAGGGTATGGAACTTTTTATTCCATCCTCTGTGGTGCCCATCGGTGGCAAATCCCAGCCATGGTTTGGTCGCTCCTGTAAAATAGCATCACGCTTTAAGCAGGAGTGCTACCGGGCCTGGGCTGACACATCAACGTCTCGGGATGTAAACACCAGCGCACTTAAAAAGAAGTATAACTTCGCCTTCAGGTCCTTCAAAAGCGTCATTGCCAAGGCAAGGTCTGAGCACATCGGCAGAATTGGCGAGAAGCTAGTTCGCCTTCCTTCGGGAAGCCGTGCATTCGGGTCTCTCGCCAAGGCTGTCCAAGGGAACTTCTGTCAGCCATCTCTTCCATCTCTGCACAGAGAGGACGACTCACTGGCCCATGCCGCAAAGGAGAAAGCCGATCTGTTGAGCTCTCTTTTTGCGTCCAACTCGACTCTAGATGACGGGGGGAACACACCGCCGACCATCCCGTAATGTGAGTGCTCCATGCCGGATGTGCGGTTTACACAGCGCTCGGTTCGCAAAGCACTCTTCTCCCTGGACGTCAGCAAGTCGAGTGGGCCCGATGGAGTCCCTCCCATTCTGCTGAAGACGTGTGCTTCGGAGTTGGCACCGGTTTTAACGCGTCTTTTCCGGTACTCCTACTCCCAAGGCGTAGTCTCGAATTCATGGAAGACAGCTTTGATCCACCCGATCCCTAAAAAAGGCGACAGCTCAGACCCATCCAACTACAGGCCTATTGCCATCACCTCCTTGTTCTCCAAAATAATGGAATCCATTATAAACTGCCAGCTCATGAGGTACCTTGAGGATCACCAGCTGATTAGTGACCGCCAGTACGGTTTTCGTCGAGGTCGATCAGCTGGTGATCTTCTAGTATATCTGACTCATAGATGGACGGAGGCAGTAGAGTCCAAGGGGGAGGCATTGGCTGTTAGTTTGGACATAGCGAAGGCCTTCGATCGGGTCTGGCACAAAGCGCTTCTTTCCAAGATTCTTTCCTATGGGCTTCCCGAGAAATTGTGCAAATGGATCACCAGTTTCCTTGCTGATCGGAGCATCAAGGTCGTAGTAGACGGTGCATGCTCTGATTTCAAGCCTATCAACGCTGGTGTTCCACAAGGCTGCGTGCTATCACCAACGCTGTTTCTCCTGCATATCAATGATATGTTGCTAACTGGTAGCATACATTGCTATGCAGACGACAGCACTGGTGATGCCTTATATACCGGCCGTGCCAATATTTCTCGGGAAAACGTCGCTGAGTACCGGGACAAACTTGTGTCTGAAGTCGAGTCTTTGCTTAACAAAGTCTCGGATTGGGGCCGACTAAATCTAGTCCAGTTCAATCCTCAGAAGACACAAGTTTGCGCGTTTACCGCTAAAAAGAACCCCTTTGTCGTATCTCCTCAGTTTCAAGGCACTCCCCTTGCTGCCTTAGCTAGTATCGGAATCCTTGGCGTCGACATATCGAATAGTGTGCAGTTTCGTGGTCACTAGGAAGGGAAGGCCAAATTGGCCTCTAAAAAGCTTGGCGTGCTCAGCAGAGCGAGACAGTATTTCATGCCGGCACATCGTTTGCAACTTTACAAAGCGCATGTTCGGCCCCACATGGAATACTGTTCTCATCTCTGGGCCGGGGCACCCCAGTGCCAGCTCCTTCCACTTGACCGCATCCAGCGCAGAGCGGTTCGAATCGTCGACGACCGAGTTCTTTCTGATCGGCTCGATACACTGTCGTTGCGTAGAGATGTTGCATCTCTTTGCATATTTTATCGCATCTATCACGGGTAGTGCTCTGAGGAATTGTTCGGACTATTTCCAGCCGCTCAATTTCACCATCGCACATCGCGACAAAACTCGCGTTACCATCCATACCACCTGGATGATTGGCGGTCCACCACTGTGCAATTTAGAAGAAGTTTTCTCCCTCGCACAACTTCCTTGTGGAATCAATTACCACCAGCGAATTTCCCGGACCGATACGACTTAGGAACCTTCAAGAAAAGAGCTTACACCTTTCTAAAAGGCCGGCAACGCATCTGCAATTCCCCTGGTGTTGCGGTTGTTCATGGGCGGTGGTAGTCACTTACCATCAGGTGAGCCGCATGCTCGTTTGCCCCCTCTTCTATAAAAGAAAATTTCTGCTAAATGTTTGTATAAGAATTTTATTCGCTTTGCATGGTCTCTTACTAAGTATTGTAAATATTGCTTATCAATTTCTGTATTAAACGACATGGGTGTCGGTATTTCCGAAGACTACCTCGAAGGTTGTAAGCTTTGTTACCGAATGAATGGTATTATTATATGCTAGTACGGAATACGTCATAACTGATGCCGCATGAGTAGTTTTTCTTTCGTATTTTGCCAATCTATAAATTTTTATAACTGTCGAGTGGAAGCGTTTTATAAGCCCCATCGAGTTTGGGCTATTTGGAGTTCCAATGTGCTGCTTAAGAATTCTTTAATTAATTCAGTGTTAAATTCAGAGTCCGGATCTTAACTTATCTTTTTTGGTATCCCGTAAAAAGAAAAGTACTTCATTAAAGCTCAGACTACTTCGGGGTAGATCTATTTGAAAGATATATTTAAAATTTCAATCGCTTGGCCTTATTTGCTGAACACATCTATAGGAGTGAGATAATGTTTTCCTTCAATGGGTCTATATATATATATATATATATATATATATATATATATATATATATATATATATATATATATATATATTTCTTGAAACGGAGCATCTTGGGTCTGGGTTAATTGAAAGATAGGTATGATTGGCTTTTATATTTCATTTTTTACAAGCAGTACAACTATTTGTTATTGCCGATAGAGTATCTTGTAAATAATCCCAATAGTAATTTCCGCGGATTCTAACTAGCGTCTTTTTAATGCCCCGGTGGCATGTTTTTCCTTCGTGATACTTAACTTTCGTCTTCAACAAAAGCGACTCGTTCCGTACATTGATAAAATTGAACCATGTCCTTTTTGAAAAGGTGTATAATAATATTGCTAAATTGACTTCGATGTTCTTTCCATTCAAAATATATAAAATATTTAATTTTAGACCAAATGTATTTCTTTTAAAATTTTTTAATTAATTCAAAGTTATCTAATGGTAAAAATACATCTAATACTCGTACTTTTTGTTTCTTTCCAGAAATATCTTTAACCTGAGATCCATTTTTAAACCATATAAATATTAAAATTTTATTTGTGTTTGTATCGATAGCCTTGTGTAGTATTGGTATCCCGTTGACTCTAATTCTACGGCTGAATGCACAGTTTGGAATTTACTAGATTCTAAAGGTGATCGAATTTGATATTCCGAAACCTCTTCTTCTGAACTACAAATTGATATTATGTCGGAAAGAAACATAGGCCTCGCGGAAACAGTACTTGAGTTTGATATTGTCACAATGGACGTCGTGTCATTATGTCTTTTATATTCAGTGTTTAGTTTTTCAATCTTAACTACGTCTTTTAGATGCTCCCAAAGCTTATACTCTTTAAAGTTAACGTCCATCGAATGGCCTTCGTCGTCTAAGTTTAAGGCATTAATTTTAATTCTCGATAGCACATATCGATAACAAAATACGCATCAGCATGTGTATTTTGTTTTCCATTTTTATAAACGATTTCAAAATTGTACTCCTGTAGTCGTAGTCGCCATCTGGTAACATTACTGTTTGTTTTTTTTTATGAATAAAGCCAAACTAAGGACGATGGTCAGTGTAAGTTACAAATTTTCGTCCGTAAAGGTATGGTCGGAAATGTTTTACAGCCCAAGTAACAGCTAAAGTTTGCGTTCGATAGTGCTGTATCTACTTTCAGTGTAACTACGTCCTACTAGCGTATGCAACAGGTCTATCACTACCAATAGGTGTCTGTGATAGAACTGGTCCTAAAGCTACATTAGAGGCGTGAGTCGTCAAGATAAAAGTTTATTCAATGTCCGGGTACTGTAGTAAGGGTACATTCGTTAGTATTTCCTTACATTTTTCAAACGCATTAATATTTTTTTTTCATCGATGATTATCTTGTATCGCTTTTTAAAGCATGCAGTTCAAGGTTGTGTTATCTTAGCAAAGTCCTTGAAGCGTCGATAATACCTAGTATACCTAAATATTTAAATCTCTTTGATAATACCTTAACAATCCTAAGAAACTTTTAATTTCCGTTGATGTCTTAGGTATAGGAAAATTTAAAATAGCTTTAATTTTGTCTGTTCGGTCGTAGACCTTCTTTTCTAATGGTATGTCCTAAATATAGAACCCCCTTCCTTGAAAATTCAGACTTGTCTAATTGGACTTTTAGGTTAGTCGTCCTAATTCAGTCAAATATCGTCCGTAACTTTTGTATATGTTCTTCCAGACTTATCGAAAACACAAATATAACATCTAAGTATACCATGCAGTGTATCCCCTGTAATTCTCTCAGCACACTGTCTATTGTCCGCTGAAAAGTTGCAGGAGCTGTCTTCAGGCCAAATGGCTCCTGAAAAATTCATAATGACCGTTTTGAGTATTAAAGGCGGTCTTTTGCCTGTCTTTTTAGAAATAAGAACTCTTCCCTAACTTGTCGAATAAATCTGTTATATTTGGTAGTGGGTATTTGTCGTCGATGGTTATGTCATTCAAACGTCGATAGTCTATAACCATACGAAATTTAATTTCACCAGCTGCATCCATTTTTTGGGTACAAGATGTACAGGAGCATTCCATGGCGAATATGACTCCTGAATAACATTGTCCTTTAATAACTTGTCTACTTGCCTATTTATCTCGTCTACTTGTATTGGTGCTTGACGGTAGGGTCTGACATAAAATGGGTCTTAATTTTTGTGCGTATTTTATATTTCATTTTATTAGCGAAAGTCAGTGGCAATTTGTCACATTAAAATATGTCTTTAAATTCTTAGCAAAGTCTAAAAATGTTGTCACGTTCCTCATCGTTAGTGTGATTAAATCTTAGTTTAAGTAGATTTTACTCGAGTATCTTATCAATCTCAATGTCAATATAGGTACTTGGTAAAGTTTATGTCACATTGAGTAGTAGTCTCATACTTAGTAACTGTAAAAGGTCGTGTTACTATCAATATCATTTCGTTGTCAAGGACGTTCTGTACGACGGTTGTGGCATAACCGTTGACGCAATTTACCAATGCACTAGGTATTAGTACACCTCTGACAAACTCCTTATAATTAATGAATGCCTGTCCAGAACATTGGTCTGCTGGCCACTTTACGCACTGCTCTGATCGTAGTGATAGTGTTATAACATAATTCAAGTTATTATTAAGTATTGATATGCAAGTTTTATTGGTTTTAAGTACGAGGTTTTTAAGGTCTATTATTTTATCTAGTCGTTTCATTAGGTCATTACTTATGAGACCATCATAACGAGAGTCAACGTCATATAGATAAAATTTATGACAATCTGAACTCTTGTAAATGGCTAGTAAAGGGATTTGTATCACCTCATCGTGTCTACTAGAGACGTGGGTGCTGACTACTTCGAATAACTAATGTGTTATATATTGATAAAAGTATTGGTATACCTTACGGGAGCCGATAAAAGATCTAGTACTATCTGTATCTACCATTAATTTTGCATCTATTTCAGGAATATGATAAGGTAACTTGAGATTCGGATCACAATTTAGTTCTATGATTTCTTGTCTCCAAATTTTCAATAGTGTGAGTTTGAGTTCCGTCTGTAAGTTCGCTATAAGTCATTTTGTCAATAGTTTCCTCAGCGGATAGTGTCAATTCACTGTCATATTGTTCTACATACTCGTCTGTGTCATAATACTCATCATAATTCTGTCCGTCGTTTTCTCTTAAAGTTAACTCATTTAATTTAAAGCCGGGCTGTGGCCTTGGAGGAGCTTTCCTAATGGAAACGTCAGTCTCTTAAAAATTGGGTTTCTGAATTTTTGGCTTATTACCAAATTGTGTGGTTGCCATATGGCCAAATTGCTGTTGAGGTCTTTGACCAAATGGTTGTGGCTGAAAGCCCAGTGTTTGAGGCTGCCTTAAAGCTAAGCCGCTACTACCGTGGATACAATTTCGCATATTGTATTGATCGTGGAAGTTGATTTCCTCTAGTACAATGCTCAGTACGTCTTCTAAAGTTGCTGGCATGTTTAACCTCACTATCCGAACCACATTTTCGGGAAGATTGTATAGGAATACGATTAGAGCAGTATTGTTGTAAATTGCCAATTTAGCGCTTTTAAGATTACTATCATTTTTTTATAGGATAAGGGTGACAAACGAGCACACAGTCCACCTGGTGGTAAATGGTTGCTGTGGCCCATAAACATCTACATCTATCTTCGATTAAGAATCAAAATGCAGATGCGTTGTCACCCGTGAGGCCTAAGATGGAATGCCTCGTTTCCAGAAAAAGGGTCTCCGGTTCTCTAAACTCACTAAACGAAACACAGCAGCGTTAAGCTGCTATTTTACGCTGGTATTCTGTGAGAGCGTGGTCCTTCCCCGGTCGAGCCGACCCATTCGTGCAACTATACTATTAATATAGCTGCAGCATGACTCTACCACGTATAAAAATCGGATATATTTACTTTTGAAATTAATAATAATCGAATACTTTTAAGACAGTTACAAAAATCTTGAAAGTTTTCCCCAGATTTAATCTTTAAAGATTCTAATTAATACTTAAACACTCTTCGCTACGCGGGTCTCCAAAATGCTGCGTTAACAAATCTTTCAATTGAGACCACGACACGACATCCTCACGTTCCGATAAGAGTGTCGCCGCGTTATCTGTAAGCCTACTAGTTATAGAGTGATATACTTATAAATTTTGTTCTTCGTCACCCCTATACCTACGAATGATATATTAACATTTTGTCTCCATTAAAAAGTGGAATAAGCCGTAGCCGCATTACTGTAGGAATGGGATTAATTACAACGGTTTGTCGTTCTGCTGCCTGTGGCTGTTCCATCGTTATAGAATAATGCACGAGTCAGAGGAGTCAGTTAATATAGCACACTATTTTATGCAATAACACAAAATATAAAGTACAACACACTAAAACGCTAACGCATACAAAAATATAATTAAAAAATAAAAGTTTATTTTTTAATTATAAAATTTGTAAAAATGTAAATGTAATAGAAATGGAAAAAAACTGTAACAAAAAATGAAACAAAACTGTATTATATCTCTAGCATTAATAAAACATATATTCATTAATTATCAAGTAAAGTTTTAATTAGATTTAATTTATTATTTGTTAAAAAGTCTTATTTTTAAACGTTTAATAATCTCTGTGCGAAGAGGCACTTTATGTCCCTTATTCTTATCAGCTTTATGTTACGCCTACAGTAATAGAGTGTCTATTACTAAATAAGTTTAATTGAAAAACCAGATACGTTATAATGAGAGAAGTCCGATCTCAATAATAACAAATATAAATAAAAATGAAGGACAATAGTGGTATCAAGGATGGTGAAAAGTTTTACTCACCAACCAGCCACTATTCCCATGACTTCCGTTTCCCTTGATGACAAATTTATTTGGTTCTTGGATTTGTCCAACAGCTATTCGCACCACTATCACGAATCTAGGCGAATTTGGACACCTGAATATTTCGAGAGACGGTACAGCCTTCGCGAACAAATCCTACCGGCTGCGTTAGTCAAATTTCGGGAACGTCGAAAGGAGTTTTTAAAAACTAAAATACAATTAGATTACTACGTCTCACCGATTTGGAGGTGATTTTAATAATGAACGATATTCAAAGAGTCCGTTCGTGCGCAGTCAACTAAGTACTAGGAACTTATATAGAAATGCTGATGCATTAGTTTTATTGCTCAGTCTAAATAATACAATATTATATATTTAAATATTTTAGTCTAAAACAGAGGGACGGGGTGTATCCATAACTATCTAGGGCCTCACTCAAGCACACACAAAAAAATTCATCAAAATCGGTCCAGCCATTTGGGAGGAATTCAGTGAAAACAAAGGTATACAAAAATTGTATATATAAAGAAGAGCTACGAGGGTACCCTCTACTATAAGGATGTACACTAGGACAGTAAAGTTAATTGTCCAACAAAGCTTAGTTTTTTAAGATCTTTCGTTAACCCAGCCTAAACCAAAACATTAATCCTTTTTTATTTATTATAAGCCAGTGACATATTATGACATATTTGTTTACTACGACCAATGGCTTATATTTTTATTGTCCTGCTACGTCGTAGCACTTCGTAGCTTTATAGAATATAACTGACAAATAAGTATTTTAGACACAATTATTTTTATAATAGAACTTTTTTAATATTCCTCATAATAGGTATATGTAATGAATTAGATTTTTTTTTTACATTTCATAAAATTTTCAGCTTTCTACGACGTAGCATTAATCAGGATGGTAGAATACATAATAATTATTGCACATAAAGCAAGGACGCTTCAACTCTATAACATACATACTTGGCGAAAATCTTCCTTTGCATATTTACGAAATAAGTTAATAATGTGTATTTTGTTAGCAATAATTTGTAAATTAAAGGTAACGTCGAGGGTTGTCAGTAAGAATGATATTCCCAACATAAGTTTGCCGTTGTCAAAATCAGTTTCGTTTAATTTTAGACTTTAGTGAATGGAGTTAGGTGTTTGGCTACACGTAGTTTGATGGGAATATTGGTCGAGTATACTGATAACGACGTCGCAGCTGGCAGCCGGCCCGCTGCCTGCCACGGAGCTTATAAAAGAGGGCGCCGCTCTGTTCCCACGCCCGGTACGCAGCAAATCAGCCGCTGTCCTCATGGGGCACACTAACCTATCTCGATAGTAAATTTAATATATAAATACTAATATTTTAATGTGTTCAAACCAGTGATTGGGACCAAGTGATAAGTGATACGGTAAGTTAGTTTCTGCGACTCAAGTTAGTGATGGTGCTACCAAATGAGGACTGTGGTTTGTGGAAATTGTGCTAGTTCAGTGTTGCCCGACCCAATGGAATTTTGATTTTGGATACGAGCGATAAATGGATGTTTTAGTGCGAAATCTACAACAGATATACGATAAATTGTTACAACCAATATACGTAAATAAATTTACGAGGAAAAACTACAACAAATTTTATAGTACATGCCAGTGTTGCTATAAATAAATAAGAGCGCAGTAATTGTGAAAAATGTCATCAACAATTCGAAACATTCTTTAAAAATGTGAAAGTAGTATAAAATATATGTTTCTTTTATTATAAATGAAAGAAAGGCGTTGATATTTTTATAAAAAGTTTAAATGACATTTTAATGAAATTTTGGGAGAAATACGAGTATTTTAAGAACACTACAATTTTAGCCTAAACTTTCTTTTTTTTTTTACTGCACACTTATTTATTTCTGTAATATGTTCTGTTAATATTCTTCCTATTCGTTACTTATTTAAAAAGAAAAGTACTACGAGTATGTTTTCGTTTAAAACTTGAATGAATATAAACTATTTAAGATTGTGGGCTGTAATCTAATACCACAATCTACTTGTCGGTGTCCGTTTAAATATAGGTTTTTTATTAATACTGACAAGTGCAAAGTTTTGGCTACTACTTTATATAATGGCATGTTTAAGATATTTTTCATGGAAGACAATTTATGAAACATGCTTTATAAATAATAACTACGCTTTGATATTACCATCAGTTGTCTCGGTGTATTAAAAAACATACATAACTACATACGTATACCCTAAAAACGAAAACTTTCAGAAAGATGTGGCCGGCGTGAATTTATTTCTGTATTTTATGTTGTATATGAGTATATGCATCTGGGTCTGTCTTTTAATCATTTCTAGGCACAATTATCATCTTCGTAGCAGTAATTCTTATCTTTATTTTTCTAATTACCGTTTACGCTTTTTTCCATTTTCAATAAATTTATCTTTTGTATTTTTTAATGATGACGATGGTTTTCTCCTTTTAGTTGTTTTTTAACAATAGCAATATCTTACTAGGAACAGCCATAAACTAGCAACTGAACATACGTTGAATTATGATTATTAGACCTAGATGATTGTGGCTACAGCACGAATGGATCGAGCTCAACCGGGAAAGGATCACGCTATTGGAATACCATAGTAAAATCCATAATGCTACTTTGTTTCGCTTTATGCTAACTAAACATTCTATCTTTGTCATGAGGAGTGATTATAGATGTACATATTGATTCTTAATGAATAATAAATGAAGGTATCTTTGAGACACAGCATTTACTTACTATCAGGTGAGCTGTGTTGTCAACTGGTGTTGGTGACTGTAAACCAGTGCGTATTGCCAGTGATATATGACCTATGGACCTGAGACGTGGCCCTTCACTGCTGGCCGTATGAGGAAGCGCAAAGCTCTTAGCGAGCTATGGAGGGGGCTATGCTCGGGCTTTCCCTGCGTGATATACTTAAAAACGAGGATATCCGCAGTAGAACCAGAATAACCGACATATCCCTACGGATTAGTAAGCTGAAGTGGCAATGGGCTGGCCATATAGCTCAAAGAACCTACAACCGATGGGAAAAAAGGTTCTCGTGTGGCAGCCTCGTACCGGCAGGCGAAGTGTAAAGCGTCCCTCCGCTAAATGGAGTGACAACCTGGTAAGACATGCAGGAAGTCAATGGATGCAAGTGGCTCGGGACCGTGCTTTGTATCGTTCCTTGGGGGAGGCCTATGTTCAGCAGTGAACTTGTGAATGCTTGTAATGATTACGATAAGGTGAACTGTGTTCCTGTGTCACCATTGTCTGATAATTTTAAAGTAGGGTTCGTGGATACTCGAGGCCTATAATCACCTGCATTGCAACTCTACCTCTTGTCCAAACGAATAGGTTCAACAATAACAGACAACGGTCTATATACATGCAAACTTCACAATCTGTAGGTATAAATAATAATTTATACCTTCAGATTGTGAGCAATAGCTCAAGGAAAACCCTAAATCGTAATTTATCATATTTTTTATTATAGACTAAGTGTGACAAACGAGCACACAGTCCACCCGATGGTAAGTGGATGCTGTAGTCCATAGACATATACATTTATCTTCAATTAAGAATCAAAATACAGGTGCGTTATCACCCCTGAGGACTGAGATAGAATGCCTCGATTCCAGTAACTCACCATACGAAACACAGCAGCATTAAGCTGATATTTTACGCTGGTATTCTGTGAGGGCGAATTCCTTCCCCCGGTCGATCCGACCCATTCGTGCTACAACCCCAATATAGACGCAGCTTGGCTCTACGTAAAAAAAACTATTATTTCTAAATATCATATCTAAAATATATAAGAATATTGCTTACTGTTTCTTAACAAAATCTAAATCATTGGTTTGACCCTACATTGAATCAATTTATATCTTTAAAATAATTTCCCTAATAGACAAAAATAATATACAAAAAAATTACATTCACGTAAATAGAAGGCTTGTGTGTAGTATAGGATAAAACTAGTTACAACGATGATAAAAGGTGCATAAATAAAGGTGCGGTAAATAACATTTGAATATTATATATCGATGTTCTTAAGTTGTTTAATCACTTTTTGAATTAAAATGTGTCTGTAACTTAATGTAGGTACTAATACTCTCTGTCGCCTCTTACGACACCCACGGAATCATACATGGTAAGGTTTTATCTTAAGCCACCATCACACGGCAATATAGCGTATATATGATGCTTATTTTACTAATAATATATATTATTTTACTACTTTACTACTACTACTTTTACTTATTTTACTAATAGTATATACATAATATTTCATACAATATTTTCTAATAACTCTCGAAACTCTCTTACTTTCTTTTAACTCTCGAAATTCACGGGATAAACGCTTACCTTAGAATTTTAAAGTACGCGAACCAACCGAGCTTTATCCCTGTCGATATTACTGTAATTGTTAATTACATTTTGAATTACCACGTGGTCAGAGGTCGCTTAACAACACCAGTATTGTTTAGAATTTTGGCTACGAAAAGTTCGCCTAATCTTTCATACCATGTCCAATGTATCACCTAAATCCCTTGCGTGGATAGCCAACTTCGAACCTGCCAACGCAGATGGTTACGACACTTCAAGTATGTACTATAATTCTATTTCGATTATTACCTTCGCCTGTTTATTTCTAGATGACGAATCGCCTTACGAATATATTCTCTGACAGTGGTTACATCGTGCGTACGCACTGGCGCACATTGGCTCGTTACATTATCGAGGAATTTTAAAAGCATTTTATATTTTCCGCATCTACTCATCTACTCTTCGCTTCTTTAAGTTCTTTCTCGTTGATCCCGACCAACGGTTAACTGAACACAGTTAACGGTCAATTAACTTTATTTTTAATATAAAAATAATTTAAAAGATTAATTTAATAAAAAAAACTGTTATTTGGTAAAGAGTAGATGTAAGTTTTCTATGGAAAATAAATAATTATAATCAATAAATATTCTAGAAATTGAACCAACTAATATAAAATAAATTATGAGCTCACATACGTAAATACGTATGCAGTCTGGCTAATGTATTTTTTAATCGATCGTTAACGTCATTACACCTAATCTTTTACTACAAATATTTGTATCCGATTGATGGTGCCTTCTAACTAGCTTGATTCTGATTCACCAATTGACCTCTTTTTCTTATTGTATTATTCGTTTTTCGTGTCATTCCTTTCAACATCCCTAATAATTTAAATATTTTGACTTCAAGACACAGTTAGTTCATTCTGCGTAGATCGGACCAAAATTATTAATTAAAAAAGCTGACGGTACTCCGGTTTAACACTGACATCGGGACGTCAATCACCTCAGTCCCCCGTGACCACGGTTGCTGGAAAGCAACCGAAACGTCGGGAATATAAAATAAGTTAATTAAACGCGATAAAATCCGTAAAAATAGTTTTACAACATAATTATTGTAAAAATGTAATAAATTCAACTTTGTATACGTTTTAACAACGGTAGCGTATAAAATCGAAACAACATTAAAAACAGCAATTGATTAAATTACATGTCATGGTAGTATTACGTATTCATGCAGCATTCGCATTTTATTTAATATTTCAGTTTTTCCAGCTACCAAAATAACTGTTAACATTGGCATTCAGCTGTTTCCCTGTGATTTGCTATTTTCATTTTCTAAATATATTTACACGGCGACAACACAAGGCTGACATTTTTTGGTGGTCGCCGCGTGATCGTTTGCATAAATATACTTTTGAGCTAGTCATAAACTCTTCAAAATGACGCCTAGTGGTTCCTTTTTTTTAAATCAAATTATGAAAAATCACGTAAATTATGCAGTAACGACTATACGCGCGTATGATATCTTATCCGTGGTAGAGCCATGCTGCAGCTATATTAGTAGTATAGTTGTAGCATGAATTGGTGGGCTCGACCGAAGTAGGACCATGCGCTCACAGAATACCTGCGTAAAAGTTTCGTATGCTGAGTGTAGCGAACCGGAGACCCTTTTTACTGGAAAAGAGGCATTCCATCTTAGTCCTCACGGGTGACAACGCATCTGCATTTTTATTCTTTATTGAGGACAGATGTAAATGTCTGTGTCACAGCAACCACCAGCAACCGTAAATATGACCAATATGGCCGTGTCTTGAACGAGTAAAAATTGAAGGAAAACAATGGTTTAGGCCTATATCTATTTGAACTGAACATCTAGGCAAGTTGAAGTATTATATAATTGGATTTCTTGTGAGTTGAGTTTGAGTTCAAGTATGTACACATTATACATTTAAATTGTTAAACTGTGAAGATGTTGATGAAAATTTTAACAGCATAATTTAAAAGCAATAAGTTTTCACGCAAATTGATAAAATACCTCATCAAACGTTCCGTTACATGGTTTCATAGGCACCGTAACAAAATGACGTCACGAAAGCTCAGGTCTTTGATCTCTTGGAAATTAAGTTCATGGTCACCAATAACTCTGAAACTAAACACGCGGAAACAAAAGCGATTAACACTAATAACAAAATTGAAAACTAATAAATTTAGTGATTTTAATAAGTTACTTTGTAAATCTTTTTAGCAAAACACTGCTTTTATTAATCTACTGAATTTGTGCTAAAAGTTGAATTTATACAGGTCATAGTTGATCTGTGGTTATTAAAATTAAAATAGCTAAGAAAATTTCTGCATATTTCGAGACCGTTCCCATAAAATTATCTTAGATCGTTAGATACCTTAAACTCTAATCGTTTTTTATAAACAGATTAAAACTTTCACAGAAATGAGAGGGACGTACCTATATAGTTCAAATTTATGTATTTTTGGCGAGGATATTATAGTACTTCGTACCTATACGTCTTGTCGTTTAATTCAAACTTCAAACTTTAACCTTAACAATTAATAAAGAAGGAAATTCCTTTTTGCAAATAATCGAGACGTAAATTTTATTTTCAACAAACAGAAACACTAAATCAACCTTAGTAATATTGCGAGTAGTTTCATCTTTCGGACATAATGAATTAAGCTTTATAATATCAAATAACATAAATTTTTTTACTAATAAAAAAAATTATACGTATGTAATAAACAATTTATGAAGATCTGATAAGTAGGTAAGTTAGATGAAATAATTGACCTAAAAGAGAACAACAGCAACCACATGGAATACAAGTGGTAAAATTAAAAATTTTGTACAAACGACTTCAATATACATAAAATAAAAACATCAATTTAGTCGAAGTTAATTAAATACGTATTACAAAAACTACTGGTCAGATCTTGATCAAATTTATATGGGCATTCTTTCAAAGCCAGCCAACTTTCAAATAAAAAAAGAATCATCAAAATCGGTTCATCTAGAAAAAAGAACTGATACACATAAAAAAAATTACAGTCAATTTGAGAGCTTTTTTTGAAGTTCGTTGAAAATTTGTAAACAATGGTTGCACGCCCGCCGCCCAAGCATGGAAGTAATTTACGCCTAGGTACATTTAGATTAATCCATGTTAAATACTTGCAGTAAAGCAACCAATTGATAATATATTTAGTAACAATCTGATCTCAGTAATCTGTTATTATAATATGAGAAAATAAAAATACTGTTTTTATAATTAGGTACAAAAATATGAAATTGCCGATTAAAGATAAAAATATTGGTGGCTGAATAAAACTATTTTTAAGAGCTTTACGGCATTTAATTTTCTTATCTTTATTCTTCCGACATGTTGCAAGTTTTGTTTAATTTTTTGTGTTTACGAAAATGCTACTTTTATTTTTCTTTACGTGTATAATAATATTACTGTGACAAAATTTAATTCTTTGACTTGTAATTGGTTAAAAGACACTATTCTACGTAGACATGGAAACATCAAAAAAAAAACTAAAATAATTTTTCAATATCTACGAGTTCCGATGTCAAGACAAACGGGTCGCGTAACATCAGCGCAATATCGACAAGATCAAAAACTAAAACAACGAACGCCCCACGAATCGCCTGGTATGCCACAAATAAGGTTCGAAGCATTTCGTCGGTGAATCGGAAAAGGGGGTGGAATCCTGATCACATTATTACATGTGATGAATAAAGAAAACTTCACGATTACTATAAACTAACAGAGCAAGGACTGAACCCAGTTGAAACGCCACCACAATAAGAAAGAGGTTATTTATATAAATACAATGTCAGCTGTTTAATATTACTGTGATGTGCTGGAGAAATATTTCACTAATGTTCCTATCTTGACAACAGAGTCATTGAATACTTCTCCAACTGTCGCCGAGTCATAACTTAAACAGAATGTTAATACCTGTTTGAAAGAATTTAGATTTGAAAAAGTATTACCGCATAATATTGTAAAATACTTCAAAACCATTGATGTAAAGAAAACCGCAGATTTGTGGGGGATTTCCGTTACAGTGATTGCGTCCATAATAGATTTAATTGCACCTCATCTTGCTATTATTTTTAATACATGTATCGATTCTGGTGTGTTTCCTGATTTAATGAAGTATAGTAAAGTAAGACCTTTATTTAAATCTTGTAGTACATTGGACACCGCTAATTATAGACCTGTTTCTGTACTACCAACTCTCAGTAAAATTTTTAAAAAAATAATTTTGGATCAATTGTTAATTTTTTTAATACAAATAAATTACTTCATAATAATCAAAATGGTTTTACAAGGGGTCGCTCGACGTCTGACGCCGGTGTTGAGCTTATGAAATATATTTTTAATGCCTGGGAGAATTCACAAGATACCTTAGGTATTTTCTGTGACCTTTCCAAGGCTTTCGATTGTGTTCATCATGAGATATTAATCACGAAACTACAACATTACAGTATAAAAAATTTGGCGCTTAGACTTATTACTTCATATTTAAGTAACAGAACTCAAAAAGTCGTCATTAATGGTAAATGTTCCTCCGGATCGGTAGTATCAATGGGCGTTCCTCAGGGCTCGATTCTTGGCCCATTCCTGTTCTTAATCTATATTAATGACTTACCTTATCTTGTAGGGGACATTCACGATATAGTATTATTTGCTGATGATACCTCTTTAATTTTCAAACTGAAACGGCAGTCAATTAAATATGACGATGTAAATAATGCTCTATCGAAACTAGTACATTGGTTTAACGCCAAGAATTTGCTCTTAAATGGCAATAAGACAAAATGTATTAAATTTACAATACCTAATGTAAAACATTCGAAAACCAATGTGCTCTTAAATGGGGAGGAGTTGAGTCTTGTGGATACCACTATTTTTGACGCGAAACTTCAATGGGGTCCCCATATATCTAAATTAGCAAGCAGACTTAGTTCTGCAGCATATGCTGTAAGAAATATTAGAAGTCTCACAGATGTTGAGACAGCTAGGTTAGTGTATTTTAGTTACTTTCATAGCGTAATATCTTATGGAATTTTGCTATGGGGTAATGCGACTGATATTGAAGCTATATTTGTTTTGCAAAAGAGAGCCGTACGGGCGATTTATAATCTAAATTGTAAAGAGTCCCTCAGAGAAAATTTTAAAGAAATAAACATATTAACTTTGGCATCGCAATATATTTATGAAAATGTAATGTATGTACATAAAAACATAAATAGCTTTAATAAGAATAAGGATGTTCATACCTTAAACACTAGGAACAAACATAAGCTTGTAATGCCAGTTTCTATACTCCACAGAAGTAGTAATTTATTTATGGGGCAATGTATACGCTTTTACAACAAAATCCCAGAACATGTTCAAAGTTTGTCAATAAACAAGTTTAAAAGTTTTATTAAAGAAAAACTGTACAAAAAGGGTTATTATAATATCAAGGAATACATGAATGAAAATAACCCCTGGGAATAAGGTGATCGCCACCATGCTTCTTCTATGAAATTTTTTTAAAATTGTATAAACAAAATTCTTGTTAAGTGAAATTATGTTTAAAAAAAAGTCCCGCTGGGTTTCTTGCTGGTTCTTCCCAGGACAGAGGTATTTTCCGAACCAGTGGTAAATAAAATAATGACTTTCAATAAGCATTATGTAATAATCCATATTGAATAAAAATCATTCTATTCTATTCTATTCTAATTCGTTTCAACAATTAAAAATCTAGAATCCATTCGACGTCCTTCGTACTCATCTGTTTTAGTGCTGAACGTCTACCGCCTACACTTTTTTGGGGATTTAATTAACTTTCAATAAGTGAACAAAATGGTTGCTGGAAAGCAGTAGTCAACTCCTTTAAGCCTTTGTTTTGAATCGTGTTCTTACAATATATCAACAATGAATTTGGTTTTTCGATACGGCATCGGAAAGTCATAAAAATTTGGTTTTGCCGACCGACGACGACAAAAGATTGCTTTTGCTATGCAACAGCAGATTCTCCCCGGGAGAGCTCGGGAGAGAGATCCGTATTTCTCATGGGCTGATGAAGGTGGCGAAATAATCCTTTATTAAAATACAAATAATCTGTGTTCGAAAAGTCCTAACTGATTTTTATTATTTAATACAATGACACCATGCTCGCTTACCCCGTTTTATATAAATACTAGCTGTTCCCCGCAACTTCGCCCGCGTGGAACTTTTTTGTGCGGAAATCTAAAATAAAAGTAGCCTAACTTACTCCTTATAACATCAGCTATTTGCGAGTGAAAGTCCCATCCAAATCGATTCACAGGTTCACGGGTTTTTGCGTGAAGCGTGTTCACGCCAAAATATATAATATTCATACAAATCCTACTATCCTACTCTCTATTTATCCTCAGTTACGAATCAAAATACAGATAAGTGGTCACTCCTTAATTCTAAGAGTCAACCGTAAAGAAAGTCTTCAGTTGTCACCACTCACCATACGAAACACAGCAGCATTATGCTGCTATTGTACGCTAGTATTCGGGAGAATGTGGTCCTTTTTGTGTTACTATCACGTGTTCATTCTTATATCAATAATAATGTTTAGATCAACAATGGCAAGCGTCGTAAAATATTCAGTCACATACATATGTATATCTGTGCTACATAACAGCCAAACCTTTGCCAGCAGCGAGCCCAATGTCAAACAGTCGGCCACGCTCCAAATATATTTACAGGAGATGATAGTCATCTGAACAATGTTTTTCTTTCCTAACACTGAATCAAAAACAACCTTAAAATATTTAATAAACTAAGGTGGTTCAACAAATTTAACAATAAAATTGTAATTTCTTTCAATGCAATAGTTTTAACTATATACAATAAAACTGATGCCCCCGTGGCCTAATAGCTTTGTATACAATCAAAGCCTAATAGCTAATAGTAAGAAAACCTGACAACCACGAGTACATTACAGCTATTATTTATTCTGTGGTTACAGGTTCTGTGTTTGAACACTAATATACCTAAGCCAAAATGAAAAACGAGTTATATTGTCAACATTAGAAAGGGGTCACAATGGCCATGATCTTCATGGCCATTATAAAAACATGTTCGTAATTATAAAATGTTCGTGAAAAAATTAATCAAAACTAAGAAATTGCTTGGACTTTGTTTTCGCGGCGTAAGATAGGAATCCACTATTAAATCCTATGGGTGTTGAAAGTGGAAACAGGAGATGGGCGGCAATTTCTTCTTTTTTTTTCATAGAAGAGAGGGCAAACGGGCATGCTAAGTTGTCTTCGGTTGCCATTCCGCCACTCGAGCACGGACACTAGCAATTATCCCCCGTATGAGGCAATCGTTCGGGAAGGTCGATGTTCAGCACATGGACTTTTCGTAGATGGTAATGAATGGATTGGGTGAAGAATTCGCTTTGGCATCATCGAATAAATATTAAATAATGTTTGACGACAACTGATGGTAAGTGACGCCGTAGCCGAAAACGACAAAGCGCACTGACTTAGCTTAACAAAACCCTATTCAGTATTCACTCTTGCCTTATAGACATCCAAATTTGGATGGAGAGACAGATCATGTGTGAGCTTTTAAAAATGAAGTTAATTTGAATTCTAAAGCATTCTTTCCAAAATCACAAATTCATCGTTGCTTCCCAGTAAAAAACTAATTTTCCGAATTCGACATTCCGTACAAGTTTTATACTTTCACATGTCCTAGTAGTTATTAGTCAGAATACCAGCTAGAATAGTTGTGCTAAAACACATATTAGCCGACTTCAAAAAGGGGAGGGAGGTTCTCAATTCGACTGTTACAAATTATGTTTTGATTTTTTCTTTTTATTGGTTTATATGTTACGCGATATCTTCGACAATTATGAACCGATTTTAATCATTATTTCTACCGAAATAGGTTATATTTCAGGGTTTTTAATGTAACTATTTAGACGACATTTTAGTTGTTACTTAGGAATGTGATATTTCTTAGTCGGAACTTTAATCTATACAAATAAATAAAATTGAAGTGTCTGTTTGTAATGTCAAAATTACAGCATTTTACTAAATGCATATGAAAGTATATACGATACTTATAACAAAAATACAATATTTAACATTTTTGTCTGTCTGTCTGTTTGTTCCGGCTAATCTCCGAAACAGCTGGACCGATAAGGAATAACTTAGGCTACATTTTTTCTAGAAAAAGAATCAACTATGCAGAAGGTAGTTTATACCAATAGCATCGTACGTAATGTATAACACAAAAATAAAAGTAGTTTTACAAAAATAAGTGATATTCATAATGTAAATACTAGGAACAGACACAAGTTAGTAGTACCAGTTACTCGACTCCACCGAGTCAGTAATTCATTCTTGGGGCAATGTATACGCTTTTACAACAAAATCTAACCGAAAATATGACCTGCTCAAAGTTCAAAATTTTTATTAAACTAAGTTTGTATAGAAAGGGTTATTATAATATTAGGGAATTTATGGGTGATAATAACCCCTGGGAATGAGGTGATCGCTACCAGGCTATTTCTAATTTCTTTTGTATTGTTAATTGTGTAACCATACATGATTGTAAGCTGTTATTTAAATAAAAAAAGTCTCGCTGTGTTTCTTGCTGATTCTTCCCAGGACAGAGGTTTTTTTTCGAACCAGTGGTAATTTAAACATAAGAGTGACTTTCAATAAGTATTATTTATAATCTACATTGAATAACGCTCTCACAGAATACCAGAGTAAAATAGCAGCTTAATGCTGCTGTCTTTCATATGATGAGTGTAGAGAACCGGAGACCCTTTTTACTGAAAACGAGGCATTCCATCTTAGTCCTCACGACTGACAACGCATCTACATTTTAATTCGCAAACGAGGATTGATGTAGATGTCTATGGGCCACAGCAACCGCTTACCATCAGTTGGACTGTGTGCTCGTTTACCACTTTTATCCTATAAAAAAGTTTCTGTTTCTGTATCTGTTTCCGAATCTTGGGAATTAGCCGTTATCGCTGTGATTGAAAATGGGATGGGACAGGAAAGCATGTATAACTTTTTGAATATTTAGCTTTACCTATTCAATTTCGTTTAGTATACGAATAAAATTCTAGAAAAGGAATTCTGAAATTTTAGTAGAAATACTTTATTTATGAGATAAATACACACAAAAAAGCTCGTTTTAATGCCGGACAAAAATGCCGCAAATTTGTATAGTACTGGGAGCTCGACCCGGGCAGCGCCCGCTATAAAAAGATCTTCATAAGACGGTGGACGATGGCGGCTGTGCGACATGCAACCCTGGAAAACGACTCGACTATGCCATCGAGTACTGTTGCCAAAATAATTAAAGAAATCTCCGTCGGTGTCCCTCCGCCGCGCCCGCGCCGCTCTAAAATCGTCGCTCTTTGCCCGGGAGTCGCTACTCGGGGCGCGGCGGGAAAACAGCTCCCGCGTCACTCTTATTTCTTCTTTCCTTCCCGAAGCTGTCGAAAAAATTATTCAGTAAGTCCCTAATTTAAAATCCATAAAACGATTATACCGTGAGTGATTTAATATTTGCAGTGTAATACAGTGTTATAGACGTTTTAATGAAATTTAGTGTTGATAATTAAGTGTGATAAAGTGTTACATAACGCATAGAAAATTATATAGCCGTTTCTAAATTTTAAAAATACCGCAATTTTCGAGGCGCCTGTGGCACTAAAATAGCATTATATCACGTGGTACTATATCAACCTATAGAATAGCTCCACATTTATTCATGATCATAAATTATATTTGTGAAGTTACGGGAATAAAAGCAGTATGACCTTTTTTAAATCGTTTTTTTAGGTACTTAATAGTAGTAACTTTGTTTATTTTCTATTATATAATCACATAAATCCAAAAAAGACTTTAACTTGACTTCACTTCTTCGTCGCCTGGTGGCGACAGGTGGCGCTTAATTCAACTAGTTTTTAACGTCAGTCAGTGTAGGAAAAAATGATGACTGGATTAAAGACGTGTTCGTGGAGTTTATGATATTTACGAGAAAAAGTATTAGCTTAGTAAATAATTTTGTCTTTATTATATGTAACTAGATTGAATCTTTTTGATTTAAGTGAATTATTGGAGAACATAATACTTTCTCATGAATTAAAAGATTTTGGTGAGTGTTTCTTGATTATGTCAAACGGTACCTATATAGGAAATCGCTAGTTATCCTTCTCAAACCGTGTCCTAAATTTCAAATCACAAATCTTCAAATTAATCATCTGTGCCATGTCAGTATTTTGCGTCCGGATTGATCTCTATACCGTAAGAAATACCTTTCGTGAGGCGATTAAACTACACAGAGGTTAAATTGATACGTATGAAAAGTATTTTACTTAGTGACTGTACGGCGGTAAATATGTACTGCGACGTTAAAAAAAACAACGCCAACATAACCTCCAAAGCCTTCAAGTTGATAATGATGACTTGTCATTTCTAACCTAAATTCTTTTTTGAATTGTAGAACTGACGGCAACGTAAAAATTCCACCATGGAGGACGCTCACACGAAATCCGTGGAAGAAGTCTTAGGATACTTCGGCACAGACCCAGATAAAGGTCTTACTCCAGATCAAGTCAAAAGAAATCAAGACAAATATGGGCCAAATGGTAAGTTATACTGTTTACTTCTTGTCAATGTTTGTATTCCTATTCAAATTAAATCATTCAGAGCAGATTTTTAGAACTAAGTCTTCATATAGATTGTTCGGAGAGCATTATTTGAAGCTACAATATTTTTTGACATAAAACAATGAACAGCTCTAAAAAAAATAAAAGAAATCATTAAAGTTAACTTGAATTAAAACTAAACTACTAATGATTTCCCAATAGTACTCTCAAATACGTATTATAGTATAGTATAGTTCTAATGGTCAATGTTGCTTGTTAATATAAAGCTAGCAGAATACAGAACTAGTGTACTTACTTTAGTGTCTTATGCATTCAAATGATAATACTCTTAAATCAACCTATAAATATTCTCATGAAATAGTTTGGAGAAAATAAAATTACAGGTGTCATTTCATTTTTGACTTTATGAACAATATTCTTATTGTTTTATTCACTGATATTGTAGAATACATTAAAACAAACGAATTTGTGGTAGAGACACACTGCAGCTATATTATGGTTGCTATATTGCTAACTGCCTTTTTGGTCTAGTGGTCGTAAATGTGATTGCTAATTGGTGTGGTCCCTTTTTCGTATCCTACCTGCTCAGTCTAAAATTTGTTATTTAATTTATCGTCATAAAATTCTCAGTAGCAGCCCAGAGTCAGTAAGTTGGCAGTGTTTCACACCCTTCCCTCAAAAAGAATGTAAAAACGTTGGTCCTGTGTCAGATCTCTCTCCAGTCATGTCAGAATACCATCCCCGGACTATGAGAGTAAGGGTGCACCTGTACTTATACATACATTAGGGCACTATAATCCTATCATGAGCAAATGGCTTGTCACCCTTATACAATAAATAAAATAAGTAATGGAATAAAATTTGAAATGTATATTCAACTGTAATAAAAATTACCCGCAGGACAATTTTTTCAAGCATACTAATAATTTATTTTTATATCATTATCAACACCATCTCGTCATATATTAAATATATTTAAGAAATATTTTCAAACTTAAGTAATAATTGCAAAATACATAAACCGCAAAAGATATATACACATATACTCATGAGTACAAATCATCTATAGGTATGCTTAGAGGCTTTTTAGGGTTCCGTACTTACACAACAAGGAGCCCTTATAGTTTTGCCATGTCCATCCGTGGTTATGCTCCGAGACCCTAGGTGCTACAAATCTGTAATTTGGCATAGTTATGGATATTAATCATGCCTAGAAAAGTGTGATATAAAATCATAAAAAATATTTTATTTTGGATACTTCCCATGCAAGTAAATGGAGGATGATTTTTTTTACCCATCTATTCCATCATGTGTGGTATCGTTAAATAGGTCTTGCAAAAACATTGGGGTGTGGAACACCATATTTTCGATTCAGGGAACCGTTTGCGAAATATTTAGCTTTAAAATGGTGTTTTTCATTAGATTCATGTGTCCTTCCCCTCTACCAACTAAACCGCTGTTTTTGGAAATGTGAAAAGCATACACAATAGCAGTACATATAATGAAGTGAAAAGGAAAACTTTCACAGCTAAGTAGAATTAAGAAGTTAAAATAAACTGTTAAAAATAAACATTTATGAAGAAAACGACTTATGTGCATTACTATTATTAGCTTCACTTTTTCATTTGTGGGATAGATAGTGTATTATTATGAAAATCTAAAAGTTGTTAATCTTTTTTGAATACCACTCCCTATAAGGCTGATTTGAAAATAAGTCCTTCAGTTTACAATGTTCCTATTTGGGCCCATTTTTAGTTGTTATAGCGGTCAAACTGCGAACTCACTTATGCTCATTATCAAGTAAGCCCACATATTGTGACTGGCAACACGGATCCCTACCTCTACATTGTACGTGGACCGACACACACTTTTCCAGTTTTATTCTTTTGCGTAACATTGTGCAAATCATCTTATTACTCATTCATACTATAAAGCAAAGTATTTATTTGTTTATTTACACTCTTTTGTACATACTAAGCACACAAATGGTCATAAACAACATAATGCCATATAGCATTCTCTACCAGTCAAGGGTAGTAGATTGGCTCCACTCCTTTCTTGTTAATATAACCAAGCATTAAACCAATACCAACCATTAAACCAAATAACTAATATTGTCATTCTTTATGTGTATAGCAAAGGGGTGGAATAATTTGACAGTGTTAGTTATTACACTTTATTGTAATTAGGGTGTATTCAAGGCACGAGATGGTTTTTCAACCGACTTCAAAAAAGGAGGAGGTTCTCAATTTGATTGTAGTTTTTTTTTATGTATATTTATGATTTTTATTTAATAGCTGGTGTTTCTCATGTGGTCCCATATAAATTTGATCAAGATCTGACCAGCAGTTTTAGAATTATCCTTAATAATTTGTATTTAATGGACTTTGACTACATTGATGATGTAGGTATTCATTTTATTTTTATTAAAGTGAGTTGTACAAAATTTTTAATTTTACCACTTGTGTTAAACTAAGCCAATGTAGTTTACTATTTATGGCTAAATTACCACAATGTATAAATTAAATTAACTACAAATACACACATATACCACCTTTATTTACTCAAGTTAGTCTTCAATATTTTATTTTGTTTTATATTCATTGAATCAATATTTGTGTACATTTTCTCTTCTTTATGTATGCATTCTGAGAATAATTATTTACCTTTTTATTCTATTTAGCAATATAATTTAAAAACAAAAAAATCAATGCCAACACATGAATTCAGTAATTCTATGTTGTTATTCTCTTTTTTTTAAAGATGGAAAGCTTTGACAAATTTAAAATGTTTACAGTGACAACACACAAGTCAGAAAGCACACCACCTACCTATAATCAAAAACCCACCCTGAATCATTTCCTGCTCAAAGGTTCTTGGAATATGTATCTCATCTCATATACCACATTGCTATACTGTATAACTAACGGTATCCTTTGTACAAAAAAATTCAGAGCAAGGATCACAGCCTTTTTTTAACAAATCCCTGTGATAAAATTGCCCACACACCAAATGTCTCAACTGTTTGTTGATTAGCATATTTTGGAGCTTATGTTTGGATGAATATGCTTTGAATACCAGCGTAAAATAGCAGCTTAATGCTGCTGTGTTTCGTATGGTAAGTGTAGAGAACCGGGGACCCTTGTTACTGAAAAAGAGGCATTCTATCTTAGTCCTCACGACTGACAACGCATCTGCATTTTAATTCGCTAACGAAGATAGATGCAGACGTCTATGGGCCATAGCAACCATTTACCATCAGGTGGACTGTGTGCTCGTTTGTCACCCTATCCTATAAAAAAATGCTGTCATGGCTAGAACACCAGCCTCTTAGGTTGTGTCATTATGTGAGGCAGCATTAGTACTCACATAAATTGCATTTCATACAAAACTACCCCTCTTCCAGGCTACTAGATTGATCCAGTGTGGCCTTTTCCTATCCCGTAACTCAAACAACTATCAATAGGGCATTCCATCTTAGTATTCAGGGTGAAAATGCATTTGCATTTTGATTCTTAATTGATGATAAAATGTATATACCTATTAAACTTGAAGCGAATATTCGCATATTATTTGGTACGGCCTATTTCAGATACTTTAATCCTATTCGGTCGCATACGGAATATCTAGTACTATTCGTACGAATACCCAAATACTTAAGTAAAATGTTTAAAATTGTAAAGTTATTTTATAATACTTTCTTGTAATCATTAAGATAGTCATTGGTACATAATCATTTTCCGTATTATAAAACTAGCTGTTTCCCGCGACTTCGCCCGCGTGGAATTTATTACGATTATTGGATTTTATGGGTTTTAATTTTTCACGTCAAAATCGGTCCAGCCGTTTCGGAGATTAGCCGGAACAAACGGACAGACAGACAGACAAAAAATTTAAAAATTGTGTTTTTGTTATAAGTAACTTATATGCTTTCATATGCATTTAGTAAAATGCTTTTATTTTGACATTACAAACAGACACTTCAATTTTATTTATTTATAAAATAATTTTATAAAATAAATGTCTATACACTTGTATTATCGTAATTAAAATTTGGAAGTGGAAGATGATGTAGAAATACAAATTTTTCTGCATTTTCCTAGCTTCAGAGAAAAGACGCTCTGAATAAACACTATAACCCGGCCAAGTACTTTTGCCTAATATTTGGCTATTCGATCAGAAAGCCCGCAGAATATTTGATATTAGGCGTGTGACCATACATACTATTCATTGCAAGTTTAGTAAACATCCATGGACCGCATCCACTTGCCATCATATCAGAAAAAAATCGTTAAATTAATTTATTCTTAAATTTATTTCATTATGATGATGATGATGACAATAGTAAGTTAACTCGTAAAAAAATTGTCATCAATTGATAGCTCAGTAGCTATTAGCAACTGTTCGCCATCGTTGCAGGCCCTGTCTTTGAATCCTGAACAGATCAACTCTTTCTAAGGTTTACAAATAATTGTTCCGGGTCTAAATGTTTGTTCAAATTAATACGTAAAACACATCCCGATACAGGATAGATTTTTAGTATATATGGGCGTTTATTTTTTAAATAAAGGATGTCTAATTCCTTTATTGAATCCTGAAATTTGAATTTTACAATTAATATTCTAGTCGACATAATTATGTACAGTAACACTGACTAAAATAAATTTATGGATAAGTAGGTCAGAACTACGCATTGAAATGATTATGATGTAATAAATGTGATAAATAGGTACCCACATACCATTTATCAGACTGAAATGGTAGTGACGGAAATCGGATCGGATGTTATTCGTTATTATTTAACCGTGTAGTGGCGGTGTTATACCTTCTACCCTAAGGCCCGCCACATACATACGGATGTCCGTTTCGGGATTCCGTATCGCAATTCCGAACGGGTCGGGCACACACATACGGAATCCCATTTTGCCCGCAAAATTTCGAACGTAAACCGTACCGTACGTGTGTGACGGGTCATAGATTTTATATGAACTTGCTGCGTTCGGAATCTCGAAACGGAATTCCGTATGTATGTGGCGGGCCTTATATCCACAATCCAATTTCGTCCCGTGGGTGTCGTAGAAAGCGACAAAAGGTAACAAACCAAGAAATTAGCACCAGCGTCTTATTCTAATAACAAGTAGAAAATTAAAAAAAATACTGTTTTCTGTTGTCTTTGTTCGGCAGTGGATTTTGATAGGCTGTGATGATGATACTGATGCTGGTGATGATTCTTTTAAGTAGGGTTTTTTGTTTTGTTATCAACAAATGATAATTATAAATAAATAATGATGACTGATCAGCGCGACAATTTTCGAGTATTATCAGTGTAAGGTACAAAATACCGCAGGTGCCCTATTGTATACTATACTACTACTAAACCCGTATTTTATCTAATGCCAACGTGTTGGGATAAGATACAATGGCAAAGATACGAAATATCCAGACCTGGCCCCAGAGTATGAGTTTTCTATTGTATCGTCGAATTCGTTTCGCCATCGAATGAATTTGCATGACATTCCATCTACATTCGCTAGGGGCTCTGTTCATATTTCCATACAATTTTACTCGATGACGATGCGAAAACGCTATTGTCAAACTATTTGAGTTGAAATATTATAACTCTTATCTCTAATTCGAAGCAAGGGCCCCGCTAGCCAGTAGAAATGTACCTAATCACTAAATTAAAGCATTTGATTTGATAACAATTTCTAATTCTATTCAAAAATTTGGAGGAATGGTATTATTTTTCGCTGCCTAGATTTTTGCGCATATGCCCATTTATTTATAGTCTGGTGAAACGTAGCGGGGCGTTAGAAACGCTCGTTAATGGTGCGTGTGCCTCTGAGCGACACTCTCGCCCCTTCAGGCGTAACAATGGCATGTCCAGTGATCGCCGATCGGCTGTTGTCCCCTCGCCACCTCACCTATTTATAGAACAATTTTACAGGACTTTGCGTATTTAACGTTTTAAAGTACATATGATAAAACCATATCACCCTGTAAATACTCAATTTATTTTCAACAAACAGCCCCCATAATTCACAATAGCAAGTGGATATATCGTATCACTAATTTGATATTAAAGAAATCTATACAAATAAATAAAATTGAAGTGTGTTTGTAATGTCGAAAAAACAGCTTATTCCTAAATGCATTTGAAAGTATATACGGTACTTGCAAAAATACAATTTTTAAAATTTTTGTCTGTCTGTTTGTTCCGGCTAATCTCCGAAACGGCTGGACCGATTTCGACGGGACTTTCACTGGCTGATAGCTGAAGTTATAAAGAGTAACTTAGGGTACCTATATTTTAAAAAAAGAATTAAGGTTCCGCGCAACATAATTAAAACCCTAAATTACACGCGGGCGAAGTCGCGGGGAACAGCTAGTTTTAAATACACTGATTTATTTACTCAAAAAAATTCGTAATTAATCGGACCGATTTAGATTTAGTTTTTTTTTTTTTTTTGTTTGAAAGGTGACTGATCGAGAGCGTTCTTAGCTATGTTTCAAGAAAATTTGTTCAGCCGTTTAAAGATCGCCAGCTCTTTTTGTTTCGGTTTTTTTTTTTATTTACTACATGCATTGACTGCAAGTGGCTCCAGATCGTGTGGTTTGTGGCCATTAATACGAGACGCCTATGTTCAGCAGTGGAATTGTGATGGGCCGAGCTGTTGGTGCTGACGATGATAATAATTCACTCAAAAACAAGTTCACTGCTATACAAAGGCCTCATCCATTGTCGTTTAATGCAAATCCTTCTTCCTAAGGAAGACTACGCTGGCAAATTGGCAATCGAACAGTCATATTAGTCTACCACCTTCGACGTTACGCTCGTCTGGCTCTTTTAAATCAGCTGCACGAAATGCTATGTTATGTCATCACCTATCGATATCCATAACATCATTCTGAAATTTCCTTATTCCAATATTGTGACACCCACGTAAAGAGATGAGATGATAATTTCTCATATATATCGCTACCATACGCCCAATAATTCAAAAACCAGTTTCAGATTATAGTTGTTACAATAACAATAACTTGTACAAAGTTACTAAGTTTATTTTGAGAAGCCGTATCCTAATAACGTACGTGTGGATTCCTAAGTTATATCTTCTTACTTTAATCAGATTATTTATAAAGTTATGACCTCATTGTTTTTCTATTTATTTATACGGTGAATAGTGATACCAAAACGCGTTTAATTTAACTTATTTTTACTTATCTTATTCCCAGTTTACTATGACATCTGGACGTCCCCCATGGGTGATGTATAGTAAAAGTAAAGTTACAGACTATATACGTCCCACTGCTGGGCACAGGCTTCCTCTCAATTCTGAGAGGGTTTTAAGGCAAGGAAATGTCTGGTGTAAAGCACCCGAAAGGCTGGGAATTAAAACAAGTTAAATTTAACGCGACAAAATCCGCAGTTAGTTATTCTTTTTCAAAAAATATACCTCTATGTATACATATAAGCTCGGCTATAAAAAAGAAATTTCGCTGGTTATCGCAATAGGTGGATAAGCTTTAGCTTATCGGACATTAAATAGCATTTTGTAACATAAACACAGCAAGCCATGAGCAAGCAGAGGCAACCAGTCTTTCGTCAATTTTATCACGAACACTCCATGTCTCCATTGTAATTTTATTAAAGTGCTAATATTTAAATAACATAGATTAATGTTTATTATTACATAGGATTCATTGAACTTGTGTATTTAAGAGATTGATAAGTAAAACATTTACAACTGCGCAGCTTATGGGCTCCATGGCGCGGAACAAGTATTTGTATGACCTACAGATGATTGTTCCGAGTCTGGATGTTTTTACTTGTGCAATGTATGTATGTAAACTGTCTCCACGATATAAGAGAAAATCTTATATCGTGCGGAAAACAGCGTAAAACCTCTGGTCGGGTCTTCTCTAAAAAGGACATCATTTTCTACAGGGTGGAAGATGTTAACTTTCTTAGTTGTTAACTTAAGGGATGATAAGTCAATCATAGTGGTTATGCCAACTATACGGCATCTATATTGTACCCATGTTCCAAAAAACTTATTGATAGGCGTATTACTAAATAAAACTTTCGAAGTAATAACACCAAAAAAAAAACAAACTCGAAAGTACGACCCACCTGAAAATAAATGGCTCCTTCATTATGATTTCTGTTACAAAATAACGCGTAGGCCATTCGGAAAGTTTTGCGAAACTTACAGAAAAGTTCCATGATTATTGTTGTTATTATTAAATATTTTCAAAGAACTCTCCATCAGCATCTATACAAAAGTCATGCTCCTGGACCAACTTTCGAAACACTTTCAATTCCCCCTCAGACTCACACACCTCTTTTCGTCGATGAAATATGTATCCCTTATTTTTATATTGATTTTATGGAATAAAAAACTCAAACGGTACCAAAACAGAGTTTTAAAGAAGGGTTACGCAAAAGCTTAACCAGTGAACTGTCAATGAAGACCCTCGTTATGAGCGCTGAGTGTGCGGGCGTGTCGTCATGCTGTAACAGTAGCCCGCGGAGACCCATTTTCGTTTGCCTATTGCTCACAGCAATGTACACTTCTGGCAAACATATTTAGTAGTATATAATCGATATTAGGCATTTGAAATCGTAAAAAGTCATCGCGTGAAATGTTCCCAATTTTAAATGAAACATGTTTAGATCTTATTAAAATGGAATCTAAGGAAACATGGTGAAACACGATATTTCACCATACCATCGTAACCAACTTCAAACAACGATATACGTAGTAGAGCCATGCTGCAGCTATATTAATAGTATAATTGTAGCACGAATGGGTCGGTTCGGCCGGGGAGGACCACGCTCTCACAGAATACCAGCGTAAAATGGCATCTTGACACTGCTGTGTTTCGTATGGTGAGTGTAGAGAACCGGAGACCCTTTTTACTGGAAAAGAGGCATTCAATTTTAGTCCTCACGGCTGACAACGCAGCTGCATGTTAATTCGCAAACGAAGATAGATGTAGATGTCTGTGGGCAACAGTAACCACTTACCAACAGGTGGACTGTGTGCTCGTTTGTCACCCTTATTTAGAAAAAAAGAGGGCTATAGATGCGTTGTCACTTCCGAGGGCTCAGACGGAACGCCTGTAAATATATTGTTTCTCTATACCATTTACACCGGAGCAGCAGTGCACGTATTACTGCTTGACGACTGAATTAAAGACTTATTACATTACACGATTTATCGGGCCCTGTCTATCGTGTGCCCTGCCTACCAGACAGGGCGCTGCTTATTACACTACGCTAGAAATCGCTTCCTGCCTCAGTTGTTACTCGAACGTGGAAATGATTGCACGTCTAGCATTATGGCGCAGACTTTATCTAAACGTCAAAAAATTGCTTTATTGTTTTTTTTACGTGGTAGAGCCATGCTACAGCTATATTAGTAGTATAGTTGTAGCACGAAAGGGTCGGCTCGACCGGGGAAGGACCACGCTCTCACAGAATACCAGCGTAAAATAGCAGCTTAACACTGTTGTGTTTCGTATGGTGAGTGTAGAGAACCGGAGACCCTTTTTACCGGAAAAGAGGCATTCCATCTCAGTCCTCACGGGTGACAATGCATCTGCATTTTGATTCGCATACGAGGATAAATGTTGGTGTCTATGGGCCACAGCAACCACTTACCATCGGGTGGACTGTGTGCTCGTTTGTCACCCTATCCTATAAAAAAAAAACTTTGGCTTGCGGTAACGTGCAAGGCCAAGCTAAAAAAAGGAAGGAAAGTTAAATGTGGATGAAAAAATATTTGAGCCTCAGAAAAACTATCGAATATGCAAATAGTCAGCGTTTTGGACCCAACAGACCTACGAAACTATTTTAAAGAGTAGTTGAAAACCAATTCGACAAGTTATTAAGCTTAATAACGCCTTTAATAGAAAAAAAAGATACTTTAATGATTTCTTATATTTACGCGAACACTACACATTGAATAAAACTACTTGTATGGATTTTATCGCGTTTAATTTTTTTTATTAATTCCCGACGTTTCGGATGGTTTACAGCAACCAGTCCCCCGTGACCATGGGTGGTAAAGCAACAGAAACGTCGGGAATTAATAAAAAAAAATTAAACGCGATAGAATCCGTAAAAGAAGTTTTATTCAAAAGAATACTTTTTTAAGAGAGATTGGTTGTCACTTTACGATTTTGGCCACTGGAAACTCCTATCAAGATTTGATAAGGCATTTCTTTGTAGATGTCGATGACATTGAGAAGGATCTTTTTCTTTAGCGCATGACATAAATACGAGTAATGATTTAGAGAGTAGATCGACATAGTAGAACTTTAAATAAACAAACGTGTAGACTCTACGCATGCGGCCACGCGACTGAGCTCCCTGCCTCCCTGTCTCTTATTACACTACACGATCCACAGCGCGGCAGGGAAGCAGGGCGGTCGGAACCACTCGGTCACCCTGTTTAGGGACCCTGTCTCCCTGTTTCTTATTACACTACCCTGTCCCTGCGGGCAGCGCCCGAGAAATCGTGTAATGTAATAAGCCTTTTAGCTAAGAGCGTGTGCTACCTACGCAGACGGGTGTCCAGGCAGAAAAGGAATCCCACCTCCTAGCATTTTCTTTTATACAATAAAAGCGACAAACGAACACAGTCCACCCGATGTTAAGTAGATGCTGTGCGTCCATAGACACCTACATCTATCTATCCTCAATTAAGAATAGCAATGCGGATACGCCGACACACGGAATTATGTATTTCATTTTTTACTCACTTCGAAACGTTTCAATAATATTAAATTTTCAGACATAGAGGTATTAAGAACCGGTGACCATACAATAACTTAATGACCATGACCTAGTAGTGTCCCTAAGAGCTTCACAGGTCGTGATCAAGGTTTTTTAACTCAAAAATAATTATTTTTTGAATAAAAACAACCCCCAATAACTGTCAAAGCTCCTTTGTAAATACTATCGTATAGCACAGTGAAACTGTCTCTTGGTCTCGAGGTATAAGCGCGTCCGCGCTGATCAAATGGCCCCGGGCTAGACTAAAATCAGTTATTGAATTTTTCTGGCAAGAAGTTCTTAGTAGCAGGCCGGAGTCAGCAAGTTAGCGGTGTTTCACTCCCGTACCTCGAAAACCACTTGTTGATCGTGCGCCTAATCTCTCTCTGGTCGTGTCGGATTTTGAGAGCGCACCTGCGCTTGCGCAAGTTAGTGTACTATTATCCTGCCCTGGTCAGGAGTACATTATTTTTAAAGCAATCACATTTTTTCGTATAATATGACATATTATATCCCATATATATATATATATATATATATATATATATATATATATATATATATGCAAGAAAGCGGTAATATGTATCAGAACAAATACCAAAAACATGATTTCTTGTCGTTATCTATCTAACAATCAATTGAATGATTGCAATATTATTTACTAAAAATATTTTAGCAGATTCATCTTTTAAAGTCTAGCAGAAAATAATATGACTGATTATATTTTCAATACCTATTTTTTTTCTTATCTTGACCGATACCGTAATATTGATAGTTTTGAATCCACAACTTCGCGACACAGACTTAGTTGGTTACCAAGAACAAACTGCGAAATATTTTGACTGCTTTTGCATTTTAAAATGTATTAGATAAACCCGATTTTTAATTGTTATAATAAATATCATATGTTTTGTCAATAAACAAGTTTAAAAGTATTATTAAAGAAACACTGTGCAAAAAGTTATTATAATATCAAGGAATACATGAATGAAAATAACCCCTGGGAATAAGGTGATCGCCACCATGCTGGTTCTATGAAAAATCATTTAAAAATTGTATAAAGGAAATTATTGTTAAGTGAAATATGTTTGAAAAAAAAGACCCAGCGGGTTTCTTGCTGGTTTTCTTCCCAGGACAGAGGTATTTTCCGAACCAGTGGTAAATAAAAAATTACTATCAATAAGTATTATGTAATAATCAATATTGAATAAAAATTATTCTATTCTATTATCACGCAAATTGTTTTAAATTTAAGTACTTAAATTATGGAACATTTTAATATGTGGGTTTTACTTGTATTCAGCAGACTACGCAGATAAAACATCATGAGCTGAATTAAAGTACACACAATTAGATACTGTATTATAATAATGGACTTTTAAAAAAAAATGTGCCCAAACTATAAAGTGCTTCGACGAATATTCACGCGTATGAAAAACCACTGATCTAAGAATAATTATTTGGCGGCAAAACTGTAGACAAATCAATGTTTATTTTCTCGACTTTGTAGCACGACGCGCGATTATTTTGCTTCAGAACATTGCGCCCAAACTACGCGTCACTCCACTTCACGCTTGGTCACAATACGGAAAACTTCAAACTAAAATAGATCAGTGTGAAATTAACCGCCTGTTTAAAATCTAGGTTCTTAAATACTGTAATCGTCGTCAATTACTCACTTATTTATTTACCAGCTAAATGCATACCTATCTCTGTTTTATATGCAAAATATAAGTTCACTCTTGTCAAGTTAGATTAAATAAAATTAGTACATACATACATCTATTATATTTATTTTATATTCTTTTAACTACTGTAACAATGTTCAGATAGCCCATAGACACCTCGATTAACAACCAAAATACAGATGCGTTGTCACCCGTGAGGACTAAGATGGAATGTCTCGTTTCCAGTAAAAAGGGTCTCCGGTTCTCTACACTCACCATACGAAACACAACAGCATTGAGCTGGTATTTTACGCTGCTATTCTGTAAGAGCGTGTTTCTTCCCCGGTCGAGCCGACCCATTCGTACTACAACTATAATATAGCTGCAATATGGCTCTACCACGTGTAAAGTGTGATTTCCATCCCATCGGACTATGAGAGTGAGGGAATAGCGAGCGCATCTATGCTTGCGCAACCTTGACTGCTTCGTTAGTCTAGTGGTCGTAAACGCGATTGCTGACCGTGAGGCCTTGGGTTCGAATCCCGGGTTGGGCTAAAATCAGTTATTGCGTTTTGCTATCAAGAAAAGTCTCCGTTGAGACTGGCTGCCGTAACGGAAATTCGCTCTTATTATTATTATGGTTGTAGCACGAATTGATTGGCTAGATCGGGGAAGGACCTCGCTCTCACAGAATACTAGCGTAAAGTAGCAGCTTAATGCTATTGTTTCGTATTGTGAGCCTAGAGATCCGAAGACTCTTTTTAATGGAAACGAGGCATACAAACTTAGTCCTCAGGGTTGATAACGCATTTGCATTTTGATTTTTAATCGAAGCTAGATGTAAATGTCTATGGGCCACGGTACCCACTTACCATCAGGTGGACTGTGTGCTCGCTTGTCACCTTATTCTATAAAAGAGTGTCTACAAAATATTGTCGGTAATAATAACATTCATAATGTCACTAATAAGTAAAATCAATCATTTGAATTTTCTACGCCGTTTTAATCACCTTTTGGTTTATTTTAAAATCAGCAAGCTAGGATAAGCCAACGCTTTCTTGAATATTAAACAATAACTTACCATTTATATTTTCATATGATTGGAATCTAATACCTAAAACTACATAATAACAGCGTATTTGGAATCACAAACGTATCGAGTATGTGGGCAATTGGTTCACATGCATTTAAATTGCTTGTGTAGTTTTGCAAGAGTCGAGTGCATAAAGCAGTTAATGGAAAGCTGGACTGTGCTAAGAAGGAGGCGCCTGGGAATGTTGACGCGTGATGCAGTGAGCTCAGAGTGCCTAGAGACTAAAATATAATATAGATAGGATAGCAGCCGGGTTTATTTTAGACGGTCTACGTTGGCGGCTTGCGTCTTACATATGCGGCAGACGTGCTATCTTCTCAGCTATTATATATTTATTTATGAAATATTCTCTTTTTATTTTATAGAATAAGGGTGACAAACGAGCACACGGTCTACCTGATGGTAAGTGGATACTGTGGTCCATAGACATCTACATTAATATTCATTAAAGAATCAAAGTGTAGATGTGTAGTCATCCCTGAGAACAAAAATGGAATGCCTCGTTTCTATTCTTGTGAGAGCGTCGTCCTACCCCGGTTGAGCCGACCCATTCATGCTACAACCATAACATAGTGCAGCGTGGCTCTACCACGTAAAACTTCACTCTTTAAGTTGGCGGCATTCATCTTGTTTAATTCTTAAATATGCTTATGATATTTTAGTGATATGTAAACATGGACCCACACATTCCTTACACGTATAACCTAGTTTTCTGTTTTCTCACTATCAAAAAAATAACTTTGTTTTTTTCTCCCGTCATTCACAATATTTTTTCATTCGACCTGTTGTAAGCAGCCGGCCTTCCCTGTTAAGCACGTGAAAGTTATCACTTGGTTTGTGTCGTTCCGCTGATCCACGATGACGGAAGCACCCAAATGCTAACAGGGCGATATCGACGAGTTGACTAATTGCTCACATTCGTCTTACCGCGGCTGGCAGCCGCGGTGTACGCAAATAGAGTCGCTACGATTGACTTGGCGCACGTTGCCAGATTACACGCGTCTGTTTGAGACCCACAAAGCGAAGTGTTAAACCGTTTTATAAGGCCCTTTTGAACGTGATCGCCTTGTGTAACCGGTAATGCGAACAAATATTTGCAACGCACGCGAAAACTAACTACGCAAACCTTATCTTTATAACTTAAATTCTTCGCCTAAAATTAAAACAGTATAAAGCACGTAACTTTATGACTAGGTATATTCATTCGTTTCACACTAATATAATAATGAACTGTTGTTTTTTATTGAAGTTCTTTAGAATCTTTATGATCTGAAACTCGATGAATCGAAAAAGCGACACAAAAAAGAGAGAAACATTTACATTTATAAGATTAAACCTGCGGGAGAATGGGATAGAATATTCCTAGTATCTATAAGATAATATAATTTTTTAACTTGGTAACATATAATAAACAAACCCTACAATTATCCTACTAATACTATTTTTTTTTCTTTTTTACATTAATTATTTAAAATTGAATGCCAAACTCAAAACAAATAAGACATTTACGTCTTAGTTAACCTAGTTTTATTATCTTAACAACAAATGATTAACCATTCACTGCAACTGTATTATAGTAATTTATAATTGTCTACGCAACGCTCCGCTGCATATACTTCTCTGTTTTATAATAATAATAATAATAATAATGTCCTCTAGACCGAACTCCGGTCACGGCGCCTAATCCCGACAGAGACTAGCCATCTGTGCAGGACAGGATTATAGTGCACCAGTGTGTGCGCCGCATGCACAGGTACCCTTCTATTCCCTCACTCTCATAGTCCGAAGGGACTGGAATTCGCTTTTCAATTTTCGCCAATCGGCTTTACGTGTACTCCGGACTGTTACTGCGATTTTTTTTGGACTGGAATTCGAGCCCAGAACCAGATAATCAGCTGTCGCGACCACGAGACTAACGACACAGTCAATAAGTCTCCGCATTTAATAAAGGTAAAAAGGGTGTAATATATACAAACAGTGTCTATGTAAAAGACGTACACGTTGCGAGGTCAGTGTACACCGTAAGTGTGGGTCATGTACGTCACGGACAAACGTGGGCCAATGTAACCGACGCCACAACTAATTATCATACATACAAATTTGCTATGTCAGTATCCTCTTTAAAGTAACTAACATCTTTGTTTCGTTAGCCGTTTGCCAACGTTCCGCAAACCAAGATAATGTGTGTCTTATATTTGCCCTTGATATCGTTTATGTTTACACCAGCACAAAGTATATCTAAACTCAGACAATTCAACAAAAACCTTAGCAAAATTATCTATTGATAAAGTAAGTACATAATAAAAATCATTTTGTTTAAAATAGAGTACAAATTACAACTAATGTGTCGGTTAATAGTCCACATGTGTAGCAACAATTGAAAACACAAAGTAATCTTAAATGAGTCTGACAATACCGATTACCTACATAATAATTCCGATTACAAACACGTGGTTTATACTTATCTCCACCCCTTCACAACTAAAGCTGATAATTAAATTTATTTAGTTAATAAGCCATCAATAATAACATATTTTATTGGAGATACGTCACATGACTCGTAGCCGTCAAATAATGCGACGCTGCGTTATGGTGGCCTGAGGCTGCTTCACATATTTAGTTAATATACGAGTATTTATATACAATCGTAACTACTGAGATAAATCGCATGCCTGCTCTGACTGGTTTATCGTTTGTAAATTTTACTCCTTTGATGTTTTGTTCAAAACTCTAATTACGGTACTTTTCTGTTTTCAGAACTGCCTGTGGAAGAAGGTAAGTGAGATAATCATCTAACATCTACTCGTGTTATGTAAGCTATTCCAATCACCTCCCGTCCGTCACTATAAATGTTAAAAAACAGGAAATTATTCGCATGATGTGAATTTTATGATATAATATATAAATCCTCTCAACCTATTATGATCAGGGTTGACTAGCTATGCTTAATTCTTGCTGATATTCCATGCGAACTGTTAGTAGTAAATTAATATCTACAAAGCAAAAATTAATATGCGTTAAAACAGATAAGGAGGTTATTTATAATACCTATAACTATTTTTCAATTACCTAGTTTCCAAGTTTACGTTTTGTAGAACATTACAATTATATTAATCTTGACCTCGTTTAACTTTCCGCTCTCGAGATTCATTACGTCAGCGTAGAAGCCTTTTAAATATCTCTCTTTAATCAAAAATTTTCTTTTTTACACATTATATGAGATACATTTGTATTTTATAGGCAAAAGTATATGGCAGTTAGTTCTGGAACAATTCGATGACCTCTTAGTGAAGATCTTGTTGTTAGCCGCTATTATTTCCTTTGTAAGTATTTTTTTTAATAATACACTATGTTTAGGAGAAAGATTTCATGTATATACAAACCAAATATTATTCCTTGCAGGTTTTAGCTTTATTTGAAGAACACGAAGACGCTTTCTCAGCCTTCGTAGAACCATTCGTTATTTTATTAATTCTTATTGCCAACGCTGTTGTAGGAGTATGGCAGGTAATTTTTATTTTAGTGTTGTTTTGTTTGTCTTAAATCTCAATAAATAAATTATTCTGGTGATAATTGAAACACAACTTGATTCTCATTATTATTAAATTCACATGTATGATTAGAAACTATAATATATTAAAATTCATGCCAAACATTATCATTATAATTTTATAATAATTATTTTTAAAAAAAAACTTTTTTATTTCTGCCAATGTAACCTAGAACTTACTTCACAGGAAAGGAACGCAGAATCTGCCATCGAAGCTTTAAAAGAATACGAACCAGAAATGGGTAAAGTTGTTAGGGGGGATAAAGCCGGCGTACAGAAAATCCGAGCTAAGGAAATCGTGCCCGGTGACATCGTTGAAGTATCCGTCGGTGACAAGATCCCCGCCGATATCCGCCTCATTAAAATCTATTCCACCACAATCCGTATTGATCAGTCCATCTTGACTGGTGAATCAGTATCCGTTATCAAACATACGGACGCTATTCCCGACCCCCGCGCTGTCAATCAGGACAAAAAGAACATTCTTTTCTCTGGTACTAATGTTGCTGCCGGAAAAGCCCGAGGTATCGTCATCGGCACTGGTCTCAACACTGCCATTGGTAAAATTCGTACAGAAATGTCGGAGACTGAGGAGATCAAGACACCGCTGCAACAAAAACTCGATGAATTCGGTGAGCAGTTGTCTAAGGTCATCTCCGTCATTTGCGTTGCCGTCTGGGCCATTAACATCGGACACTTCAATGACCCCGCCCATGGTGGAAGCTGGATTAAGGGTGCCGTATACTACTTCAAAATCGCCGTTGCTTTAGCTGTCGCCGCCATCCCTGAAGGTCTACCCGCTGTCATTACCACGTGTCTTGCTTTGGGTACAAGGAGAATGGCTAAGAAGAACGCTATCGTTAGGTCGTTGCCTTCCGTAGAAACTCTTGGTTGCACATCCGTTATCTGCTCTGACAAAACTGGTACTTTAACTACCAACCAAATGTCCGTTTCCCGTATGTTCATCTTCGAGAAAATCGAGGGCGGTGACAGCAGCTTCTTAGAGTTTGAGATCACTGGCTCGACTTACGAGCCCATTGGCGACGTTTACCTGAAAGGACAAAAAGTCAAAGCTTCCGAGTTCGATGCCCTTCACGAATTAGCTACTATTTGTGTCATGTGCAATGACTCAGCAATCGATTTTAACGAATTCAAGCAAGCTTTCGAGAAAGTTGGTGAGGCCACCGAAACCGCTCTTATCGTACTCGCAGAAAAAATGAACCCATTCAACGTACCCAAGACTGGACTCGACCGCCGTTCTGCTGCTATTGTCGTCCGCCAGGAAATTGAAACCAAATGGAAGAAAGAGTTTACCCTTGAGTTCTCTCGTGATAGGAAGTCCATGTCGACCTACTGCACACCTCTCAAACCCTCCCGTCTTGGCAATGGACCGAAACTGTTCGTTAAGGGTGCGCCCGAGGGCGTATTGGACCGTTGTTCTCATGCTCGTGTCGGAACTAACAAGGTGGCTTTGAACTCCACTCTGAAGAACCGAATTTTGGAACTTACCCGCCAATACGGTACTGGTCGCGATACCCTCCGTTGCCTGGCTCTCGCTACTGCTGACAACCCCCTGAAGCCTGATGACATGGACCTCGGCGACTCCACCAAATTCCACACCTATGAAGTTAACCTCACCTTCGTTGGAGTCGTGGGTATGTTGGACCCCCCTCGCAAAGAAGTTTTCGACTCCATCGTTCGTTGCCGCGCTGCTGGTATCCGTGTTATTGTCATCACTGGTGACAACAAGTCTACCGCTGAGGCTATCTGCAGGTACTGTATTATTTTTGACATTAGTTTAGCTTGGGAAAATCGGTAATCATGTTGTATTTTTCTAGACGTATCGGTGTGTTCACCGAAGATGAGGACACGACTGGCAAATCTTACTCTGGTCGCGAGTTCGATGACTTGTCCGTGGCGGAACAACGTAACGCTTGTGCTAAAGCCCGTCTGTTCTCCCGCGTGGAGCCCGCCCACAAGTCCAAGATCGTTGAATACTTGCAAAGCATGAACGAGATCTCAGCTATGGTTAGTATTAAAGAACTCTTATTATCAAATATTTTAGCGATTGCATTTTAAATATTCATTATTGTCTATTTAAAAATAGTCTTTATATATAACAATTATTGGAAACTACTATAAATGTTAATAATAATGTTTATTATATTACTATGTACTTAACATAATTTTACTCTGTAAATATAACATCCAGATTACATTTGTTTTTTTCGTCATCGTCAAAACATCTGCAGCGTCGATGATCAAGTTTTATGTTTTCTACATTATCCCGCTGTGCAAAACATCAAAGCAAATCTGGCTTAATCATTCCGACCAACTAATGGAAATAAATATAGATTACACAAAACGTATCTTACCATACAATTCGAAACTGCGATATAATATAGAATACATTATTTATGAACCAAATACACATTGCAATATATTTATTAACCTGCGAACAATATCTTTATAAATACCCAATTGCCTGGCATTATTTAATGTTTACATATTGTACTATTGAGAATGCTTTCCAATTTGTTTATGTTAGTCAGTTGGTGCTGTTTATAAACTTTGCCGTTCAAACCTATCACGGTAGAATTCGATATTACAATAACAAAATGTATTAGAAATGATTGTCCCAATATTAAGAAGACATCATTACGTGATGCGTTTTTGTTGGCTTAGCAACAGTGTTAAGATTATACAATGGGATGCGTAATCCAGTTTCGCGCTGTGCTCTCGAGAATCCGTACAGAATCAAACACAATGTTGTGATTATTAACTAATCTTAAAGAAAACGTTTTATAAAAGATTAATAAAACGACAGTAACATAATAGTCTACGAAACTAAAAACTTATAAGTCAAATTGACATGAAATTCGATTACAGCTGCGAACCAATCCTAGCACAAACATTTTAAGCCTCATGGTTATTTATATTATTGTTAGTGTTAATAAAAAAGCCGTAGCTTAGGGGCTAAGTGCTCGCCGTAAATTTCGAGTTTCCGAGCAAACCGGGTTTAATCGCCGCCGGTCATAAATAAAATTGTTAATTGTAATTTTTAGTGCTAAATTAATTACCATTAGACAGTGAAAGAGAAAAACATTGTGAGGTAACCTGTATGTCTAAGAAATAAAGAGTGCACCCACTTGTCGGATATATAAAGTCTGTAACTTTAGTTGTTTTTTTACACATTTTATATAGTAATATTTATTATAGCAAAAAAAAAAAACAATATTTCAATTATAATTTTATAGTAGACAATATCTTACAAAATTACTACATTATTATTTACGTGTTAGACCCATGCTACAGCTACATTGTGGTTCGTCCGGGGTGGGACCACGTTCTCACAGAATACCAACGTAAAATAGCAGCTTAATGCTGCTGTGTTTTGTATGGTGAGTGTAGAGAACCGGAGACCCTTTTTACTGGAAAGAAATCAATTCCATCTTAGTCCTCACGGGTGACAACGCATCTGCATTTCGATCCTTAATTGAGGATAAATGTAGATGTCTATGGGCCACAGCATCCACTTACCATCAGGTGGACTGTGTGCGCGTTTATCACCCTTATTCTATAAAAAAAAATTGAATTTGCTACGTTTTCATAACTAAACAGAATCAAATATGGAGGAAGATCTTTGTTTAGTGTCTTATGCAACGTTCTTATATTTTTTTTAACATTCCAGACCGGTGACGGTGTAAATGACGCCCCTGCTCTTAAGAAGGCCGAAATTGGTATTGCGATGGGATCCGGTACCGCTGTCGCCAAGTCCGCCGCTGAGATGGTTCTTGCTGACGATAACTTCTCATCCATCGTCGCTGCTGTTGAAGAAGGTATGATGTTAAAATGACTATCCTTTTCTATCTACTGCCACACATCTATAAATGAATCTCCTCTTTTCTATCTACTGCCTACACATCTATAATTTTATATGAAAGGTCGCGCACGCATAAGTATATTGTCTGTTATTCGGCCAATCTCCTAAAATGGATGAAATGGAGATTAATTCGAAAAATGTCTTATAATTAGGACTGGACAAATTGCTCCTTCACTAGTCTTGTACATAATAATGGTGCAAACAGTTTATTTCTGTCTTGTCTTTTAAGAAGTAGACTACATACTTCTTCTATGAAATCTATTTTATATTGACCCAAACGGTCGGTAAGAAATAATTGTTCAATGCGCGCTAAAGTTGATCGCCCAATGAAACGAACGTTCCATGCTGGACCAATTCTACAACTGGCCGATCATAACCTAATGACATTAGCTTCCTTGCGTGCATAACTTAACGAGAAAGGATTGTAGTAGCTCACATACTTGATAAATTACATTATATGCAAACAATCTGAGCTAGATATGAAAGCACTAACACAATAATATTGTTGTAGTCCGTAAACTATCACAAATAATGTTATAGCAGTAATTTTGGAAAAAAAATTTAACCTTAATTCGTCAGTAGAGGAATGGCGAGTTCGAATCACGTCTTTTTAAGTCCGTGGTCCCTACACACTGTCGCTTTGAGATTATTTTTTTTTTATATAAGATAAGGGTGACAAATGAGCA
This sequence comes from Parnassius mnemosyne, assembly GCA_963668995.1. Lineage (NCBI taxonomy): Eukaryota > Metazoa > Arthropoda > Insecta > Lepidoptera > Papilionidae > Parnassius > Parnassius mnemosyne. Next base: position 16,613,006 of record CAVLGL010000035.1, on the reverse strand, counting down.
CACAGTCCACCTGATGGTAAGTGGTTGCTGCGGCCCATAGACATCTACATCTATCCTCGTTTGCGAATCAAAATGCAGATGCGTTGTCACCCGTGAGGACTAAGATGGAATGCCTCATTTCCAGTAAAAAGCGCCTCCGGCCACCTGCACTCACCAAGCGAAATGCAGAGGTAAACCTCTACTTCACGCTGGTATTCGTGGTAACACCCCGGTTCGAGCCGGCCCATCCGTGCGACAGCAAAAGCTGCCGCGTGGCTCTACCACTGTTAAAATACTTCATTCATTAACAGGTCGTGCTATCTACAACAACATGAAGCAGTTCATCCGTTACCTGATCTCCTCAAACATTGGTGAAGTAGTGTCCATCTTCCTTACTGCCGCCTTGGGTCTCCCTGAAGCCTTAATCCCTGTGCAACTTCTTTGGGTCAACCTGGTCACTGATGGTCTCCCCGCCACTGCTTTGGGTTTCAATCCTCCCGATCTTGACATCATGAGCAAACCCCCACGTAAAGCTGACGAAGGTCTCATCTCTGGATGGCTGTTCTTCAGGTAATGATTTTTAAGAAACATGATTTACGTGCCTAATCGACTAAAAAAATCTAAAATACCATTGATTATGTGACATATTTATTAATATTTATAATTATAATTATTTAATATGCATCAGAGTGAAACTTCATAATGCAGATTTTTTGTTTCATCGTTGCCTTGTGCTGTGGTCGAAAAACATACAAAATTTCCTCTCCTTTCTTGTCATATAAGAGTAGACTAGGTTACGTTACCGTGTTAATTGTATATTATGATGAAAAATGTTTTTTTTTTTTATACTATTCTAAGCTAGCGCTTGACTACAATCCAGGTGATATAGCCTAAGATGGTGAAGCGCACTGACTTAACAAAAGCCTATTCACTCTCCTTTGCTTTACACATGACGGACAATGTAGAAAACCGTTTGGTTCGAATGCACAATAAGCCGCTGGCATTTAACAGACATGTTACGCGTCTTACGTCGCTTTTTTAAGTCTTATTTTTTTAAGATTTCTTTGTCTTACAGTTGTTAAATAGTGTAAAAAAAAGCTATTAATGAGGAGAAATTGACGAAATAAGACTTCTATAATTGTTTTACCAATGTATGTAACTTGGCTTGTAATATTTCCAGGTACATGGCAATTGGTGGTTACGTCGGTATGGCGACAGTTGGTGCTGCTTCATGGTGGTTCATGTACTCCCCATACGGACCCCAGATGACCTACTGGCAGCTCACCCACCACTTGCAATGCCTCGGTGGAGGTGATGATTTCAAGGTAAGAATAACTTAATTCATGCCGTAAATTTAACAGTAAACAAGCAACCTGGGTTTGATCTCCTCGGTACCAATGATACAACATGAAATGTATTCCCACACCAAGGAATTGAATGTTTCATTGATTAAAAAAAAGTAGAAAAAATCAATAATGTAAATATATTTCATAGTATGTAAGATTCTGTCTGTTTATTTGGTGCCATCCAAGAACAATATAAAATTAAATTTAAAAAAATATATTTGATTAAAAGTAATGGATGATTATTAATACAAATGTTTTCTAAACAATATTTTATCATTTTCCAGGGCATCGACTGCAAGATCTTCACTGACCCTCACCCCATGACTATGGCGTTATCAGTACTTGTAACCATTGAGATGTTGAACGCCATGAACAGCTTGTCTGAGAACCAGTCGCTCGTGACCATGCCTCCATGGTCCAACATGTGGCTTGTTGGCTCAATGGCGCTTTCATTCACACTCCACTTCGTCATTCTATATGTTGAGGTCCTTTCGGTGAGTCACATTGTTTTAGTTATCTATGCCCCTATATACTAAACTAGTAAGCCTATTTGTTAAAGGTTTTTAGCCATATGACTAAAAAAAAATATTAGAATAATTGGTTAATTACAGACTTTAATGGGTATGATAATTTGAGTTAGAATTTCCAATATAGTATAGTATAGTATAGTACTACATTAAAAATTATGCAGAAGGAACTTCAAGCAACATCATCTGATGTAATAATATAGTACCGTCCGCATTCAACAAAATAAAGCGAACTTTATTTAGTATTATTAACAATAAAATGAACGAACTCTAAAATACTTTAAGTATAATATACAGGGTTATTTTTCAAAGACTAGCCAATTTTAATAATTAAGTTCAAAATATAAATACTGATATACACTCTTTGCAATTTTTAAAAATACGCGTAAGTAAGGTTTCTACATTTATTTGAAAATATCCGAAATTGGATGTGATTTATGGGCAACAACTACAGCATACGCGTGCTCGTGTGTGTACGAGTCAATGCACGGAGCTTTTGCTTACTACTTACGTCCTTAATAACACGCACTCTTCTTAGTTGATGATAACTGCACGACGCGAATTATTAGGATTCCAATTTTCCCTTCATACTTTAATCGGCCTTAGGACCGTCATATTAAATAAATTAATTAAAAAATTACATATAGTAATCACAACAACGAACTATTTAAAACATAAATGCAATCACTTGAAATAACACTAACTTATTGGTATTTTAATAGGTGTTCAAAATGGAGTCGGTTTCTCTCAATGCATAGTTGAGCACGTCTCCTCAAATTGTTTTTTACATTAATTACATGGAGCACCGTCGTGTTTGAAATAAAAACTATTCAGCAACACTAGGGACATATCGTTCTCGGAAATCTTGAATAACACCACTTTCATTGCGCACCACGTAAACTTACAATGTAACATAGTACCATTTAATAGTATTCGCGGTTCGAAATTTTCGTAGTGTCATTGCTAGCGAAGTGACAAGTAATACTACCTACGAAAATTTAAAAAATATTTTTATTTATTATATAAAATTTAAAAATAGAAAATAAGGTCACGGTCAAGGCTTCACTGTCGGCCGGTCGGGCGAAAGTACCTAGCGGTGTAAAAGTAAAGTAAAGGCGTTACATATTTTTTAATAACAATAAGTTAAAATAATAAATTTCCACAATATTCTGAACCTCTGCAAATTTGGCCGTATATTACAAAATAACCCTCTATAGTAATTTAGAGTTTGCTGGATTATTTATTACATGAATACAAAAAATTGAGTAATTTTAAATGTTAAGTTTATTAAATATTAAAAAATAATAATATTACATTTTGATGTTATTGTAATTATATTTGCATCAAAACATAAATCTACAGCATATATTTATTATGAATAGCCAACCAAAACTAATTTTACATTTTAGTTTTTCAACTCATTGAACAGTTTGTCAACATAAGCATATAAAAGGGTGCAAACCCACTGTATTTTAGATGAACCGAGAGAAGACGAGAGATGCACATTTACCAACCAAGCTCATTATTTGCTTTATGTTTCGATTCAGTGGTCAACATGGGAGAGGAGCAGAATTATTACTATATATAGTATATAATGTAGCATCGAGTAATACATATATAGATTAACATATATATATATATATATATATATATAATGTGGCCTAGAATTGAGTGAAGCTCTATAATTTTGACGGCTCCATAGCACAGCGGCTAAGAGGTCGAGGCAATACAGGGCCGCGGGTTCGAATCCCGCACAGCAGAAGTGCTTATCAAGATGTAGGTATTTAAAAAAAACTAAGGGTGATAAGCAAGCACACAGTCTAGCTGGTGGTAAGTGAATGCTATGGCCCATACACACCTATGTCTATCCTCAATTAAGAAAAAATTATAGATGTGTTCTCAGCCCTGAGGACTAAGATATAATCCCTTGTTACCAGTAGGGTCTCCAGTTCCCTACACGCACCATATGAAACACAGCAGTATTAAGCTGTTATTTTATGCTGGTATGCTGTAAGTATAATAATAATATTTGTATTACTATGTAACACAGGCCGTGTTCCAAGTCACTCCACTGTCAGTAGACGAATGGATGACGGTGATGAAGTTCTCCATCCCAGTCGTCCTCCTCGACGAGGTGCTCAAATTCATCGCGCGCAAGATCTCCGATGGTAATACGCGCACTCTACTTGACTGGCTCAACGGCATGCAATGGATTGTGCTCATGTGGGCCGTTTTCTTTGGCCTCATTATCTACGGACCCCTATAAGCCGGCCCGATTGTGTTCCGTGACACCCCGTTTGATTCACACTTAATACCCTCCCATCGAATTCTACCACTACCCACCCTTGCTATACTGTAGCTGCAAGAGCTACCATAGTCAGATTTTTACATTGAATGTTTACTAGGATGGGTAATGTTAAGAATTCTACTGTGGAAACCAATGGACTATGAGCTCAGCTCACCACAGTATCATCCATCTAACAGTTTGAAAATGCTAATACCGGAGCACATCGTGTGAAGTGACCTATAGTGCACGTGTTCGCGTTATGGACCACTGAGGACTCGCAGTGAATTTATCGAAACAACAAGTGACCTATGAACATCTGATATTGAACTATGGCGGTGCTAAGCTCAAAATAATCATGCGACGTGGACGCGCTTCAGCTGAAGCGCTCCGTATCTAAAGTTATACCTACAATAAGTCTTGTAGTGTTCTGTTATTTTAGGAATAGATTTAATTGAGTCGTGGCGACGACCACGCAGCCCGTTAGTTTTGCATTTTGCATGTGCGAGACAATAAATTCATTTTTTATACTAGCAATCTTCATAGTCCATGAGATTCTCTCACATTTTATCTTTATTGAGTATATATATATGTATGTACTCTTGTTTTACATGCTAAAGTTAAATGGCTGTGAAGACCACCCTATCTAATATGATACACCAAATTTTACTATTGGTTTTACAAGGATTTATAAAGGCTGTAAGTTTATAAATGTTGTTTTAATGAGTTTCCTTCTTGAAAACAGCACAGTTTATCTATCGTATAATACTTTAATAAACTCGCACTCGGCTCAGTACCTTGTCCATATGGACTTCAGACATATTTAACTTACTAGAAACTAGTAATGTCGATTGTTAGCTTAGAGTTATTTAATGTAAGTATATGGTTAGGCTCTGCATTATATATATATTTAAAGTTTTAAAGGGAACATCAGTCTTATTTCCTCTGTCCTTTCACTTGTGGTCGCTTGTTAACATACCCAAAATGCATTTCAATCCTTTTTTCGCCTTAATCTTTTAGGAGGAAGATCCGCTGCTATTGGTTTGTACGCCTATACCTAACTTTTTTTACTAATTTAACGAATGTCTTGCATTTAAATTAACTATGTACTTTGTTCAGAACATTTACATATAAATTTGATGCAATAAATTTACATTGTTACATGTCACACTTTATCTTGTAGTTTGTTGTCTATATCTTGTAAAAATTGAGTATTTAATGAAATTATTTATAAATTAATTAATACACAGTCATTGTACAAACAAAAATAGTTTAACAATTTCGTATTCATACTTAATCGACTTGATAAACAAACTATACAATCTATGGAAATATAACATAGTATTTGATAATATCATAAGTTATACAAAATTGTCATAAAGAAATTTGTCCATTTCTTTAGCATTAAGGTAAAGGTCCTTACATAAGTTTTTATAATAATATAAGATTCCGCATGTTTGAGATGCATGTTCTATAAATCAGGAGTACAGTTTGATGTTTGAATTTGATTTGAGAAACAAATGTTTAAGATGTATTGAATATGTGTTATATAACAATTACGTAATGAAGACATTGGTCATGAACATACAATAAATCGACACTGCACAATGAAGGGCATGCTCAAAATTTGTAAACGAATATCCTTGACCTCTGAATGCCATACACCAAAATAAAATGTAGTGAACACATAAACAGTTGAATATCCCATAATAATTTACGTTAATTAAAATATCCAACCAAATGTTTGTTATTTTCCTTATATTGTTCTATATCAACCTTATGTTCTAATTATTTTTCCAATGAATTGCACACTTCCCTCTATTCGGATAAAAAGAACAGGTACAGTTATTGCACAAATTACTAACTTGCGTTGATTTTAGTTTTCCAGCTAACACTACTAGAAGTTTTGCAAGCTTGAAGAAGAATTGCTGTTATTGGCTTTATTATGTCAAAATACTTTAAAATATTAGACAAAAATATATTACGGACTCCATCTAAAACGAAACGTTGTTCACTTTGGAAGTTGAGGCAATCGTTTTCGTTTTATTTGGAATTCGTATTGCAAAACTTTAAATTCGTGTTCGCCACACATAGCAATGGTACAGTGGCGATTCCCCTCCCGCATGCACTAACGTCGTGTTGTCTGCCCCCAGCCCAGCCGACGTGGAAGCTGTAAGCGCCGGGAGTCTCCGCACCACCGCACGCATATATTCCATGAACACTCATTGTTTGTTGTGATCCCGCAGTGAAAAAACTACACATAGTAAATTACTACGACACAGTTGTGATATCTGCACAGAGCCAGTAAGTTCGCACGGCGGCGCTCGACTCGCGAACACCACACTAACGCTAACGTTGTTTTACAGTTGAGGTGGTCGTTGACAAGTGGTAAGCGCCACCGATACATAGTTCCTCACACGCTTCTCTCTGCTACTTCGACCGCTCCCATCTCCCAGAACGTTATCATTGGCTTTTAATTGTTTCCGAGCGAATGTTTCGCGACGTTACGTTGAGGCCGCGCCACACTGGGAGACCCGCCGCTGCGCTCGATCACCGGAGAGGATATGTTCATAACGTGTATATATTTTACTATACAGTATGCTTAGGAGGTTTAATTGATTTGTTTAATTACGTTGTTTTTTCAAAGACTACATGGTGCCCGTCGACAGAAGCAGTGCGATAAACTATTGTGTACTTAAGTTGACAGCATGCTATTAATTTATTATTATTATATTTTTATCTTATTTATAGTTTGCTTATCTAGAGTCGAATCTATATTTCTATTAGTGCTGACGCCTCGACGAGCAATATGGTGTCTGTAAGGGAAGGATATACTTATTATCCAGTGTTTGGGACCTAAGAGAGTCCAAAAAATAAACATACCTGTACATTTTAACGTATGATTGTTTTGTACAATAAATCGTTATAAAATTAGTGGTGTTTCCTTTCAAAAACCTGTCATAATGTTTAGGGTCAGTAACGTGTGCTGACGATAAACTGAATGTAAATCACATTATAACCGATAGGATATCGTGATTCTGTTAATTTATTCCAGTCCTGACTCCCGATCGCAGAGATATTCATTCATAAACGCTCACTCATGTTACCCCGTGAGGTAGACAGAGATTACATACTTCATTTGGCACAAGCTTTACACCCCCCTCGTTCCTTAATACCTTTCTTTACCCATAATCCACTTCTGTGGCATAAATTTGTTTTGTCACTCATTCATTCATTCGTCCTACAGAGTGAAGAGCCCCATTTACTCCTTGTAATAAATATTTATCATTCTTGCTAAATACACAAATTGACCCACATCATCTGACTCGTAATCAACTTAAACAAGGTCAGTATTAACCATAAAGCAACCGTATCAGATTGATTCATACACCCCACCCTTTTTTAATCCAACTTGTGCATACCAAAGTTTTCTATCAGATACTTTTACAACACTCGGTTGATACCTTAACCCATTAACGCATACCCTAACTTTTTTTTGAATTTCTAATATTTTATGATACATATATATTCCGTGCCGTAAATCATAATGGCATGTTTCAGAAAAAAACCTGAAAATCATTGTTTTTCGAGAAAATCTCGAAAATCATGTGGCTAGTAAACAGGCCACTGAACGTTCCGCGTCACTAACCATCACTGCAATATCACTGGACAGTAAAGTGGACACTAACGAAATCTATATTACTTTTGTGAAGGGATATAAAAAAAGACTTCAGTTATGAATTTCCTAGTCAGCATTTAATAATAAAACTTATTATACTTCACATAGAACAATAAGTCATATATAATTAACATAACATTTTTCTTCTAAAAGATAATATTTTAATTTTTCTTATCACAGTCATACATACTTATTGATATTATCAATTGAATGATCACCTTCGGTTTTTAATTTGCCCTTCATCACGGAATGGTACAAAGCATTCGTCACATATGGCTACATCACATTGAACGCATTCTTAGACACTTCTCTTTGACTTAGACGCGGTACTGCAGTATCTACATCTACGCAAATTTTTCTTAGATTTTATAAGCTTATGATCGGTCTCTTCATTTTCTCGAAAAGGAAGTCAAGGTATCGTATCTCCTGTGAATTTAGATAAAATTCTGTTTGTACGAAGTATTAGTATAGATAGAATATTAGTATTATTGAAGTTACTATTCCTGTATATCGGTGGATCTCGAAGTTTTTCATTACTCCACTTATTTAGATCCATAGAATTATTACGCATAGAAGCGCAGTCCAGTACAAAACGCGAGCGTTAAAATGATGCAAGGTCATAATGTTAGTGGGCGCGAGTCGAATGTGCCTACGCTCGTCACACGCACACATACACGACATTCAGTGATACCAGTTTCTGGCGTTTGCTATCAAATTGTGCAAATTACTATTTTTTGATTAATTTTAAAAAATCGATATAATAAAGATTACGTATTACGTACGAAGATGTATTTTATGAGAATATAAAATGGAATAAAATAAACACGATAATGATGGTACTAATATAACTTTATTATATTAATGGTAAAAAATGCAGACGTAATAAAATTTAAGAATATTATTATACACACTTAATTTGCTCGAATAAAATAAGCACATCGTGTAATGTTTAATTTTAACCGACTTTAAAAAGGGAGGAGGTTATCAATTCGGTTTATTTTTTTAATGTTTTTTACCTCAGAATTCTACCATTTCTAAACCGATTTAGATTTTTTATTTGAAAGGATATACACACAGATTGATCCAATAGACACGATGAAATTTTAATGGTTGTTTTCCCGAAGTAAAATGATTTTGCCTTAGTAGTACAATAGATTTATTAAAATAAAATTATTAGGATGTAAAAATGGCAGATTTACAACCGAGAAAAACAAAACTCGAATGCGATCTCAAACCAATAGCAATATCTCGCGAGTAGGTCGGGTGTGCAGGCTAGCTTATACCAAATTACTAAAATAAAGTCTGAAAAAAAAATTCGCTGGACGTAATGTAGTGTTACGTCTATCGCACGTGCTACCGCGCGCTTCCTACACAGTGAAGGGCCACTAATAAATGTTTATAACATGAACTCTCAAGCGTAGTGATACAACATAAACTAGTTTGGATGCCCGAATAGCTTGTGAGGTATTACTATTGTAAATCTGCCCTTTTTAAATTGTAATATTTTTTAATTTAATAAATTGACTCTACTATCGATACACTATAATTTGGCTGCGGGACAACAACCACTAAAATTTCAGCATGTATATACGAATTGATCAAGCTTAGAAATCAGTGTACATACATATTGATAACCTTTCTTTTTGGGAGTAGGTTAAAATAGGCTATGTTTGGGTCTAACGTAACACCTGGTTAATGTTTGGGTGTAAAGTGATATCTGGTTAGTAAAGGCGTTCTTATTAATAATCTCATGATGTTGTAAATAAAAAAGTTTTATTCTATACTCTAAAAGGTAACCTTAGTCAATAAAATAAGTAATTAAAATATAATAGTTGCGTTAAAATGGCGTCGACGAATCGCGATGAGCTGATCAACCCGTATTAGTTTTAAATAGGTACCCATTGTTAATATAATGTTAACACTTAGAGAAGTAGGTATCTATATATAAACGTTTGAGTTTTACACAGAGCGTTGCGATTAAACGTTTTAAACACAAATAGAAAATAAATATTTTTAAAAGACAATTGTGTTTTTTTCCCCACAACTAGCAACATTTGTATTATGAGAGCTTAGGTAAGTATTTTTTTAGTTTTACGTACTTATAATGAATTAAATGTATAAACTTATATGTGAAATGTAATACCATCACTTCTTTTATGTTTATCATCACCGTTGTGACAATATTTTACAACACAAACGGTAATTTATACAATTTTTCGCGAGCTCTTCTCCGTAAGGCGTGACGTTGCGCACTGACGCGTCGCTGAGTCAACTAACGCGGTTTCGCGTTAGTTTTACTTGCTTCACTTTCGGCGCGCGTACGAGTATTCTATGCGTAATAATTCTATGTTTAGATCTCCATTTACTAAATTCTCTTGAGGACCTGCGTCTTCGGGAGAAATAAACTCGTTATACTTTGCCGGGTTCGGTGATGCGGCGGTGGTGGTGGAGATAGCGGCGGTTGTGGAGGTGGTGATGATGGTATAGATGATGGTGGCAGAAACAAAAACTTCTGTGGTGGTTGTGATGAAGACGATGTTCCAGGACCTGATCCGTCACTTCGACTATGTGTGCTCAGATTGCTGGTATCAATGTAACACTGTTGTCGAAACAATCATCAGCACCTGAATCACCACTGACGTCCGATTGGCCTGGTCATCTGTTATATCTACGACATTCTATCAGTCCTCATCTAGTTACTCCCACTTCCTCTAAGTGTATCTGTGTCTAAAACAATGTGGAAATTACAATGCAAAACTATTATACAACGATTTTCGTAAGTACCTGCATACCTGCAAAAAACATGGCTAAAAAAAACTAAAACATTCATAATAATATGTTATAACTGGCGAGCAAGGTTGTTTATGGTAAATTTCTTATTTTATTATAATAAATGCTTATATACTTGTTATAAAACGATATGGTTCAAAAGTATTACTCGAAAATAAATACTCAATACAATAGCTCAAAGTTAGGTAGGCAATTTTTAGGGTATATTTTTTCAACAGACCTGTTTCTATTCAATTGCCAAAAATACATGTTACTATCCTCGATTACATTTGCACATAACATCAAAGTATATACTATAAAATAATAGTTTCACTTACTTTTTCACATACCAATACCAACACGTAACATATACACGCGATGACATCAAATATTCATGCGCGGGTGCACGGTGGCCAGTAGACAGGCCATCTTGAAAAAAGCCGCGAATCTGTGACAGTGCGTGATAAACTTGAAAGCTGGTCTGTCAACGGGCCAGTGTGCTCTAACATGGGTCGTAAATGTTGATAAGATTCAATATTTAAATAAAAATCTATGAGATAACGACCTTCAAGTGACTGTCCAGTTTACTGGCCACTTTGTATGAGCCGTCCTATAAAGGGTTAAGGCGGCTACTCCATAGAAATTCTATGGGCTACTCACTTACTTGCCGCAGGGGAAATCTAGAGTGATCAGCGATCAGGGCAATATCAGAACTGTCTACACATGCCTGCCGTTCAGTATGAGAGGAGAGTGTACGTCTCGCTGGACGCGTTGAGAATGGCACCAGTTTTATCGAAATATCAATGAATCTGTATATATATATATAGCCTTGGCTCTTTTTTTATATAGAACTAGTTGGTACCGGGAGCGTTGGTGTCACAAGAAATAATTGTGGAAATATCGTTTTAAATTTGACACGCTACGCTGCAGCAATATCATGGTTGTAGCATGAATGGGTTGGCTCGACCGGGGATTAGTGTTGCCCAAATGCAAGAACAAGATGAGACTTAGCCAATATTGGTCTTGGTATTGCGCTCCCAGTCTTGGTCTTGCAACAAGATTCTCGCAATTACCTAATAGCCTATTGCTATTTCTTAAACGTTACTTTAGGTTTTAGAACAACTTAACAGAGTAGGAACATTTTGAGCTGTAAGCCGTAACGAGTATGTGTTTATAGAATTATTATCATTAAAATCACCAATACAACCCTCTAAGTTTGTATGATCCCTTTGAATGAGTTTTTCTGGAAATAGCTATACATTGGGATTATAGGAACATAGACGGTTGTATTGATGATTATAATGATTATAATTCTGTAAATACATACTCGTTACGGTCGCGAATCATATTTTGTTAAACATACAACCTGACACTGACCTACAAATACCAAAAAACGCAAGAAAATTTGAATTTCGTGGGCCACCTGGAGCTTCCAGCTTAATGGATATATTTTTCATTCGCTATGTATGTTTATGGTATTGTTCATAATGCGCATAAGTCCAATTTTCCAATTTTTTTTAGTATATTTTTTGCGTCTCATAGAGTCCCTAAGCGTATACCCGAACTCCTATACTCCCTGAAACGACACTCAGTCTTAACTGCAAGACGCAAGTCTCACAGGCTTAGTCTTGTTCTTGCACAAATCTTGCAGAGTCAGTCTTGGTCTTGGTCTTGCAAAAATGCAAGAACAAGACTAAGACTGCAAGACCAAAACCGATTTTGGGCAATATTACCGGGGATAGACCACGCACTCACAGAATAACAGCTTATGTTGCTGTTTTTTGTGATGAGTGTAAAGAACTGTAGACCATTTTTGCTGGAAACGAGAGGCATTCCAGTTTAATCCTCAGGTGTTGATAACGCATCTGCATTTTGATTCTTAGTCGAGGATAAATGAAGATGTCTATGTGCCAAAGCATCTACTTACCATCATGTGGACCAACGTGGACTGTGTACTCTTTTGTCACCCTTATTCTAAAAAAAAACTGGCCAAGTGTGTGTCTGGCCACGCACAATGTATGGTTCTGTAGTTAACCGTCACAATACGTGAACTTAAATGGGTCCTTCTTGACACTATGAACATATTGAGTTCGCTGTTTGAGCGCTAAAACTCAAAAATGGATCGACCGATTTTGGTGAATTTTTTTGTGTGTGTTTGAATGGGTGACGTTCTTGTCGAGATCCAGAAATCACCCGTGCAAAGCCGGAGCGGATCGCTAGTAATGAATAAAAATGTGCCCAAATAGGACGACGGTAACTGAAGGACTTATTTTCCAAGCAGAATTATAAGGAGTGGTATTCAAAAAAGATAAAAATACTTTACTATTATGAAATTAGTTCAATCTACATCAAGTCGAACAAAAATGGTCACAGTTCCCTATCCATCCATTAGTTCCAGGCAGTGCAACCCTAAGATACACATGACCGTAACGAACCTTCTCCTTTACCACCGTCCCCTACACTATCCTTATCGCACGCGTAAACCAAAAGTACCACAAATGAAACTGTAGGCCTACAATAATTACTAACTAAAAAATAAGCGAAAGTTCTTCTTTTTTTTTTATGGTGGCTTTGATCATTCGCCAATGTATAGGCAAACCTGACAGCCGACCCCTTTGGCTACTTTACAGACGGTACGGGAGAGTCAGAAGTTTTAGCGAGAAATTGACAACCGGTGGATTGTAACTCCTGTATTATTATAATAATACTTGGAAGTAGATTTGAATGCTCGTCACAATCTCCCAAAAACTTTCTATCATAGACTTAGAATATAGGTACTGGCGACGACCTGACAGCCCGAAAATTTGTAACCAGTTTTGATTTGTCATTGTGTGCGTTAGCTAGTGATGTACACTTTACTTACAAGGTCTATCGAAAAATTATTGATAAGGAAGCTGTTAACACGTTAGCTGTCCAGTGCACCGAATACAGTACACGCTGCATGGGTTCGTCACGTCTGTGTACCGTAAACGGTACACGCGCCCTTGCCTCTTTCTATAATTCATGGACTTCTCAGTTAGTTTGCTCTATTTGTCAGGACTTGTCAAAAGAGCACTAGTAAAAAGTAAAAACGTAAAACATTTAATTTTTTTTCTATGTGGGTGGTTGAAAAAAATAAAAATAAAATGTTCAATAAGAAAATGGCTTTATTTATGCAATAGAATTTCAGAAAAACCTTGGAGACAATAAGATTTTTTACATTTATTACAGTGCGTTGTCACTCTTTTAGCTTTGGCTCTTGCAGTTTTTGGAAGACTTCCAAGGTCAATAGGTTTTTATAACATCCAACGCAACGTCTTCGTATAGATATACCTACGCCTAACTTTGTCAATGGGTTCCATAAAATGTGAGCTCCTATTGGATCCCAACAGTGTACTTGAGGATGATGAAGACAGGCTTTCAAATGGCATTTGTCTCACTATTTCCGATGAACGCGAAGTGCTCGACTGTGGTTGCGCTTCACGTGTTTGCTGTTGGTCAGGTTCAATTATCAAAATAAAAAAAAAAATTATCGGTCATTAAAAATCTCTCCTGATTTGTTCGTCGTCAAAGTATTGCATATTTAGCATATATTTCATCACTCCAATTATTATTCACACCATAACGATTGGCGCACTAACGTCTAAAATCTTAAAATTTTGAAGTTGAGATGTCACTTTTTTATTTCGTATCAATGTCTAATAATTACCATAATAAAGAATATGAATAGAAAAACGTTTTTTTTAAACTTGCCGGTCACAAGTCCACGGTACACGATAAGTTTACTCGCTACTTCAACTCGATAAGTTCGTGTACCGAATACGGTACACGATCAAAAGCTAAGAAAAACCGGATAATTAGTTATTTATGTAGGCTAACTATCCAAAATTAGTTATTTTGAATACATTTGACACAGAATAATACAAAAACTAAGGTGTGAGGTTCTCGAAAAATTATGTATGGGGACGGTTAACGTGTTAAAAGATTTAAAAAATGGTTTAGTGCTCTAAACTGAATAACTTCAAAAATTTACTGAATTTTTTCCATGACAGTTCTAAAATAATTCAAAAATATTCAAATAACATGTCCCCGGGAATAATCTGCACCTACCTGCCTTTTGTTGGATTTTAAGTCAAAATGTACATTCACAAAGTCCAAATAATCTGTGAAGAGGTGAGTCTACCGATAAACTTAAACAATATCTACAAGAATCAGATCGAAAAGTTGTATTTTCGAATTATGAACTTTGGAGAAAACTTTACTGCCATTGACAGTTTCGCCAGAATTTATTTTTTAACTTAATAAACTATAAATAGGTACTGTTAGGAATGAGGGCAAAATAATAAAATAAAATAAGAAATATTGAAGGTAGAACTATAATCTCTCTAATTTGATGTCATTTTACCATTTTGTTGCGTTTTAAATTCCACGTTTTTATATTTTCTTAAAATTTTAAAGTTATTCTACTATTATGTCTTCAATTAGAATTTTATTTAAATTTTGTTTTATTTTTAATGTTTAATTCATATTGTAATTATTGTGCCTATTGTGTTAATTATTAAAGTAAATGTTAACAGAGATACCCCGCGAGTCGCTCACGCCCTACACCTATATGTTCCGGAGGATACTTCTACTGCCGTCTTTGCAGGTGCTGCTGGGGTACTGTGGACTGAGATTTAAACTAAAATGCACGATTATAAAATACAAATGGCAAGGCAGTGGCCAGCGGTTCGACTGATCAATTATTCGCGAAATCTTCTAACTATCATTTATTGACCACGGTTGTTGAATACGGTTGTTCAACTACGGTTGTTCACTTTCAATTGGTCACTATATTTTTCAAAGGATTTCTTGAAATTATTTGGTAGTATCAAATATTTATTAGTAGTAGCTGATTTTATTTAACACTGTCTGACTAGCTGCTATTATCAACTAAACTAGCTATTTCTATCACTTGTACAAAGGCAAATATAATTTTGTACAAAGAATTTTACATTTCATAAAGTATCATCAAAAGATATTGTAAAATATTTTAAAGCTATTGATGTTAAGAAAACTGCGGATCTGTGGGGGATTTCCGTTAAAGTTATTGCGTCTATAATAGATACAATCGCGCCTCATTTAGCTATTATTTTTAATACTACTATAGAATCTGCTGTGTTTCCTGATTTAATGAAGCATAGTAAAGTAATACCTTTATTTAAATCTAGTAGTACATTAGACCCCGCCAATTTTAGACCTATTTCTGTACTACCAACACTTTTTGAAAAAATTATACTTGATCAAATGTTAAATTTCTATAATATAAAGAATTTACTTCATATAAATCAATGGTTTGTTTTGGTTTTGTTTTGGTTGAATTGGTTTCACAACTAGTTATCACTATCACTTATGTAACTGCAAATATCAGTTACCACTTTATGCAACTAGCTATCAATTTCAATATGTAACTGCAAATATCAGTTACCACTTTTTGCAACTAGCTATCACTTTCAAATATGCAACTGCGAATATCAGTTACTATGTTGTACAACTAGCTATCACTTTCACTTGTGTAACTGCAAATATCAGTTACCCCGTTACGCAACTAGCTATCACTATCACTTATAACTGCAAATATCAGTTACTATGTCGCTAGCTACTATTCACTATGTTCTATATTCTGCTACTAGTCATTTCAGCTACTGCTGGTTACTACCGCTTCTTACTGGTAGTTCTTCACACTACAACCATAGATTACTGTATATATACTAGAGATAGATGCGCGACTCAAATTTAATTTTCTTTAGTGTCGTGCTTTGCATAACAGACGGCGCTTACAAAAGAAGGAACTTGAAAAAAAGGGAAAAAATAAACACTAATGCTGTACGCGATCCGGGGTCTTTAGATTTCGGGCCCGTCCGATTATCCAGCTGAGCTATTATAAACATGTGCGTTGAGGCGAAATTTACCTTCGTATTCTAATAATATTTTAGCAGTTTTTCATTGTCTGAAAGCACAGATAAAATGGCATTTTCTAAAAAGAAATAATGTTCAATAAATATTAATAACAATTTAAGCGTAACCAGTGACCGCTACTAACTGCGTAGTGCGCGTGGATTATTGCGTATGCATAGACTTAATATATAAGTGCCCTCTAGTGAGATTAAAATAAGTCTAGCCTAGCGCTTCGGAATGTAGATGGAAGCACATAAAACGTATCATTTTGTTCGTAAAATAATGTTCTAAGTTGCATGTCCATGACTACAACGTTAAAGGCCTATTACACTATGCAGTATCAAGACAGTTTTACTAAGATTTAGCGTAGTGTAATAAGAGTAAGCAAGTTAGTCTGTCTAATTAGACGGACCGTGTGGGTTCGGCCGTGCTTGCTTGCTTTCTTGCTGAATATCGCGTGGTGTAATAAGACTTTGCTATTTTACGCTGGTATTCTGTGAGAGCGTGGTCCATCCCCGATCGAGCCGAGCCATTCGTGCTACAACTATACTACTAATATAGCTGCAGCATGGCTATACCACGTATGAAATCATCCTTTTGAATATATTATGAAGTAACTAATTTCAACAGATATTCAAACTCAGCAACCCCCACTCTAAGGTAGTTTCTTAATTCAGATGGTTCCAAAACACTCAGTATTTGCATATTTGATATATTTCCCGTAACAGTAAATACTCCTTCAGCCATATTTTTCTTTTCTTTTTTGTACTCCAAGTAATAGACGTGGCAAGAGCTATGGCGATTTTCTGGTGCTTCGAAAGTCTTCTCATGACACCGCGACAACCGTCACCGGCTACGGAGGCTTTGCAAATGATTTAGCATGCGGTATTCAGGGCGGTGTTATAGCGAGCTTGTCTAATTAGACTTTAAAACAGTCTTAATAAGACTGTCTTGATACTGCGTAGTGTAATAGGCCTATTACTGGGTCCCGAGCCCCTAAGGTAGACTTGAGCGTTACTTTAAAGTGAGCCGCTCGCCATTGTCCGTTTTGCCTCTTTATCGCATAACATTTTCACTATACAATTGACATAAATTACAACTTTTTCCAAACATGATTAATTCCTACACTAATGTACTATATATTAAATCGGCAATTCAGCCATTTATTAGTATAACATAAAGGTTACTCAATATATTATTAACATTATAAAAAGTTATTAAACAAAATGTCCAGAATTTTCATAATATTTGGGAACATTATTTCTTTAATTTCACTATAAAAAGCAAATAAGTTTAATTATGCAAAATATTCTTTCACAACATAAAAATTATTCCCATTATTTTCGGGATCAACTATTACGCAGTTAATTAAAAACTTCCAGAAAGTTCTACAATACGTCGCGCTCTGATTGGTCGACTTTTCTTTGTATATAATAAAAGTTGTCTATCTTAACTATTTATATATATCGAAACGATATCCTATAATAACATATTAGGGTTATAAATATGCTGTAAAACTATATTAATACACTTTTCACTTAGTTTTGTCGGTTATTTCACTTTTAATAGTGTCTTTAATCACTTCGTTTTTAAACATTATTTGGCCGTCGCGAACAATTATCAAAAAAAAGCTTTATTTGAATATGTCAAGTAGTAAGCGCAAGACTACTGGAACAAGATATTTTTGTAAATTAACCATAATTTTATTAATTCCAAACCATATACATTGTAATAAATGAATAATTAACGATACTAATACAAAAAAGGCAAACATATTATGTATCAAATCGCAGACATATGTAGCCTATGTATATATAATATGTATGTGCGTATTATAAAATAACTATAATTGTATCTCAAATGAATACCGTTGTGAAAATTGACATCATACTCCCGCCGGTGGGGGTGTACCTTACGGCGGAAATCATAAAATATCAAAAATAAAAAAACCGTCAAATGCCTTTTGTACGCCGATGAGCAAGTCATATTTGCGTCGTCCGCGGCTGAATTGAAAATGATGGTTACATTAATGAACAGGACTGTAAAAGAAAAGGGAGTTAAAGTGAACGTAAGTAAGACGAAAATGATGGTTTTTTAAAGATAAGAAAGTAAAATGATATGTGAAATAAGAATAGAAGGGGAGTTGATTTAGCAAATTGATGAATTTGTGTATTGTCGACGGATTCAACTCGGCTGGGCAGCGTTCGGGAAGCTACGACACATCTTCTCGTCAGACATACCTCAAAACCTTAAAACGAAATTGTACAACCAGTGCGTGTTGCCAGTGATGACTTACGGAACTGAGACGTGGTCCTTCACTGCTGGCCGTATGAGGAAGCTCAAGGTCGCTCAGCGAGCTATGGAGAGGGCTATGCTCGGAGTTTCTCTGCGTGATAAACTTAGGAATGAGGATATCCGCAGTAGAACCAGAATAACCGACATAGCCCAACGGATTAGTAAGCTGAAGTGGCAGTGGGCCGGCCATATAGCTCGAAGAACCGACAACCGATGGGGAAGAAAGGTTCTCGAGTGGCAGCCTCGTACCGGTAGGCGAAGTGTAGGGCGTCCCCCCACGAGATGGAGTGACGACCTGGTAAGACATGCAGGAAGTCGATGGATGCAGGTGGCTCAGGACCGTGCTTTGTGGCATTCTTTGGGGGAGGCCTATGTTCAGCAGTGGACTTGTGAAGGGCTGTAATGATGATGATGATGATGATGTGTATTGTGGATGTGTATTTAGTAGGGATGGTAGATGTGTTTACGATACAGAACGACGAGTGAACGCAGGAAATAGAGTGAATGGGGCTCTACAATCGATTGTGGAAAGTCAGAATGTGTCAAAAAAAGCACGTATGCCAATTCATAATGCTGTGTTAGTCCCTACTTTGATGTATAATAGTGAAATAGTAGAAGTACCCCTAACCGACGAGCATGTATGCGTAGATATAGGATGTAAAGGAGTAGGAGTAAAGGAGAAATATCGACATTAATTTTTATATAGTTGGGTCAATCCCTAGCGTAAAATTATGTGTTTAAAAATGAATTCACCATAATCATCAAATTATCAACAACGTGACTTTTTTCTTTGCAAAATTAATAAAATAATTGATAGTATTCTATATTTTAAACGGTATATAACATAAATTTTAACCAAAAATAGACGCGTCATAGCAGTAACGACGTTTTGCGAATTTACCTGTGAAATGTGCCAACCATCAGGATTATAATATTATTGCCACGACAGTCACTCACGAAATATGTAACCATTTTGGAAAACTGTGAATTGTAAATATTAACACTATTATAGTCTAAATAATTACAAAAAGCTTATTTCTTGCGTGCCGACTTCTGCCTATCTGTCATTCAAAATCGGTTACACAGTCATGAGATTTGGTATCCTTTTCTATCTTGCATATTTGCCATAAGGAATTTTCTTCTCCCTTG
This sequence comes from Parnassius mnemosyne, assembly GCA_963668995.1. Lineage (NCBI taxonomy): Eukaryota > Metazoa > Arthropoda > Insecta > Lepidoptera > Papilionidae > Parnassius > Parnassius mnemosyne. The sequence continues at coordinate 16,593,062 of CAVLGL010000035.1, read as the reverse complement.
CACACTATGTCCGTCTATACGCCAGTATATTCTAAGTCTATTCTTTCTATTATGACACATCACAACTCATCTATACATACAAATAAATAAAATTGAAGTGTCTGTTTGTAATATCAAAATAAGAGCTTTTTACTAAAAGCATATGAAAATATATACGGTACTAATAAGAAAAAAAAAACAATTTTTAACATTTTTGTCTGTCTGTTTGTTCTAGCTAATCTCCGAAATGGCTGACCTGATTTTAATGGGACTTACACTGGCAGATAGCTGATGTTATAAAGAGTAACTTAGACTACTTTTATTTTAGAAAAAGAATTAGGGTTCCGCGAATAAAAATTAAAACCCATGAAATCTAATCGTTATAAATTCCACCCGGGCGAAGTCGGAGGAACAGCTAGTTGTGATAAAATAAACATTACACTAGGATTTATGGTCTAAGAGCTTTTCCTCCCTTAAATGGCAAATAGTAATAAAAACAACAACAACAATCAATGTCAATGTCAAAATTTTTTCAGAATTTCAGATCCAATCCAAGCGCCTAAAAGCAAAGTATTTTGTGCTAGTGTCGTGTGTTCTTCAATTGTTATAGGCTTAACGGTTTTAATTTCGAATACAGCCAAATTATTAGAATAATAAACTATGTATCATACGATTGAGAAATAAACAAGGAAGAATAGAAGAAGAAGAAAAAAGAAGATAAACAAAGAAAGTTCTTTTATTTTATTTTATATGGAAAAAATTGAAGCGGTAACTTATAAAAACTTGGTTGATAGGAAATATACCTATTCTTTTTAGAATGGACTCAGAACTGCCCAATAAAATGGCACACTTAGATATAATGGAAATAGATAAACCTGTTACAGAGCTTTCTAATAATGATGAACATGTTTGTGCAACCACGTCGCGTGTTTTGAGGAAAAGAAAATCTTTGGCTGCTGAAACAAGTAAGCTTTCTAATAGAAGAGTAAGCATGAAACCCCGTAAGCACAACAAAGAAGATGCTAATCCTAAACAAATTGAAGCTCTATACCTAAATAAAAAAGTAAAAAGTTTATCACAGACTCTAGAAACTATTTATGAGGAGCCCAAGGCGAATAATTCTGGCACTGAGATGAATTTAGGTGGTAAAAAAGTCAAAAGACTGTTGACCTTTCAATTAGGAAGTCATTACACTAAAGACAAAATTAAAAAAAGAAGAGCTAAAATCAAAAAGCTTCTTGGAAATAAATCATTTTTAAACAGAAAAAAAATACCTATGCAAGTATTTCTTAAGACAATTGAATGCCTCGATTTAGATGAAGTTGTGCATATTGAAAGTAAAACTATTGAGAGTGCTGTATAGTGTAAATTGAAGAGATTTGGTATTAAATGACTTTATTTTTATGGGTAAATCATAAAACATAAGTCATTTAATGTGAAGCTTCAACTATTGTGTTCTGCTGTATTGTCTTTCAATTACATATGTTATTCTTATTTTTACAATAAATAGTATACTTGTCCACATGCCGAATACTGCATATTCTGTAGACTTCCTGGCTAAATAGCCGAATATTAGGCAAAAGTATTCGGCCGGGAAAATAAATACTGCTTGTATTTATTTTTCACAGCATCTTTTCTCTGAAGCTGGGATTGTCTAGGAGAAGAAAAAAACTGCCTGAAAATGAAGAATTTAGTTTTTCTGCACCATTATCTTCCACTTTAATTATAATAATTCGAGTGGATAGACATTTATCTGATAGTTATTTTTGTTAATTTTTCTAATATAAAAGTTGAGTACAAGAAAAAAAAATTAATTCTAAGATAAATAAATATTTTCATTTTACCAATTATCTGACTACAATAAAACCTCTTAAAGTATTTGGTATTTGATTGAATAGTACCTAGATATTCGACTGAACAGGATAAAAGTAGCACAATAGGTTGAATAACGAACAATCGCTGAATATTTGTTGCAAGTCTAGTTATTATTATGTATGATTATTTACAATTTGTTTTTTATTATAGGAGAGGGAGCATGCGGCTCACCTGATGGTAAGTGACTACCGCCGCCCATCAATAACTGCAACACCAGGGGAATTGCAGATGTGTTGCAAACCTTTTAAAAAGGAGTAGGCTCTCTTCTTGAGGTCCCTAAGTCGTATCGGTCTGGAAAAATCGCTGGTGGTATTCAATTTCAACAAGGAAGTTGTGCAAAGAAGAAAACATCTTCTAAATCGCACAGTGGTGGACCGCCAATCATCCAAATGGTATTGTGAGTTATGTCGCGATGTGCGTTGGTGAAATTGAGCGGCTGGAATTAGTCCGACCTATTTCTCAGAGCACTCCCAGTGGTAGATGCGATAAAATACACATACATGCGCCTTGTAAACTTGCAAGCTGTGTGCTGGCATGAAATACTGTCCCGCTCTGCTGAGCACGCCATACTTTTTAGAGGCCAATTTGGCCTTTTCTTCCAAGTGACCACAAAACTGCACATCACTCGATATGTCGACGCCGAGGATTCCCATACTGGCTGTGGCAACAAGGGGAGTGCACTGATACGACAAAGAGGTTCTTTTTAGCTCTAAACGCGCAATCTTGTGTCTTCTGGAGATTGAACTGGACTAGATTTAGTCGCCCGCAGTCCGAGACTATTCAACAAAGTCTCGACTTCAGACACAAGTTTGTTTCGGTATTCGGCGACGTTTTTCCGAGAAATATTGGCACGGCCGGTGTATAAATCATCACCAGTGCTGTCGTCCGTATAGCAATGAATGTTATCAGTTTGCAACATATCATTGATATGCAGAAGAAACAGCTTTGGTGATAGCACGCAGCCTTGTGGGACACCAGCGTTAATGGGCTTGTAATCAGAGCATGCACTGTCTACTACGACCTTGATGCTCCGATCTGCAAGAAAACTGGTGATCCAATTGCATAATTTCTCGGGAAGCCCATAGGAAGCAAGATTCGAAAGAAGCGCTTTGTGCCAAACCCGATCGAAGGCCTTCGCTATGTCCAAAATAACGGCCAACGCCTCCACCTTGGACTCCACTACCTCCGCCCATCTTTTGTTTTCGTACCATGAGTTAGGTAACATAGAAGATCCCCAGCTGAGCGACCCCGACGAAAACCGTACTGGCGTTCACTAATCAGCTGATGATCCTCAAGGTACCGCATGAGCTGGCAGTTAATAATCGTTTCTATTATTTTGGAGAACAAGGAGGTGATAGCGATAGGCCTGTACTTTGACGGATGTGAGCGGTTGCCTTTTTAGGGATCGGGTGCACAAAGCTGTCTTCTATGAGTTCGGGACTACGCCTAGGGAGGAGGAGTACCGGAAAAGTCGCGTTAAAACCGGTGCCAACTCCGAAGCACACGTCTTCAGCACAATAGGTGGGACTCCATCAGGCCCACTCGACTTGTTGACATCCAGGGAGAGGAGTGCTTTGCGCACCGAGCGTTGTGTCAACAAGCACATTTTGGCATGCATGGAGCGCACACACCACGGGATGGTCGGCGGTGTGTTCTCCCCGTCATCGAGAGTAGAGTTGGACGCAAAGAGAGCCTAGAAGATCGGCTTTCTAATTTGCGGCATGGGCCAGTGAGTCGTCCACCCTATGCATATATGGCAGAGGTGCTGACAGAAGTTCCCTAGGACAGCCTCGGTGAGAGACCAGAATGCACGTGTTCCCGAAGGAAATCGAACTAGTTTCTCGCTAATTCTGCCGATGTGATTTGTATGAAATCACATCCAAACTCCTTGTTTGGCAATGACGCTTGAAGGACCTGGAGGCGGAGTTATATTTTTTTAAGGCCGCTGGTGTTTGCATTCCGAAACGTTGATGCTTCAGCTCAGGCCCGGTAATACTCCTGCTTATAGCGTGATGCAATTTTACAGGAGTGACCAAACCATGGCTGAGTTCTGCCTCCGATAGGCACCACTGATGATGGAATAAATAGTTCCATTCTCTGAAGTACCACATCAGCGACAGAATCAGCAACAACGTTGGGATCATCCGATGAGAAGCAAACCACAGGTAGGAATCCAAGGGTAGGATGTAAAAAAAGACCACATCTCGTCCCAATCAGCGGACCTGTGTTGTTCACACGTATATCTACAATTGAAGGAGCACTAATAAAACAATATGTAAAAATCGAGACGGCTGGTATACAACGTCCGCTCGCACTGGCGTTCCGTGTAGAATTGAATGCGAGAGGGCGCTGTCACCGCCGCGTTGATTCATTTATTTAGTTCCGGAACACCACACGACATATAGTCCCAAACACGGCGGCAAGCTCCAGATCGCAAATGCGATGGAAGTGTGAGTGACACCGTACTCCGGATCAGTCAATGGTCAGAAGAGCCAAGAGGGACATCGACAGAGACTTGATATCCTCCGGATGAGAAGTCAGCAGAAGTTCCAACAGGGAAGGTACATGATTCTCCTCATCTCGGATCCGCGTAGGCGAAGTAACCAGCTGTGTCAGACCATATGCCAAAGCAAAGTCATAAACCGATCTACCCGATGGATGGGTTAAACGGGAACCAAGCCATTCAGCGTGGTGGGCGCTAAAGTCACCGAGCATCACGATCTCTGCGGATAGGACCTGTTGTAGCACGGAATCTGCAGCCATTTAGACGTGATCGATGAGTCGGTCTGTGTCGGCATTACCGCTATGGGACCTATAGAGGCACCCGTAGACGCGGGGATGGTCGTCGCTGTCTACGCGCAGCCCTAGGATGGACAGGTCCGTACCTTCAAGATTGCCGAGGCGTCGAAAACAGATGTCCTCTCTCACGTACACGCACTCCAGCCCGGGACACAAAGGAATGTTATAATTTGTACCCCGGGTAGGAGATACGGAGTATCAGCCGGAGAGGACACCTGTGTCGTGGTTAAAAAGAGCAAGGCCAGCTTTGCCGTCTTCAGATGGTAGTGGACGGCGTTAAGGTTTGAATGAAGTCCCCTGATGTTGCAGAAATTCACGGATAGCGTGGCAGGAGTTGCCTTTGTCTAATTACTCCGCTTGCCCCGAGCTCGTCTTAAACGGAATTTTCTCTTTCCCCCAGAATACGCAGGGCAGCCCGAGCACCCACGCTCAGAAAAAGTAGGGTAGCTTGGGCGTGGATGCTCAGCGGGGGATTGTCCGTCACCAGGGGTGCTGGTACCCTTCTGGGGTAGTGTTTCATCTAACTCCACCACCATGTTAAGGGAAGGAGAGGGGGAATTGGGCCTCCAGCCACCTGCACTCACCAGGAGAAAAGCAGAAGTAAACTTCTACTTCACGCTGGTATTCTGTGACATTGTGGTACCACCCTGGCTTGAGCCGGCCCATCCATACGACAGCAAAAGCTGCCGCTCGGCTCTGCCACTGCTAAAACAAATCATTTTAGAACAAATATAACCTATATAATATGTATTTTTTTAATTGAAAAAAATTATTATGTATGTTGTTCTGACATTAATTTGAAACACCTTGGTTCTTTGAACATTAGTATTAGTTTATACGTGGTAGAGCCATGCTGCAGCTATATTAGTAGTATAGTTATAACACGAATGGGTCGGCTTGACCGGGGAAGGACCACGTTCTCACAGAATACCAGCGTAAAATAGCAGCTTAATGCTGTTATGCATAGAATTATTACGTATAAGAATACTAGTGCGCGCACCATAAGTGAAGCAACTAAAACTAACGGCGGCTCTACACGTTGGCCAACATACTGGCGAATGTGTTGGCCAACAACGATGGCCATCGTGTAGAGCGGGTGTTTAAGCTACGATGATATGTATTGGAACGCCCACATGTTGGCGCGCGATCCGTGTGATGTCGGTTTTTTGCAAAAGATGAAAGGGTTGTGGCAGAGTATTGGCCGTCGCGTCCACACGTTGGGCGCACGTTCAGTTTGCTACGAGCTCCCAGTGATCGCACGCACCTGATTTAAATTTTATATGCACGCATCGTAACTAGTGTCTACGTAATAGCAGTAACAATGACCAATAGAAAAACATTGCGCTTTATAGAGCCCCACCAAACCGAAAATTGTTTGTGAAACACAAGTCTTTCAAATAGAATAAGTATGACAAACGAGCACGCAGTCCACCTGATGGTAAGTGGTTGCTGTGGCCCATAGACATCTACATCTATCTTCGTTTGCGAATTAAAATGCAGATGCGTTGTCAGCTGTGAGGACTAAGATAGAATGCCTCTTTTTCCAGTAAAATGGGTCTCCGGTTTTCTACACACCATACGAAACAAAGCAGCATTAACCGATTCGTTGCGGCACCAATTTTCGATAACTTTTAGCTGTGGCGGCGAACAAATATTTCATGACACGCCGGGCGTGTCCTGCGCCACAGACACGCCTATTGTGCCATCCGCCATGTATAAAAGTAATGTTCTTTTTTATGCTTTTTTTACTTGTTTAGACCTAATTAAGTTTATTTGACATCAAACATAAGTTACAAATGGAAGGATACTTGTTTTTAGTGGGTAACTACGTGTTTTTTTACGCGTTTTCTTTGAAATTGAGAGAAAGTGACTTTTTTTATGAAGAGATTACAAACCTATTGTACTATTTTTTGTTGTTATAAAAAAATCATTTATGGAAACCTTGGTTTTTATTAAATTAAATTTTCATCTAATAATAATATTTGTAATATTATTTGTAAATATCAAACAATAAAGAACCTTAATTTGAAAAAAAAAGGTATATCATTCATTGATAATTACAAATGTTAAATATTATTTAATGTTATACAAATGTAAAAGTAAAGTCGATCTGAAAACGTCTAATTAGTAAGAATAGCAAAACAAGTGTTTTCAAAAGGAAAAAAACGCCGGCGCTATACGGCGGGGGATTGACAAAAGACTATTTATTAGCGAACTTTTTTTATGCATGAACGGTTTCGAACTGTTTCAAGCAAAAATAAACCTTATACCATATCACAAGAGCACATGGTACTTCGTAGGTCTATTCGGCCATATGATAGTAATAAGACGGCAGTTCAACCATTTTAAGCAAAATTAAACAATAAGACAAACGCATTGTTTTTTTTTAACAGGAGACTTGTTCTCCAGAAATTTATTTACAACTTGAGTTTGTGAGCGATCGCAATGAGTGCTATTATTTGTTACTTATTAGACAATTTTTCCATAACATGGTTTAAAACCCACAAAGTAAAAATAGTACCATGTACACGTTAAAAAAAGGTTGTCAACCCCTAAAAATTTCAAATTTTCAAAATATCCAGAAACGAAGCTGCATGCATGAACTACTCGCAAAATAATGAATATTTTGTTCTGGATAAATTTTCCAAAACAGCAATTTGAGCGAGTTATAACGATTTTTAAAAAGACACGACTCGCGTGTCATACGCCATACACAAAAGTAATCGATGGCACGCTTGGCGTGTCAACCGCACTGAACCGATTAAGCTGCTATTTTACGCTGGTCTTCCGTGAGAGCGTGGTCGTTCCCCGGTCGAGCCGACCCATTCGTGCTACAACTATACTATTAATATAGCTGCAGCATGGCTCTTACCACGTATGAAATCTTCTTTTAAAAATACGTTACCCCCACACTAAGATTTTCTCCTGTATCGTGGAGGCAGTTTACAAACATAAATTGCATAAGGACAAACATCCAGACCCGGAGCAATTATTTGCAGGCCATTTAAATACTTGTTCCGTGCGGGATTCGAACCCGCGGCCCCCAGCGCAGCAACTCATTGCTAAGGCACTATGCCACGGAGCCGTCAAGAAATAAAATTTCTTTTTTTCCCATTTCTTTTTGATCACCCTTTTCTTATACACATTCACGTTATAGTGGTATGCTGTTAATAAATAAACCGCAGCAGCCGTTAGCGCATCAATAATCATTTTAATAAAGTCGTCCGCACATTGGCCTGAACCAAAGCAAACTGAACGACCTTACAACGTGTGGACGCGATCACAAATTTTTGGCCAATAACTCTGCCAACACATTCGCCACTATATTGGCCAACGTGAAGAGCCGCCATAACGCGAAACCGCGTAAGTTCACTCCGCGACGCGTCAGTGCGCAACCATAGATAAATAAATATGTAGCAAGCAAATCGCAAATCCGAATACGAAGATTTGCGATTTTTCTGCTTTTAGATGATGCTGCTTTTAGATGATACTGCTTTTGGATGTTGGGCTTAAGATTTCTCTGAACCTCTAATATGTGCGGTTCATCGAGTCCAGGTTCAAAGCAGCCGCAAGGAAGCTAGGTGTCCTAGTAAGGGTGCGGCGGTACTTCACGTCTGGGTAGCTTCTTACTTTATATAAAGTGCAAGTCGTGCATTGTGTGTGGAGTACTGCTATCACCATAGAATTATTACGCATAGAATACTAGTACGCGCACCGAAAGCGAAGCAAGTAAAACTAACGCCAAAACCGCGTAAGTTAACTCAGCGACGCGTCAGTGCGCAACGTCACGTCGGAGAAGAGCTCACGAAAAGTTGTTTAAAATGACCGTTTGTGTTGTAAAATATTGTCTCAACAGTGATGATAAACATAAAAAAGTGTTGGTATTACATTTCACATATAAGTTCATATATATAATTCATTATAAGTAAGTACTTAAAACTAAAAAATACTTACCTAAGCTATCATAAAACAAATGTTGCTAGTTGTGAGGAAAAAATCACAATTTTCTTTTAAAAATATTTATTTTCTATTTGTGTTTAAAACGTTTAATCGCAACGCTCTGTGTAAAACTCAAATGCTTATATATAGATACCTACTTCTCTAGGTATTAACATTATATTAACAATGAGTGCCTATTTAAAACTAATACGGAGGGATCACCTGATCGCGATCCATCGAAGCCATTTTAACGCAACTATTTTCTAATAATTGCTTGGTTTATTGACTAAGTCGAGGTTTTAGAGTTTAGAGTATAGAATAAAAACTTTTTTTTATTTACATCAAGAGATTATTAATAAAAACGCCTTTATGAACCAGATGTCACTTTACACCCAAATACAGTCTATTTTTAACCGACTCCCAAAAAGGAGAGGTTATCAATTATGTATGTACACTGATTTCTAAGACGATTCTAGATCAATTCGTATATACATGCTGAAATTTTAATGGTTGTTTTTCCGCAGCCAAATTATACTGTCTCGATAGTAGTCTTTATTTTTTAAATAAAAAAATATTACAATTAAAAAAGGGCAAATTTACAATAGTAATACCTCACGAGCTAGTCGGGCATCCAGACTAGTTTATGTCGTATCACTACGATTGAGAGTTCATGCTCTGAACATTTATTTGTGGCCCTTCACTGTGTAGGCAGCGCGCGTTGACTCTCATAGGTACTCCAATAGGAGATATTGCTATTGGTTAGAAATCGCATTCGAGTTTTTTCGATTGTAAATCTGCCATTTTTGCATCATAATAATTTTGATTTCAATAAATATATTGTACTACAAGACAAAATCATTTGACTTCGGGAAAACAACCATTAAAATTTCAGCGTGTATATTGAATCAATCTGTGTGTATATCCTTTCAAATAAAAAATCTAAATCAGTTTAGAAATTATAGAATTCTGAGGTAAAAAATTAAAAAATAGACCAAATTGAGAATCTCCTCCTTTTTTGAAGTCGGTTAAAATTAAACATTACGCGATGTGCTTATTGTGTTCGAGCAAATTAATTGTGTTTAATAATATTCTCAAATTTTATTACGTCTGCATTTTTGTACCATTAAAATATATGTATAATTAAATTATATTAGTACCATCATTATCGTGTTTATTTTATTATATTTTATATTCTCTTAAAATACGTCTTCGTACGTAATACGTAATCTTTATTGTATCGATTATTTTAAATTAATCAATTAAATAGTGATTTGCACAATTTCATTGCAAATGCCAGAAACTGGTATCACTGAATGGCGTGTATGTGTGCGTGTGACGAGCGTAGACACATTCCACTTGCGCCCACTAACATAATGACCTTGCGGCACTACTGGGTAATAATTCTATGCTGCTATGTTGCGTATGGTGAGCTTAGAGAACCAGATACCCTTTTTACTGGAAAAGAAGCATTCCATCCTAGTCCTTACGGGTGACAACGCATCTACATTTTGATTAGCAAACGACGATAGATGTAGATGTCTATGGGCCACAGCAACCACTTACCATGGTAAAAGTTCTTCCGGGTCACCTGTACTAATGGGTGTCCCTCAGGGCTCGATTCTCGGCCCATTCCTGTTTCTGGTGTATATTAATGACTTACCTCACCTTGTAGGGTATAGTCATGATATAGTATTATTTGCTGATGATACTTCCTTGATTTTTAAACTTAAACGTCAATCATTTAAATGTGACGAAGTGAATAATGCTATATCAAAATTAGTGCATTGGTTTAACGTTAATAATCTGCATTTGAACGGAAATAAAACTAATTGTGTTAAATTTACAACAAGGAATTTTAAAAATATGAATACCAATGTGTTTTTAAATGGGGAGGAATTGAGCCCTGTTGTATCCACTGTTTTTCTTGGCATCACTCTCGACGCGAAGCTTCAGTGGGGCCCCACATATCCAAATTAGCAAGCAGACTAAGTTCTGCAGCCTATGCTGTAAAAAAGATTAGAGGTCTCACTAGTGTCGAGACAGCTAAATTAATTTATTTCAGTTGTGTCCATAGCATAATGTCTTAAGGGATTTTGCTATGGGGAAATGCGGCTGATTCAGAAACTATTTTTGTTTTACAGAAAAGGGCCATTAGAGCTATTTACAATCTAAAACCGAGAGAATCTCTTAGAGATAAATTTAAAGAAGTAGATATATTAACTTTGGCCTCTCAGTATATTTACGAAAATTTAATGTATGTTCACAAAAACAATGATAGTTTTAGTAAAAAAAGTGATATACATTCTGTAAACTAGGAACAAACACAAGCTAGTGATGCCAGTATCTCGACTCCACAGAGTCAGTAATTCATTCTTGGGGCAATGTATACACTATTACAACAAGGTCCCGGAAAGTACAGGTTCTTTCTATTACCAAGTTCAAATGTTTTATAGAGCTGAAACTTGAAAGTAAGCCAGATATTTAGATAATTATAAGTCCATTTTACTACTTGTAACATCTGGTTGGTTTATGACTTTTAAAGAAAGAATTGATTTTTAAGAATTTTAAATAAATTGCATATATTTTTATTATCACGTGGAACAAATGTACTGAATGCGTAAAAGCTTTATTTCATATTTTTAATTGCTTATCAACTTATCATCAAGTGGGATAGAAATGGGTGTGGTTAAACTTTTCCCTTAAACTGAAACAATGAATTGAGATTCTTCAATAAATTTTATTTCAATAAGTACAAAAAAGGGAATGCTTACTCAATTGTTAACTATACAAGTGGTGGATGTATGAGGACAGTTATCATACATCTTTATAAGACTTGTACTACTTTCATCTTCGGCAAGATTAATACAAACACAGCGAGGCTTCTCTTCACCAGGAGTATAAAGCTGCCTTGGTACACCGACCCAGTCTCTTTTGATACCACCACTGCAATAAAATATATTTTTAATGTTGTCTTATATGTTCACCTTATTCTCTTATACTTATACTAACTTCTCATTTGGGAGCTGTTATAATGGGTCTCAATATTTCAGTCCAAATTTTAACATATCTCCATTTGGAAAATATAAAGCCTGATTCTACTCTTAAAATGATTTAGGGAACTCTCACCTCAAATCAAATTTGTGAAGAGAAAGAATATTCTTAAGTATCAGTAAACTAATGCAACTAATGCCGAAATTTATAATTTCCTTGTCTGTGAAGAGATGAAATCATATGGTTTTCGAAAACAATTTCATTAAGATCAAGGTTGATTGCAAAATGAATATATTATGAACATTTTCACTTAAGTTTTTAAACCTTAAATTTAACTCAGTGTTAGTTACTAAATGGGAAGTTGATAAGAAATTGAAAGAAAAACAAACAAAAACGTAAAATGTGAGCATCATTTTTGTCGAGAATGTAAGTCCAAGATATGGTCATAATGTCAAGAAAGCTGTGAAAGGAGCAGAATTCAAGAGAATTACCACAAATATAAGTGGGCTTTAAGACCTGGAATTTTTGACTTTACCCTTTGCCATTCTTTGTATGACTGTGTTTTCAGCTTTCTCCTGAATTTCCTTGTTAACTAATGCAATAAAAGTCGTTATCAATCAAATGCGTCAATACCAGTCAATAAAGATCATTTAGTGTTTATATTTGTGTTCTCAAAATATACAATGATGCGTGTCACCTGGTATTTCTTTATATAAAAAATAAATACTAATTATACGAAATTGATCTTAATTATTTAACATTTACCCTAGAGGCCAAACAGATTTAATATGAGAAAATATTACATGTTTAGTAAAAATAAATGAATCATAGAGTAGATATTGAATAAAATAAATAACTTATCACTGCCCTGCAATACTCTCTCACACAATAAGATATAGAAATTTCAGATCAAATAACTATAATAGTAAACAAACATTAGAATAGCACTATAGTAATAAATAAAGGTACACTATTTTTGAATCTTCATTGGTACCTTTAAATTTAGTCTCCAGAATTAGGTACAAAATGAACTATGTACAATGTATGTACAATTTTATATTGCACAAAACCCTACAGTATAGCTTAACTTAATGCACATTCTACATTTGTACATTTTGCTTTAGCCTAAAATAAATTATAAAGACAACTTTTGAAATATCTTATTAACCTTGACTTGGTGCACCACACTTTAGAACCTTCATCAACATTCCAAGCAATATTGCATGGAGGATATTTAATATTTTCTTGTTCTGCTTTAATTTTCTCTACCTTACATTGTTTTATTCGGTTTTTAACTTCCTTCATATAATTTGTTTCTTTACCTTGATCATCATAATACCTTCCATTTAAAAACCCTGTAATCAATATATTCAAGATTGTAAATATATTTAATAATATTATATAAAATGCTCAGAATTAAATGCCTTACCTACAAATGTATATTTCTTTTTATATGTTTGTCTCCAATTCAACAATGTTAATAAATCATTACAATGCAAATCTAATATGTGGTCTTTTAAATGACTTTCATCTTTAAAATCTCCTGTTACAAGTGCTCTTGAACCATCCTTCCCTGTAAAAAATTATAATAGAACTATCTACAAAACATTACCATACACATACAAATACAACATAGCAGGATTACTAGGTGGAAGGACTCTTTATATATAGGTGTACCCCTGAGTAGGTCATCACCTCTTACATATTTCTTCCAGAATAATAAATAAAATAATATTAATTTTAATCTGGAGGTAGCCATGGTTAGCTATGACACTGGGACATCAAACACCTCAGTCCCTTCCATGACCATAGTTGCTGTAAGGTGCTTGAAACGTCGGGAATATAAAATAAGTTAATATAAGCGATAAAATCAGTAAGAAGTAGTTGGATGTTTCTACAAAAATCGGGCAACTCTGTGTCCACAACAATTTTCACTTGATATAATTAATAATTATATTAATTTAAGATTGCTAAGTAACAATTCAGAATGTGTTTTATTTATTCCCCAAACTTTGTTTAAAATAGTAATATACTACACCCTTGTAATCATTTTTTTTTTGACTCCAAATGTCAGTCAGTCAGTCAAAAAGCAATTAATTTATACTTTAAATTCTATGTCTTAAGAGGAAATAGCCATAAAAATCTGCTGCTACAAAAGCATGTTTGGATATAATTAAAAGCAATCCAGTTTTTTTGGATGAATATAAAGAGAAAGAAAGACTAAAATATCTAAAAAAGAAGGAGAATGGACAGCGAAACTGTTAAGGATATGTACGCCTCTTGAGCAAATCAAAATTAGAAAAGAGTGGAAGAAGTACTCATCTGATTATAGAAAGAACAAAAAAGCTAGAAATGTTTGTGACTGTGACTGAGAATACGGTACCCACAAAAATATAGCTCCAGAACCACTGATTAATAATAGAAACAACGAAAATGTGAATGCTGACCTTAGACTAATTGAAGGTAAAAGAAGTTCATCAACGATTTAGGAAATAAATTGTTACAAAAAATGCACTATTATTGTTGAATTATAGAAAAAGCTTAACACGAAACAGAAGAAATACAATAGACTGAGATAAAAAATCAAAAATTTAAAGAAATTACAAACACCTAAAAGTAAAAATGAATGACTAAAGATCCTAATCAAGGTAGAGAATTGATCAAAAAGGAAGGGAAGGAAGTTTTGCAGGCCTAAATTATAGAACATTTTTCAAAAGCTAAAACTCATCAAGAGAAATCCAATTTCAATCGGCTTTTGTATGGCCCAAATGTTGACAAATATAAACTTTGGCGATTCTGCAATAGCTGTATAACATGTAAGTTTCAGTGCAATATTTCTAAAAAGAAAATTAAAGCTAAGAAAAACGGAGTAGTTCAAACGATTCACAGGTTCTACGAAGATGATAGTAATAGTCTCACTGCAGCAGGAAAAAAGGAGTGTATTACTTGCAATGGAATAAAAAAACAAAAATGGTATTTGTTCGATTCTTTGAAAAATTTGCAAAAAAATTTTTTTCAAACAAATACTTTGACAATTAGGTATTCATTATTTTGTCAAATTATATTCATTCTGGGTTTTGTCCCCTAAACTTATCGACCGTGATACTTGTGTCTGTGTTGTACATGAAAATATTAATAAATATGTCTCAAAATCTCTACACATCTTATTTTATTATAATATAGTTATTGTTCATCAGTCCCCTAACCAGTCAGTCCCTAGATGCCTAAATTCACAAAACTCTAAATTTCTCATAAAATACTACATAAAGTGACTGGCCCTTTTAGGTATGACATAATAAATTAATCATCCATTATATACAAAAGCGGCCCTAATTTTATGGAAACACCCAGTTATATTTAAATGAGTATTGCTTGCACTGCTGTGTTATGTTCGAGAGAGTAGAGATGGCCAGTAAAATTACAGACTGTGAGGAAATCCATCTCAATCCTCAGAGGTGACAATGCATCTGTAACCTTCCGAGTTTGGAGCTGGCTGTAGGTAACCTTGGGCTGCAGTAGCCACATGCCATCGGATAGACTGTAAGTAGGTTTGTACCGAAAATACATATACAATATTGGGTACAAAATTGAGCCCAACATTTTTGGATTCTTTTCTTATACCAGTTAAGTATAATGACAAAAACATATAACTAACCGATAAAATAGTTGTAAGCT
This sequence comes from Parnassius mnemosyne, assembly GCA_963668995.1. NCBI lineage: Eukaryota > Metazoa > Arthropoda > Insecta > Lepidoptera > Papilionidae > Parnassius > Parnassius mnemosyne. The sequence continues at coordinate 16,577,804 of CAVLGL010000035.1, read as the reverse complement.
GACCCTTTTTTATAATGCTTGTTACCAATTGTCACATCAAAAACATGCCCAAGCACAGCTAAATACAGTCTGTCATGATCAATGCCATTGTAATGGCTCAACTCATCATGTGATAGCACAATCTTGCTATGATTCTTATTGGTATGTTTATTAATTTCAGCAACAAATGAATTATCATGCTCGTATTTTTTATACAAAATGCCCATAAGTATTATTACTCCAGCTACTATAAATTTATAGTTTAAGTACATTAATAAAATTTCCCTTAAATACATTGCTTAGTTAGTATAATAATTGGTACGACTTTCCATTGACGTCAGTGGAGTTTGGTGTTGATACGTACTTTTACAGAAAGATTACACTATTATAAGCACACACACAAAGTCTCAATATACGGAAACGTGTAATTTTTGAGAAAAGAATAATTGAAAATCAATTATTCTTGCAATGTTTATGTCTAATCTTCTAATAAACTGGCGCCATTTTGTAATGTCATTGTCGACGTCAATAGGGATGTCGATTCTTTCCGAAAAAGATCGATTTTTTAAATAGATTCGAATTATAAGCTGATGTATCGATTCCCAAAAAATCGATTTCTAAAATATCTATATTTTTTTCATGTTTGCATTTATAATGTAAATATAAATCCATTTTATGAGAAAAAAATTCCCTTCGTCATAAAAAGATAAAGGATTCAGAAGGATTTCTGTATCTATTTTGAGACTGCTACGTCTCCGGCGCTGCGGGAAGAGCAGCCTCTACGCCTTAGCGTAACAAATCGTAGGCATCGGACGAGCCGGAGCGGCTAAGGCTGGTCGCCAAAGGCGACCAACAAGCCGAAGCTGCGGAGGCGAGGATCATAAATAGTCATAAAAAGATAAAGGATTCAGAAGGATTTCTGTATCTATTTTGAGACTGCTACGTCTCCGGCGCTGCGGGAAGAGCAGCCTCTACGCCTTAGCGTAACAAATCGCAGGCATCCCTCCTCGCCTCCGCAGCTTCGGCTTGTTGGTCGCCTTTGGCGACCAGCCTTAGCCGCTCCGGCTCGTCCGATGCCTACGATTTGTTACAGCAGGCGGAGGCTGCTCCCCCTATGCGCCTCCGGCTTTATAAAACCACTCTAGGGGTAGGACAGACTCGTACCAGGTGGAGTCGGGGTCAATCAATTCGGTTCTTTGACATAAGTTGAACCTAACCTATTTTATTTGTTATCTGCCCTAATAGGTACTGTTAAATAAAACAAATTTCAATAAGAGATCATTTATCATGGTATCTTTCTTGTTTTTCATAAAATGGGTTTATATTTACATTATAAATAGAAACATTAAAAAAATATAGATATTTTAGAAATCGATTTTTTGTGAACCGATACATCAGCTTACGATTTGAATCGATTTAAAAATCGACCTTTTTCGGAAAGAATCGACATCCCTATTGACGTCGACAATGACATTACAAAATGGCGCCAGTTTATTAGCAGATTAGACATAAACATCGCAAGAATAATTGATTTTCAATTATTCTTTTCTCAAAAATTACGCGTTTCCGTATATTGAGACTTTGTGTGTGTGCTTATAATAGTGTAATCTTTCTGTAAAAATACGTATCAACACCAAACTCCACTGACGTCAATGGAAAGCTAAGCCTAATAATTACCTAAATCACAAAACAAAAAGTATTTATTACGTTTTTAAATATATTTACTTCTAAAATAAACAAACAATTTCTATTTGATTTCTATAGTTGTTGTTGTTTTTATTATTCGCTCGATAGAGCAGGCAAAGGAACTAAGCCAAACAGCCTTGTTTTTTTTAATTTGAATATTCCTTCCTAGTTTAGTTCACTGCTTCACAATATGTTGATGCGTCACATTGTGCAGCCCTTGGGAGATTTTGACGGCAACTTGAGCCAGCAGACAGCTGACAGTTGGCGATGGTATCTAAAGGCGCTTAAACACAAACAGCTTATCTTGAGAATCCATCACCATCAGAACACTTGTTTCACCATTTCCACTAATAGTTCACATGCGTAGAAAGTTAATACATAAAATCGCACCACTTTTACATATCAAAATCCACTTCAAACTATTATTTAAACTATAATACAAGAGCAGCAAACCGCCGCCGGTCAAGTTCTCGCCAAAACCATAGATAAATATGTAGCAAGCTAGCCAATACTCCCCAAATCTAAGAAGTATGTAAGAAATACCTTTTGACCATAGATTACTGTATATATACTAGAGACCACGGAAGTATAGACAAACAAGTACATATATTTCCATGCTAAAGACCACGGAAGTATAGACTAAAGACTATATTCTTTTGACGTTTCACATTAATCGTTCAGTAATAACTTTGTACAAGCGTACTCACACGTTTTAAAATGACCTTTTACGTAAATGCAAAGAGCTGTGAAGTTATCTATATTTCATTACAACGTGTATAGTTCTTTATCACTAATTTAAGGCCCGTATTAATAAACGTTACTCAGGTCAAGTACACGCACTTGAGTACAATCTTGAGATTATGATATTATTAATAAACATATCTCAAGATGCGGTTTACGTTTACGATATCAGCTGAGTGCCACACTGATTAATAAACGAAACTCGATTCTCAAGTGTGTGTACCATAGATAAATAAATATGTAGGTGTGTACTTGAATGCAAGTCACAGAACAGTATTCCTAAGGGGCGTAGAGGGCGTATCAAATGATAAGTTTAGATTAGATTACGCACTTAAGTTCGTCGTTGAATAACGTTCATTAATACGGGCCTAAAGTCGAACGTTTAAAAAAAAACAAAATATAAAATACTTAATAAGAGTCAACTTTTTTACCTCACGTTGTTTCAATGATATGTAGCTATGTATCGTACCGTAGTGTTTGAATGATTAAAATTCATTGTTATACAAATAATCGGTCAAAATATTCAAATTTTTTCTTCTTCATTCATTCAAATCTTTTCAATTCATCTTAGGAGTATCTCTGACACCTTTCTGTATCTGTTAGGTTACGTCATTGATCCTTGTCACAGTCCGGTACGGTCCGTCCCATTTAGCTTGAAGCTTAGGAGATTTTACTTTGCTGCGAACTGGATTGTGTAACCACACTAGTGAACCTTCGTCAAACCCTTTGTTGTTAATTTTGCGGTCATACCGTGTTTTCATCTTCTCAGACGTTTGCTGGCCCGTCTGTCTGACGTGCTCATAAATGTCATTCATTGTGTTCCGCAAGTCATTTGCATAATCGGTTATACTGCGTGGGGCATCAGGTGGTATTCCGGTGATCAGGTCTATAGGCAGCGATAATTCTCTCCCAAAGTTTGCGAAAGCTTGTGTCACTGATGTACTTTCGTGAATAGCACTTCGATATGACAACAAAAACGGTTGTATGTGCCTGTCCCAGTCTCGTTGCCGTTTTTCCACAACTTTTGCTAGTTACCTCTCCAATGTCTGATTAAATCGTTCTACCATTCCATCAGATTGTGGGTGGTAAGAAGTTGTTATTGTTTTATGAGTACCCATAACTCAGCAAGTTTCCTGGAATATTTGAGACTCAAAATTCCTTCCTTGATCGCTGTGAATCTCTAAAAGTACTCCAAAACGACAGAACACTTCATGAACTAGTTTATCTGTAACTGTTGAAGCTTCTTGATTTGGAATGGCGAAGACTTCTGGCCACTTAATGAAGTAATCCATCACAACCAAGAAATACTTGTTACCACTTTCACTTTCCGGAAACGGCCCCGCAACGTCAATGGCTATCCTCTCCCATGGTGCACCAACATTCTACAATTTCAATGCGCCTCTACTACGAATTTGAGTTCCCTTTACAGCCGTACAACTTGTACATTTGCGGCACCAGTCCTCGACATCGTCACGACAGTGGACCCAGTAAAACCATTCTCGGACCTTCAGTAAAGTCCATTTAACTCCCAGGTGACCTCCTGAACAACCACTATGGTACAGCTGTAGAACATCCAGTACTTTAGCCTTAGGGACAACCAATTGCAAATGACAACTGTTTCCCCGACCATTTTCCCATTTACGGCACAGGACTCCATCCTGAATCAGCAAGCTGTCCCATTGGGCCCAATAACTTTTCGTGGTCGAACTCATCGCTGAGACGTCGCTCCACTTGGGCTTAGGAGCACTGGCCTTCATCCATTCCAGAATCGGCTTACTGTCCGAATCTTCCTGCTGTGCATGTTGTAGGCTGTCCTTCCACTCATTGCTGAACTGGTCTGTCCTGAGCATCCTCACAGATACCACTTCCTTACCCTCTTGCCTAGTACAATGCTTTGCAATCTTCAGGACAAGGTCTTCTTGACAATTCATCTGCATTGCCATGAGATTTCCCGCTGCGATGTTCGATCACAAAGTCGTATTCCTGCAGTAGTTCAATCCATCTCGCAACTTGTCCTTCCGGATTGAACCATTTCAATGCAGCATGGTCAGTTCATAAGTGGAATTTCCGCCCAAGAATATATTTGATAAAATGCTGCAAGGACTTTACCACAGCAAACAATTTCCGTCTTGTGACACAATAGTTCCTTTACGGCTTTGACAACGACTTGCTGAAGTACGCTATTACAATCTCTTGATCACCATTCCGTTGAGACAACACACCGCCAAGTCCTATATCACTTGCGTCTGTGTCAACTATAAATTTCTTGCCCGCATCAGGATACCCCAAAAAAGGTGTTTTGCACAGACGTTCCTTAAGCTCCTGGAATGTAATATCGCAACTTTCATCCCAGCAGTAATTCCGCTTCCCCTCGGTTAGCTTGTGCAGAGGTTTGGCTATATCTGCAAAGTTCTTCACAAATCGCCGATAATAAGAGCACAAAGCCAAAAATGCTCTAACCTGTGTCTTGTCTTTTGCAACCGGCCATCTTTGACAGCGGGAATTTTCTCTGGATCCGTGCGGATATCTTCTTCCGACACTATATACCCCAAAAAGCTAACTTGCCGTTTGAATAGTGAGAACTTCTTCGGATTCAACTTGTGGTTGGCACTCTGGATCTTCATGAGCACGCGTTCTAGGTTTTGAAGGTGTTCCTCAAACGTACGGCCTACGATGATGATGTCATCCAAGTAGACCAGACAGGCATCTCCAATTAACCCGGTTAGTACAAGCTCCATCAACCTTTCAAACGTTGCTGGAGCATTGCACAATCCAAACGGCATGACTTTAAATTGCCACAGACCCTTTCTTGTAGAGAATGCAGTTTTCTCCTTGTCCTTAGGGTCAATTTCAACTTGCCAGTAGCCACTTTTCAGGTCCAGCGTACTAAGCCACTTTACGCCTGTAAGCATGTACAACGTGTCATCAATTCTTGGCAAGGGATAGCTGTCCTTCTTCGCAACGTCGTTCAGACGGCGGTAGTCAACACAAAACCGCATGCTGCCGTCCTTCTTCTTTACCAGCACTACAGATGAACACCATGGACTAGATGAAAGTTCAATAACACTATCCTTCATCATTCCCTCAATCATGGTTTCCACTTCCCTTTCACGTGCTACAGGCAATCTTCTTTGTCGCTTACGTATAGGCAATTCTCTCCTGTGTTTATTTTGTGTTGAACTAAGCCAGTCTTTCCGATGTCAGCTTCGTTTGACGAGAAAACATCGGCGTACTTGAGTAAAAACTTCTTAGCCTTGACCATTTCATTCGGGGAGAGAACACTGCGACAGTCTTCTAAAAGTGTAGTCACTCCCGTTTGTCCATCCTTGCTGGGGGTCCCAGTCGATAGATATTAGCACCGATGCAACCAATCCACTTCCTCACTAGTACCAACCAATGTGCCTTTTTCTATAATCTGTTCCTGATCACAAAGGTTCAGCTCAGAGATGTCGGCGGTTCTGACTAAGGTTCGAGCCACTTTCCATGGAAGGTCATTGTCTACCCTTTCCACGAGTACACAACGAAGAGTTTGCCCAGGATTCCGAGGAAGTCTAACCGGCACAATCGTTTTCCGATCTCGGCGATAGAACAATCTTCTTAAGGCTGTACACATGCCCTGGCAACGCCCCTTCCAGGAAATTTACTTTTGTCCACATTTCAAAACACCTTGCTTAACGTCGATTTCACAACAATTCTTCCTCATAAAGTCTAGGCCCAGGATGCAGTCGTCTATTATATCAGCCACGATGACATTATGCAGGTAGATCATTTTGCCTAGCTTCAACTCCATCTCCTTGTCTCCACGGACGGGTATGCGCTGACCGGTGGCTGTCACCAAATTAATGCGTTCTCGGTTGTATGCGGAGTCCCCAAGGAACTGACTTATAAGTTGGGAACTGACAACCGTGTGAGAGGCTCCAGTATATATGGTCATTTTACACGGCGTACCGTTGACCTCGCCCTTGATGATTAAACTGTTCCCATCATGGGTTTGTGAGATCGAAATCATTGGGGCTCTTTTAACATCAGCCAGCACCCGCCCCGCAGTCCTGGCTTTTACTCGTTTCCCTACTGCTGCAAGCCGCACTACCCTCTCGAGATCGATCACCTTCCCTTTTTACAGTTCTCTTAGGACAGCTGGATCGAAGATGCCCGTTTCCCCACAGCCGTAGCACCTAGGGCTGTAGCCGTTATTGCGGTCCCGAACTGTAGCTGCTGCAACCTCCCTGATGCGATGGGAAAGATGATCCTGCCGCAAGGCTTCCATCTCCAGTGCATGGGTCAAGGCGTCCTTAAGCGTCTCGTGGTGCCCGAGCCTCACAGCAGCTCTGAATTCAAGGTCGCGGATGCCGTCAATGAATGTCTGCACCAGGTACCCTACAATGAGTGCTGGTACAGACTGGTATGCTTTTCGAACCAGCTTCTCCACCTCAAGGGCCCACTGCTGCAGGTTTTCGTTACTGCGTTGCACGCGATCTTTGAGCTACGCACGAAAGACGTGTTCCAGGTGAGCGTCGCCATATCTCGCCTCCAATGCCTCAAGGAGCTGCTCGTAAGTCACTTCCTTACCGAGAGCTTCCAGAACAGTTAAGGCCTGGTCGCGCAGGCCTAGGGTGAGAGCAGTCATGGCCTGACTTTTATTCCAGCCGTTCGCCTTCATGACAGCCTCGAATTGGATTTTGTAGGCCTACCAGGAAAAAGTCCCGTCGAACGGCGGCACTTTGAATCCACGTAGCGAAGGTGTTGTAGCTATCACGGGAGCTGTAACTCCATCCCCAAGTTTGAGGTCGTCCAGGGTTTTCTTCACGTCAGCCATCACGTTGTCAACCCGATTGTACACTTGGTCCATTCGGGTTTCAGCTCCCGACAGGCGGTTGTCATATTGAGCAACCTTATCCTTCACCTCCCTTATCTCTTTCTCGAAGGTAGCGTGAAGTTCCTTCATGAGGAGTATCTGCTCTTCCTTATCGCGTTTGAGCTGCTCTTCCAACTGACGGCCCTGTTCCTCCTGTTGGCGGGCCTGTTCCTCCTGTCCGCGCTGCAGCTGCTCTTCCAACCGACGGGCCTGTTCCTCCTGTCGGCGGGCCTGTTCCTCCTGTCGGCGAGCCTGTTCCTGCAGCATCATCATCAGAGCACCTAAGTCATGTGCTGCAGATGCAGGAGCTGCTGACGGGCCGGCCTCCGTGGTCAGCAGCTGGCCCTCCGACGTTTGCGACGTTGCATTACCAAATCGTCTCTGGTCCGTCTCCAGCTGGCGTTGACTTCGGGTACAGATACCCTCCATGTCGTCCTTTGGTAAAATCGGCATGATTTGATCCCACTTCTGACAACAATTGTTACGAGCTTGGGGTTCGAGACAATTAAAAACTGCCGATTGAATTACCCAAATTGACACTTTAATTACGGAACACTAATTACAACTTAAAAACACACTAATAATAAAACACAATTGCACTACTGATCACTTTAGTTCACAGTTATATCACTTCGAAGTATTCGCTTATATCGCCAAATCAATACTCTCCCGATCGTGGTCTATACCGGCCTTATATAGGGCCTCAGATAGTTTCCAGAACCTTCTACTGTAGCGACATCTAGAATGTTCGAGTACATATCGATCCCGAAATTTCTAGAAGCATCTTGACTCTCCTATTTCTGCTACTCGACACTAGAGGGCGCTAGAGGTAACTAGTGTTGCCATGTACAAGCCATTAATAGTGGCGCGCAACAATATTTCCTATGGGCGTGTAATTGTTGCAACATATTTTTCTAACACCCAAGAAAACTCGGATACGTTATAGCAACTGCATCATTTTGCACAATCTGCAAAATAAAGGAATTCAACCAACTATGGAATATGTAGAGGATAGGGAAGCGGAAGGGAATACCCAGTTTCGCGGAGGCAACGAGGACAACCAATGAAAATATATCTATTTGTCATGGTTTCTATGTCATCAATTTAGTATATTTTTGAATACCTTTTAAATCTAGTTTTCTTTTACAGTAATTTCTCTGTAACAAAAACATACGTTTCATTACATGCATTTTTATTACATATGAGACATAGAGAGATTAATTTAGCCTGTCTTCAATGTTATTTTTTTTTTGTATTTCCTAGGGTTATTTAAAATTAAACCGTATGCCAATTTGCATTTTCCGAAATTGCTCCACATCTATTGTTATTAGTTAATTTATAATTAATTAAAAAAAAAATTAAATATCGAAATTTTTAATTTGCTATAAAATATAAAATATCATTTTTTTTAATTAAACTGTATGCCAATTGATTGCTTCTTAAATGCTCCAGCAGAATCCGAAATTGCTTTACCTCTATTGCTATTAATTAATTTATAAATAATTTTTAAAACATTTAAGTATTGAAAATTTAATTTTGCTATAAAACATAAAATATGTACTTTATAAAATTAAACTGTATGCCAATTAATTGCTCCATAAATGCTCCAGTAGAATCCGTAATTTTTCTGTCTTTTGCTATTAGTTAATTTATAATTAATTTAGAGATAGAGTGATCCTATTTGAGTAATAGCGCCATCATCAATACAATGTAGTAACATTCTATAGTTAAAGTCATTTTATCGAACAAAAGTTGATTGACTCTCAAGGTGGTACGTAGAATAGATGCCTAATGGCATAAAACCAAAAAAAAGTATTGAGGGGTGAGTTTTGAGATTATGGATTCTTATGAATGGATTAGATAACCATGTTAATAATATTTTTGTGTTTATGCCATCTAGAGTCTTTTCTACGTACCATCTTGAGAGTCAGTCAACTTTAGTTCGATTAAATGACTTTAACTATAGAATGTTACTACATTCTATTGATGATGGCGCTATTACTCAAATAGGATCACTCTATCTCAAAATTAGTTATAAATTAACTAATAGCAATAGACAGAAAAATTAAGGATTCAACTGGAGAATTTAAGGAGCAATTAATTGTCATACAGTTTAATTTTATAAAGTTGATATTTTATGTTTTATAGCAAAATTAAATTTTCGATACTTAAATGCTTTAAAAATTAATTATAAATTAACTAATAACAATAGAGGTGGAGCAATTTCGGATTCAACTGGAGCATTTAAGGAGCAATTAATTGGCATACGGTTTAATTTAAAAAAGTAGTTATTTTATATTTCATAGCAAAATTAAATTTTCGTTACTTAAATTTTTTAAAAATTAATTTTAAATTAACTAATAACAATAGAGTTGGAGCGGTTTCAGATTCTGCTGGAGCATTTAAGGAGCAATCAACTGCTATACAGTTTAATTTTAAAAAGTAGATATTTTATATTTTGTAGCAAATTTAAATTTACGATATTTAAATTTTTAAAAAAATAATTATAAATTAACTAATAACAATAGAGGTGGAGCAATTTCGGATTCTGCTGGAGCATTTATGGAGCAATTAATTGGCATACAGTTTAGTTAAAAAAAGAATGTTCTACGCTAACTTCCATCTGGTGTGACAATCTATATAGATGCGATCAAATAAAGTGTGTTTTTTAGAGGTATAGAACTTTAAGTTTACTTTTTTAATTGGCGGCCATTTTGTCAGCTGTCAAGTGATTTATGTTTAGTTTGGTTTGGCATTTCAATTTCAACATGAATAAAGGCCTGTTTTCACTTTGATTAGTGCGAGTGCAGGTGATTCATTTTGCGGTTGATTAGTGCAGGTGTGTAGTGTAAGTAGTGTCCAATTCTGTTTAGTGGCTGTGTTTAGTAAATTCAGTTGTTAGCCGTCGACCAGGAAGTATGGATATTTTTTTAACAGAAGCGAGCACCCGACGCTAAACGCTAAACGCTAAACACTTAGCACTGCTGTCCAAACGTGTTTAGTGGCAGGCATGCTGCGAGTGAGGGGAAAGGAAGTGCGTGCGGGGCGTGGCACTCGCAGTCCACTCGCAAAAAAAATAGAACACGCTTCTGATCACTTTACTACACAGGTTATTAATCACTTGCACTAATCAATCGCTGTCCATACGCGTTTACTTCTAAACACTAAGCACCTGCACTAATCACCTGCACTAATCACTAATCAAAGTGAAAACAGGCCTTAACGCGTAGTGTTTCTATATAGTTTGTGATATGAATAGACTGACGCCTGAACAACGCTTCCAAATTGTGCAAATTTATTTTGAAAATCAGGGTTCTGTTCGAAATACGTATAGCGCATTACGTCCATTTTACGGTCAACATAATCGTCCATCAGAGCAATTAATTCGATTAACTATGGGACGTTTTCGCGCCACGTTTACTCTAAATGATAATACGCATCCACAGAGATGTCGTACAGTGCGTACAGAAGAAGTCATTGCTGCTGTAGAGCGTAGCGTAGAGGAAGACTCGAATCAGTCTATCCGCCATCGTGCACAGGAATTGCATATGTGTCCATCCACTTTATGAAAGATTTTGCGGAAAGATCTTGGTTTGCGTGCTTACAAAATCCAACTCGTGCAAGAATTGAAGCCTCGCGATCACCTAGCAAGGCATAGATTCGGTGAATGGGCCCAAAATAAGGTTGCCGACGATCCCGATTTTATAAGCGAATTTTGTGTTGCGATGAAGCTCACTTTTGGTTGAATGGATATGTCAATAAACAAAACTGCTGTATTTGGAGTGATGATAATCCTCAAGTGTATGTTGAGACACCGTTACATCCAGAAAAACTGACTGTGTGGTGTGCTTTATGGGCTGGTGGAATAATTGGTCCGTACTTCTTTAAAAACGATGCTGGCCAGAACGTTACAGTCAATGGTGACCGCTATAGAGCGATGATTACTTACTTTTTCGTTCATCAATTGAACAACCATGATGTGCAGGAGTTGTGGTTTCAACAAGACGGCGCAACATGTCACACAGCTCGTGCTACAATTGATTTATTGAAGGAAACGTTTGGTAACCGCATAGTTTCACGTTTAGGACCCGTGAATTGACCTCCAAGATCGTGCGATTTAACGCCGCTTGACGTTTTTCTGTGGGGATATGTGAAGTCGCAAGTATACGCCGATAAGCCCGAAACGATCAATCAGTTGGAGGACAACACTCGGCGCTTTATTGCCGATATACGGCCACAAATGTTGGAAAAAGTCATCGAAAATTGGACCTCCAGATTAGACTACGTCCGAGCCAGCCGTGGCGGTCATATGCCAGAAGTCACATTTAAATTATAATGCCAGAAGATTGTCTTTCGAATAAAGTAAATTTCATGTCAATAAAAAAAATCATGTTTGTCTTATTCCATTTCAAAGTTCTATACCTCTAAAAAAACACCCATTACTGTAAAAAATAGTAATTTAATGACTTACGAATAAATTGTTATTACCGTTTTTTATTAAATGTTTTATTTAATTTATTTAAAACATAAAAGATTTTTAATATTGATATGGTCACTATAAGATGTTGTTAGGTTAGCTAATTACGTAATAACTTGAGATGGAAGGACCCTTAGGTAGGGACTGAATAAATTAACCGACTTAGTTAGTCACTGAATTCGTCTCCTGCCGTCGCCGAATCATTACTTAAACAAAATGTACAAATAATTTTACATTTCATAAAATAAAATATTTTAAAAATATTGCTATTTAAGAAAACTGCATATCTGTGGCGGATTTCCGTTAGTTATTGCGTCTATAATAGATTGAATCGCGCTTTATCTAACTATTATTTTTAATACTAGTATTATATCTGGTGTGTTTCCTGATTTAATGAAGCATAGTAAAGTAATACCTTTATTTAAATTTGGTAGTACATTAGACCCCGCCAATCAAAATAAATCACTTAGTAAGATTCAAAAAAAAAATATTCTTGATCAAATGTTAAATTTCTTTAATATAAATAGTTTATTTCATAAAAATCAATTTGGTTTCACAAGGGGTCGCTCTACAATTGATGAGTGTATATCTATAATGCATGGGAGAATTCACAGGATGCTCTGGGTATATCAAGGAGTATAGAAACTGTCCTATACAGGAATGGGGTATATTCTGTGAACTATCCAAGGCCATCGATTGTGTTCACCATGAAACATTCATCAGGAAACTTCAACACTACGGTTTAAGAAGTGATGCTCTTAAATTAATTATTTCATATTTAAGTAACAGAACGCGAGGTCGGGGGTTAGTCTCCTCCTTTTTTACTATCTTAACCCAATCCAAGGTGTTAAGCGTACCGTGTCGATGGATGCGTGGCTGGGGTAGTCCAGTCGTAAAACGTACCCGAGACCAGGGCGATTTGGGTAGTATTTTAGTCCTTCCCCCGGCATGCGGGGCTCTACCGTAGGTGACTGAATTTTTTTTTGAGTTCACTAGGCCTAAGCTTAGTGGAGCAGCACGGAAGAGGTACGTAAGACTTATAGCAGCTGAGATAGGAGCCGAAGAGGCCCTCTTTCTCTGCCAGAAGCCCTGGGACGAAATTCCTGTGCCCATACCTCCCCCAGTTTCGAAAGCGAAAAAACGCAGTCGGCCGGAGGAGGAGTCTCCAAAGACCAGCCCAGGAAAGTTGAGAAGCTGACAACGGGGGAGAAGAAGCTCAGTTTCTGTGCCGTAGCTGTCTCCGCGTGTGTAGGAATTCGCAATTTGAATCTTATGAGCGTGGAGTAGATGTAGCCGGTCCATTGGGCACTAACGCAGGCTATTGCTAAGACGGCCTATGGAGCGCAGCCGGGAATGGGACCAAAAGAACATCAGCCAAATACGACCTGACCAAATTATAAAACGACCACCAATGATTGATACGTCAAAAAATAGTAACTTAGGTGTATATTAAATTACGGATTCCAACTTATTTTTTTGGAGCCGGTAAGCTTTGTAATGAAAAACCCCATTTCCTCACTACTTTTTATAGGTTTTGAACGCATCTAAACCCACCCCGTTTTTATCTGTGGTACACGTTTCATCATAACACTAAAGTAACACTACCATTATGCGTTTTTTTAAATACTAGATTTTATTGTAGATTTTTTATTTCTTTTTGTAGTGTATTATCAATAATATCATTTTAAGATGGGGGATATGAAAGTATTCCGAAATAAGTTTGCTAATAATAAGTTCACAGTAAATATAGAATGCATTAATACTTAGAACGGAACGTATTATGAATATATGTAATAAAATATATTACTATGCAGTCTGTGGTATTATGACACGAGAGCTGTCAAAGCGTGAACAAAAGTCAAAGCACCTGTGTCTTAGATACTTAGCAGTGAAAAGATTAGAAAGGTTATTGATTCATTTTTGTGGTTTTAGCCATTGACTTGACTTATTTAGTTAAGTATATATTACTGCATAGTTTTCATATCAATTGTTTTAGCCGAGGTTGTAGTCATAGCTGCAGTCATGGCTATGTCATAACCTCAAAAGTGACGAAATACACAAGTATAACGTTCTATGATCCTCGGCTTTTATATAATTGTTGCGCGCCACTATTAATGTCTTGTACATGGCAACACTAGTTACCATTAGCGCCCTCTAGTGTCGAGTAGCAGAACTAGGAGAGTCAAGATCCTTCTAGAAATTTCGGGATCGATATGTACTCGAACATTCTAAATGTCGCTATAGTAGATGGTTCTAGAAACTATCTGAGGCCCTATATAAGGCCGGTATAGACCACGACCGAGTCAGTATTGAATTGGCGATACAAGCGAATACTTCGAAGCAATACAACTGCGAACTAAAGTGATCAGTAGTGCAATTGTGTTTTATTATTAGTGTGTTTTTAAGTTATAATTAGTAAATCAGGAGGAACAGGCCCGCCGACAGGAGGAACAGGCCCGTCGGTTGGAAGAGCAGCTGCAACGCGGACAGGAGGAACAGGGCCGCCAACAGGAGGAACAGGGCCGTCGGTTGGAAGAGCAGCTCAAACGCCATAAGGAAGAGCAGATACTTCTCATGAAGGAACTTCAAGCTCTCAAGAAAGAGATAAGGGAGGTGAAGGATAAGGTTGCTCAATATGACAACCGCCTGTCGGAAGCTGAAACCCGAATCGACCAAGTGTACAATCGGGTTGACAACGTGATGGCTGACGTGAAGAAAACGCTGGACGACCTCAAACTTGGGGATGGAGTTACAGCAACCATGATAGCTACAACACCTTCGCTACGTGGATTCAAAGTGCCGCCGTTCGACGGGACTTTTTCCAGTAAAAATACAAATGCATAGGAGTTTTTTTAAAATTAGATATGGCAAAGGCTTTCGACACTGTATCTGTTCCTAATTTATTAAATAACCTCGAAAGTATGGGAGTTCGGGGGGTGCTGTTCAAATTATTAACTGATTATTTTTCTAATAGGAGTCAGGCGGTAAAAATTAATAATTTTATAAGCGATTACGCACCAATACACTTCGGTGTTCCACAAGGTTTGGTTTTGGTCTTGGATCCTACACTTCCTTATTTTATATAAATGATTTATGTAATCAAAATCTTATAAATGCTTTTGTTGCTTTTGTTGATGACGCTGCTGTCATATTTCACGGTACCATATGGAGCAACGTAAAAAGTGTAGCTGAAAAGGGTTTAGCTTCTATTATTCATATGGCTTAGCAGAAATGTCTTAACTTTAAACCTGTCTAAAACAAAATATATATCCTTTTCAATTAATAATAAAGATCAACCACCTCAAAACAGTTTTACGTTAAAAGCACATTTATGCACCCCATAAATAAAAATAATTAACTTTAAAAACTTCCGAAATCAAACTTCAGACCTTTATAAAAATTACTCCGTGCTTACTGTAAGACCATTGTATATTAAGACCACAGTCATAAAACAACATACCAAACCTTTAGAATTATCTAATACAAGAAGGCCTTTTGTTGTTTATAATATTCCTCTCTGTAGAGCAAGATTTGCCCAGAATTTTTTTCCCGTACCTAGGACCATTACTATTAACCGTTTAAATAAGATCTTATCTATATCCAAATGCAACAAATTCATTTGTACAATATATATAGATAAATATCTCAAAACGATTAACTATGAATTAACTGAAAAGTTATTAGGAAGTGTTGAATGCTTTTTTTTTGTGTAATTCTTTGCTATTTTAAGATATTTCTATTTTAGATATTTTTATATTAAGATATTTATCGCTTTTGTTTTCCGTATTTTAAGTTTCTCGTTTATATGTGAGGAGTGGCAATCTTTGATGAACTTTATATAATTAGATAATCCTAGAGTACAAAATACTTATATACAATAATATACAATATAGACTTATAAGTACATATAAGTAATTTATTATTATCATTGTCCAAAATTTATACTAAAATGACAATGCTTACTGATAACTTAAAAGTCTGAGATTTGTTAATGTAGTCATAACATTTTGAAAACTCAAAACACAATATTTTCTTCATGTGAATGTTTTGGTTATACTATGTACAAACAGGTCGTTAATGAGGGCTAATACCACTCACCAGATGTCACTAGTTGTGATTGAGGTAAAGTTTTTTGTTACACAGTGTCAGTTAATTGAGAAATTAGTTTTAAATAATAGTTTATCATTACCTATCTAGAGTATTATATTAATACACAACACAATGCGTCAGTGGTTTGATTTTAAAATATCGGCTTTTAGTTATATTTATAGTTTGGTTTATTCATTTCTAATGTAATTAATATAAAATATAATTAATAATACAGAAAGAAACCTTAAAGATTATATTTTCCTAAGAAATTATCGCCCCCGCTATGAAATCTGTCAAATATTTTAGCTCACTGTAAAGTGGCACCGCCCTGGTGGCAGAAAAATTCGTGGATGCCGTCATTACTGCATCGAATACAATGAACTAGCCGCACTACTCTGTCATCATACAGCTTCTAACTAGTACGTGGTTTGGAAAAAATAATTCGCTATTTTTTCCAAACCTAAATATTACAAATACACACAAATCTTGAGTACGAATTCACGCATATTATTGTAATTGTATGCTAAGTCTTGTGAATAAAGAATTTTATATATATTTATATTTATATATATATATATATATATATATGTATATATATATATATATATATATATATATATGTATATATATATATATATATATATATATATATATATATACATACATACATATATATATATATATATATATATATATATAAAGTCTCTTTCTGAATATATTCAGAAAGAGACGGTCTGTGAATATTCGTTGTGAATCCTTTGCTATTTACTTGGAATATAGTTTGATTTTATAACATAACATAACATAAACACTCACACCTGTCACCCAGAGGGGTAGGCAGCGATTATGGACTTCCATTTGGCACGATCCTGACACACCTCTCTCGCTTCCTCCACCTACGCATACACGCTCGTCGGTTAAAGGTACTATTGATTTGGCCCATTTTTAATATATCGCCAATTTAGTCGATAAACTTTCGCCTAGGGCGACCCTTCCCGACTATGCCGTTCACCTCTGCAACATAAATTTGCTTTGTCACTCTTTGATTTTATGTAATATTAAAATACTTTTGTAACATTTATTTATTGAAATTTGTAAGACCAATGAGCAAATTGGATTTCTAAAATTATAATAATGATAATACAACAAAATAAAAAATTATAGTAGTGATAATACAATGTAACCGCTTGTATGTGTGATCCCAGCGACACCAGTTGTCGTACATAATATGGTTGACAGCCATTCTACTGTGTATTTGCTACTGTAAACTTATCGAAATTCTAAAATATTTTCAAGAAGAATAATATTGGTGACAAGGGTAATAATACAAATATTTAATCTATTGATATAATTACAGCCAAACATTACCTCCCTCAAATTCAAGGTTGGTACTGCAGTATCGGCTAACCTTCATTTATTGTTAGCTTGGCATATAAAATATTATTTATCTAAATGTTCTGAGCAAATGGTGCTAGTCCGTTTAGGTATCCGAGATTCATGGTTTCTACAAATTGCAATCCAAGTTTACCGCCTAAGAGAATATCTTGGAAATTTGTAAAACAAAAACAATTAAGTATAGAAGAATTTACTGCTTTTTGTAATAGTATATTATAAAATATAAATAAAAACTAAAAACCGGTTCGGCAGACAAACCCGAATGGTTAATTACTTATCGATAGCTAAATTTGTGGCGTACATCACTTTATTGCATTACTTTCGGTTGCAGTGATACCAGTTTATTTTATAAATATTGCAAACTTTTGCTACGAGGTGGCAAGTGTCAATTTGACTTATTTATCCTTTATTTTGTATAATATTTTGATAAATATTAGTTATCGATTATAATAAATTATAAAATATTCAGAATCGTGTTGAAATTGAGCTGAATATTTAAATCATTTGACAAAATCCACTAAACAACTTTATGTAATAATAATTATTCATCACAAACTTATTTAGTTAAAAGAAAATACATTTTCGTTACATTATTATGTATGTATGTATTACATTATGTATGTATGTATGTATGATTTATTACACAAGTTAGTTATATTTAACTTGTGTAATAAATCATATTTATTTAAAAATAGCTTATTTTTAATTTCATGAAATATGATGGCAATACTTGGTATTTGACGAAAATATTGAAACAGAAACAGAACAGAAACTTTTTTATTCAATATAGATTATAAATAATACTTATTGAAAGTCACTCTTTTGTTTGATTACCACTGGTTCGGAAAAAACCTCTGTCCCGGGAAGAACCAGCAAGAAACCCAGCGGGACTTTTTTTTTTAAATAACAGCTTACAATCTTGATGTTACACAAATTAACAACACAACAAATTTGAAATAGCTTGGTAGCGATCACCTCATTTCCAGGGGTTATTATCATCCATAAATTCCTTAATATTATAATAACCCTTTTTATACAAACTTAGTTTAATAAAGTTTTTGAACTTTGAGCAGGTCAAACTTTGTATATTTTCTGGAATTTTGTTGTAAAAGCGTATACATCGCCCCAAGAATGAATTACTGACTCGATGGAGTCGAGTAACTGGTACTACTAGAATGTGTCTGTTCCTAGTATTTACAGAATGAATATCACTTATTTTCATAAAACTACTTTTATTTTTGTGTACATACATTACATTTTCATAAATGTATTGAGAGGCCAAAGTTAATATATTAATTTCCTTAAATTTTTGTCGCAGCGACTCTTTAGGCTTTAAATCATAAATTGCTCTTATGGCCCTCTTCTGCAAAACAAATATAATTTCAGTGTCAGCTGCGTGTCCCCATAGCAAAATACCATACGACATTATGCTATGGAAGTAGCTGAAGTAAACTAGTCTAGCTGTTTCAACACTGGTTAGACTTCTAATCTTTTTTACAGCATATGCTGCAGAACTAAGTCTGCTTGCTAGTTTTGATATATGGGAGCTCCATTGAAGCTTCGCGTCTAGTGTGATTCCAAGAAAAATGGTGGTATCTACAAGACTCAGTTTCTCCCCATTTAAAATTACATTAGTATTTAATTGTTTGACATTTGGAGTCACGAATTTCATACATTTTGTTTTAGTGCCATTTAAATGCAAATTATTAACATCGAACCAATTTACTAATTTAGATATAGCATTATTTACTTCGTCATATTTTAGTAACTGTCGACTTAATTTGAAAATTAAAGAAGTGTCCTCTGCAAATAATACTATATCATGGTTATCCCCTACTATGTTATTCAGAAAATACTCGCAGATGAAAAGTCACGTTGCCTTTTTGTAGATTTGACATTTTTGATAGTTTTTTGCATGAAAATAGACTGCAATTCGGCATTTTTGTCGGAGCTCGATGGATGGACATTTTTTCTTTAAGTTATTACACGTTTACTAACTTTTTTAAAGTAACAGTATATACATTCCATTGCTGGGTACAAGGTCGCTCAGCGAGCTATAGAGAGGGCTATGCTCGGAGTCTCTCTGCGTGATAAACTTAGAAATGAGGATATCCGCAGAAGAACCATAGTGACCAACATAGTCCAACGATTTGTAAGCTGAAGTGGCAATGGGCCGGCCATATAGCTCGAAGAACCGTCAAGCGAAGGTGGAGAAAGGTTCTCGACTGGCGGCCTCGTACCGGCTGATGAAGCGTAGGGCGTTCTCCCACTAGATAGTAAAACATGCAGAAAGTCGATGGATGCAGGTGGCTCAGGACCGTGTATTGTGGCATTCCTTGATGGAGGTCTATGTTTAGCAGTGGACTTGTGAAGGGCTGTAATGATGAGGATGATGATGACCGAAAATTACTTCATCATCAACATAACTTTATGATAGCTGATGTTATAAGGAGTAACTTAACCTTGAGTGCGGACGACACGCCAGGCGTGCCATCGATTATTTTTGTGTGTCGTTATAACTCGCTCAAATTGCGTTTTTGGAAAATTTATCCAGAACAAAATAGTAATTATTTTGCAAGTAGCTTATGCGTACAGTTTCGTTTCTGGATATTTTGAAATTTTGAAACGTAGGGGTTGACCACCTTTTTTTAACTTGTACATGGTACTCTTTTTACTTTGCACACTGCATAGCGCCGGTGTTTTTTTCTTTTGAAAACACTTGTTTTGCTATTATTACTAATTAGACGTTTTCAAATCGACTTTACTTTTACATTTGTATAACATTAAATAATATTTAACAGTGGTAATATTAATGAATCATAAACCTTATTTTTTCCAAGTTAAGGTTCTTGATTGTTTGATATTTACAAATATTATTATTAGGTGAAAATTTAATTTAACAAAAACCAAGGTTTTCCAGTGTGATTTAGCTGTACCTACTTAATGATTTTTTATAAAACAAAAAATTAGTTCAAAATGTTTGTAGTCTCTGCGTAACAAAAGTCACTTACTCTCAATTTCAACGAAAACAGGTAGAAAAACACGTAGTTACCCACTAAAAACAAGTATCTTTCCGTTTGTAACTGATGTTTGATGTTAACTAAACATAATTAGGTCTAAACAAGTGAAAAAAGCATAAAAAAGATAATTATTTTTACACATGGCTGATGGCACAATAGGCGTGTCATCCAATTCTGTGGCTTAGGGTTCCGCGCAAAAAATAAAAATATGAAATCCAACCGTAATAAATTATTACCAGGGGCGAAGTCGCGGGAACAGCTAATTTGCTATAAAATTAAACTACAGTAAAACTCGCTTAAGACGATTTTGTAGGGACCCAGCCAAAATCGCGACTTAAGCGGGAAAGCGTATTATGCGGGATATGGAAAATAAAACATAACATCATTAACAAATTTTTTGTAGGTATTTAATTATAGGTATATTTATAAATTTGTTAGAAAGCTATAATATTATACATACTATGTATATGTATTTAAACATACATCATAGTTAATTATTATTTATAATGACATCACTTTCCCCGAAAGCGAAAAGCAAGTTGCAACAATAGATACATAGCGCCTTAAACCGTTTATTGCTCATAAAGCCTCTGCGTTTGACAGTCGGAATTGACTCTCCTTCATCTTCATCGTCATCACGTAGGACCTCTTTTTGGGTGTTATTCATATCTTCAAAAAAGATCTTCGTATGTACCTACGGGTTTTGTACGGTGCAACATTGTCAACAATGGAAGAATATCCAGGAATACCCTGCAGTATCGCTGGTTCTTCTTCCAACATGACGTTAGCTTTGTTACTTCAGAAACCTGTTTTCTTGAAACAATTTTGTATGGTTTCAGGCTTAATTGATTGCCATGCCATGCACAGTCAAGGGTCGTTTGCTGTCAGGGTCTTCTATTTCTTTACTATAGCGATGTATCAATCGTATTCTGTAGCTTTGTTTAAAGACTTTTATAATGCCCTGATCCATCGGTTGCAACTTGTTTGTCGCATTCGGAGGTAAGAAAACAAGCTTGATGTTCTTTAGCCGGGGCAGTTATCAATGAAGAGAATTATGCGTGCTACTCGGCTTGGCTCGGGTGTTGGACAGATGGCGTATTAGACGGGATTACGATCGTATTAAGCGAGTTAAAAATATATAAAAACATGCCTCACATTGCAGGGACTGATATAAAATGGCGTATTATGCGAGAAATCGTATTAAACGTGATCGTATTAAGCGAGTTTTACTGTATTATGTTATATTTTATGCCGCACTTGTGGTTGAAAATCATCCAATTAAATAAATCATTCGCTGTGAAATGTATTCGGATTTCATTTGAAGGTTTCACTTCTACCGCGTGTGAACTGCACACATATTTTTATTGGAACGAAGTTCCTTACCGCATGGTATGAATTTGGCGGATGGGGACTAGGCGAGAAAAAATGTAAGATTTTTCCGTGACGACTCCTTCTGACGTATTGTAGACGGCCTTGGCGACTTTAAAGAAGCGAGATGGAATAATATCCATCTCACTCGCACTTGTTCTTATCTTGCCATGAAAGAAATATTATTTTATTTTAAATGACGCTTTATTTTAATAGACGCTAGTAATTCATTTATTTCCATTTGTTATTAAATAATATAATACGTTCATCAATAATAATATACTATGGAAAGAAACTTAGTTCCAGCAGAGTGTTCCACGATACTCACGCATGTTTTTTATTTCTCAGACTTACCGGTTTACGCACGATGTTTTCCTTCATCGCCGAACACGTGGTAAATCAGCACGTAAAATTGCAATTAACAATTTCATTGGTGCCGGCAGGGATCGAATCCGGGTTGCTCGCGTACTTTCAAATTTACAAAGAGTGCTTAGGCCCTGAGCTACCACGGCTTTTGCACACTTTTTTAAATTTTTTTACTTTTAGGAAAATTCCTAATCAAATGAATACAAAAAATAACTCATATTTCAGAAAGAAACAGTTTCTCCACTTTTCGCACTTTTCTAACAAATTTACTTCCCCCGTAATGAAATCTATCGAAAATGTCACCTTATTCATTAGTGGCACGGGTACCGCTTCGGTGGCAGAAATAGTCGCGGATGCCCTGATAATTATTCTTTAATTCTTATATGAAAAAAACTGATAGCATTTTCCGTAAAAAAATAACAATTTGTGTTCTTCGAAGTAGCAGAATTGGTAATTTAAGTCTGGTCACACTGGTCCTTTATGTCAAATCGGAGTAAAAAAAAAAATAGTTTGTTTTACAAATCAAAACAAAGTACAATAGATTTAAATAACATTTATGTAATTATGAATTAGCATTTTCTTTTCGTTGATAATAATAGTATAATCTAAATGTTGCTTGTTCACTTATTTTTTTTAAAATGAAAATAACGCAGCAAATTAAGCATCTATCACGATTTTCAGCGCCAAGGCGCGTTGTAGTGTCTGGCTTAGGAGTAGTTTCCCCTATTGGAACTGGCACTAAACTAGTTTGGGACAATTTATTAAAAGGATGTTGCGGTATTGTTTCTCTCAGAGAAACAGAGTATTTAAATTTGCCTTGCAGAATAGCTGGATTAATTCCAGTAAAAAACGACAGCAACCTCTTGAAAACGTTATCAAAATCTAATTTGAAATCTATGGCTCCAGCCACATGTTTAGCGCTAGTTGCTACTGCTGAAGCATTGTTAGATGCCAAATGGGCTCCAGAGACAGATACTGATAAAGAAATTACTGGAGTAGCATTAGGAATGGGAATGATAGATCTAAAGGATGTTTGTGACACAAATGATGCATTAAAAATAGGGTACAATAAGGTCAGTCCTTTTTTTGTGCCAAGAATCTTGCCAAATATGGCTGCTGGTCAAATAAGTATTAAATATGGTTTTAGGGGGCCAAACCATGCCGTATCAACTGCTTGTGCCACAGGAGCACATTCAATAGGTGATGCTTATAGGTTTATTAAACATGGTGATGCAGATGTTATGGTATGTGGTGGAGCAGAATCTTGTATAAGTCCTCTAGCTATTGCTGGATTTTGTAGGCTAAGAGCATTGAGCACATCATTTAATGATGAACCTGAAAAAGCTTCCAGACCTTTTGATAAAAGGCGTGATGGCTTTGTAATGGGAGAAGGTGCAGCTGTGCTAGTCTTAGAAGAATATGAACATGCATTAAAAAGAAATGCAAAAATTTATGCTGAAATATTAGGTTATGGATTGTCAGGTGATGCAGCACATATAACAGCTCCTAGGGAAGATGGTAGTGGTGCTCTATTATCAATGAGAAGAGCTCTCCAAGATGCCAATATTGAAAAAAATGAAGTAACTTATGTTAATGCACATGCAACATCTACACTTATTGGAGATAGTGTTGAATCTAAGGCTATAAAAAAACTTTTTGATGAGCATAGCTCTAAAATATTGGTTTCTTCTACTAAAGGTGCACATGGACATTTACTTGGAGCTGCTGGAAATTTAGAGGCTGTATTCACTATATTAGCATGTTACAAAGGAGTTATACCAGCTACATTGAATTTGGAAGATCCTCTTGATGATCTACATTATGTTGCAAAGGTGCCTGAAAAATGGGAAGCTGCAAGAAGAGTGGCACTTAAAAATTCATTTGGATTTGGTGGAACAAATGCAACTCTTTGCATTGCACAAATCTAAATCAGAAATATGATTAAAGAAATAAAATAACAGGTCACAAACACATAAAGAAATGGTATGTGGACAGTGACAGTGGATGGTGAAGGTTTCTTTGTGCTGAAAATAGATTTACATAAGTCAAAAGATGGCATTTTCATGCCGACAAATAACTTAAAAGTATTGTGCATTTTACTTCTTGAAAAAGGGAAAATGTGGTGTTAAGCGCCAAAAAGTGGACCATAAAAACTACAAGGATGTCTCATAAAAATCACAAAAATGGAGGGGTTAGAGAAGGGATATTTGAAACTCAATGAAACAAAAAATGACACTAAAAAGAGAAACATGTATGTTTGTCATAGATAGATACACATGGTTATAGATACACATGTGTGTTTGTGGACAAACATCTATAGGATTTAGCCTGCAAGAAAATGAGATAGAATACAGTATTTATCATAAATTTATTTATTATTTTAATAATATAAACCCTACAAGTAACCTACTTATGATACTCTGCATTAGTCTCATTCAAAGTTTAGCTCTCAGGAAGGTTTCACTTCTACCGCGTTTGAACTACACACATGTTTTTTTTTTACCTTGCACTGCTTGGTAACTCAATACCAAGTTTGAGCCAGATTGGTTCATTAACCTTTGAGATATCACAGGATAAACAATTCAATCGGAAGTGAACACTAAATATGGAGAAAATTGAGTCTCGTGCCGTGATTAAGTTCTTCACTAAGTAAGAAAAAAGCCACACAACTTTATAGAAAAGATGTCATTTCTTTTCGGGGTCTCTTGCCCTGGAAAAATAGTGATTTATAATAGCCTTTTCGTGCAAGGCAGTGACTCAATTTAAGACGATCAGCACTTCGGCCAACCGATTGAGGCAACTTCCTCAGACATTGTCGAAGAAGTTGAAAAACTTGTTCTTGAAAATGCTCGTCTGAAGAAAAAACAGATGGCAGAAACTGATGGACCATCTTGGTATGTCAGGTTAATGCAAGAAGGGCACCAAGAATGCTCACACTGTGGTAGAACAGGTACGAAATTATGAACTGAATTGTGACTGGGGTTGAAACTTGGGTTCATTACTATGAACCTGACTCAAAGCAGGAGTCCATGCAATAGGATAAAACGCAGCACCACCTAAGAAGTTCAGGTTTTATGCTTCAGTTTATTGAGATTCAGAGGGGATTTTATTGATTGATTATTAAGATAAAGATGTCAATATCGAGAGACAGTATCACCCTACGCTACTAAAAAATTATAAGATGCAATTAAAAAAAGAAGAAAGGGAAAGTGCTCTCAAGGTGTGTTCCTTTTGCATTACAATTCACAAGAGTTATGTTGCGAAGGCTTCCTTACACAAGTATGGCTTCAAAACTTTTAACCACCCTTCCTATAGTCTGGATATGGCCCCTTTGGTTATTTGTTCCCAAGTATGAAAAAAGAGCTTCGGTGAAAGAAATTGACAGATGATGAAGAAGTAAAGTCGACAATTTCTGCGTATTTTGAGGGCCTTGACAAAACTTTTTTTTTAAGGTGTAATAGTATAAGTTAATTGTATGGTCTGAGAAGTGTATTAGGGTTAATGAAGAATATATTGTTAAGGAAAAATAATTTCATGTTTAATTTCACCCCCTTTAGCTTTCATTCCATGAACTTTTTGACGTCCTCTAGTATGTCTGATGCACTATCACCTAGTCGCAGTTGGCATCATTATCCGATATACACATACTCTGTTCTTGAAAATCATACTTAGAATTCATTAAGTACCTAGTCATTGAAATGCCTTCCTACTCATTTTACAAATGTACCAGTCATTTAGGCAAAATAAGAGTAACCAACTTTTTTTTGCCTTCATCACCATCATCATAATCTTCTTCATTGCAGCCCATTATAAATCCACTACTAAACAGAAGAATGCCACAAAGCTATGCCATTATTTTACCCTAATAATTATATATATTTGCATCTTTATGAACTTTAGTTTTAAAACCATTTATGAAATAAGCGTCCAGCCATGTTATCATAGATAATACACTATATATTTCTATATAGTTTGTGACTACCTATATACCAGAGTAATAGTGTTCTGTGCTATATACCAGGAACATGTTGTTGTTGAAGCGGGATAGAGTACTTAGAGTCTTCGGTCCAGAGCTCGGAAACCGGTTCAAATTCTTAACTGGTTTCGGTCATTGAACCCAAAACCGTTTTTTGCGTAATACCGGTTTTCACATATTTAGGTTTAGGTAGTAAGAATTAACCGGTTAAAACCAAGTTTTGTAATGTCCAACCTCTCCCTTAACCCGCTTGCACCCAACTTTGTACGGCTACCCTCTGTTTAATTCACGAGATTTTTTACCCCGGTCACTCACATTCGCACGAATATGCAAACCCACAAGTGTGGGACGACATTTGGAAATGATTATGCAAAGTTTTAGCTGCATTCGCGGTTTTCCAAGCTGTGTCGGTTTTTAACGGACATCAAAGCGCACGAACCTCGATCCTTCGCGTACTCTCCCACACATTCGTGCGACCAGTTGCGCACACGATTGCGAAGGTAACGGACGTTTCGCCACTTTCATAGTTCGTGACGTCTACTGTGTAGTGTACTTCAAATAACTATATCATGAATTGGAAAAACACCAAGGTGATGGAGTTCATTGAACTCCTGCAGAATGAATCGACCATATGGGATACTCAAATAAATCCCATAAAAACAGAATGGCCGTTAATGACGCCTGGGAAAAAATTAAAATTTCATTTTATGTATGTATAGTATATGAACATAGGTAAAACAGTCCAACCGCACTAATAAAATCATTTTCATTGTTCATGATTCACAAAATCGCAAGCAAGACTGAGACATTCGTAAACACGTATGGAGGGAGTGAAAACGGGTTAGCAAATTGAGTATGCGAACCATTTGCATATCCGCTAAGTCATGTGAAGGGGCGTCAGACATGTCAAAATGCAGAGGCGTTGTCACCCGTGAGGACTAAGATGGAATGCCTCATTTCCAGTAAAAAGGGCCTCCGGCCTAAACCTCTACTTCACGCTGGTATTTTAGCCCGCATCACAAGGCAGTCGCGTTGATGCAATGAATATATCTTATGTTGGTCACTCACATGCGCGCAAACATTCGTACATTGTACGAATGTTTGCATGCATGTGAAGGGCCGTCAGACATTCATTCGCAATCTTAGCGGATATGCAAATGGTTCGCATACTCAATTTGCTAACCCGTTTTCACTCCCTCTTACACTTGTTTACGAATGTCTCAGTCTTGCTTGCGATTTTGTGAATCATGGACAATGAAGATGATTTTATTAGTGCGGTGGGACTGTTTTACCTATGTTCATATACTATACATACATAAAATGAAATTTTAATTCTTTCCCAGGCGTCATTAACGGCCATTCTGTTTTTATGGGATTTATTTTAGTATCCCATATGGTCGATTCATTCTGCAGGAGTTCAATGAACTCCATCACCTTGGTGTTTTTCCAATTCATGATATAGTTATTTGAAGTACGCTACACAGTAGACGTCACGAACTATGAAAGTGGCGAAACGTCCGTTACCTTCGCAATCGTGTGCGCAACTGGTCGCACGAATGTGTGATTAAATTTGGCTATACTTTGCTATCGACTGTAACCAAATACATGCACTAAAAATCCTGTCTTTTATTTAAAGTGATTATTAACAACTCCCAAATAAGTAGATAATCAGTATAAATCACACTGATATCTATGATCTTGTATTGAATTATAAAAAGAGAATTATTAAAAGAGCAGCCAAGATTTCTCCCGCCTCAAGATCAACATAATATAGTAAGCACTTTCGAATTTTTTAGAAACTTTCAAACTTTACGAATATGGAACTATTCAAATAACAGTGGTAGAGCCACGCGGCAGCTTTTGCTGTCGCACGGATGGGCCGGCTCGAACCGGGGTGGTACCACGACCTCACAGAATACCAGCGTGAAGTAGAGGTTTAGGCCGGAGGCCCTTTTTACTGGAAATGAGGCAGTCCATCTTAGTCCTCACGGGTGACAACGCCTCTGCATTTTGATACGCAAACGAGGATAGATGTAGATGTCTATGGGCCGCAGCAACCACTTACCATCAGGTGGAATGTGTGCTCGTTTGTCACCCTTATCCTATAAAAAAAAATTAAGTGTCTGTTAGTAACGTCAAAATAACAGATTTTTCCTAAATACATATTATGAAAGTATATAATATAAAAATTTTGTCTCTCTGTATGTCTGTTTGTTCCGGCTAATCTTCAAAATGGCTGGACCGATTTTGACGTGCCTTTCACTGGTCCGATTGCCGACTGCCTTCGTTGGTCTAGTGGTTACTAGCGCGTCTGTGGATCATGATTTGGTCCTGGATTTGAATTCCGGGTCGTGCCAGGTACCGTTATTGGATTAGTTTGGGTATAATGAGTGTTCTAGAAACCACATTGATAGTCGTATTACAGCCCTCAATCAAGCACTTACATTTTTGGGATTCCTCGTCATACATTTTCTAATATAGAAGGGGGCAAACGAGCATGCGGGTCACCCGATGGTAAGTGACTACTGCCGCCCATGAACAACCGCAACACCAGGGGAATTGCAGGTGCGTTGCCGGCCTTTTAGAAAGGAGTAAGCTCTTTTCTTGAAGGTCTCTAAGTCGTATCGGTCCGGAAGAATCGCCGGTGGTAAACAATTCCACAGAGAAGTTGTACGATGAAGAAAACTCCGAGTAAAACGCACAGTGGTGGCCCGTCAAGCATCCAGATGGTGAGGATGGTATCGTGAATTTTTACTCGATGTAGGCTCATGCAATATGGCAGGTGAGATTAAACCGTATCTCAAAGCACCCCTCGTGGTAGATGTGATAGCAAATGCAAAGGGATGCTATATCCCCACGCAGTGCCCATACAATACAATACCCTTTATTGTACACCAAGAAAAGATAAAAACATCAAAAATAAATAATAAACAACTATTGAGGGAAATACAAAGGGCGGGCTTATTGCTACATAGCAATCTCTTCCAGACAATACAGAGTGCCAGTCAATCGAGCCGATCAGAAAGAACTCGGACATAGACGACTCGAACCGCTCTGCGCTGAATGTGGTCAAGTGGAAGAAGCTCACACTGGGGTGCCCAGGCAAAGAGATGAGAGGCCGAATTTGCGCTTTGTAAAGTTGCAAGTGAAGCACGCTGAGCTTTTTAGAGGCCAATTTGGCCTTCTCTTCCAAGTGACCACGAAACTGCACACTATTCGATATGTCGACGCCGACGATTCCGATGCTAGCTGAGGCAGCAAGGGGAGTGCCTTGAAACTGGGGATATACGACAAAGGAGTTCTTTTTAGCGGTAAACGCGCAAACTTGTGTCTTCTGGGGATTGAACTGGACTAGATTTAGTCGCCCCCAATCCGAGACTTTGTTCAGCAAAGACTCGACTTCAGACACAAGTTTGTCCCGGTACTCGGCGACGTTTTCCCGAGAAATATTGGCACGGTCGGTATATAAGGCATCACCAGTGCTGTCGTCTGCATAGCAGTGAATGTTACCAGTTTGCAACATATTATTGATATGCAGGAAAAACAGCGTTGGTGATAGCACGCAACCTTGTGGAACACCAGCGTTGATAGGTTTCAAATCAGAGCATGCACCGTCTACTACGACCTTGATACTCCGATCAGCAACGAAACTGGTGATCCAATTGCACAATTTCTCGGGAAGCCTATAAAAAGGGAGCTTCGAAAGAAGCGCTTTGTGCCAGACCCGATCGAAGGCTTTCGCTATGACCAAACTAACGGCCAATGCCTGCATCTTGGACTTTACTGCCTCCGCCCATCTATGAGTTAGATAGACCAGAAGATCACCAGCTGATCAACCCCGACGAAAACTGTTTATAATGGATTCCATTATTTTGGAGAAGAAGGAGGTGATGGCGATAGGCCGTCGAACGTCTTAGGAGTAGAAGTACTGGAAAAGGCCATGAGTCATCCTCTCTTTGCAGAGATGGCTGACAGAAGTTCCCTTGGCAAGAGACCAGAATGCACGGGTTACCGAAGGATGGTGAACTAACTTCTCGCCAATTCTGCCGATGTGCTCTCACATTGCCTTGGCAATGAATTTTGAAGAACCTGGAGGCGGAATTATAGTTCTTTTGAAGAGCGCTGGTGTTTATATCAAGAGACATCAACGTCTCGTGATGTAAATATGTTTTCAGCCCAGGCCTGGTAGCACTCCTGCTTATAGTGTGATTTTATTTTACATGAGCAACCAAACCAAGGCTGGAATCTGCCTCCGATGGGCACCACAGAAGATGGAATATAAATTTCCATATCCTGAAGTACCATATCAGCGACAGAATCAGCAACATTGCTGGGATTTTCCGGCGAGAAGCAAACCAATCAAGGTTAGAATGCAAAAAAAGGCCGCATTCTTTCCCAATCGGCCGACCATACACGGCGGCAGCCTGCAGAATGCAACCGCGACGATAGTGTGAGTGACACCACCCTCCGGACAAGACAATGGCCCTAAGAGCCATGAGGGGTGTCGACGGAAACCTGATATCCGTCCGGATGAGAGGTCAGCTGAAGTTCCAACAGGGAAAGTGCATGATCCTCCACATCTGGAATCCGCGTAGGCAAACTAACCAGCTGTGTAAGACCATATGCCAAGGCAAAGGCATAAACAAATCTCCCTATAGGATCGGTTTAATGTGAACCGAGCCATACGGCGCGATGGCCGTTAAAATCGCCAAGGATCACGATCTCTGCGGAATTCCCCCCCCCCCCCCCCCCCAATTTACAAGAATTGGGTATCGGTTGTTTATTTATGATGAGCAGAAAAAAGTAAATAAAATTTATTCCATGTTTACGTTTTAACAGTGGTAGAGTCACGCGGCTGCTTTTGCTGTCGCATGGATGGGCCAGCGCGAACTAGGGTAGTACCACGACCTCACAGAATACCAGCGTGAAATAGAAGCTTACTTCTGCGTTTCGATTGGTAAGTGTAGGTGGTCGGAGGCCCAATCCCCCTCACCCCCTTAAAATATGATAGCGGAATCAAATAAAAAAACTACACCAGGAGAGTACCAGCATCCTGGTGACGGAGAATCCTTCGCTGCGCACCCACGCCCAAGCTACCCTACTGTTCCTGAGCGTGGGTGCTCAAGCTGTTCCGCGTATTCTGGTAAATTGGGGGGGGGGGGGGGATTTCCGCAGAGATCGTGATCCTTGGCGATTTTAACGACCATCGCGCCGAATGGCTCGGTTCACATTTAACCGATCCTGGGGAGATTTGTTTATGCCTTTGCCTTGGCATATGGCCTTACACAGCTGGTTAGTTTGCCTACGCGGATTACAGATGTGGAGGGTCATGCACTTTCCCTGTTGGAATTTCAGCTGACCTCTCATCCGGACGGATATCAGGTTTCCGTCGACACCCCTCATGGCTCTTAGGGCCATTGTCTTGTCCGGAGGGTGGTGTCACTCACACTATCGTCGCGGTTGCATTCTGCAGGCTGCCGCCGTGTATGGCACTATAGGTCGGCCGATTGGGAAAGGATGTGGTATTTTTTTGCATTCTAACCTTGATTGGTTTGCTTCTCGCCGGAAAATTCCAGCAATGTTGCTGATTCTGTCGCTGATATGGTACTTCAGGATATGGAAATTTATATTCCATCTTCTGTGGTGCCCACCGGAGGCAGATTCCAGCCTTGGTTTGGTTGCTCATGTAAAATAAAATCACACTATAAGCAGGATGCTACCAGGCCTGGGCTGAAAACATATTTACATCACGAGACGTTGATATCTCGTGATGTAATTTAAAATAAAAGTAGCCTAAGTTACTCCTTGTGACATCAGCTATCTGCCGGTAAAAATCCCATCAAAATCGGTTCAGCCGTTTCGGAGATTACCCGGAACAAACAGACAGACGAACATACAGATAAAAACTTTAAAATTGTATTTTTGTTATTAGTACCGTATATACTTTCATATGCATTGAGTGAAAAGCTCTATTTTTGACATTACAAACAAACACTTCAATTTTATTTATTTGTATAGATTAAATATCACAGTACACGGTACATG
The DNA here is from genome assembly GCA_963668995.1 of Parnassius mnemosyne. Taxonomy (NCBI): domain Eukaryota; kingdom Metazoa; phylum Arthropoda; class Insecta; order Lepidoptera; family Papilionidae; genus Parnassius; species Parnassius mnemosyne. The sequence goes on along the minus strand of CAVLGL010000035.1, from coordinate 16,545,807 downwards.
ACTGTCCTTACTCCTTATGAGTACCGTTACCCATGCTACAAACCCCACTTCCAGTTACACCTAAGATTGACTACTCTTTGAATTAATTTATTTGACAGACATCAGACACTATACTAGTGAATGCTTCTGTAAAGGTATGCGCTTATGCTTGTGAAACTGTAATATCTTCAGCACATTCATTACAAACCTATCAAAAGTCCACTGCTGAACATATCTCTCCCATATAGATTGACTTGTAGGGGACATTTTACCACAGTTGCACTTAGCCGGCTGGTTGCAAATCGCAGTTTTTTATTATTTTCACTTGTTATCAGGAACATGCTGCTGCCCTTCACCTGTTTTAGTTTCATCTGCCGACTTTTACTAGACTTGCGGGATGATATGATGCACAGTCGATAGCTTCAGATTATTCGGAAATTAGCTTTCAATGTAGTACAAGTCGCGGCACGTAAGTGTATCGTTGAACGAAAAGTGGAGTGGAGCCGCATGAATTGAATTGCACAAATGCGACTGGAAAGTCAATCAGCGCGCGCGAACGATAAGCACGAGCGTATCAGCGTGACTTATCCGCAATAAGCCACAATCAGCGCGACTTATGCACATTAACGGTCATCGTTAGACTTTCGTGCCGCTACTTATATGATGTCCTGTTTTATTATGCAAATAGCATGCTGATATGGAAAATTGTTACTAAAAGGACAATTTATGAAAGTAGTAAGTAAGTTTATAATTGACGTAACTAAATTTATACAAAATAATATTTGGGGTTATTAAAGCCTTATCTCTTATTAAAAATGATACACCAGCTATTTAAACCAATTACACATACTTACTTAAAACACGTGTTAACCGTGTAGTGGCTGTGTAAGAATATCCACTACCCCATATCGTCGTTAGTTGTTGTAAGAGGCAACATAGGGAAAATGAAACAGGAGATGGGCCGCAGCATCTTCCTGATAACAACTCAAAGTAATAAAAAAAACTGCGGTTGCCAACCCTCTTGCTAAGAGCGACAACTATGGAAAAATCCCCCTAAGAGGCAATCTATGAGGGAGGCCTATGTTTAGCAGATAACTTTTATAGGCTGCACTGGATGAATGGATGAAAATCATGTGTTCGATGTCCACTATTCTGTCCTCTTAGCAAGCAAAGTTAAAGGAATAGCTTGTATATTATCAATAATCGTGTTTTTTATTAAATTAAGAGCAAGAGTATTTTATGTTTTTTTTTTAATATCAATTTCCATCTCGGAGGCCGACTCCGAAGAACCCGAAGAAAAATGTCAATGTGAAGAATGCTTGATAGAAGAGTGAGACACATTTCTCATTTAAGTTAATTTGAATATTAGTCCATGTTGAATGCAGTAGTGGGTGATTATATAAAGGGAATAGAGCGTCTAGTACATATTTTTGCGTTGAGTCGGGGGGGTAGCTGGATGAAGGGACCTCGTTCGTCCGATCCACGCCGCATATAGTCTGTAGCAGCTGGTGAAAGGGGTCTTGCGCGCCTGGTCCACGCTGCGTATTACCTGAGGTGGCTGGATGAAGAGGCCTCGTACGCCCGATCCACGCTGCATGTAGCCTGTGGCAGCTGGTGGTAAGGGCCTTGCATGCCTGGTCCATGCTACATATTGCCTGAGGTGTATGGATGAATGGGCTACGTTCGCCCGATTCACGCCGCATATAGCCTTTGGCGACTGGACGAGGAAGGCCTTGCGCGCCCGGAATTTCCCGGCCTTGCACGTTACCTGGGATGGCTGAATGGAAGAGCTTCTTGTGCCCCATCTGACGAGTATTCTCAGTGTTTGGTGTGTCGATGAAGTAGTTCCGGACTACTAGTCCACACTTTAAGTGACTTCTGATGACTTTTGCATAAACGCTCTGCTCACGCTTAGAGTGTCGGACAACTGAGGGAGAGGGCTTGGTCTGGATCGATTTGTGAAATTTTGCCCGGTCTGGATCGATTTTCTGAAAGATCGATACACGGCCATACGATCTACCGATTTTTGAATCGATGCAAGTGAATGTGATCTTCACCCAGATCGAATCGTATGCCTATAAGATCGTATGAAAAAATCGTATCAACTAAAACCTAAACATCAACCGAACCGTAACGTACTAACGTACGAACCGATCTTTGCATACCTATCGTATTGCCAGGGAGGGGACAGAATAACTAAAATAAAGTAAGATTACCTATCTACACATTTAATGAGAGTAGCTTCGAGTTACATCAATAGCGGTAATGTATGAAATATGAATATGATATGAAGGTGGGTATGATAATATTTTGTTTATTTTATTATCGGGTTTTACTTACGTTTTAAATAAATAGATTGACTTGGCCATCGCATGAAAACACAAAGTATCTCAGAAGTAATACATATTACTTATATTAAATTAGATTGTTTAGTGCGATGGCCAAGGTAATCTATGTATTTAAAACATAAAAGATTTTTAATATTGATATGGTAACTATAAGATGTTGTTAGGTTAGCTAATTACATAATAACTTGAGACAGAAGGACCCTTAAGTAGGGACTGAATAAATTAACCGACTTGGTATTACATGCTTTTTACGGTAGAAGAACTGAGTTGCGAGACTTGGTTTTCTTTTACAATTTATGTTTTTGATGGCATCTCATTTCTTTTTGTAGATTTTTTAGTCGTAGTAGTCCAATTTTTTTCCTTTCCGGTACCATCTACTTCTTGAATATCAACTATGGATTTTCGGGCAATGTAATCTACTTAATACTTTGCGGGATTTTGGTACAACTTCATAAGTCATGTCCCATTCTTGCTTTTTTATTCCATGGGCTGGTTTTTGTGCATGTGATGTTGGGATTATTTTAAATATTAACCCTGCAGTTTTGTTAGAACATGGTGACAAACTGCATATTATGGCTTTTCTTTTTTCAGACTTCTGAGAATAAAAGATTGTTCATTCATAATAATATGTACATTTAAATTTAAGTAAAACTGAGTTGCAATTTTTTCTGTCTTTGGAAATCATTTATAGCTAAGATAAGTCTTTTGCTGTTCTTAGCTTTTTAACAAAGCACAAACGAATGCAAAACTGTGTCATATAATATTGTGTCACAGTATTGAATATGAAATAATTTCATTAAAACGTAATGTAATTGATTGTAAATATTTGTTAAATGCTTGTTGCTCCAGTGATCCAATTGATTAAATTCATAAGATATGTCAAGTGTGAGAGCGAATATTCAACTTGCTCTCTTGCTTATACAATTAATTTGAAATAAGCTTTGCATTCAGGCATTTCTTTCAATCAATGTAAACGTTTACCTCTTCTTACTAGAAAATATTTTTCCAAAGCAATATTTAAGACAAATTATTTCCCCCATGTGTCAAACGCCGGCCTTCCTCGTCCAGTCGCCACAGGCTATATGCGGCGTGAATCGGACGAACGTAGCCCATTCATCCATCCACCTCAGGCAATATGTAGCATGGACCAGGCATGCAAGGCCCTTACGACCAGCTGCCACAGGCTACATGCAGCGTGGATCGGGCGTACGAGGCTACTTCATCCAGCCACCTCAGGTAATACGCAGCATAGACCAGGCGCGCAAGACCCCTTTCACCAGCTGCCACAGACTATATGCGGCGTGGATCGGACGAACGAGGTCCCTTCATCCAGCTACCTCCTGACTCAACGCAAAAATATGTACTAGACGCTCTATTCCCGTTATATAATCACCCACTACTGCATTCAACATGGACTAATATTTAAATTAACTTAAATGAGAAATGTGTCTCACTCTTCTATCAAGCATTCTTCACATTGACATTTTTCTTCGTGTTCTTCGGAGTCGGCCTCCTAGATGGAAATTGATATTAAAAAAAAAACATAAAATACTCTTGCTCTTAATTTAATAAAAAACACGATTATTGATAATATACAAGCTATTCCTTTAACTTTGCTTGCTAAGAGGACAGAATAGTGGACATCGAACACATGATTTTCATCCATTCATCCAGTGCAGCCTATAAAAGTTCTCTGCTGAACATAGGCCTCCCTCATAGATTGCCTCTTGGGGGGATTTTGCCATAGTTGTCGCTCTTAGCAAGAGGGTTGGCAACCGCAGTTTTTTTATTACTTTGAGTTGTTATCAGGAAGATGCTGCGGCCCATCTCCTGTTTCATTTTCCCTATGTTGCCTCTTACAACAACTAGGGACGATATGGAGTAGTGGATATTCTTACACAGCCACTACACGGTTAACACGTGTTTTAAGTAAGTATGTGTAATTGGTTTAAATAGCTGGTGTATTATTTTTAATAAAAGATAAGGCTTTAATAACACCATAGCAAATATTATTTTGTATAAATTTAGTTACGTCAATTATAAACTTACTTACTACTTTCAGACATTGTTCTTTTAGTAACAATTTTCCATATCAGCATGCTATTTGCATAATAAAACAGGACATCATATAAGTAGCGGCACGAAAGTCTAACGATGACCGTTAATGTGCATAAGTCGCGCTGATTGTGGCTTATTGCGGATACGTCACGCTGATAAGCTCGTGCTTAACCTTCGCGCGCGCTGATTGGCTTTCCAGTCGCATTCGTGCAATTCAATTCGTGCGGCTCCCCTCCACTATTCGTTCAACGCTACACTTACGTGCCGCGACTTGTACTACATTATGAGATCCTCTTGGATAATTTTTTAAAGCTAATTTCCGAATAATCTGAAGCTATCGACTGTGCATCATATCATCCCGCAAGTCTAGTAAAAGTCGGCAGATGAAACTAAAACAGGTGAAGGGCAGCAGCATGTTCCTGATAAGAAGTGAAAATAATAAAAAACTGCGGTTTCCAACCAGCCGGCTAAGTGCAACTGTGGTAAAATGTCCCCTACAAGGCAATCTATATGGGAGAGATATGTTCAGCAGTGGACTTATGAAAGATTTGTAATGAATGTGCTGAAGATATTACAGTTTCACAAGCATAAGCGCATACCTTTACAGAAGCATTCACTAGTATAGTGTCTGATGTCTGTCAAATAATTTAATTCAAAGAGTAGTCAATCTTAGGTGTAACTGAAAGTGGGGTTTGTAGCATGGGTAACGGTCCTCATAAGGAGTAAGGACAGTCATGTACCGTGTACTGTGATATTTAATCTATACAAATAAATAAAATTGAAGTGTTTGATTGTAATGTCAAAAATAGAGCTTTTCACTCAATGCATATGAAAGTATATACGGTACTAATAACAAAAATACAATTTTAAAGTTTTTATCTGTATGTTCGTCTGTCTGTTTGTTCCGGGTAATCTCCGAAACGGCTGAACCGATTTTGATAGAATTTTCACCGGCAGATAGCTGATGTCACAAGGAGTAACTTAGGCTACTTTTATTTTAAAAAAAGAATTAGGGTTCCGCGCAAAAAATTTAAATCTCCAAATAACACGCGGGCGAAGTCGCGGGGAACAGCTAGTGTTTAATAAAATTCTACCGTCGTGTGGTAAAATTAAGACAGTTCTTAAGAGACAAGAGAATATTTATATAACGTCTATTGCTTTATAAAAGACTAGCTGGCCAGGCAGACGTTGTTCTGCCCTTTTTGACGACCCTTCATATAAAAAATTCTTAAATTCGTAATAAAAAAGTATTGAGTGTAACTTATCAGGATAAAACTATCCTATCTATCAAGTTGGACCAAACTGCACAGAGTGTGCAAAATTTCATTGAAATCAGTTCAGTGATTTAGGAGTTCATCGCGGACAAACAACGTGACACATAATTTTTATATATAATGATTATTGACAGCAAATATTTTTTCTGATGTTTTTTTGTTCGTATATGTTTGTTGTTTATAAATACGGTTAAACATATGATAAGTTACTGAACTGAGAGTGCGTGTTGCCAGTGATGACTTACGGAACTGAGACGTGGTCCTTCACTGCTGGCCGTATGAGGAAGCTCAAGGTCGCTCAGCGAGCTATGGAGAGGGCTATGCTCGGAGTTTCTCTGCGTGATAAACTTAGGAATGAGGATATCCGCAGTAGAACCAGAGTTACCGACATAGCCCAACGGATTAGTAAGCTGAAGTGGCAGTGGGCCGGCTATATAGCTCGAAGAACCGACAACCGATGGGGAAGAAAGGTTCTCGAGTGGCAGCCTCGTACCGGTAGGCGAAGTGTAGGGCGTCCCCCCACGAGATGGAGTGACGACCTGGTAAGACATGCAGGAAGTCGATGGATGCAGGTGGCTCAGGACCGTGCTCTGTGACATTCTTTGGGGGAGGCCTATGTTCAGCAGTGGACTTGTGAAGGGCTGTAATGATGATGATGATGATATGATAAGTTAATAATTTAGGTGCTTAACCAAATCACAAAAATTAAAAAAAAATCATGTGCGTATTTCATTGACTGGATATGGCTATAGGGAATAGAGATTACGGGCCAGCATCAACAGTACTTGAAAAAAAAGAAAAAATATGGTTCTTACAATCATTGCAGGGCGTTTGCCGGTCCAATGATAAGGCTACAGGGAATAGTGATTCCGGACTTGATAAAAAAAGAGAAAATAGAAAAAAGGATGATTCTATTAAAAAAAGGGAGAAATGATTGCAGTGCTTGTGCTGATCCAATTGTATGGCTACGGACTAATCATTCCGATCTAGCATGAAGAAGATTATAGTTATGTAAGCCTTACTGCCGGAACAAAACTGATTGTCGCTCAAGTCTGAAGGGTCAATATGGACCGGACCAGACGCTGTTTTATCAGGATGATCGAACGATGTTTTTCTTTCTACAGATAACTAAGATAGTGATGGAGCGCGTGCGAGGACGCACGCATGTCAGCATGGCCGTGACGGCAACTGCACCATTACAGGTGCGGCGGCGTCGGTGTAGCTAGACAGAATTCTTGTAAACGACACGTGTACCGCACACCTACGGCATTGCACCTGCGGTGGCGCCCGTTCTGCTTGTATAAAACGGACGGAGCAGCCACCTTTAAAGCAGTCTTGGCTCTGACATGGCACGGTGTGCTTGTTGTATTCCGTTACTAGTTTATCCTTGACTCGTAAGTTTAATTAATTCGTGCAAACGAATTAATTATTATTCTTAACTACCCTTAACTTACTTAATTTAACTTTCTACTTATATATTAATATTATTATCTATGAATCAAACTAAGTTCTTGTTTATTTACAATATGCAAGACGGAAGTTTGAACTCGTTTGCTTTGCAATATATATCTAGATGCGTAAGCATCATATTACTCTGTGCTAACTAGTGCTCACCAGTTTTACTCATTGATATAAGAAAAACTTATATCTATGGTTTTAATCTACTCGGTGTGCCGCACAGAGTACTTTTTATATACTGAAAGTGCGCCGAGTTGACACCGTAGATAGAGGATTGACAAGGAGTAATAGTGTTCTGTGGTTGACACGATAAACGATAACTTTTCACTTTTCACAAGTTCACAACTTTTCACCCGAGAACAAAGTTAGACAAATTTAATCGAGCCAATCGAATGAAAATATGGCTCAAGTTGCATCACTAAATGACACAGTGTGACCATATGTGGCAGGTTCCTGCCATTTTGGCAGGATTGGTCTTTTATTTTAGCCTCTGGCATGTTCGGTTGACGTTTTATAAAACCTGGCAGTATTTGGCAGTATTGGGGTATTAAAAATATATTTCATTATGGCAACTTAAAATGACGAAAATGACAACCCTAGATACTTCACCAGCATGTTGGGGATTTCCCTGTATTTCTCGATTTCTCGTATAATGCTTGTATCACATTCAATAAATAACTTTAAAATTTTTGTGTATAAAGTTGATAATCTTAACACGAGTTGGTTAATATTTCAATCAGTCATAAAAGAGACGTACTTTAGTATGTTATAGAATTAGATTTCATCACGATGAAATCTTGTTAATAATATTTCGTGAACGATAATAATTATAGATGGCGGTGATGAAGCGAAAATAAGAAAGGGCGTATAGAGCGAAGTGGAAGCAAGCTTTTATTTTCATCATGGATCTCAAAAGCCAAAGGTATTAGTATACAGTCTGGATTATCTTATATATATTAGTAAAGGTGCCGGCTGTCCGCTTAAAGGAGCATGCCGCTACTAGTAAACATCAACAAAATATGAGTGGATTCAACATGCGAAAGAATATTCTCTAAAATAAATTTAATTAAGACAAAAACACGAAAAAGATTTCTAAATAAACATTTAGCGTCTATCTTGTAGGTTAAATAAGCATGGCGATTGCATTGCATTAGAACCAACGAAAGATATGTTTGATTTTAATTTAAAAAATATAGCATTTGTATGTGTATTTTGACTTTTCTTAGTTTAATACAATGGTAAATAAAGTTGGCAGTATTTAGGCATTTTTCATTACAGATTTTGGCAGGATTTGGCAGGTTTTTAACCAAAGTATGGCAGGATCTGTATTTTAAAGATGGTCACACTGATGACAGTTATTTGTTTACATAGTACATACTTATTACTTAACTTTATAACCATAGAACACGTGTTTAAGAAGTAAAATTTATAAGTAATACATAAAACATGCCTAAATTACATATAGACGAAGTAGATACAAAAGACAGTGTATGCCCAATGATTGTAAATTTTCAAAATGGCTACATAACTAATGAATTTCGGCCAACCGAATGTATATTATTTCAAAACGAAAAATCTGAAAGCATAACTGTTGCTACTGACATAAATGACTTCATTTACTCTGGAGAAGAAGAGAAAGAAGATTTAGGAAAGACTCTTATATTAGCTCGAAATAAAATCACTGGCAAAGTAAGATTAATTGAAGTTGGTACCGTAGAACTTAAACCAGTCTTAAAAGTTGATTTGGATACAACTCAGTTTTTAGAAACAAGTAATTTAGAGCTAAGCAGAAAGTTTGGGTCAAAGAAACAGAAACAGCAAGTAGAACAACGCGAAAAATTAAAAGTAAATGTCCAAATTGTCAATGAGCAAATGCAAAATGTAACTAAAGATATAACAGAAGATACTTTGGATCTTTCCTCTTACGATAAAGTTGATTCAGACGACTTCTACATACCACCAATCAACCGAGATGCAGACAAACCTGAATTAATTTATGAATTTGACAAAATATTGAAAGAAGATGAGTTTGAAAAAATCTATTCAGAGTTAGAAGGTAAAGATTTCACTGCTGATATGCCAGTATGGATTAAGAACATGGTTGCAACAAAACAGAATAAAAAGCATATAGTCTTAGCAGTGTATGCTACTGCCTTATTTAAATTGTATTCAACAATGGTTAGAGAGATAACAAAAAAAACATTTAAGGTTTGTGAGTTCTCCCCCACACTGAATAACATAGTATTAGCAAATTTTATATTGACAACTAATGAAAAACGTAGCAGACCAACTCCTTACAAGGATAAAGCTTTATGTCATGCTATAGTTTTTCTTCTTTTAATTAATAATCTTTCCTTAGACTTGGAAGCTTTGTGCCAGGGTGTAAAATTAACACCTAATACTGTATCTTCAAAATTGAGAGTGACGGGTGCTTCGGTTCTTACTGTTGGCAATAAAAAAGTTGTGCAGTTAAAATTACCACTGAGAACTAAGACAGCTTTTAGAAGAAAGAGTGCTAAGTTTTAAATTAAATTGTTAAATCAAAATGATGAAATTTTTTAATTGGATGTCCACATAATATTTTTTCAATGTTTTTTTTTTCAAAGTAGCAATATAAAATTATTTTTTAGAAAATATAAGATGGATTAATTAGTGTTTTCTTGATATAGGGCTACTCATATTATCGTATAAATGCCATATGGTTATGATAGAGGTATTTTAACCCCACAGTGTGGGGTTAAAATACACACAGGCGCACCTTCTCATGGAACTTAAGTGGGTGTGTGTATAGCATTTTGCCACTCTTAGAAGAACTAAAATATTACATATTAAATGTTTAAATTTACTATAAATGAGACAAGGTTAGCCTTAAATAAAACATAAGCTTTTAGAAAAATCAAACTTTTTAATTCAGTCTCATAAATTAGTCTCAAAAAATCGAACTTAAAGTTATTCTCAAAAAAATGTAACAAAATATGGATCGTCTTCAATAATTTCTTATATAATAAACAAAACTGTAAGAAATTATAAAAAAAAACTACTTTTTAGGCATCTTGGCCGTATGCACCGTCAATACAACCCTCACACAGGTAAACACAGTGCTCGTTGCACAGTAATTTTGCACATATTTTGCACCCTTTTTTTGTTTGTCGATTTTTTCTCGTAGGACATATTGAGCATATTCCCTCTCGCTTTTCATGGGTTTCTTGGTTCTCTATTGGTACAAAGCGAGCGATTTATCTTTTTAGTGAACTCGGGAATGTCATTATGCTAGATCTTTTCATTAAATGTGGTCTGACCAAGGCAACGGATATCTCTTTTAGGTACATTCTACGCAGTAAGACAGTTTTAGTGTTTGCTGTGTAAATAATTTGACTATTTATCCCGCCAATATTCAAAATCGAAAAGAATAATCTCATTGTCCACCTCCGAGTCATTTTGCCCACAGAGTATTCTTCTTTCATCTGGTCAACAGTATCCACTCCACCCTTAGTACCGTTATAAAATGTGATTACTTCTGGCTTCGCATCATCACTGGTTGATTCGTCTATCTTATCGTCATCATGCACTGTTGACAAAAGTAGAATGACTTTTTTTGGTTTCTTGTTAGGAACATAGGACTTTTTTTTATTGAAACCAAACATTGTACTTGGGGTAGCTCTTTCTTTCGTATTGAGAAAAGCGGAATTTCTTTTTTATTTTTTCTCAAAGTACCCACAATAGTTGTACGGTAAGAATGCACAAGTTGATTAGCAAGTGTAATGGATGTGAAATAATTGTCCATTGTAAGGTTTCGGCCTGTGTTCAAAATATTTTTGGCCAATCCCATCACCAGGGATGTAGGACTATTGTCAGCAGAAAAGCTTCCGTTCCGAAAAGTTGTTTACCTGCATAAACTTCCAAATGACTGGTATAGTAGGACTTTGAATCAACGAGAGCATTTATTTTTATGCCGTACTTGACTGGTTTATTTGCCATGTAAACACGAAACTTGCATTGTCCGCTAAATTACTCCAACATCTCATCAATAGTACTATTTTCTCCAATCTCATAATAAGCTAGACAGTTACTTACAAAAGATTCAAAAATATCTCTCATTGCCGCCATGTTATCTAGCTTGACTCGCTCCGTTCTAGTATGAATATCGTCAAAACGAATGTTCCTCATTAAACAGCTCTTGATTGATATGGTTGCTTTGAATATATCAGGGGGAGTACCATCGTCATTCCACATTTCCTGAATATTCACATGATGCATTTTTTTCAAGCCTGCCATCAAAAGAAGACCTATCAAAGCTTCTATTTCTAATATATCAGTTTCTTTAGTATCTCTTTCTCGTAAAAAAATTCTTGTGCTCCTGATTGTTCGGTATCACCATTAAGTTCCAAATGTTCACTGTCCCGATCGCTTTCAGACATACTTTCGTCGAAACATTGTGCACCGGTCTCTTCTAAGTCAGACTCCTCTAACCACGAACAAATTTGCGCGTCTTGCTTATTTATTTTGCTGAAATGAAAAGCTGAAAAACAATACCTCAGAATAAAAAATAACTCTTAATTTCATAAAATTATACTACACAGGTACATAAATAAACAAAACAATGCAGTACTTACCAAAAAATAAATGTCATTTGGCCAAAAATAAATAAGTTTTAACGTGAAATTTTAACTACGTCAGTGGGCGCGCACTTAGCAATTTGCCGCGTCGTAGGACCAGTGCACAACAACTTCATCCTCCTGTGGTCGGCTGCGCACCATAGATAAATATATATGTATGCTGCGCACTGATTGCACAGAACACTATTACTCCGATTGTTTCGTAAATCGTAACTACGAGGGGGGGTGGGGGTGCGGGAGGAGTGTATAGGCAGCTACTAAGACGCTTGACCTTCAATTACTAACGGTTTAAATATTATTAACATTTTTTTACAAAGTGCGGCAAAATGCTCATAGCGCGCCCACTCTAGGGTTAAGGACACAAAATTACTTGAACTTGGTGTGTCGAGAGTAAAGCACTCCTAATGCATTGGTGTGTGTGGAAGTGTGCAATAATGTATGCATGCAATTATTACTTTTGTATAATTTGATGGGAAAATTGAGTATGTAAGTACATATATGTATGTGAGGGATGTGGCTTATTGGCCACGCCCACCAGTGAGTTCGAGCCGCAACTTGTGCCACCTTAATTTCATTAAGAAATAGTGATGGACAGTTTTTTTACAATATCAGGAGTTGCTGTTGGATGAAAAGAAGTTTTATAATTTATGTAGAATGAGTTAAGAATGAATTCCAGCTTTGAATATTTATTGAAGTCCTTAGAGCCACATACCGAAAAAAAACTCAAACAACTTGCCGCTCCGGCGTCGCAAGCAGTACACCCCTTCCACTTCGTCTCGGGGGCTTTCAGTCAGTCGTGAGTCAGTAACTTGCTACATATACTATATTTATTTATCTATGGTCGTGTGCACGTTGCGTTAACGCAGTGCACCGTGTGTACAGTGTACACTTTGATTATTAGTATATAAAACGATGCAGTGACACTGACAGCACTAATTCAACACAACGCTGACGTAACCCGCACTCTTATAAATCACAAACACGAACATAAACGATATCAAAATTACACAAATATAGACATAACATGGTGCATTAATATTTTATCATGAATTACTGCTTACTTATTAAATAACATAAAACAAGTTTTGTCTTTGTTTAGACATCTTCTTCTTCTTATTCGTGTGCTTCATTACTGAAGGTCGTGCTTGTCCTGAAATGCTTTCACTAATGTGTCGACTAGCTTCTTCCATACCACTCTGTCCTCGGCTTGTCTCAGGCCAATCGGAATATTAAGTCCCGTTATATTTTGAATTTGGTGGGACCAGCGGGTAGGTAATCGCCCACGTGATCTTTTTCCTTCGATCTTCCCTACTACAACCAATTTATCCAGATTGTCTGGTTGTCTCCGAGCAATATGACTAAAATGTTTAGACATAGTGTGACATAAAATTTTTGGCAAGTCACTAACAATTTTAATTTACATCTTGGTAACTTGCAACGCTGCCTAGGGTTAGACCAAAGCGGAAAATAGTCAATACCATCAATTTCGGAATCTCTAGATGGTACATTAGCTCTCGGCTTCTTTTTTCGTTATCAGAAATCAGCGATGATTGTCGTCCTCTTTTTCGAGTAAGTGATGGCCACGAGAGCTTTAGCTACTTTCGTTCAAAATTCACATAATTTCATCAAACGGCCATTATTTTGCCTTTGCTCTTCTATTCCATGTGTCGGTTGTGGTGACGTATGATGTTAGGCAATGGAGTCCTAGCTTGTCATTGTCCTTGAAAGGAGTAGAAGGTTGTTGAAAAATATATTTTTTTATTTCTAGTTCTTACTACCGGATGAGCTGGTCTAATTAGAGACTGACTTTTTTTTTAATTTATTCATAGAAAGAGTGTTACATTATTTACATTTCAAACTTTGCCAAACTGTATGCCAGTTTGTCGGCAACAAACTGGAATGATCTCGTGACGAGCCTCTACTCAAAACAAGTGAAAAGCTGGATTCAGGAAGACTTGCTGTCCGTAATTACAGCCGAGGTACTTGCCTGTACTGCATAGGCAACCAGTTTCTTCAAAAAAATTATCCTGAGATAATTGAAGATTACCCCCTATATATAATTGAAGATTAACCTAATCCATTCAACCCCAAATCACGAGTGATCAAATCATCGTCGATGTGAATAACCTGACCTCCTGTATTTATTTATATTCAAAAACACTTCTTAATATTTTTTTCCGATTTTTTTTTACATTCACGTTAATTAACCTAACTTATCCACCCGCAAATTTGAATAGAAATACGTTTGAAGTACACCAGCGACAACTTGTCAACTGGGTAAACTATTGAACTGAGAAGTGATCCTTCACTGATGGCCGGATGATGAAGCTTAAGGTCGCTCAGCAAGCTATGGAGAGGGCTAAGCTCGGAGTTTCTATGCGTGATAAACTTAGAAATAAGGATATCCGCAGTAGAACCAGAGTGACCGACATAGCCCAATGGATTAGTAAGCTGAAGTGGCAATGGGCCGGCCATATAGCTCGAAGAACCGACAACCGATGGGGAAAAAAGGTTCTCCAGTGGCGGCCTCGTATCGGCGGACGAAGTGTAGGACGTCCCCCCATTAGATGGAGTGACGACCTGGTAAGACATGTAGGAAGTCGATGGATGCAGGTGACTCAGGACCAGAGCAATCTACCTAGTAAGGTCATAAGTATTGTCACACAGTAAAAACTTTTCTTTTAGAATGCTGGCCACAAAAAAGTTTATTGAATTCGAATTGTTCATGAAAATAAAACTGTATACTTTTAGAATTTTACTCATTTTTAAATATAGAGTGGACGCTTAAAGCGTCTCCCACACAGAAGCGGCTTGCGGTGGCGGCTAACCGCAAGCCGCGACCTTCATATTTATTTATCTATGGCCGCGACTCCAGCCGCTGCAACAACATACCTCCGCGGTCGCAGCGGCGGTCTGAAGCGCCATTCGCTGAGTTGTCTGTACTACGATTGGACGTCAGTAACATGACTACCCGTGGCGAAGTCTTTGTATATTCTGCAATATTATCATATATTTTGTTTCTAATTCTAATGCTTTTGTAATCACGTAGCGAATTATCATAAAGTACTGGATAATTTTGCGCTGTTTCTATTAAAATATCTGAATTTAGCATCATATTTCACGCGGTACACGCGGTCTGTTGTAAAAATTTGCAACTGACCGCGCTGCGGCCACCGACTGACCGCGTACTCGCGTACACACGTGTTGGCAAAAGGGGCGGGGCGTGTGGCCCCGTTGTATTCGCTTGCAATGTAAGTGAGTCTGCAAACCCACGCGGCCATGTCGCGATCTGCAAGCGGCTGGCCGCGGCCGCATGCCCCGCCCCTTTTGCCAACACGTGTGTACGCGAGTACGCGGTCAGTCGGTGGCCACAGCGCGGTCAGTTGCAAATTTTTACAACAGGCCGCGTGTACCGCGTGAAAAATGATGTTAAATTCAGAGATTTTAATAGAAACAGCGCAAAATTATCCAGTACTTTATGATGATTCGCTACGTGATTACAAAAGCATTAGAATTAGAAACAAAATATATGATAATATTGCAGAATATAAAAAGACTTCGCCACGGTTAGTCATGTTACTGACGTCCAATCGTAGTACAGACAACTCAGCGAATGGCGCTTCAGACCGCCGCTGCGACCGCGGTGGTATGTTGTTGCAGCGGCTGGAGTCGCGGCTCGCGGTTAGCCGCCACCGCAAGCCGCTTAAAGAAGACCGTGTTGCAGTTATTGCGTTGCATCGTTGCGGTTACGCGCCAATTCAAATTTTTGACATACTGAAAAATTTGAATATAACCAAAAGATTCGTTTATTGTACCATCAAACGATACAATGAAGACTCTAGTGTAGATGACAGGTCAAGAAGTGGTTGCCCCCGGTCTGTTAGGACTCCAGCAGTGATAAAAGCTGTGAAGGCGTGAATTCAAAGAAATCCCAAACGTAAGCAGAAACTGTTGGCCCTTCAGATAGGGTTAAGCAGAACCACGGTGAAAAGGGTGTTAAATGAAGACTTAGGGCTTCGGGCATATCGAAGAAAAACAGGACATCGTGAATGCTCGTCTAATGGACCTGAGACTGAAGAGATGCCGCGCTTTGTTAAAGCGATACGCGGGAAAAAAATATCGGGAAATTCTTTTTTCGGATGAAAAAATTTTTACCGTAGAAGAGAGCTATAACAAACAAAATGATAAGGTGTACGCACACAGTAGTGAAGAAGCGAGCAACCGTATTCCGCGTGTCCAACGAGGTCATTTTTCATCCTTGCTCATGGTATGGTTGGGAGTTTCTTATTGGGGCTTAACAGAGGTATATTTTTGTGAGAAAGGTGTAAAAACGAATGCAGTTGTGTATCAAAATACAGTCCTGACGAACCTTGTGGAACCTGTTTCTCATACCGTGTTCAATAACAGGCACTGGGTATTCCAACAAGATTCGGCGCCAGCTCATAGAGCGAAGAGCACACAAGACTGGCTGGCGGCGCGTGAAATCGACTTCATCCGGCACGAAGACTGGCCCTCCTCCAGTCCAGATTTGAATCCGTTAGATTACAAGATATGGCAACACTTGGAGGAAAAGGCGTGGTCAAAGCCTCATCCCAATTTGGAGTCACTCAAGACATCCTTGATTAAGGCAGCCGCCGATATTGACATGGACCTCGTTCGTGCTGCGATAGACTGGCCGCGCAGATTGAAGGCCTGTATTCAAAATCACGGAGGTCATTTTGAATAAACTTTAGTGTCATAAGAATCTATGTTTTGTTAAGTTCATTTTGGTATATAAATGGTTACATAATGAATAAACTTGTTTCAATTATTTTATATTAAACATGTGACAGAATTTATGACCTGACTAGGTCTATTAATGACTTACCTTATCTTGCAGGGGACAATCATGATATAGTATTATTTGCTGACGATACCTCTTTAATTTTCAAAATCAAACGGCAGTTAATTAATTATGACAATGTAAATAATGCTCTATCGAAATTAGTACATTGGTTTAACGCCAACAATATGCTCTTATACGGCAATAAGACAAAGTGTATTAAATTTACAATACCTAATGTAAAACATTCGAATACCAATGTGCTGTTAAATGGGGAGGAGTTGAGTCTTGTGGATACCACTGTTTTTCTCGGTATTACTATTGACGCGAAACTTCAATGGGGCCCCCATATATCTAAATTAGCAAGCAGACTTAGTTCTGCAGCATATGCTGTAAGAAAGATTAGAAGTCTCACAGATGTTGAGACAGCTAGATTAGTGTATTTTAGTTACTTTAATAGCGTAATGTGTTATGGAATTTTGCTATGGGGTAATGCGACTGATATTGAAGCTATATTTGTTTTGCAAAAGAGAGTCGTTCGGGCGATTTATAACCTAAATTGTAAAGAGTCCCTCAGACAAAAATTTTAAGAAATAAATATATTAACTTTGGCATCGCAATATATTTATGAAAATGTAATATATGCACATAAAAACATAAATAGCTTTAATAAGAATAAGGATGTGCATACTTTAAACACTAGGAACAAACATAAGCTTGTAATACCAGTTACTAGACTCCACAGAATCAGTAATTCATTTATGGGGCAATGTATACGCTTTTACAACAAAATCCCAGAACATATTTAAAGTTTGTCAATAAACAAGTTTAAAAGTTTTATTAAAGAAAAACTGTACAAAAAGGGTTATTATAATATCAAGGAATACATAAATGAAAATAACCCCTGGGAATAAGGTGATCGCCACCATGCTGGTTCTATGAAAAATCATTTAAAAATTGTATAAACGAAATTATGTTTGAAAAAAAAAGTCCCGCTGGGTTTCTTGCTGGTTCTTCCCAGGACAGAGGTATTTTCCGAAC
The DNA here is from genome assembly GCA_963668995.1 of Parnassius mnemosyne. Classification (NCBI taxonomy): domain Eukaryota; kingdom Metazoa; phylum Arthropoda; class Insecta; order Lepidoptera; family Papilionidae; genus Parnassius; species Parnassius mnemosyne. Next base: position 16,528,211 of record CAVLGL010000035.1, on the reverse strand, counting down.
CAGTGGTAGATAAAAAATGACTTTCAATAAGAATTATGTAATAATCGATATTGAATATAAAATTATTCTATTCTATTCTATTCTACCCTGCTCTGTGGCATTCCTTGGGGGAGGCCTATGTTCAGCAATGGACTTGTGAAGGGCTGAAATGATGATACTCATCTATAGGATTTAGCCTGCGAGAGAATAAGATAGAATACAGTATTCAGTGTTTAGGTATCATAAATTTATTAATATTTTTATAACATAACCCTACAATTATCCTACTTTTGATACTCCGCATTAGTCTCATTCGAAGTTTAGCTTTCAGGAAGGTTTCACTTCTACCGCGTTTGAACTGCACACATGTTTTTTTTACCTCGCACTACTTGGTGACTCAATACCAAGGTTCAGTCAGATCGGTTAACCTTTGAGATATCACAGGACAAACAAGTCAATCGGGAACATCTACAGAAAATTGAGTATCGTGCCATGATTAAGTTCCTCTTCTAAGCAAGAAAAAACGTCACACAACATCATGGAAGAGATGTCATCCGTTTAAGGGGTCTCTTGCCCTGTAAAAATGAAAAGACTATGTCACTTTATAAGATAGTAAATGTCTATGGGCCACAGCAACCACTTACCATCAGGTGGACTGTGTGCTCGTTTGTCACCCTTATCCTATAATAGTCTAAATAGTATTTTCAAACAAGGCAGACTCAATTTAAGACGATCAGCGTTCAGGCCAACCAATTGAGGCAACTTTCTCAGAAATTGTTAAAAATTTGTTCTTGAAAATGCTTGTCTGGAAAAAAAAAACAGATAGCAGAAATGGTTGGAGTATCATTTGTGACAATTTTAAACATTCTCCATGACCATCTATGGAATGTCCAAGGTCAATGCAAGATGGGTGCTAAGAATGATCACACCGCTTCAGAAACAGCAGCGAGTTGAGTGTTCGAGCGTGTTTAGTGAGAATATGTACGAAATTATGAACGGAATAAAACTGGGGATTAAACTTGGGTTCATCACTATGAACTTGAGTCAAAGTGTCTATGTGAGGTGGGCGCTAACATCTGCGACACAGTCCTCGACTACTGCGGATGTTAACGCTAACTATGTTCATGTTAAAATGTTTTTGGTCTCAATAAATATTATTATTATAATTTAAGTAGGAGTCCATGCAGTGGCATAACAAAGGCACAGCGCCGCCTAAGAAGTTCAAGGTGTCATAATCGGCTGGAAAGATTATGGCTTCATTTTTTGGAATTCAGAGGGTGTTTTATTGATCGATTACAAAGATAACTGTACTGGAAAAATTAAAATATACGATTAAAGAAAAAAGAAGGGGAAAGTGGTCTTGTGCTGTGCTTTTGCACGAAAATTCAAGTCATGATGCGATGGCTTCCTTAAACAAGTGCGGTTTCGAAATTTTCTAAATTTTACCATCGTAATACACGTTTCTAGTAGGGGAGCCCCCTTTAATATTTAATTTATTTTTATTGTTTGTTGTTATAGCGGCAACAGTAATACACATTCTATATGAAAATTTCAACTGTCTACCTATTACGGATCATGATCCGTAATAGGTAGACAGTCAGCGGGCTGTATCTCATGAGATACAGCCCGCTGACAAACAGCGGAGGCTTAGTACTAGGGTCCCGTTGGTTACCCTTCGGGTACGGAACCCTAAAATGAGCTTCGGTGAAAGAAATTTAAGAGGACGAAGAAGTAAAGTTATTTTCTGCTGCCTATTTTGAGGGCCTTGACAAAAAATTTTTTCGAAGGTACCTACGAGGGCTGCACTAAAAGTATCGGGAATGGAATATTTCCACTGTTCCTGTCATATTATTTTTTTTTTTAATTGAAAAGTCCTTGGTTTTATAAATCGAATACCATTTATTTATTTAAAAAAAGATTCTCGGTCTTGTCACAAGGTTTTGTCAAACTTGTTTAGTCGTTGAGAAAATGGAATTGACTCGAGAAAATTCAAGAGCGATGATTTATTATGACTGTCGAAGTGGTTTAACACAAAAACAGTGTGTTGACCGGATGATTTCTGCATTTGGTGATGAAGCCCCACACTCCAAAACCACAATTTATCGCTGGTTTGCTGAATTTCAACGTGGACGTGTCAAGCTCAGTGATGATCCCCGTCAAGGTCGTCCAAAAACTTCAGTCACCCAAGAAAACGTTGATGCTGTGCGTAAGCTGATTGAGGAAGATCGACATGTGACATACCGCGAAATTCAGGCAACTTTAGACATTGGCATGAGTCAAATACAAATAATCTTGCATGAACAATTAGGTGTAAAAAAGTTGTTTTCCCGATGGATACCGCATTCGCTCTGTGAAGAGCAAAAAGCAGCTCGCGTTACTTGGTGCGTCAGAACTCTCGAAAGATTCCACGCAGGATCCACAAATGCTGTATACAACATCGTATCAGGTGACGAATCCTGGATATACGCGTATGAACCCGAAACAAAAGTCACAAGTTTGGGTGTTCGAACATGAGTTAAAGCCAACAAAAATTGTTCGTTCACGGAGTGTTCCAAAAAAAATGATGGCCACGTTTGTCTCCAAAACCGGCCATGTTACGACTATTCCTCTTGAGGGACAAAGAACGGTTAATGCAGAATGGTATGCTAGCATTTGTTTGCCACAGGTCCTTTCTGAACTCCGTAAAGAGAACTGCAACCGCCGCATCATCCTCTATCACGACAATGCGAGTTCTCACACCGCACACAGAACAAAAGAGATTTTAGAGCAAGAAAACATAGAATTATTAGACCATCCGCCGTACAGCCCCGACCTAAGCCCTAATGATTTCTATACTTTCCCTAAAATAAAGAATAAATTGCGTGGACAGAGATTTTCATCACCTGAAGAAGCTGTGGACGCCTACAAAACGGCTATTTTGGAGACCCCAACTTCCGAATGGAATGGTTGCTTCAATGTATGGAAAAATGTGTCAAATTTCGCGGAGAATACTTCGAATAGCAATAAATACATTTTTAAATAGTAATGTTGTGTCACTTCTTTGATTCCCGAAATTTTCAGTGCCGCTCTCGTATAAATAAGTTATTTGAACGGGCTGAGATATATTAGGGTTAATCGAGAATATATTGAAAAGAAAAAAATAACTTCAAGTTTAATTTTACCCTCTTTCTCTTTCATTCCGCGAACTTTGACCTCCCATCGTATGTCTGATGAACTATATCTAGTCGCAGTTGGATTTATTGTCTATATTTATACTCTTACTTATCTTCACGCACAATCCCTGACGGGGTAGCCAGAGAGAACAGATCGCCAAGTGTCACGATCCTTACATACCTCTTTCGCTTCTTTCAGATTCATTATCTTCTTCATACATGCACGTCTAGGTATCCGAATACTCTTGACCCTACCCTCTTCGAGCAATTTGCTCACATGGTCTTCGAAAGTTAGTCTCGGTCTACCTCGACACCTTTTAATATTAACTTTCGCGCCATATATTTTCTTCACCATTCGGTCTTCACTCATTCGCATAAACTTGCCCAAACCACCGAAGCACGCCCTTATCAATTTTTGTGATAAGGTCATCTTTCAAACCTGCCATATTGCGAATCTCTTCGTTTCGCTTTCGGTCGGCCATGGTAAGGCCGCACATTTTACGGAGAGATCGCATCTCCACTGCATTCAACTTGCTTTTATGCTCCTTCTGGCATACCCAGGTTTCGCTGCCCTATAACAAAGTCGGTACCAACACTGCGTTATGTATTGCAAGGCGTGCACTCTTCACTACGCCTTGCCTTTTGACTAACGCAGTCAGGGCACCATTGACTTTGTTCCCGGCAGCGACACGCCTGTCCACATCTAAATCACATCTTCCATCTCGGCTAAAAGCACTCCCCAAGTATACAATTTCATTTACCTGTTCTAGACATTCCTGATTTACCCATATTTCACACTTCGTTCTCTCTTCGTCCCTTTCAAATACCAGAACCTTAGTTTTATTAGCATTCAAACGGAGACCTTTAATTTCACATTCCTCTTTCATACACGTGACTAATGCCTGCAGTTCTGCCTCTATCATAATAAGCACTGTATCATCAACATACAGCAGACAATTTACTTTTATGTCACCCAATTTCACACCCAAACAGCTATCTTTCAGCTTCTGTAAACAGCTGTCGAGATACAGTATGAACAGCCAGGAAGACATGACACAACCCTGTTTTACGCCGTTTGGATGCTAAACATGGGTGACAGGTCATGCCCTACCCGCACACAGGCTTTACAGTCACAGTAAAGAGACTGCACAGCCCTTAGCAATCGACCATCCACACGATACCCCGGCAACAGTTCCCACATTTTCTTCCTTACAACCTTATCAAATACTTTCTCAAGATCCACAAAAGCACAGAAAATCCTCTGGTTAGCAGCCAGAAGCTTTTCCGTGATCAAGCGGAAAGAAAACATTTGATCCGTGCATCCTCTTCCAGGTCTAAATCCGCATTGTGCCTCCCATAGAAATCTTTCCGATTTCTCTTGCATCCTACATGTCAAAACCTTCGAGTAAACTTTACTTGCTAAACTGGTCAAGCTGATCGCCCGATAGCACCCGCAGTCAAAATGTGAACCTTTACCTTTATATAAAGGCACAATGACTGCGGATCGCCAATCATCAATCCCATATTTATACTCTGTTCTCGAAAAATAAAATGTTCTGGAAACTCGTAAGAACTGCCAGGGGACATTCAAAACAGCCTAGAATGAATGCTATACGAGACCAGAATGGCTGTATTCTGAATGACGAAGTTTTGAGTTTAAGAAGATGGAAGGAATATTTTGAAAGTTTGAATTAAATGAAAAAGAAATTCCGAAAGAAGATAAAATAGATAGAGACATAAGTATAGATGAAATAATGAAAGCAATGAAAAGTATGTAAGCAGGATAGGCAGCCGGATATGATAGAGTATCTCTCGAAAAGCTAAGGGCTGGAGAAGGAGTAGTGGCAGAACTGCTGTACACCTTGTTTAATTTATGTTGGGAACTTAAGCGGATACCGGGAGACTGGTGCAAAGCTGTGATAGTCCCAATATATAAAGGAAAAGGATAACAGCAGGACTGTAAAAACTACCTTGATATCAACCTTCTTAGAATTGTGGGAAAACTGCATGCTAAGGTACGAGTACTAATTGAAAGAGTTATGAAAGAAACTGATGGAAAAATTTGGGATGTGCAAGCGGGATTTAGAAAGGGAATGGGATGTACGGATCAGGTCTTTTCCATGCGCATGATCGCGGAGAAGTTTTTGGCATAAAACCAAAGTTTTTTATGCGTTCATGGACTTGGAGAAGGCTTATGACAGAGTGGACAGGGATGTGTTATGGCAAACACTGAACTCATTTGGGTTGAGCGCTGGGTTGATACAGGCATTGAAATCTCTGTATAGGGACTCTATTGCTTGTGTCAGGATCAACGGGGCCTACTCGAACTGGTTTGGCATCCATAAAGGTGTCAGATAGGGCTATGTGGCATACCCGGGGCTGTACAACCTATTTATGGACAGTTGTTTGGAAAAATTGAAAGTAGAAGAATGCGGGTTAAGAATGGGTGAGTTAACCGTCAAATGCCTTTTGTACGCCGATGATCAAGTCATACTTGCGTCGTCGGCGGCCGAGTTGCAAATGATGGTTACGTTAATGAACAGGACATTAAAAGAAAAGGGAATGAAAGTGAACGCGAGTAAGACGAAAGTTATGGTTTTTGAAAGAGAAGATAGTAAAACGATATGTGAAATAAGAATAGAAGGGGAGTTGGTCGAGCAAGTAGATGAGTTTGTGTACCTAATTGGGATGTGTTTAGCAGGGATGGTAGATATGATAAGGATATAGAACGACGAGTGAATGCAGGAAATAGAGTGAATGGGGCTCTACATCCTATTGTGAAAAGTCAGAATGTGTCCAAAAAGGCACGTATGGCAATTCACAATGCTGTGTTAGTACCTACTTTAATGTATGGTAGTGAAAGTTGGGTGAGCAAGAGGAGCACGAGAGTAGAATAAATGCTGTAGAAATGCGGTCATTAAGGAGTATGTTAGGGATGAATCTGAATGACAGAGTGAGAAATTGTGTGATAAGAGAAAAGTGTGGTTTGCAAGATGATGTTGTGACCAGGATTAAGAAAGGAATGCTTCGGTGGTTTGATCATGTAGAAAGAATGAATGAGGAAAGTGACAAAGCAAATTTATGTTGCAGAGGTGAACGGCAGAGTCGGGAAGGGTCGCCCTAGACGAAAGTTTATCGACCAAATTGGCGATATATTGAAAATGGGCCAAATCAAGAGTACCTTTAATCGACGAACGTGTATGCGTAGGTATATGGATGTGGAGGTAGCGAAAGAGGTATGTCAGGATCGTGCCAAATGGAAGTCCATAGTCTCTGCCTACCCCTCTGGGTGACAGGCGTGAGTGTATATGTATATGTATTCTCGAAAAATATACTTAGAATTCATTAAGTATTAATTGAAATGCCTTACTGCTCATTTTACAAATGTACCAGTCATTCAGGTAGAATAATAGACACAGACTAAATTTTGCCTTCATCACCATCATCATCATTATTATCTTCATTACAGCCCATCACAAATCCTCTCCTTAAGGTGGAAGCGCCAGGGTAACCCGCGAAATTCAAATTTTCTTACGATTTTTGCAATTTGCAGGTCAGTGACAGGTTGTATGTTTAACAAAATATGATTCGCGACCGTAACGAGTATGTACTTACAGAATTATAATCATTATAATCATCAATACACCCGTCTATGTTCGTATAATTCCACTGTATGGCTATTTCCAGAAAAACTCATTCAAATGGATTATATGAACTTAAAGGGTTGTATTGGTGATTTTAATGATAATAATTCTATAAACACATACTCGTTACGGTCGCGAATCATATTTTATTAAACATTCAACCTGACCCTGACGTGCAAATTCCGAAAAACGCAAGAAAATTTCAATTTCGCGGGCCACCCTAGAGCTTTCACCTTAACATAAGAATGTCACAAAGCCATGTCACTATTTTACTTTAATAATTGTATATATTTGCATCTGTAAGAACTTTAGTTTTTCAGTTTTAAAACCAAATATTTATGAAGTAAAAGTGTCCAAACATGTTATTGTGGAAGTCGGATAGAGCACGTCGATCATAGTGTCTTGTTTCTTTTGTTTTCATGGCATGGTGGGGTAAGTATGTACATAAGTGCACTTAGTCCACTTTGCAATTATATGTTCTGGTGTAAAATATTATCTTCTCCTTTTTTCATATCAATGGGCTAAAGTAACAATAATAAATACAAAAAAAAAAATCATAATTGCTTATTTTGGATAACTCTTCTATAACTATGCTGTGTACAAGCAATAAGCAGCAGATATTATAATTTGCCACAAACCTACACCTAGCAAACTTGTGATGTGATTGCTTGTTGCTTTTGCAAACTGTCAAATTTCAATTGTTTCTGCTTTCTAATTTTTAACCAAAAATAATACATTTATTAAGATTTTTTTGTCATCAGTTTTTAACATCAGGATGCAATCTATCTTGATACAAAAATAATGTGATCAATTATTCATAAAGGTTCAAGTGAACTTATCAATAATACTTTTTGATATTCACCCATTGCTACCGAATCAGATACCTGGGTGTAAATAAAATATAGTCTTCTTTTTATTTACATCATTAACTATATCAATTCATAGACTGGTTTTTGTACATGTGACGTTGGGATTATTTTAAATGTTAGCCCTGCAGTTTTGGTAGAACATGGTGACAAGCTGTATATTATGGTTATTCTCTTTTTTCGGACTTCTGTGAATAAAAGATAGTTCATTGATAATAATATGTATATTTAAAACTGAGTTACAATTTTTTCTGACTTTGGAATCATGTATAGCCAAGATAACTCATGAGCCTTTTGCTGTTCTTAGCTTTTTAAAAAAGCACAAACAAATGTATAACTGTGTCTATATAATATTGAGTACACAGCATTGAATATAAAATAATTTCATCAAAAATGCAACTATATTTCATTAAAAAGCAATGTAATGTTTAAATTTGTAAATATTTGTTAAATGCTGGTTGATCCAGTTGATTAAATTCATAATATCATAAAACAGATTCATTCAAACTTGCACTTGTTTTTTTATCTATAAATTGCATTGAAGGACATGATAACTACATTTTTACTTTCCAGTCTAAATTACTCTTGCAGAGCCTTGATTTTATTGTCTAATGCCCAAATATTCAAACTCTTTTCAATTTTAAGATGCCATCAATTCTCGTGTTGTCTCTGTCACTTTAAGTCAATGTGAGTGTGACACCACGAGACTTAACGACACCTTAAAATTAAGTAGTGTTTGAGTATTTGGCCATATAAGCACCAACGTCTTCCTAAAATATTAAAATAAAATATAAGTTATGTGTTTATAAGTTTCAGTGTTTATAAAATTCAATGATATCACGTTAATAAGTCATTGTAAAACATGATTTAATGATTAAAATTTGATAATAAAATAAAAAGTCTTATGTTAAAAATCATAAAATCTCAAAATATTCATATAGTTTTATTTTAACCTATGAATAATGCATAGCATAAACTGACATGCTTAAAGTTGTATTTATAACAAAACAGAAATATCTAAACAATTTTTACTTATATACTGCTATTAAGTGGTCAAGGATGGAGAAGGCTTATTATGAATTATGGATTATGGATATGGACACACATTTAAAAATACAGTTCATCTACTGGTTTAGGAAGCGATTATAGATTTTTTGCTATTGTAATGGTTGTATAGAAACTGTACAATGTGCAGTTTGAATGTAGCAGGTCACACATAACTTATGTTGCAGCTTGCTTATCATCGTTTTGGGTCACAAGCTGTGTTTGTGGCAAAGTCACACATAGTTGAGCAAATTTCTGACGTAAGTTCTGCCTCAACTCTTGTCTTTTTTCTGTTATGTTCCTGCGTGACTTGAATTCTAAGACTTCTTCTATTGGTATATAACTGGTATCATGTTCTTCATCAGATGAACATGTGTCCTAAAAAATAAAACAATACTAAGTAAGCACTTAAGTTAACAGTAGGTAATAAGTAAGTTAGAACAATAACAGGTAACAGTAGTAACTTGATAAATTAAGTGTATTGGAACGGAATTCCTTATCGGACGATACAAATTTGGCGGATGGGGGCTAGGCGACAAAAACTGTAAGATTTTTCCGCCACGACCCCTTGTTGTAGGCGGCCTTGGTGGCTATAAGAAAGCGAGATAGAGTAATATCCATTTCCCTCGCATTTTTTCTTATCTAGCCATGAAAGAAATATTAATTTATTTTAAATGACGCTTCATTTTAATAGACGCTAATAATTCATATATTTGTATTTGTTAATCAATAATATAATACGTTTATCAATAATAATATACTACGAAAGGAACTTCGTTCCAACCGAGTGTTCCACGACACCTACGCATGTTTTTTTTATTTCAATAAAGCATATAACAGAAACAGTTAATTGGGACTCAGTTGTTCCAGTATTAAGACCGCAGTGTTAGCCCAGTATGTATTTTTACAACCTTATAATGTAAATAATTCTTGCCAAAACATGTAAACAGCGCCATAAAGCTGTAGTTTTATAAATAACAAAGAAATAAGTCTACTTACCAACATTTCTTGTAGTGAAAGAGTAAAACCAGTACATGAAGATTTGTCATTTTTAGTCATATCTATACAGTCGCCTCTCTCGTGGTTACAAAATCCTTCAGAGCATGCAACCTCCGAGCCTTCTGGAGAGCTCATGAGAGAAGATGAACCGGACAAAGTTTCGCAGCAACCTCCATTATTAACAGATAACGTTTCACAGCATCCCCCGTTATTACCAGAAGAATAGCCACAGTCATGGGAATGTTCACTGGGAGAGAGATTGCCATTTTTATTCCTTTTTTTCCCCGACTTTTTAGGCGAGCGACGTTTTGTATAGTCATCTTGGCATGATTGGCAGCCATCTCCACTAGTATCATAGCACGGATTATAGTCGCGCGGTGAGAGTAAATCGGTAGGTGTGTCTCGCTCTTCTAACAGACATTCTTCACATTGACATTTTTCTTCTGGTTCTTCAGAGTCGGCCTCCTAGATGCATAAAATTTATAAATACTTTTGCTCTTAATTAAATTAAAAAAAACATGCTAATTCTTAATATACAAGCTATTTCTTTAACTTTTCTTGGTAATAGGACAGAATAGTGGGGTTGGAAAATAACCTAAAGAATTACACAGGAGATTGTTTTAATTTTGATATCATAATACTTGATATCATATAAAAATATATGTTCTTTATTTAAATATAATTAGGATATATGTTTTTAAAATGATACTATGTACGTGATTTGAAAAAAATTGTTGAGTTGGGGTTAAAAAGTAGAGTGCGATCCAAGCTTAATAGCGGCTGTGAAGCTAGGCCCAATATAATAGTAATTTTTTTTCACACATTCACGCGTTTCTACTCAAGTACAGTCGAGTACATAGTTATTACAGTTTGTTAATATTTTTTGTAAATCTACTCTCGTTTTGTTTTTTATATCAAAAATACAGGATAATTGAAAGATGGATGCAAAGCTATATGGGGACCGTTTAGAACAATTTACGTCATAGTTATGTAAGACGAAGTCAGACAATTTTTAAGTGTTTTTTTTTTCGTTTTTGGTGATAAACCCAAAATTTTACAATTAATTGCTAATAATTGCCAGTTTTATTGATTTTTTTTTAAATTAAAGTTGCAGGTGACAATCTAACAAATCATGGTGTAAGTATCTTGTGTCATCAGACATTTTTTGGACAGGCACTAAGTTCACGAAAATGTTCAAAGCTTTAAAGAAACTTTTTAACGCTAAGTTAAAAAATCGGATATTGATTTTCTTGTTCAAACCTTTTTGAAAACATGCTTGGTTATGATTTCTTATATTTCCGTGAACACGCGCTTAATTTAACTTTTTAATTCGTCACGGGGGGGTTGAGATGTTTGTTGTCCCAATGTCATAGTTAGCCCGGCTACCTTCAGATTTTTTAACATGCTTGGTTATTACTCTTTCATTTGAGCTATCATTTACGCGGCAATGTCACAATTAGGACCTACAAAACAGGTTAAGGGATAAAATTTTAATTTTTAGGCATTCCAATTAAACAACATTTGAATTCAAATTGTGTATTTATTGATGCTCAAAATGATTGCCGCGTTTTGCTAACACAAGCTACGCTTCAACGTTTCAAAGGCTGAATTAATTATTTTATTTTATTCTTCTTTTGTGTTTATTTATACACTAGTGTAGACTAGTATCTTGGCTCGACCCCACACGAAAAGCCCATCTTTACCGATCTAGCTGTGTTCCCACACACACACACACACTTGATACGTTCGTCGCGCCAAAGAAGCCTTGCCATATGATCTGCCATACATAAAGATGCTATCCACATACCTGATGATTCCTCATTGGAAACAGTAGCCACAGTCACTTCACGCACTAAATGTAAACTTGTGCAAAGCTAGGGCAATGGCTACGACTGGACACGGTGAATTGCGAATCAGCGCGAATACGAAAGCAACGTCAAGTCAAAAGGACACTTGTTACTTGACTATAGTAAAATTATTTTGTCCGTGCAGCTGGGGTCATAAATCATAGCTCTGCCTCAGCCCGGCATTCCAAACATTTGTACTTATAGTTTTTTTTAATACATAGATACCTAATTAATAATTTATTTTCAATCATTATTATTCTTATTTTAATAAATACGTTGTTTTTTCTTTTTTTTTCATTTTTATCACTAACCCACATAATGACAAAACTAAATACACTATCGATAACGCTTATCGACAACAATAATGCGCATCACTATGCTCGCCTCTAAGGCCCGTGAGTAGGAGAGAGAGCGAAATACTCTGATGATTTATAGACCCAAGCTGCACGCACAGAATAATTCTAGTATAAATCAAAATAACATGTGACAATGACGAGTCCCTTCATAGTTACAGACCCTGACTAAAAAAACACGACCTTGGTGCTTTAGTAACTAAGTCGAATTTGCTTTAAAATAAACCAATCCCTATTTTCTATTCATTGGGCATGCTACCTGGAAAGATGCTTTATGGCCGTCGCACCGCGCCCGGCCGCCTGAGGTTGAAAAATACTGTTGTGGCGACGCTGTCGTCGCGCCACAAGCGAAACACATCGAAGCCTAAATCGCGCTTACAAAGTTCCGAAGTTAAAGCAGTATATATAGAATAGCTCCGAACTACCACTCGGAACGTTGGCCGCTCCCTGGGCAGAACACCTTTCCCGGCGGGAGATCTCCCCTTTTCCTTCCACCAACCACAATGGTGACCACCCGACGTGATGTGAACACGCAAACAACAACCTTCAGAAACTACAACTTCAAACCTTCGTCATCGTCCTCAAGTACCCCATTCATTCGCTCCCGAGCAGATATTGTCTACAGTCTTCACATTCTGCAAAGCCATCTAGCTTTATAAAGGTTCATCGCAGCACTGGAATAATAATGCTTCCTGTTCCTTCAAGCTACTCTCTGCGCTACAGTGTTCGGCACGGCTCTGAGCCTTACTGCTCGCCTCTGCTTCACGGCACTCTCGCATATTACTTGCCTTCTTCTCGACTCACCGCAGACTACAAGGCAATCCCTGGCACTTGCTCCGGCTCATCGTTCTCACCGGCATCACTTGCAAGTGCGTAGATGGCATGCATTACACACCGACATATCGTTCGCACCGGCGTCTCTTGCCCTTACGCACACAGCATGCATTCCCCACTGGCATTAAGGCCGCACCGGCAATCGGACTGCACTATCGACCTCCTCCGAATAAGAATAGAATAGCTCCGAACTACCACTCGGAGCGTTGGCCGCTCCCCGGGCAGCACACCTTGCCCGGCGGGAGATCTCCCCTTTTCCTTCCACCCGCCACACTGTCAATTTGGTTTTAGCACGTGCACTAATTATTAGACTTGAGTGACTCAGATATCATTTAGAACACAAAAAGTATGTTTTTTGTTGTTTTATTAGTCCGCCTAAAAATTTAAATTTTCTCCCTCAATCTGGTTTTTAGGTCCCAATTTTAATAATTTGTAAAAAAATAATCAATAAACCTGGCAATTATTAGCAATTAACAGTAAAATTTTGGGTTTTATCACAAAAAAAAAATCGTTAAAAAATTGTCCGACTTCGTCTACATATAACTATGGTCTAAATGGTTCTACATATAACTATGGTCTAAATGGTCAAGACTACCTTCCTCTTACACCTTTGCACCAATTTTCCAATCATTCTGTATATAAAGTTTTAGATACATATTATGTAAGTTACATATTATAATTATTGATTATTTTACAATATAGAGCCAATAATGGGTACTAAATAAATACTATAAATCAGAAATTATCAACCTGACTGTACCTGCGCGAAGCCGCACTCACAGCCGACATTCAATTTGAATCAAGTAGGTATAAACAATTAGTGAAATTTGGTATTAGTGAGAACATTGGCAGAGACAAGTTCTTATTGTGTATATTCGATGAATACTTTATTAAAAGTATTAGAAATATTGGCAGTATTTAGCTAATATGTAACTGGTCCCAGATGAATTAACACCAAGCAAACAAATATGAACAACAAACAAAAATCTTTATTTTCTTGTGTGATGGTAGATATATAAAGAACATAAAGAACTATCAAACCATTACATTCCATGGGAGCCGTATAAGAATAGTTTGCTTATGTTATCTTATTTAATGATTTTATTTGAGAAGGGAAGAGAGATGTTAGACACCACACATGTGTTTTACATATGTGTAATTGGTTTAAGTAATCATTTCAGCCCACTGGTGGATTATTTTAAATAAAAGATGGGATTTAATAACCCTATAGCGAAAATAATTGTGTTTATATTTAGCTTATGATAAGCTACGTTAACTATAAAGATGATATACTACTTTCATACATTGTTAGCTTAGTGGACTGAAAATTTGCCATAAAAATAACTTTCGGTGAAATTGGTATGAGCATTCGTTATGTAAAGATGATGATGAACTATTCCTTTCAGTAACAATTTTCCGTATTAGTTTGCTAATTTTACAATAAAACAGGGCAAGGTCCTCTTGGATGATTTTTGCACAAATTTTCGAATAATATCAAGCTATCCACTGTGCATCATATCATCCTACAAGTCTCGTAGAATCAGCAAATTTAACTGAAACAGGTGATGGGCAGCAGCATCTTCCTGATAACAACTGAAAATAATAAAAAAAACTAAAAAAGCAGTTTCCAGCCAGCCGGCTAAGTACTGCAACTGTGGTAAAATCTCCCCTATAAGTCAATCTCCATAGATTGGGGGATGCCTATGATCAGCAGTGGACTTTTGATAGGCTGTAATTAATCCACTGTGCTTGAGACATTACAGTGTCACAAGCATAAGCGCATACACAGAAACTTTCACTAGTATGGTGCCTGTTAAATAACTTGAATTAGCATTGTGGTTGATCTTAGGTTTGACTTGAGGTGGGGTATGTGGCACGGGTGACAACACCCATAAGGACAATCATGTATGGAGTGTAATGTGATATTTAATGTTTAATGAAATGCTACCGTGGAATGGTGAAATTTATACGGTTCATAAGAGACAATAAAATATTAGTGACAGATAATAAGTTTTCTGATAATTTTTTTTGTTTGTATATGTTTGTTGTTTATAGATGATGCCGTGAGGCGAAACCAGTCGGTTTTTATAGTCAATAAATTATTATAATTAATAGAATCAGGCGTTACTTTGCGGAAATCCATTATATAAAAGCTTTAGAATAAATTAATAATTTGCGAAGTAAATTTTTCCAAAGCTTTTTAAATAAATTATTAATTAAAAATAATAGTTTGAAACAAGTGTTGTAACCTTTCGTGCGCGTATGTACAAGCGTAGTCGACGCCATCTTGGGTCAAGTTACTTGGTAGGCACTATGCTAACATATTACCTGTACGTAACGACTGCGCTGTAAAAAATATGGCGTTGTTCACTGTAAAAACACGGGCGCATGCGAGAAGTGCGAAGGGTAGCAGGCAGGGAGTCACATTCAACGCGGGTCTCAAGCTCACACGCTCTTGTGTTTTTGTGAAAAAGCCGGCTGGCTGATGATGCCAAGTAATCTAACAACTAGACTACGTGCGAAGTAGTTTAGTAAATAATGAAAAAGTACCTTGCATTTATTCTCCACAGCTTGCCTCTCTTTCTTCTTGCGCCTTTTGAGTTTCTTCTGTTCTTTCCTTTGTTGCCGCGTGAGTTCTTCTTGAGTTATTTCATCATAGAGAAGCTGAAGCTTAGACACACCACTTTTTAATTCCACTGCAGTTTCAAATTTACGATAAAGTGCCTCCACGCCCACCGCCGCTAGTGTTTGACAGGTGCCTTCTTCCTCTCGCAACCGCAGCGAAATCCGTTGAAGACGCTCATAAATGCATATCCCCAGACAAATTAATACCTGTTGAGTTATTTCAGTAAATTCGCATTATTTTGTATATTACGTGAATTAATAATATTAATATAATTAAAATTTTCATATTAGTTAACTATTAAATTTTCAAATAATGATTTTGTAATAGTTCTCAATGTATGTATTTAGCACTAGACCCTAATAATAATAATAACATTATTTAGCCTGCATGCTCAGTGTGGTGAGTATTGTGAAAATTTTTCAAGTTTTGCAGTCCATTGTACATTTTAAAAGCAATTATGCAACAGTGAATTAAATAAAGGCTATTTTTTTTTATAGAATAAGAATAAAATAAACGAACATACAGTCCACCCAATGGCAAACGGAAGCCGCGGCCCACAGACATCTAAATCTACCCTTGACAAGAATATATGTCCGTTTTACGCTTATATGTGTCAGTTATATACTTTAGTCATAAAATAAAGTAAAATTTACAGAAAAAACAATTGAACAGTTGGTTCGCTATACCACGCTGCTCCAGGTCGCCTTGACGGACTCTACATGTTTTTTTTTATAGGATAGGGTTACAAACGTGCACACAGTCCACCTGATGGTAAGTGGTTGCTGTGGCCCATAGACATCTACATTTATCCTCGTTTGTGAATCAAAATGCAGATGCGTTGTAACCCGTGAGGACTAAGATGGAATGTCTCTTTTCCAGTAAAAAGAGTCTCCGGTTCTCTACACTCACCATACGCATAGACAGCAGTGTTAAGCTGCTATTTTACGCTGGTATTCTATGAGAGCGTGGTCCTTCCCCGGTCGAGCCGACCCATTCGTGCTATAACTATACTACTAATATAGCTGCAGCATGGCGTATAACAAACAATATTTAATTTTGTGTGTGTCCTAACAATATTTAATAAGTTAATGTCCTAACAATATTTAATTTTTCGGACATGCAGCTATCCTCACGACGTTTCCTTCACCGTCGAGAAAAGTAAATCAGTGCTTAAAACTTCATTTGAAGCTTGAACGGGAAAAGGAGAAGGTTACTCGAATACTATAAAAATTACGGCAAGCGCTTATCCCAATCTGCTAATTTTAATTTTAATTTTAAATTTTTTTATTAATATTATACTTTGAATTACACAACATTAACTTCTTTTGAAGCTACTACAAAACAAAATTGTAAAACAGGATTTTCTCCTAATGGGATGCACTCATTAGTTCACAAAAACTTGAATTCATCATGAAATGACAGACAAATGTTAGTGAGTAGTGTTGGCACGCCTGATGACCAAGTTGAAATGTCTAGTTTACTAACCAATAATTAAGTTTCTATATCTCATTATAGTTTGGCACTACCATGAGAGTTTAAAGAGAGTGCTATATTATTACTCATACGTTATTATGCATAATGCATAAATTAATAACATGTTTTGATTGTTTGGAGGTCGAGTGTCGGTAGGTACAGAAAAGTCGAAAATAAACATTGTTTATAATTTGACCTTGTTTAGTGCAACCGTGATAAAGACAGCTGATTACTTTTTATTTTATTCTGTAAATAATGTGAGGAAACAATACTTGCCTCTTCCTGTGCAATTTCAAGTGTTTTAGCATGCCTTTCCCTATGGTTTCCAAGTAACTCAGGTTCCGCCCTGGCTATCAAATGCGCTATGTAGTCAGTCTTGGTTTGTAAATGAAGGTGTTTATCCAAAAGGCATCGTTTGATGCCTCCATAAAGTGCCCCCACATATCCTTTTTCTTTATGTGGCTCCTTTTCTTCAACTAATAGCTGATAAGCTCTTAATACCTGGGCACGACAAAATCACATTTTTAGGCAAGATCACATATACACACACTATGTTTCAAATGTACTTTTTTAAATCCTGGTATATTATGTCAATAATACAAAGTTTCAAAATAGAAACAAAATCTTGACATGAAATATATTGCAACATGTATTGAATAAGCCCTTTAGATACGTCTGTATCTTATTATTATTATACATAATAAAAAACTGTGAGCTATTGTACTTTTGTTATAATATAATAGTCTAAAGCAGTATAGTAACTCATCAAAAGAAACATATTAAATACTAGCGATCTGATTTCTGGATTTCGACAACAGCGTCATTTACCATGTCTAATTGTAAATCTAAACCATCTAGGTGGATCCCTAGCACACTCAAAGACACACACACACACACACAATTTCATCAAAATAGATCGGGACATTTTTGAGTTTTTGTTAGACTGACGCGCAGCAATTGATTTTTATTTTTAGTATAGATATTCTCTTGACTGGTATTCACTACTTCTTGGCTGGTACTGGTAGCAAATGTGCTATCTTATTTTTTACATTTTAACTTAGCCAAGTTTTTGGCTTATAAGACCGCTTCTATTAAGCAGTGTATAATCATTTGACATTTAAT
Organism: Parnassius mnemosyne; assembly: GCA_963668995.1. NCBI lineage: Eukaryota > Metazoa > Arthropoda > Insecta > Lepidoptera > Papilionidae > Parnassius > Parnassius mnemosyne. The sequence goes on along the minus strand of CAVLGL010000035.1, from coordinate 16,510,272 downwards.
TTGGAATCAGTTCCAACTAATTTAAATTAGAGAATCCGACAATAGAGGCAATCTCTAGCAATAATAAGAGTTTGATTAATTTAGAATGCAGTCCACAAATAAATAATAAGAATTGTTTTCACCGAAAGCATTAAAATTTATAAGGCATGATGGACAAAGAATTGGAAGTTGAATTGTTTTTAAATAGTAACTATACAAACAACATTGGCTAAAATATTATAATTTAATGTTTAATTTCAGAAATCACCAGGTGGTCAGTTACTTCAATAGAGAAATAAGTTTACGTGGTGACTCCTTAATATTAGCTGATAAATCATTATTATATAAAGAACGTAAGGATATTGTGAGCCTCTCTGTTGAGCGAACTGTAGAAATGGCTTGTGTCGAGCTCGAGCACCTCATTGTTGTAAGCGTTTACAGACCCCCCGTGCTACTTATGAATATTTTGAAAGGATTTTGGAAGAAGTTTTGCTACAAACTTAGTAAACAGAACAAGTTTGTTGTAATATGTGGAGACTTTGACATCAATCACCTTGAAACTTCTTCCATTAGTATTAGTTTAGCTCATTATTTAAATCGTATAATCTCGTTAATTTATTCTTAGAACCAACACATATTGCTGGGCCTAGTGCGACCTGTATAGATAACATTTTTACAGATGTTAAGCCCTTGCATAAATCAATCGTTCAAAATTTAAGTTCAGATCACTGTGGACAGTTGGTCTCATTGTCTTACATACACAAAAACAAAAATGAGAAAGTTGTGTTCGTTCCAATAAATGAATATCGTTTGAAGAGGTTTAGATGTAACAAAGTAAAAGGACTTCCATCAGTTTCATTTAAAAATAGTGCTGATTATTTGTATGGTGCATTATTTAAAATTATAACTTGTGAATTTAATAGAGTATTTACTTCTAAAACTTTCTCTATAAACAGTCGCAAATCATTTAATGAATGGGCGACAGTAGGAATTTATAAAAGTAGACGAAAGCTATATGAGCTTTATAATGGAAAATCATAATATACTTAATAGTAATCTTTATATATAAAAATTACGTGTTACATTGTTTGTCCGTGATGGACTCCTAAACTATTGAACTGATTTCAATGAAATTTTGCACACTGTGTTCAGTTTGGTCCAACTTGAGAGATACGATACTTTTGATCCCGATAAGTGACCTTCAATATTTCTAAATTGCGAATGTAAGGATTTTTTATGGGAAGGGTCGTCGGAAAGGGCAGAACAACGTCTGCCTGGCCAGCTAATAGTATTATATTTAGAGAGTATGTAAAAACATATTCTAAAAATTTTAAAACGTATGCTCCACAGGTAAGACTTTACATTTGAGCAACAAATTTAAAACTGCATCCAATAAAATTAAAATGACATGAAGTATAATTAATAGCGAAACGGGTAAAAGTTAAACCACGGAACTCGGATTTTCAATTGAATATTAACATTAACTCAATCTAGTCAAGAAGTTGCTATGGCTTTTGAGAAACATTTTAACTGTCGCCGAATCTTTGCTTAAACAAAACCTAAAGCCTTATTCAAATACTTTTAAATTCGATTACTAATCAAAATGACGATGCGTTGTCACCCGCAAGGACTAAGATGGAATGCCTCGTTTCCAGTAAGAAAGGGTCTCCGGTTCTTTACACTCACCATACGAAACAAAGCAGCGTTATGCTGCTATTTTACGCTGGTATTCTGTGAGAGCGTGGTCCTACCCCGGTCGAGCCGACCCATTCGTGCTACAACTATACCAATAATATAAGCTGCATCATGGCTCTACCATGTTTTTCTCTAAATAAAAAGCAATGAGTCACACCAACATGTTCTAATTTGACAATAAAACCTATATAGCTTTAAAGTTATGTTTACGAAAATAACAATAGTTTTTGTTTCATCCAAATTGGTGCAGAAATACGAAATTTATAACGTTTTGAAGTTTCGCAATTTTTTTAAATTTTACCCGCTCGTTCTCTGTGACGTGACGTCACAATCCGACAGAGCGAACGCGCAGTAGGTACTTGCTAAGTTCAGTACTAACCGCGCGCTCGGAAGTATACGGTCGTTTACTTACTATATCGAATGTCAGAGTTAAGGTACCATTCCGTAGCCGACCGCAGACAACAGCAGCAGGCGACGTGTGTACGACGTCGTACGACGTGACGTGTCTGTACTAGTTTCTATGTAGTTCTATGAAATACGTTCCGCAGCTAGCGACACGTCGTTTGCCGGAGCGGCAGACGACATGTCGCCCGAACGCAGATCAGTAGTGCCGCCAACGCTCGAGCAGTCGGGTTCGGAATCATGACTGCAGCGACGTGTCGTCTGTCGCAAACAGCAACAGCAGGCGACGACACGTCGCCTGCTGTTGCTGTCTGCGGTCGGCTACGGAATTGTACCTTTAATGTCCGGTTGACTGTATTAGATGACATAATACTTGTAATTAGTGACCGACCGAAGATTCGGTTTCGGTAAGTTTCGGCAAAAAAATCTAGTTTTGGTAATAGTTTCGGTTTCGGCAAAAAATCTGCCGAGCCTTCGGTGGCGCCGAAACTCAGTGTTCGTGGATTATCGTGTGTCGTTCGGATGAGTTCGTGACTCGTGTATTATTCATAATTATACAGAAACAGAAACTTTTTTTTATTCAATATAGATTATAAATAATATTTATTGAAAGTCACTCTTTTGTTTAATTACTACTGGTTCGAAAAAAACCTCTATCCTTGGAAGAACCAGCAAGAAACCTAGCGGGACTTTTTTTAAATAACAGCTTACAATCAGAGGCGTAGCGTGGACTAATATAAACATGAGCAAAGTTGCATCAGCGAGGCCCCTTTTCTTTCGTTCCAAGGATTTGCCCAATAGATATATCCTACCAAACATGCTTTGACACGACATACCTACTCATATATCTATTAATTCCTGACAATCTGGTATTCCGTCAATGTAACAGTCGCGGCCTCGCAGTCGCACTTAAGAGGGGCTTCTTGCGAGGCCCCAAACAAACACACTTAAATTTGTGACTTTCTTTTTCGAGCGTAAAGGTGATTAAAATTAATTAGTCATCTGTGGTAAAGTCTGGGGGCATCGAATTTTAGGGAACCCCTCGAGGCCACTTTAAGTGCGAGGCTGTGGGCGATGGCCCACTTCTCCCACGCCTAGTTACGCCACTCTTACAATCATGTATGTAACGCAATTAACAACACAAATCAAATTAGAAATAGCTTGGTAGTAGTGATCACCTCATTCCCATGGGTTATTATCATCCATAAATTCCTTATTATAATAACCCTTTTTATACAAACTTAGTTTATTAAAGTTTTTGAACTTTGAGCAGGTTTTGTATATTTTCTGGGATTTTGTTAAGTTGTGTGTAAGCGTATGAGTGTGATATATTAAGTTAATGCTCTCATTGAATAATATTAACAATATTGTGAACACAATGAAATATGTTCTCAATTAGCGAGTAAGTTTTTATGGATGTAAGTGTTGTTTTTTTTTTACAAAATTGACTTTTAAAAGTATTTCTTAACGTCAAATTGTTGATTCTTACTTTAAAATAAATAAATATATTGCTACAACCTGTCGGAAATAGCTGCGAACCTCGCTGGAATGCGCTTCCCCTCGCGCTTCCCCGCACCTCCGCCCGTTATTGTCTATCCAGTACCGTTGCCATCTCTCCATATTGCATGACGTCATCAAGCCAGGTTCGCAGATATTTCCGCCCGTTATCGTCTATCCAGTACCGTTGCCATCTCTCCATATTGCATGACGTCATCAAGCCAGGTTCGCAGATATTTCCGACAGGTTATACATGACTATTACAATTATTGTTTTTCATTAACATGCATTACCTATCTGTATATGTATAAAAATATACCAGATTTGAGTATATAATAAAAGAAATTAACATGTCTAAATAAGTTTCGGTTTCGGCCGAAACTGACGCCCAGACCGAAGGTTCGTTTTCGGTTTCGGTTGAAAATTCTGTTTCGGTCAGACACTAGTTATAATAAACCCAACGACTATATAATAATTTTGAACTAATAATTTATGAATAATCTAATCTAATCCAATGTAATCAATATTATTTATGATGAATAACTTAATCTAATAATCTAATCTATTATTATGAATAATGTAATCAATGAATGACGATAATAATTAAAAACCGTAAAACACCACATTTTTAAAGGTAGAAAAAAACATAAGAATACCGTTGAATTCGTAATTTTTTATATAATTTTTTGATACCTTTAATAAAATTGAGTGGCCAGACCCATTGCTGCCTGTTAGTCTCGGTAAAATTAAAAAACTTTTTTGTTGTGTGTTTGAATAGGTCCCTAGATGATTAAAATTCACATTTGGATCCGGTAGGTGGCGCTGTTATTGAAACACAGAAATCACCCGTGTTAAGCCGGAGCGGATCGCTAGTTATGTTTAATATATTTGGTAATTTTAGAGAGTTTTCTATGTTTAATATTTTGAATGCGTATAGCTTTAAGTGTATTTGTAAATTTGGCTCACCTTAGTTTTGCAATCGGCGCAGAAGCGATGTTTGCGCAGATAGTTGTGCAGCGTGTCGTGCAGTGTGTTGAAGTGTACGAGCGTGACGTGTTCGCGCGCGGAGGTGCGCATGGCGTCCCAGGCGGCGCGCCAGGCCGCGCGGCCGGCCCAGCCCCCCGCGCCCGCGCCCGCGCCCCAGCCCCAGCCGCACGCGCCCGCTCCCCACGCGCCGCACGCGCCGCCCGCCCCGCCGCCCGCGCCGGCCCCGGACCCCGCCCCCCAACCACGTGCCCCACCCGCCTCCAAAGAATGTAGTGTACACCTCTGCGACTTTTTCCAACGTGGTTGACTTAGAATTAGACATTCTATACCCGTGCTGAAAGATTTGTGCCTAGTTTTTTATTTACATAAACTTACATAAGCCCACTGGATTTGATGTAATATAGGCATAAAGGAGATGGGCGGCATCCACTAATAAACTCAAAATACTATTTAAAAAAAACTGTGGTTGACAAACAACCCGCCTAGACAGGATGACAACTATGGCAAAATCGGTTGAAATTTAGAATCGTTTGGCAGTAGGGGGCACGGGATGAAGGGAGAGGAAGTGTGAGCGTCCTATTAATCCCGACACCACTCCCATTAAAAGGTAATACACTGTTCTTGAGAAAAATCAAAAAAAAATCCTATAGACCTAACCTGAAAGTAACATTTAACGTCTACGGCAGGAGAGGGGAAGGGGGGAAGAGGGGAGCAGGAGTGTGCCCTATCAGGAAATTCCTTTCCCTCGTTGCAGAAAAGTATAGTTAATGAGTAATGGTTTTTTTCTAAAATCATAACCTCTCTTTTTTACACAGGAATATTGACCTAAAGTTTCTTCTACAACGGCTTCGACGCTGTGGAAGTGCAGCCCCTTCACCCTTGCATAGCGAATCACAGACACCTGTGCGAGCCCTAGCGGCTAAGGCTGATCGTCGAAGGCGACCAATAAACTGAAGCTGCGGAGGTGAGCCTGATTTGCTACGGCGGGCGGGGCCTGCTCTCCCTCCGCACCTACGACTTTACAAAAACACTCTAGGATTAGGGCAGAGAAGTCTACGTAGAGTCGGGGCGTGCTGGTTTAATTTTAGTATAGATTCGATCAGATCAATTATACAAAATTCTCGCAATTGTCGCAATTACACAAAATTATGTATGCTATCCAGCTTTCACAGTAATATTGCATATGTTTTTCCATGTTTTACGCATTTTAGGTTATGATAGTTTTTATTTATTTATTTATTCGATAACGGTGCATTACCTTTTAATGTGAGTGGTATTATTATAATCGAGGACCAAATAAAACACCTTACTCCCCAAATTCCTGCCAAATGATTCTAAACCCAACCCGGTAACAGTAACAGTAATATACAAATATTGTGATGAAAACAATTTTAAACACTTTAAATAAATATAAAAATACACAGTAATAAGTAGTAACAATTTATGTCATATAAGACAGCCAATCAACCTGTTATATGCAACTATTAAAGAATTTTTATCCAATATGGAAAGGGCAAATATCTAGCAATGAGTTTATAGGCTAATTCCTTTAGGTTTTCAGTTTTAATAAAGATTAAGAATAACCATTGTTTTTTTTTTTATATGATTTCATCACATTGTTTGATTTATATTTTAATAAGGTAATATTTAAAAATCTAATAAAACTTGTTACTATTGAAAGGAAAGATGCGAAACTTAACCAATAAGGACAATCTTCAGTAATAAGTTAATAACCATTTAGACGGTAAATATATTTTTTTTTATTTAAATAAATGAAAATTCTAATTATAATGATCACATTTATTGCACAGAAAACATAGATAGAGAAAGAGGTTCATATTATATCAACTCATTAAGTTCCAACTTTTAAAAATCAATGATTTTGGTGGTCAAGAGATAAAACAAATACTACTATAGATATAGGACTACTTACCTGTGACCATTTAGCAGAGTGGCAAGAGACTGTGAATGTGTTAATTTATCTTCTCTTATTGTCATTGTCTCATCTGGTGTAAGTATCAAAGGGTCTAATGTTGGATGTCCTGATTTACATAGTTGATAAAAGAGTCTTTCAACACTGAAATAAAATAATAATAAAGTATTAGAAAACTCATACATATAGTGTGTCGAGAAATCGGCTTCAAGCCGGAATCGGGTGATAAGTCAAGTCATATAAGTTAACAGACAAATATGAAAAAGTCTTTTAAAGTTACTATATATACGTGGTAGAGCCTTGCTGCAGCTATATTAATAGTATGGTTGCAGCACGAATGGGTTGGCTCGACTGAGGAAGGACCACACTCTCACAGAACCTTACCAGCGTAAAATAGCAGCTTAATGCTGCTGTGTTTCGTATGGTGAGTGTAGAGAACCGGAGACCCTTTTTACTGGAAAAGAGGCATTCCATCTTAGTCCTCACGGCTGACAATGCATCTGCATTTTAATTCGCAAACGAAGATAGATGTAGATGTCTATGGGCCACAGCAACCACTTACCATCAGGTGGACTGTGTGCTTGTTTGTCACCCTTATTCTATAAAAAAAAAAACTTGCCACACTTGTTTAGTACATTTTTTTTCAGTACAGTCATTTAAATCTGGGCAAAGTATTAATTTTGAATACTTGGTTGGGAAAAAAATTACATTTCCTTCTGGACTGGAGCAGACTGTAAATTTTAAGCAACAGTTTTCAGAAGCATTATTCAAGATTACATAATAAAAAAATGAAAAAAAAAAGTTAAAATTTGTAGCAACAGTAGTTAAAAGTCACAAGATGTAATTTTCTCGATTTTTTTTTGTAACCTGTAATTTTCAAATACATTGCAAAGATTTTCATTTATATTTTTCTTTTAACTATTATGACTTGACCTATCACCCGATTCCGGCTTGACGTCGACTTCTGGGACACTTTTATCAAGTTATTAATATTTTTTCTTTTATTTGATGATGACAAAATTAATTACAAAGTACAACAATAACCTGTCTAGCCATAAAATATAATTTAAAAATTTATTTCTTTTCTGAATTCAAATTTGGAATGTTTATTATGTAACAATTTTGATTTATTTGGCTAATTTTCACATATTACTTTTCACAGTGATTGCTAAATTACATTATGGCATGGGGTGTTAAAACAGAATTGCAGCAATTGATTTGCACAAAGTAGGTATTGAGTTGTCAGTCATTTTGAAGATGCTATCTACAAATACACAAACAATTCCTCTGTCAAGGCATAAAAAGATTGGGGTGATCCTGTGCTGTAAGGAATTGTCAATCACCCTTAAATCCAAGATTCAACACAACCCTTTAAGAAAACTAAAAACATGAGATCTTTTACCCATGGAATCTCCGTTTTATTGAACCGCTAGGATAATCCCACAAAATATTAAACAAGACCAGAATCTTAGCAACATCATCATCATTACAGCCTATCACAGTACACTGCTGAACATAAGCCTTTCCATAGATTGCCTCATAAGGCGGATATTTACCATAGCTGTCATACTTAGCAGGCGAGTTGGCAACCACAGTTTATCATTTTGTAGTTGCTATTAGGAAGTCTTATCTGTCTGTCACCTGATCTAGGCATAAGTAAAGGTTGAGATATAGAATGGGTACAAAATAGTGATGATTATTATTAGTGAAAATGTGGTAGAGCCATGCTGCAGCTATATTGTAGTTGCAGCACGAATGGATCGGCTCAACCTGGGTAGGACCACGCTCTCACAGAACACCAGCGTAAAATAGCAGCTTAATGCTGCTATTTTACGCTGGTGAGTGTAGAGAAGCAGAGACCCTTTTTACTGAAAACGAGGCATTCCATCTCAGTCCTCAGAGGTGACAACGCATCTGAATTTTTATTCTTAATTAAGGAGAAATGTAGAAGTTTACTGTGTGCTCGTTTGTTACCCTTATCCTATAAAAAAAAATCAAAAACCAAAACAAAAAAGTAGTTTTTTTCTTGGTTTAACCAGTTTTTTGCAAGCTAGCATAACTACATCTAACATGACGTGATCCTGTTGGGAAAGTAATATCAATAACTGTAGGTTATGGTGGTCCAAGGGCCACTCTAGCCACATGTCAACTAAGAACAACTAGATTAGAGGGCATTCAAGTATTACGTAACACAATTTGGGGGGAGGGAGGTTCTTGTGAAACGTTACGATGCGTTACAGGGGCGGAAGGGAGGGTTTGAACAAGGTGTTACGTAACATTATTTTTTTTCTTTATGTAAAAAAACGAGTTAAATTCTCCCATGTTGGCAACCCTTTTCGTGTATGTTTACGGGGAATCCCTCGACTGTGCTGTACATCATTCTATTTTGTTTTTGTTGTGATTGTGAGTATTCATTAGTGTTTATGCAAAAGCACATTATTGTAGTCAGTATTGTTAAAAAGATTTCATACTGTAATGTCCTCAAAAGGACATATGCATCATCAGCTATTCTTGGTCTATAAAGGCTCTCATGCTGACTTGCCAGCGCAACTGTGCCAAAAAATAGAAGGATAAGAAGATAGAGAAGAACAATCGTGGAGAAAGCCAAAAATGTATGTAAGGACAGGGCCAAGTCAGGAAAACGGCGTAATTAAATGTAAGATTAGTAGTAAATGTTTATTAAGACAAATTTGAGCCCATTTTAACATATTTAAAACTTAAGCATATGTTTATTACATTATGTAATTTTTTTATTAAATAACAATATGAACAAATAAAATAAACAATGTGCCTATGCATGTATTACGAGATAGAAATCTCCTGTTTTATTTATTACTAGTTGTTCCCCACTTCTTCTGCGTGTAATTTAGGGTTTTAATTACGTTGCACTGAACCCTAATTCTTTTCTAAAATATAAGTAGCCTAAGTTACTCCTTATAACATCAGCTATCTGCCAGTGAAAGTCCCGTCAAAATAGGTCCAGCCGTTTTGGAGATTAGCCGTAACAAACAGACAGACAGACAGATAAATATATTAACAATTGTGTTTTTGTTTTACGTACCATATATACTTTCATATATATTTAGTAAGAAGCTGTTATTTTGACATTACAAACAGACACTTCAGATAGATGTTGATAGACTTTTTAGATGTACTTTTCGGTACTTTTAGATAAAAATCATCCTTTGGGTGTTACTTAACATTTAGGGAGGGGGAGAGAGGGTACAGAAAAACGTTACGATGCGTTACATGGGGGGAAGGGAGGGTCTAAAATCTTCAAAAATTGCGTTACGTAATACTTGAACGCCTCCTTAGCCTAGGAAAAAGTAATTTGTCCTAAAATTGGGTTTGGCTGGTAACAAAGTGCTTTTGACTGCAGATTTGCTCAAAACTAGTTTTGATGGGAATTCCAATAAAACTATGCATTTTAGAGGGAGGGTTACGGCAATAGCTGCATCTTACCCTCTCACCTTTCTATTTTAAAATAAAATTCTACTAAAATCAGGGATGGAAAAAATCATGATTTTTTTAATTTTAATCAAAACATGCTGATTTTTTTAAAAATATCATGATGTTTTTGATTTTTTTGAATTTTTTGATTTTTTTTTGTATATTTGGAATTTCACGAGTTGGTAACAATTTTTGACATAGTAGGATTATAAGTTTATGAATACACTAGCTGTTCCTCGCGACTTCGCCCGCATGTTATTTGGGGTTTTAGTTTTTTTGCGCGGAACCCTAATTATTTTTATAAAATAAAAGTAGCCTAAGTTACTCCTTATGACATCAGCTATCTGTCAGTGAAAGTCCCGTCCAAATTGATTCAGCCGTTTCAGAGATTAGCCGGAATAAACAGACAGACAGACAGACAGACAAAAATTTTAAAAATTGTGTTTTTGTTATACGTATCGTATATATACTTTCATATGCATTTAGTTAAAAGCCGTAATTTTGACATTACAAACAGACACTTCAATTTTATTTATTTGTATAGATATGTATGAGACTGATTAAGAGTAAAATAATTAATACTGTATTAATTACAGTTCATATATTAAGGGTGAATTTCTAAAAAAAATGATTTTAGTAAGTTTATGAGACTGAATTCCGTCCTCCATGGTGGCATTACACCGGAGGCGTGGAGCAGAAGTGCGGTGGTCTTGTTCTTCAAGAAAGGTGACAACGCTCTCTTGAAGAACTACAGACCGATTTCCCTTCTGAGCCGCGTCTACGTGCTGTTTTCAAGAGTCATTACGAATCGTCTCGCGCGCAGACTTGACGACTTCCAGCCTCCCGAACAAGCCGGTTTCCGAAAGGGCTTTAGCACCATAGACCACATACATACCCTTCGGCAAGTTGTACAGAAGTCTGAAGAGTACAATTTGCCACTATGTCTGGCGTATGTGGACTATGAGAAAGCCTTTGATTCCGTCGAAATTTGGGCGGTGCTGCAGTCCCTTCAGCGGTGCCAAGTTGACTGTCGGTATATCGAAGTGTTGAAGTGCTTGTACAGTAGGGCTACGATGGCTATCCGAGTACAGAACCAGAGTACGAAACCTATCCAATTGCAGAGAGGTGTAAGACAGGGTGACGTCATATCCCCGAAACTCTTCACCGCTGCATTGGAAGACGTTTTCAAGCTTCTGGACTGGAAAGGATACGGTATCAACATCAATGGCGAGTACATCACTCACCTTCGATTTGCCGACGATATAGTCCTTATGGCAGAATCGCTGGAGGACCTAAGCACTATGCTCAATGACCTCAATAGTGTTTCCCAACGGATAGGTCTTAAGATGAACATGGACAAAACTAAGATCATGTTTAATGTCCATGTCACACCTATGCCGGTAGTTGTTGGGAACACTAAGCTCGAAGTTGTTGACGAGTATGTTTACCTGGGACAAATAGTCCGACTGGGTAAGTCCAACTTCGACCGAGAGGTCAATCGACGGATTCAACTCGGCTGGGCAGCGTTCGGGAAGCTATGACACATCTTCTCGTCAGACATACCTCAAAACCTTAAAACGAAATTGTACAACCAGTGCGTGTTGCCAGTGATGACTTACGGAACTGAGACGTGGTCCTTCACTGCTGGCCGTATGAGGAAGCTCAAGGTCGCTCAGCGAGCTATGGAGAGCGCTATGCTCGGAGTTTCTCTGCGTGATAAACTTAGGAATGAGGATATCCGCAGTAGAACCAGAGTGACCGACATAGCCCAACGGATTAGTAAGCTGAAGTGGCAGTGGGCCGGCCATATAGCTCGAAGAACCGACAACCGATGGGGAAGAAAGGTTCTCGAGTGGCAGCCTCGTACCGGTAGGCGAAGTGTAGGGCGTCCCCCCACGAGATGGAGTGACGACCTGGTAAGACATGCAGGAAGTCGATGGATGCAGGTGGCTCAGGACCGTGTTTTGTGGCATTCTTTGGGGGAGGCCTATGTTCAGCAGTGGACTTGTGAAGGGCTGTAATGATGATGATGATGATGATGAGACTGACAGACCTCATCGCTACGTCGTTGTTGATTTTACAAAGTTTATTAGACTATTGTAGTAGAATAATAAGAATAACATAAAACAACAAGATTTTACCATATTTTAAGCCAGTTTTATTTCATTTTCTGCCTATTACATTAATTTACAGATTTTGATTTAAATCCATGATTTTTTTAATCAAAATCAAGCGATTTAAATCGTGATTTAAATCATGATTTAAATCAGTCTGATTTAAATCAGCCAACCCTGACTAAAATACTTCAAACTGTGACTCAACTAGGAAATTGAAAAAATATTATTAAAAAAATACGTATTTTCAAGGAGGGACAACAGCAGGGGAGTTTGCCTCCTTCCCTCCCTCCGCATTATAATATTGAAGGTGTTAATCTAGTCCTTCATCACTATTTGTTAAAAAAAATTAAACAGAAATCTAAAAAATTCAATTCATCTTTTAACGCAAAGGAGAAACTATCTTACTAGTTAATAGTGTTATTTTATTAGTGCTTCTAACTATTTTAAATCCATGTTTGAAAATATTGTTGTTGCTTATGATATAAAATAGTATTTGTTCAAACCCTCATGTTACTTAATCTATATACAATACCTTCTTCGACAGCCAACACAAGGAATGCTTTGGTTTAATACATTAAATATATCTGACGCGTCGACCCTCAGTGCAGCTTTTAGTTCTTCTATCGATAAAATTCTATATTTTCGCATGAATTCTTCGTATTCGCGTCCCTTAACTTGTGGATTGTCACATATCAAGCCCATTGTGTTTAAATCCATTATCATCTGAAAAATAATAATAAAAACTGTAGACAAGAGTGAGTTATGATATAAATTAAGGTCGACCACCAAACGACATTCATCTTGGAATATTTGATTTGCCAAACATTCTATTAGAAAGATAAGTCGTTTGCTGTTAACTTAAATAACAGAAGCAACTAACTTTAGTAAGCAAATTAAAAATTCCTGAAGCACATGATCAAATTTTTAATAACGAAAATTAATCTACGTTTGTGGTAATGTCAAAACGTAAATTAAACCACTTACAGTGAGATTTTCATATATAGTTAACGGCAACTGCCTTCTTTTGATTACAGGATCTTTTTCGCTATTGTATATATCGACTAATTTGGCCATTTTTATGATTAATCATATAAAATAGCCGACAAAATATACAAATACTTAATAATGACGGCTGATTTGATGACGGTGACGGACAACTTCTTTTATTAAGACTTTAAGCTTGGATTCTTGTCTTTTAAGCTGACGGGCAACTTTTCTGAAATACACACTGACCCTTAGCACTGACCTCTATTTACACAATACGCTGGACTGGCTATACCTTATTAGTTTGTGGGCTATAGGTACCTTAAAAAATGTTTGTGTTGATTTGAAGCGTTGCCATTGTTCGTACCAGGAACTAAAATTGACATAATATGCCAGTTTGTTGTGTGTTGTTTAAATCGTATCTCTTTATTTTAAACTTTTAAAGGAAAAAATGATTTATTTTTTGTAGTTTGAATATGTTTGACCGTAGTGATATAATAACAATTATTTTTAATAATAATGAAGGTATGCGTGATTTAAAAGCGAATTTATAGCTAATATGAAAAACACTATTGGATAATAAAAATACTTAAAAATACGGTTGATCCTACAGGCCATCCCTGGTACTTCCCGCTAATTTCAAATGCTGAGCGATCCAAATTCCATCTATTATGAATTTGGAGCGCTCTTTTTCCCTCTAAAGAAATTTTTCGAAGAGCTCAAACGTAACTTATTACATCACAAACGATTCGAGATGAAATGTCAAAGTTATTTGAAAAAAGTACTTTTTTCAAAACTTTTATTTAACGATTTCTCATCCGATTTTGATGTGATTTGCAGCGATCGGTGGCGTTTTTAGAGTTTAAGAGCTGATTGGAATTTGGAATAGATCATTACATCTGTATAAAAGTTATTTCGAAAGAACATTTTTATGAAAATTTTATTTTTGAGATTTCTTCAGATATCTATATCTATGTATAGAAAATCTAAGTTTGGTGAAGCCATTTCGTACACCGCCATTTCGTACACCACCAAATTCGTTAAAATCTGTCAAGCCCTTTAAAAGTTACACACACACACACACACACACACACACACACACACACACACACACACACACGCACGCACGCACACGCACACACACACACACACACACACACACACACACTCTTATTAAAAAATACTGACAGACGTAGTTTAAAATTTATGAAATAGGTAGTAATATAGGTATATATAGGCACATAATTTATTTTTAGCTATATCATTTTCTTAAGACAACACATTCATGAGTACAAAAACATCAGCGATCTGCATGATGGACAAACTTTAATATTATATTACAAATTATAATATTATATTTTGACGGCTCCGTGGCGCAGAAGCTTAGCAATGAGTTATTGTGCTGGGGGCCGCGGGTTCGAATCCCGCACGGAACAAGTATTTGAATGGCCTACAAATAATTGTTCCGGGTCTGCACATTTGTCCTCGTGCAATCTATGTATGTGAACTGCCTCCACGATATAGGAGAAAATCCTAGTGTAGGGGTAAAGTTTCTAAAAAAAATTGAAAAAAAATAAGAAGATATTATATCATAGAAACCGCGATAAGCTCCGCTTCAAAAAGGTTTGTAGGTTATTCGTGAGAATGGGCGTGCTCGGAGTCGGAGTCAATTCACGGACCCACAAACTAAATAATAGTACTACGTAACGGAGCTTTTGCCTACTGTTTACTTCCTTAATGACACGCTCTATACTATGATAAGAATTTTCCCTTCATACTTTAAACTTAGGTACGTCGTAATAAATAAAATAATTTTTGTTTACATTTTATGGCGTGTGGGATGGATGCTATGCAAATAAAAATTCTACACTCCATGAATTAAACATAATTTTTTACTCTCACACAAAAAAACAGTGCGAAATACAAGTTTAGACTACAGAGCGAGGGAAAGAGGTGGAGAATAAAAGTAAATAATTAGTTGTAGAAAAGATAACTGAGCTAGGAAGCCGATGATAGTTTCACGCGATTTAAATAACGCTTACTCAGGCAGCGTGAGCGTAGCATCTAGCATTGAGTTTAAAACCGCACTTTCAGTATATATAAAAGTACCTACTCTGTGAACCGCACTGGCCAGTTAATATGCAGGATGCAGGATAATAGATAATGCGAATAGTGCCGAGTATTGTCGACCTAAACCGAGTCAAACATCGCGTCGGCGCGTACTACGTTCGGCGTAATATTTATTATCATAATTTTACTACTTAAATATGTTCTGTACAGCAATATATATGAACTGAACTGTGTGTATTGATACGTGAATCGATATGTAATATGTACAGCAATTTGCTTGGAGGTACCCGTGGGAAAAGGTGATATGGGATTCGCCGGAGGAGGATTTGTAGAAGATTCTTTATTAGCTTTCCATTTAAAGAGTACAGGAGAATACGATGAGGAAATATATGAAGGAAAATTCAAAGAGTGGTTTATAAGTTTATTACAAAATATTCCTGTGAATATCACTAGACTACAACTATACGACATTAATGCTATTGAATTGATTGTGGCCCAAAGCAAAAGCTTATCTTATATGAAATGTTCTTAATCCAAACATATTATTATCCCTACTTAAAAACTCACGAGATGAAAATATCTTATGCTTTGTGAAGAAAACGGAAGGTTTGTTGAATGAAGCATGTACCCATTTCACAAAGAATAATTAGGCAAAAGTGGTGGAGAAAACAAAGAAAAATATTATGGATGACTTTGAAAGAGGCATTCATTTTGACTACATTATTGAAAATCCAATAATAATTAATCTAAGCAACGACAGCTACACTAGTTGTAGTGAAAGTGAATGGTTACTTTTTTTAAAATCTAATTTCAAATTTTAAATTTATACAACTTTGCCTCTACAAATCTAACACCTTTAAACGAGCAAGTTTTATATATATATATATATATATATATATATATATATATATATATATATATATATTAAGTATATATGTATACTCCAAATTCATAGGCGGGGTAGGGGGGGTCGCGTTTTTACTATACGCCAGTCAAGGAGGTTAATTTAATTAATATAATATAGGGAGTCAGCGCTTGGAACATTGTAACCGGTCGTCGTTTTTCTTAGAAAGAGAGGCACCGAGTTTTGTATTTTATTTGATAAATGTTTACACAAAATAAAAACATTACCAACATTTAGACAGTTATTGACTTAAAGTAATATTTTAGACGAATGCTAGAACGATAATCTTACATTTTTTATCGCTAATCATAGTTGGGATCTTCCATATTGTATTTCAATTAAGCATATTAATTTAATTAGTAACACGAAAACAAAAACCACTAAAACACGAATGATCTGTCAGTAAAAACTAGGGGGTGCATTGTACGCTATAGATGACAACATAATTTAAAATTTTGAAGTTGTCAAATGAATGAATATATTTTTTTTTGATAGGATAGGGTGACAAACGAGCACACAGTCCACCGGATGGTAAGTGGTTGCTGTGGCCCATAGACATCTACATCTATCCTCGTTTGCGAATCAAAATGCAGATGCATTGTCACCCGCGAGGACTAAGATGGAATGCCTTTTCCAGTAAAAAGGGTCTGCGGTTCTCTACTCTATACCCACTATTTTACGCTAGTATTCTGTGAGTGCGTGGTCCTTTTCCGGTCGAGCCGACCGTTGTGCTACAACTATAATACTAATATAGCTGCAGCATGGCTCTACCACGTAGAAAACGCCTTGTGCTAATTATTCGCTAAATCTATGTGGACTGCACTCACTTAGGAAGCGTTATTTCAAGTTTAACTTTTTTAATAATCACTTTCGGCATAATGATGACGATTATTTACTGCAAAAACGAATAAAATCGCGACACCTAACAATCTGTTTTGACACCTGCCATAAACAGTAAGATGGCGGAACACGATTAGTTCCAATTTTGGCCGCGCGCAGAGTTATCTTGCGCACACCAAAGAGAATATAATCACTAGGTTTATGTGGCGCGCACTATAGTAATCGTGGTAGCATTTAGTATTAATAAACTGGTAACATTTAAAATAACATCACTTTCGTGGAATGGCCTAAAGGTCTAGATACCAGGCCACGAACTACAATAAAAAAAGTTATTTTCGTGGCGGATAAGTTTTTTGTGATTTTTTTTAAGAACAACACACTTAATTTCTGTCATTTGTCCACATTTTTCATTATTAGGTGTTCTTTTATAACATAATGTGATTAAAAGGCTTCCTATTGTATTTTTAATCGCGTATTATCATAAAAATATTGTGGATACGTATTGCAGGAGGGTGGACAATAACTGTAAAGTCCTTTTCATGAAAGAAGTCCCGCGGTGATTTTTGGAACTAAATTTGACAGGTCGGCCATGTTGTCGTTCTTCGATGTTGTCAAGTTCGTTTGTTGTGGTAGATTTTTGTGAGTTTTAAACTAGCTTAGTGCATTTTAAAGATTGTTTACAATGCCAAAAGTTGTAAAAAGTTCGGCTCGAGAAATGATATTGAAGGTGAAAGAATTCTATGAAGCTGAACAAAAGAATCAAGGTGTTTTAATACCACTGAACAATGTTCGGAAGAGAGTCGCCGCCATAACAGGTACTTGCCATATAATAATTTTTTGCTGTATTGATGGGACTTTTATGATATAAATTCGTTTTGCGACAAAATTGAACAAATACATAACGTGATGAAATTAGGTAACCGAAATTAGAACGTATATTACACAGTACATAAGCATTATAAACTTAAAGTGACTATTATTTTTAATTGTACATTCTTTAATTGCAGGTGTGTCAGAGAAAACTATAACAAGAATTACAAAAAAAGGTATAACAGCGGCGAGTACTTCGAAAAAAATTGTCACCCCGGGGAAGAGTCGCCCGCATCCGAAAAAGTTTGACTTAAACGGGTTCGATTTGTGCGCTATCCGGCAAAAAATTCACAGTTTTTACGTTGTGCATAAAGAATTACCAACTTTGGCTAAATTACGAGCAGCTCTTAGAGAAGACATCAATTTTCAGGGAAGCATCACAACATTGCACAGGATATTAAATAGGATTAGTTTCAAATACAAGCGATGTCAATCCAGACGTAAACTACTTATGGAACGTCACGACATTACCGCATGGCGTGCAAGATATTTGGATAAAATACGAATAAATCGCACTGTGGAAAAACGACCCGTTGTATACTTAGATGAGACCTATATACACAATACTTATCATACAAAAAGTTGTTGGCAGAGTGAGGAGGAGCCAGGAATGTTCGTCTCAGAGTCATCAGGGAGTCGCTGGATAATCGCTCATGCGGGAACAAAAGACGGATTCATAAATGGTGCATTATTAATGTTTAAATCCCAATCAAAGTCCTCAGATTACCACGATGACATGAACTCTGCAAATTTCTTAAAATGGGCGACGGAAAAATTAATACCTAATCTACCTGAAAGGTCGCTTGTGGTAATGGACAACGCTCCTTACCATTGCACTCAATTAAACAAAGCCCCTTCAATGTCAAATATAAAAAGTAGTATGCAGGAATGGCTCCGGCAAAAGGGTATATATTTTGAAGACACCTGGAGAAAAGCTGTGCTGTTTGAGCTAATCAAACAAAATAAAGGTCCACCGACATTTGTAGTGGATGAATTATTAACAGCTCACGGACACGAAGTATTAAGGTTGCCGCCTTACCATTGCGACCTCAACCCGGTGGAGAAAATGTGGAGCCTTGTAAAAAGAAAGGTGGCGGATAAGAACGTGGTACAAGATCCAAAAGAAAATGTAAAATTAACTGTAGAGGCATTTGAGTCTATTACGGCGGAAGATTGGACAGCTCAGTGCACGCATGTCGAACATTTAGAGGAGGAATATTTAAAAAAAGATGGCCTTATGGATGAAGAGATGGACCGAATAATTATATCTAAGGCTAGTAATACTGAAACAGAATCTGATTCAGTTTCCATCCACTCTTCAGACAGTGATGTTCCTATGGCCGCTGATCACAATTATTCAATAAAACTCTGAATAAAAAATTGTAATGCTTTTCTTTACCCTATTTTCTCATCTTTTCCCTGTAAGTAGGTAGAACACCGCTTATAAAGTAAATAAAAATATACTTTTTACATAACAGAAATATAGTAAATTATGTAAATGGACATTTTTATCAAAATTTATGTTTAAATAAACTTAAACTAGGAAATGTGACATCCCACGTTTGCCAGTACTGATCATGACCAAAAATCGTCGGCTTTTATTGCTTTGTTTCTAGTTTCTCACCTAAACACTGAAACTATTTAATAATAACACGACACTTACATAGTCATAATAACGTTAGTTAATTGGACTTATTGCATGAGTCATTCCATGAGTGGGTTGGTAGACATTTTGATAAAAATTCCCAAATATACATTTCACTTATCAGAAATATACATGTTTCACTAATCTGAACTATTGTTATAGTATTGGCTTGAGTAATGAAATTACAGCCTATCTAAAATGTATTTATTTCTTAATACAATTTAATAGTGTCATCGAAGTCTGCAGGAAATTATATTATTTGATAAATTACATATGCTAAATGTAAAATAGGTAAATTTTTACTCATAAATGGCAACACTATGTCACGCGAGTACAGCGCTGCGTCTGGGGGACTTCTTTCATGAAAAGGACTTTACCTGAATTTTAAAAATTTTAGTTATTGCCATATCAATATTTAGTGATTGCCATTGACAATAATTACAGTTATTCACCGGGCAATATCTGTTTCAAAACGTTTTTTTTTTAAGTTTTCGTTTTACTTGCGGAATGTCAAAGGCTCCTAAATTGAAATATACGCCAAAAAATCTCAAAGAAGCTATAGCTGAATTACAAAACAATGAAAAAAGATGGCAGATATACCAAAAGTATAGCGCCCCAAGCACTACCCTCAGATTTTACAAACATAACCCAGGCCACAAAACGAGTCTCGGACCTTCGCCTATCTTGACTTTAAAAGGAAAAGCTCTTCTCGAAGATTGGATTATGTCTTCAGTATGCAAAGATTTTCCGAAAAATAAAGATAACATTTTCGATACCGTTCAAAAGTTTCTCATCGGCAACCCACGACCCAACCCATTCCTTAATAATCGGCCTGGTATTAGATGATGGAAGGCTCTTTTAAAGAGACACCCTAGACTTAGTATCAAAAATTAATAAGGAGTGACAAAAGCGAGTTCATGTGTGTCAGAAAAAGACATACGAGGTTAGTTTGACGAAATACGTCAGTACGTCGAGGAAAACGGATTAAGCGAGATTCTCAATCAACCCAATAGAATTTTTAATGCAAATGAAACCAACTTTCAAATTTGTCAGAGTACAGGACTAGTTGTAGCAGAGAAAGGTTCAAAAATGTTTATAACATTGAACTCTCAAATGCGAAAGAATCGATAACAGCTTTATTCACGTTCTCGGTAGCAGGTGACATATGTTGCCCATTTATTGTATATCCCTATCAAAGACTACCAGAAAAAATATGCGAGTCTTTACCGGAAGAATGGGGCATTGGAAAATCGAAAAATGGCTGGATGACTGCTGAAGTGTTTTATGAGTTTATTGCTAACGTTTTTCACCCATATTTAGTCTCCAAATCCATCCAATTCCCAGTTATACTATATGTTGATGGCCACAAAACGCATTTAAATTACCATTTGAGCCAGTAACATACACATCTCAAAATTGAATTAATTGCACTGTATCCCAACGCGACGAGAATTATTCGGCCAGCTGACGTCACTGCATTTAGACCCCTAAAAGTAGGCTGGAGGGAGTACCTAAAGAAATGGCAATTATTAAATCAAAATAAGGGGATAACCAAGCAAAATTTTGCACCTATTCTAAACGAAGTCCTTGCAGAAAATTTTAGACTAGATATATTGGTTAATGGTTTCAAGGCTTGTGGTCTCTGCCCGTTTGATCCCGACGCTATCAACTGTTCAAAATGTTTAGGTAAGAATACTGTTCGATATAAAGATGCTTCTAAAAACTTTAAAGAAAGATAAAGAAAATCTATTGACAGAGAAAGAATAAAAAGAAATTAGAAAAGAAGATGTGGCGGCGCTGTCATCGCGTCACAAGCGAAACACATCGAAGCCTAAATCGCGCTAACAATGTTCCGAAGTTAAAACAGTATATATAGAATAGCTCCGAACTACCACTAGGAGCGCTGGCCGCTTCCCGGTCAGAACACCTTGCCCGGCGGGAGATCTCCCCTTTTCCTTACACCCGCCACAGTAGTTCGGCGCTGTCGTCGCGCCACAAAGTAAAGAAGACTGAAAAAGTAACAAAGTTATAACCGAAACAAAAACTGTATTGAAAAACCAGGATGGGACTTTAAATGTAGGCAATATTTCAGTACAAGCTGACAGTGTCATAACAAATTCGAAAAAATCACTGTTTTAAAGCAAATTGTCATAAAATCTGGTGATATTTGTATGGTATGTTAGTAGATAATCATCAAAAACAGAATCGAAAACAGTGGCTACCATAAATATATTCATTTACGTTGTTTCCCAAAAAGCATCAAAAAACATCCCTAACGATGCAGATACGATGCTGGTTTTGTGTCACTTTTGTTACAATATTGGTGATGCTGATACTGACTTAATTTCTGACACTGAAGATATAAATAAAATGTATGCAAATCTACAAAAAGCAAAAAAAAATCTCAATTTTTAGTTGAGTGTATTTATAATAATTTTATTTATTTATTTATTTATTTATTTAGAAAACCAACAGCGTATATAGAAAATATTAACATTAATGTAACAAACTAAAAGTATGGCCAATAACAGGTTTCCCTTATATTGTTTGATGGTAGGTGTATTGTTGTTAGAAGAAAAGGAAAAAGAACAATCTAATAGATAAATTATATGCAAAATTATAAGCAATTCAATGTAATGAAGGTGGTCATAAGTTTACAGATCAGGAGAGATAGTCAGGTAGAATGATATATTACATTAAATTTATATATATATATATATATATATATATATATATATATATATATATATATATATATATATATATAAACATATAAGATATATATATATATATATATATATATATATATATACATTCATATATATTTACTTATGTATATATACATATTAAATGTTTAAATATATAAACATAATACAAATAATTAATTATAATATATATTAAATAAAATAACTTAAGTACTTATATTTATATTAGTAGCCTTAAAAATACATATAGAAGAAATAGATGAGAGAATATATGATTGTATGTGATTTTAACTTCAACTGCTCTATTTCGTAATAGTTTTCTTGATGTAATCTTTAAACGTAAGTTTAGATTTCGCAAAGAGGTCAATGTGTCCAAATTGTTCATTATATGTACGAGCAAGCCGCGAAAGAACAGTGTTTCGACAGTAGTTTGAATGATGCCAGGGAGTTTGTAACAATGTAGTATTGCGGGTACGGAATTTTGGAGTACGAAAGGTGATTCTTGAGACAAGATATGGACAGTCAATATTACTGTTTATTATATCATATAACAAAGCCATGTCAAGCAAAATGCGCCTGTGTTCCAGAGATAAGAGATCGTGCTCAGTGCAACTGTCTGTGTAAGTATCGATTTTATTCCGACAGCGAAAGTTAAGGTGATTAACAAATATTTTTTGAATACGCTCAAGGCGGCTTTTGTAGACATTGTACTGTGGAGACCATATTGAACTAGCATATTCCAAAACACTTCTGACATATGCAAAATAAACCATTTTAATTGTATTAATATTCGAGAATGGTTTACAGATGCGAAGAACAAAACCAAGATTTTTATAGGCTTTACTGATAACGTAATCAATGTGTTCGGATAGTATCATTTTATGATCAAAAATTACGCCTAAATCCCTAACACTTACTTTTCGGCTGATTTCTAATCCGTCAAAGTGATATTTATTTAGAATTGGCTTAGATTTCCGTGTAAAACTAATACATTCGCACTTGCTTGCATTGACAGTTATAT
Organism: Parnassius mnemosyne; assembly: GCA_963668995.1. Lineage (NCBI taxonomy): Eukaryota > Metazoa > Arthropoda > Insecta > Lepidoptera > Papilionidae > Parnassius > Parnassius mnemosyne. Next base: position 16,487,173 of record CAVLGL010000035.1, on the reverse strand, counting down.
TATTTATTTTGTAATATTCAAATAAACGATCCAGGTCTTTTTGTATCAATAGGCAGTCATGTATGGTGTTAATTTTACAAAAAATCTTCTTATCATCTGCATACATGAGGTAATTTGTGTGTATAATGCACGAACCAATGTCATATAGGTAGGCATTGTAAAAAAGTGGACCTAAGTGAGAGCCCTGAGGAACACCTGTAGGTATGTTTATGTAGCTCGAACGGAAACCACCTATCACGACTGCTTGTGAGCGGTTTGTGAGATATGATTCAGTCCATCGGAGCAAGTCACCGTGAATCCCTAATATTTGTAATTTGTTGAGCAGGATCATGTGATCCACACGATCGAAAGCTTTTTCAAAATCAGTGTAGATCACATCAACCTGCCCACCTTGATCCATATTTTCAAGGACAAAAGAAGAAAAACTTGCCAGGTTCGTAGTGGTGGATCGCCTTTGTAAAAGACCATGTTGCTGCTCAGGGAAGGCACGTGAAAGCGTGGAGTAAATTACGTTATATACTACTCGTTCAAGGATTTTAGCCGCGGTGTTCAAAATAGAAATGCCTCTATAATTATTTATTTCTGTACGTGATCCCTTCTTGTGTACAGGGATTATGTGTGCACACTTCCATTGATGCGGAAATATCCCTTCACGTAGAGAGCGATTAAATATAATAGTCAAGGGGAGAGCAAGTGATTTAGCGCATCGTGACCAAAAAAAAGAAGGTAACCCATCACTACCGGCACCTTTGTTCGTGTCCAAAGTTTTCAACATATTTTCAATTATTGCAGCGTTTGTCTGTACATTAGAAACGGTGTCAGTACACAACGATTCCGTATGTGGATATATGTAGTTATTAGTAGGAATACCAAATACACTCTTGAAGAATGAGTTGAAAGCATTGCATATGTCTATACCATCGGTGTACTCTATATCTTTCAAAGACATTTTTTTAGGGTAACCTGACCCACCCCGAATGGCTTTGACGAAAGTCCAGAATGTTTTAGGATGTGTTTTGATGCTATTTTCACAACTTGACGTAAATTTATTAAAGCATTCTCTCTGAACACGGTGTTCTCTTGCTCGGAGTAACGAAAACTCATCGTAATCTAATCTATTCCTGAATTTTTTCCAACGTGTGTGAGCATTGTTTTTCTCCTTAATTATTTTTATTAAAGCAGGTGTGTACCATTTAGGATATGATCGCTTCCCTGTGTTATAACTAAAAGGCACATGTAAACGAACACAACTATCCAGTATGTTATAAAAGGTATTTGTAGCTTCGTCTACAGTGCCTGTACATAAAAGAGACCTCCAGTCCTGTTCTAAAAGATATGTATTATTTTTTTCATAATCAGCCCTCCTGAAATTTCGCCTCGGCGCAGCTGTTTCCCGTAGAGGAGTAATGTTTAAATTCAAAACTATGAAGCAAAAAGAAGGATGTGCGTGGTCCTCCCTGAGTAGCGGCGCAGCCGCAGGGATGATATTCAGAGGTAGATTAGAGAATGCAAGATCTAATGTGTTACCAGCATGATTTTTTAAAGTATTAAATTGTCTTAACCCGTGAAATGTAAGTGTTTCCATCAGCTGGATACTCGCTTCTTGTACCTCAGTAGGCCCTTTTTTCAAAGCTGTATATCCGTTTGGGTTCCAAGAAATGAACGGCAAGTTGAAATCTCCTAATATTACAAAATTATCATTTGGAGAAAGCTCGATAATACTATTAATTTTTTGTTTAATAAAAACGAGATTCGATGGCATTTGATGAGAGTCAGGGGCAATATATGCCACACAAATATGTAAGTTGGAATTTGAAGCGCACGCGCTTGAAGGAATAGTAATCCACAATAGCTCAGTAAGACCGCATACGCCGAGGTCACGATACATGGCACCGAGTGTACGTCGTGTCAGTATTAATACTCCACCACCAGTACTTTTACCACTATTACGCAAATCTCTGTCAGCCCTGAACACGTCATACCTATCGTCGCACAACTCACCATCAAAAATTCCACTGTGTAGCCATGATTCTGTCATAATTATAATGTCGTAATCGTTCGTCAAAATATTTAGTCGTAATTCAAGACATTTAGTCCTAAGACCACGAACATTCTGATAATAACAGTACAAATTATTTACAGCCATTAATCAAAATCAAATATGTACCCAATTGTGTTAAATTTATAGTACTTTAAAGCTACATAGAGTAACAGAACTAATAATTTGTTTACGTTAGACTTAAGTAGTACGAACAATGATATATCACTTCGGCAGTTGCTAGTTAATAGTGACTTGATTTTTTGTATAAGGTGGTAGAGTATAAAATTTATCAATAAGATATAACAGAATGAATCCTTAAACGATTTGATTAATATAGTCGAGTCAACATAAAAGGGTGCGAGCTTATAAATATGCGGAGCAGTTATTAAATATATATATAAATATCGCGAATGTAACAATATAGACGTTTTAAGTATTGTTGTTAGATTTAATAAATAAATATTGAACGGGTAATTATTATGAATAATAACAATATAATAGATGAATTCATAGATTGACAAAGTAAAATAAATTAATACATAATATACAAGACGCCAGAAAAAATATAATTGGTATTTTATTAAATATAAAGGATATAGTAAAAGAAACCATAATATATATATAGTTGAGTAACGTTCGTGAAGAATATGGATGCAAATTAGCTGCACAATTATCGCGCGTGTGACTAATACACTTAAGACCAAAAATATTTCATTAATTGAGCTCCCTTTACGTGCGGTCAAACAATGATATATAATATAGACAAAATGAGATAAGAGAGACCAATGAATTGCTTTTACAACGATGGAATTGGTAAATTTAAGCAATATAACGTACTTGAAAAGAGAACAAAACAATATACAATGTAAGATTAAATTAATTTTAAAACGTCTCTTTCCTGTGATATATGCAAAGCCGGAGATGTGTCGTTCTTCCTGACGTAGATCCTCCCGTTTTTTGTCCACACATATTGATACTGCTTAAGTTTCGCCGTCTCCCTACATTTCTTTAGTAGAAGTTTATTGCACTGTGTAAGATGCTCATTGACATATACGGGACGAACGTTGCCATGTATGGCAAGGTCTTTGGTGGTCAGTCGGTTTTTTCGAGTGCCAGAGATTATGTTGTCCTTTAGAAGACGGGATTTAAGCTTTGCAATTATATTTTTCGGGCGGCCCTGTTGTTTGATTTTCGGTGTGACACGATTAACTTCTAATATATCATTAGGGGAAATAGTTACATTAGACTGCTTAGCAATGGATATAATTAAATTGGTTAAGTCTTCATCCTTGATTTCAGGAACGCCGACGATCTCTAAGTTCAAAAGGCGATCTCTTTGATTATTTGTGTTAATTTCCAATTGTAATAGTCTGTTTTCGTTAGTCAATAAGTCCATTTTAGATTCTAGTGATTCGATTGCTTTTTTGTTAACAGATAATAATTCCATTTTCTTTTGAACATGGTCATATTGGTCGCAATTGAATTGTACAGAGTTTTCTAAAACTGTGATTTGCTTCATTGTCTCGTTGTACTTTAGGTCAAGAGATATGACCGACTTTTTAATCTCGTGATATTCCTGACGGACGCTGCTTAGTTCCGACATGATCTCAGCAAAGGATGCATTTAGTTTCTCAAGATCGGTTTTAATACGAAGTCTAAATTATTTTTAATTCCTGATATTTCATCTTGAATTTCCTTTTTCCAGTCATGTAAAGTTCTACGTATCTCTGAGGTAAAATTATTGAGAGCCTCTGAGAAGTCGTTGTCGTGTTTATGCTTACGAGTAGTCATATTGCTAGGCTCACCTGATTTATTGATGTCAGGGTTGGAATTGTAAGGCTTGCGTGGCCTGGAATCTTTCCTTATATGAGATAATACACAATCTGCCACTTTCTGATTTGGTTCGGCAAACATCAAAATCCGGCGGTGTTCACGAAAATGTCCGTTTTTCACTCCTAAAATTTTTTCGTGAAACTTGTGCTTATAGAAATTTACACCACTGTATAAAGCATCCTTTTTCGCATCAAATGTATAATTATATATAAAATAATATTATAATAAATAGTTATTTTAAACAATATATTTCAAAATATGGACAATTGTCACCTGTCACTTTTCTTCTTTTTGATTATAGAGGAATTGAAATGTGGGCAATAATTGCATTTGATTAATGGCAATAACTGGATGCACCGGGCAATTACTGTGTTACGAGAGGTTTATTTTGTTTATTTTTTTTATATTACATTACCAAAGATATTGTAACTAATGATTGGTGTTCATTTAGATAATATATTGAAGATACCAAAAAAAAAAATATATATATATATATATGACTTCATCTATTCAATAATAAATTTTACAAATGAGATAAAACGAGTGTGAATAACTTAAGCGGGCAATTACTATATCGGTTACCCTAGGTATTATTTTTTGTATTATTTTTATGTATGTTATGATTTTAATATGTAAAACTGGACCTTTAGGCCAAATCTTGAGTATTTTTATTCGGTTTATTATAATTTCCCAAATGTATAATTATCCTTCATAGTTCACTGCTTCACAATATGTTGATGCGTCACATTGTGCAGTTCTTGGGAGATTTTGACGGCAACGTGATCCAGCAGACAGCTGACAGTTGGCGATGGTATCTAAAGGCGCCTATGCAAACAAACAGCTAATCTTGAGAATCCATCACCATCAGAGCACTTGTTTTACTGTTTCCACTAATAGTTCACATGCGCAGACACTTAATACACAAAATCGCACCACTTTTACATATCAAATTCCACTTCAAACCATTATTTTAACAATAATACAGGAGCAGCAAACCGCTGCCGGTCAATTTCCCGCCAAAACTCCTCTATCTCTAGTATATATCATGAAGTTATAGATAACTTCATGGTATATATACAGTAATCTATGGTTATTATATTCTTTGAGTTATCTGTGTCTGTGGTGCTTTCTATTTTTCTATTCCTTGCAAGAACAAGAAAATATAAATAAAGAAGGTTAAGAATAAAAAATACCTACTTAATAGAAGATTAAAACAACTGAATTCATGCAAATAATTCACAATGTCTAAAATATTTACTCCTACTAATCAAATACGTTTAACAAATGTCGCTATTGTAAGGTTGAAAAAAGGTGGAAAGAGATTCGAAATTGCGTGTTATAGAAACAAGGTTTTATCATGGAGAAATAAGTTGTAAGTTACCTACTAATTATAATTCAGTTAGTTTTTTTACAAGTAAAATGTTAAATATGCACACAGTTAACTTCATAGTGGTAAGTATACTGAGGTCCAAAATAGAATAATATAGAATATTTTTTATTCAATAAATATTGAAGGTATAAAGTTTTTATTGAAACCAAAAAGAATCTATTATTAATATGTTTTCTAATTCTCGTTACTAACCAAGTTTACCTAAAATCACTATGTAGGTATTTTCTGAGAGTGGGACCCTTCTTTGTTGGAGCCAAATCATTCATGCTGCAGCCAAAATACAGATCAGCAACATGACTAGCACATATTAATATAAGTAACGATGTAAACAAAAAAAGTGTAAATACAGCAACTGTCAATCTTTTCTGCCGACTTTATTAACAGTGGTAGAGCCACGCGGCAGCTTTTGCTGTCGCACGTATGGGCCGGCTCGAACCGGGGTAGTACCACGACCTCACAGAAAACCAGCGTGAAGTAGAGGTTTACCTCTGCGTTTCGCTTGGTGAGTGCAGGTGGCCGGAGGCCCTTTTTACTGGAAATGAGGCATTCCATCTTAGTCCTCACGGGTGACAACGCATCTACATTTTGATTTGTAACAGAAGATAGATGTAGATTTCTATGGGCCGCAGCAACCACTTAACATCAGGTGGACTGTGTGCTCGTTTGTCACCCTTATCCTATAAAAAAAAAAAAAAAGACTTCCAAAGAGGAGATGGTACTCAATTCGACTGTATGTTTTTTTTAATGTGTGTTACCTCATAACTTTTTACTGGGTGAACCGATTTAGATGATTCCTTTTTTATTTGAAAGCTGGTACTTCTCGTGTGGTCCCATATGAATTTGATCAAGGTCAGACCAATAGTTTTTGAGTTATTCTTAATAACTCATATTGAAGTCGGCTGTTCCAAATTTTTAATTTTTAATTTTTATTTTATAATTATATTACTTCATATCACTTTTACAGGTTTTAAATTAGTCATTGTTTATGGATAGATAGATTGCATGCAACCATGAAAAAGCTACAGCATGGTTTTACAATGTTTAAATAATGTTATTTTTAACTATTAATAATTTATTTAATAAAGTGCTTTCAATGACCTATAACTAATTAACTTAACTCTTTGTAGAGAAAAGGATATAGATGAGGTGCTGCAAACACATACAGTGTTTACAAATGTGTCTAAAGGGCAAGTAGCAAAAAAGGAAGATTTAATTCAAAATTTCGGTAAAGATAACCACACAGAAATTTGTAAAGAAATTTTGGAAAAGGGGGAACTTCAAGTAACAGATAAAGAGCGACATTCTCAAATAGATTCTTTATTTAAAGATATTGCAACAACGGTTGCTGACAAATGTGTTAATCCTGAAACAAAAAGGCCATATCCTGTATCTATAATTGAAAAAGCAATGAAGGATATACACTTTTCAGTTAATGTTAACAGGAGTGCAAAACAACAAGCACTTGATGTTATTCAAATGATCAAAAAAGAAATCCCTCTTGAAAGAGCACAAATGCGAGTAAGAATTTCACTTAGTGGTAAAGATGCACGAAAAGTTAGAGATAAAGCCATTAAACTTGCAACGAGTGTTGAAGAAGAAAATTGGGAATCTGGTACTGCAAATATCATTTGTTTAATAGATCCAGGTAGTTTCAGACATTTAGATGAGATGATACGAGCTGATTCAAAAGCCCATGGACAATTTGAATTACTGAATTTGAAAGAAATGGTTGAAGGTGAACAAGCTTTATAAGTACTTTAATCAAATATTTATTTTTATTATTAACCCAGGAGATTTAATTAATATTTTGTAATAATAAAATATAAAATAAAGTTTATAAATGAAAAATATGTAAACATGCTTTTTGATACTATAATAAAATATTGAAAATTAAAAAAATACTACTATATATAAGATCCTATTTTCAGCTTAGATATCACCCTTAAAAGAGGATTGTGGTGTATTATATGTAAATACGATTATACATATAAGATCTAGTCATTTCAGTTTCTTTGGAGAATAAGTTCGCTAGTACGACTGCCGGTACCTCAGATTTTATAAAAAACACCTTAATACCATTTTATAATTGAAAAAGCAAAACCCAGGCTTTTTCTTGGGTAGTATGGTGGCCAAAAAAGGTTTGAATATGAGAACTAATTTGAGGAAATTAAGTACCAAAAGTACTACAGAAACTTACATATTGATAAGACTATAAATCACTAAGGCTTAGCTTACGAAAAACAGCTGAGTTAATGCTTTGCATAATCTTTGATTTTAAATTTATAGTTGTATCAGGCTAAGATTAAGCTAAGCTTATGCTAAGGCCCAGACAAATATTAATGGATGCTTCATTCCACATATTGTGTTCTAGACTTTACTGTATAAAATCTATACAAATAAATAAAATTGAAGTGTCTGTTTGTAATGTCATAATTACAGATTTTTACTAAATGCATATGAAAGTATATACGGTACTAATAACAAAAATACAATTTTAAAAAAAAGCAGGACCGATTTTGACGGGATTTTCACTGGCAGATAGCTGATGTCATAAGGAGTAACTTAGGCTACTTTTATTTTAGAAAAAGAATTAGGGTTCCGCGCAAAAAAATTAAAACCCCAAATAACACGCGGGGAACAGCTAATTAAACATATATATAGATATATATATATAAAATCGAAAACAGTCCAAATTGTATTTCATAAATATTACATAAAATAGAAAACGCGCGTATGAGAACGGAAACTGATGAGATGAGTGCAAAATCAGAAAAAAGATTTTAAGAAATTCGAAATAAGATTGAAATTACGTAAATAGAAAATGGATATTTAAAATAGAAGAAGGCCTAAAACTACCTATTTATTGTTATAAATAATTAGAGTAACATAAAAACAACAATTTAAAATTAATTCGATGGTTTTGAATAATATCCTAAGTTTTACGTAAGTCGTTTATAATATCGTTGACTTAGGCTTTGCTGAGCGCGCACTCAGCACGACTTCGAAGTTAGCTCTATAAATACAGTATAGATCTGTCTTCGTCTGAAAGTCAAATAAAAAGCTTTTTTTTCCTCCGCACACATCGATCACTAATAAAAAACTAGATACACAATCAGTGACAAAAATGGCATAACCGAATGTGCACCCACTCGAACATATGGGTGCACTTTTAATCTAGTAGCATTCGAATGCTCTGACGGTAAACATGCCTCAGCGCTCGTTTAAAAAGTATAAAAATCACACAACCAGAACGCTAAAAAGGATGGAATTTCATATTTTCGGTAAGTATTAATATTAACATTATTTAATTATTATAACTTTATTGTAAATACTGATATTTTGTCAAGAAATCATCGTAAAAGTATTTTTAAAATTAAGTCGTAATAAAATAAGTCTTCATTGTTCGAAGTATATGCGTTGATTCTGTTCCATTTGTGGAAACTCTATTGTTTTTTTTTATTATTAAAGTTTGATTGTTTTTTTTATTTAATGAGAGTTATTTACTATTCCTCTAAATATTATAGTACTCGAAACGTCGGAAATATAAAATAAATTAATATACGCGATAAAATCCGTAAAACTAGTTTCATTTATATGTGTAGTGAACGCGTAAATATAAGAAATCATTATAATTATTCAGTTTTATCCGGTTTTTTTAAACATCTGTAAATATGAACATTACGTCAGAATATGGACAATGATATTCTTAAATTTTGCAAGAACTTTCTGTACTTATTTTTTATATTTAGTAACTATTATATTTACATTTAACGTGTTTGTTAAGCAATATCTTTAAATTTTTCACACAAGGTAAAAAAAAAATTATGTATGGCTGTTTCAATTATGTACTTTCATTACTAAATGAATGTAGTGTACTATCCAAAAGCATATTTACATTTAGGTAATAATATAACCATTACACATATACACCATAGAATAGAATAGAATTAAAAAAAAATAAGAAAAAATATTTTTTTTAATAAGTTAAAATAAAAAATAAATAAGAATTTTATAAGTAAGCCTTATTAATTAGACCAATTATGTAAAACAAGTTTAAAAAAAATATAAAATTAAAATTACAGTAACAAAAAATATTGTGCAGTTCGACTCCACTCTCCTTGTCCAAGCGACGAGCCTCGGTCGTAAAATTTTATTGCTTTTTGTACGTTGCTTTGTCGATACAACTTTAGGCATTTCACTTAAGGTTGAATTTACATTAATGTATATTTATATCAACTAGAATTACGTCAAAACATTTGGCGACAGTTTTTAGAGAACTTTTGTACGGGATTGTGCATCTAGTTTTTTATTAGTGATCGATGTCCGCACACCGTTCTGCGGCGATGCGGAAAGGTGTGCGGAGTACAGGGGGTGAAATATAATGTGAAAATATCGCTCGGTCGATTGAAAAAATATTTATAGTATGATGATATGTAATATATATACATTACATCTCAGTGTAAACGGTTCCATTGAAAAGTACGGTGAGCGATATTAATTTATATCTCGAGATATAATATATATTCTATTATGTCCCATAATGAAAAGTCGGCTTAACTTGTGATAAAAAAAAAACAATGAGGGCTAATAATCTTGCTCTCACCAGGTAACGCTAGGTAAAGACAGGTGTAGTTTTTTGTGATACAATATCATTTAATTGAGAAGCATAAACTATAATAAGAAGTACTAGATTGATAAGTTAGTTTTAAGTATCAGTTTCTAGAGTATTATGCTATAATACAAAACAAAAACAGTGCCTCATTGGTTTGCTTTTTAATTTTTTGCACATTTATCTTATTTTTTCTACTTTTAGGCACATCTCTAGTTTGGTTTATTTATTTCTAATGTATTTTTAATCTATATCTATACTTATAATAAATCTGTAGAATAGTCGTGTCTGTAATTGTAATATTTTCTGGGGAAAAAAAAAACAAGTCCAAGGGACTAAACAAACTGTACTAAAGTCAAATTAGTGATTTTTTTTACAATTTTTGTCAGTCTGACTGTCTGTGTATTCACGATTAACGCAAAAACCACTGGACGGGTTTCCATGAAATTTTGTGTGTACGTAGTTAGAGTCCCGGCCGTTAAGGCGCAGATTGAGCAAAATGTCGCGCTAGTTATTATTTGTGCGGTTTTTAGGAGCTATCTACTTTTTATTTAAAAGATATATCAACAAATAAAAAACATATTTCTACATAATCTTGATTTCATAAGAGCTATATCCAATGTTTTTTAAAGGAATAAATATTAATATAATCTCCTTACAATGAAACCACATAAATGTGAAATTATTATTGATAACATGCATCTCCTCGTAAAGTAAGTATTATTTTATTTTGCGATTTACACCAATGGATAGGCAATTAATTAATGAACATTTCTATTATAAATTTTTTTCAAAAGACTAAAATTTGATTTTATTAAGAAATTATTTTAAAATCTGGGCGTATTCACTGCCCAAGGGCTTGCTGGAGTCAGTGAGCGCTGAGCTCTTCGACGTGAAGCCCGTGTCGTTAGAGCGTCGGCATACGCTCGCTCAGCGCATACGCTCACGTCAAATCAGTCGATAATATTATTACTTAAACAAATAATACTTAGTAGTATTATTTGTTTGTTTTGGGTATAATTTTTCGTAGTAGTTATACATATATTTGTTGTATTTTTTACTGCGCGATGAAGCTTTTTGCGTGTATTTTCTTTGAACTAAATGCAAATATAAAAATGAAGCACCATTAGCATGTAAGGTTCGAATCCATAATTAACATTTCGACAAATATTATAATTTACACTATAAAAGGCTTATTCAATATTATCAGTATAGTATACAGTCAAAAATAATCCTAATACCCAACCACAATATCTTATTAGGTATAGTACTGCCTCGTTGGTCTAGTGGTTGTAGTAGTGCGACTGCTGATCATGAGGTCCCGGGTTCGAATCCTGGATCGGGCCAAAAAGTCAAGTTATGAGTTTTTCATTTATGTTCTAAGTTATAATTATAATTAGTATTACTAAGTTATAGTTTTATGCTAAAATATAGTATATTATTTATTGCTTGTTTTTTCTTCTTTTTCAAAAAATAATTGAGTACATAAGGTGTTATACACGCCCCTAGCTGCCCCAATCAAGGATGACGGGATTAGGGCCCGTGAGTAGTCCATCGACGAGCAGCAGAAGGACGGGGCCAGAATATGGCCACGTGGAATTTCTCAAATTACACTAAAATATATGGGGGAGCGTTCTATACTACAGCCAGTCGACCAGCAGAGGAATCAGACGGAGCTTACTTACCTATATCCAAGGCGCCTGGTCCCTCCGGAGTCGGTCTGGTGGTATGTGTTTGTGTAGTGCAAGGGAAATAAGGTGATGTGATGTGTATCTGGGTGTGACTGATGGTGATTGAACCTAGACCTTGGCCGTCGGCAGCAGCTCGAGCGTCGACACCGCTCCAACTTGAGGGGGGCTTCCGAGGCGTTGTCCACAGTCACTTTCCTCGTTCGTCACGATTGACTAACTTACAGAAGCCACTAACTATCGCTGGGTATAAGGTTAACGCACAAAACGCACACGGAGTTTACGGATCAAAGGTCACTACCGTTTCGCGTAGCAACAGTTAGTTCTAGAATATCAACGGCCGCACTAGCTAATATTGCACTTATGCAGATTCTGAGTCAGACACAATAAGTCCCTGGGAAGCTCTCCAGCTAGGAATACGCGTCACAAATCCTAGACCGTATATTTACGTCCGCGCCTAATTATTCCGAGTTCCCGCCAAAAATTGACAGCGTGCAGACATTAGCACAGCTAGCAGACGACTCTGCCTTTTCGCTCGCGACCCTCGCGCCATTGCCACGCTCGGCCGAATTTCAACCGGTATCGCGCCGAGCCGAGTGATATCTGGCGTCGATTCTTGACAGCGTTTGGCGCGAACAAACCCCCGTCCCGGACATAAGGACTTAGGTCCGCGAGCAAACCGGACAGCGGGACAAGGTCGCGACGGCAAGTTGCAAGACCGAATCTACAACCAAACTAGGCCACCTTAGGCACCCCATCAGATCTTGCAACCCTAACCAACGCCTCAAAAGATAGCCATAATGTGGCAAGCCGGAGGGTCAGCCTCCACTGGATGCCCCTCCTGGGCATCGCAGCACTTTAACAAGTCCTGTACTGGACAGAAGTCCGACGACCTCTTTCAAACACATATCTGTGCCCCTATGATTAGTTCCGCAATCCGACCGGATCAGGTCTGCAAACAGCGACGCGACACGAAGCGGCCCAGAGCGGCCTCCTAAGCTTCAGTGCAGAGAGCACCCACAAATTCCACATAAACGTCGTCTGTGGAGAGCCGAACGAAACGCACAGATAGTCCCTAGTATGAATTTTCAACAAGTAGGCCTAGCCAGGCCACCCACCATATTATCATTTACTAAAATAGTGCGGCAGCTGATTTCAATCTGATAATCTCCAAAACTAGCTAGCCTGTTAGACAAGCAGTCCTATGCTCATATTTCAACTAATTTTTCAAAAGCATCAATGTTCAACTACAGAATTAATTCAACCAAATTAATCACCGATGCACATAGGTCAACTTGCAACTTAAACAAAACAATAAACGTAAGAGACAACCCTATTTCTCATTTCAAATAAGTATCTTAGACAATGCCTATAAATGCGAAAACCAACGGAGGAACGCCTTCTTATTCCTTTCGGCACAAATAGGGTTATCTAATTTCAGCCTTCATTTTCACAAAGCAAAATGATTAAACACTATCATAAAACATATACATAATTTTTCACATAGCGCGACATTCAATTCAAATGAATTCAAACTTTCTTTTCAGCAACCAGGCGCAACAATCAAACACAATGATTAAATATATTTACAAAACACATGCAGTAGCATTTAAAGGAGTAGATTAAATTCAATACTTTTAACCACAACCGCTACAAATAGGAAAATTTCGCGGAAAGCCCAAAGCATTTTTTAATTTTAATTCAAAGAATTTTTAACTAAGTGCTCGACCAAACCAGATCTAATACCCCTTGACAGCGTGATTCAACGCTCCAGGGGGGCCCTAATCTTCCCACCACCAAGTGGAGGCCACACGGCGTGAACCCGAGAACAATAGAGCGCAACCGCTAACAGTCGCCACTCGGGTTGTACGCCTTCACTGAGGACGTCGGCAACAGAACATTTTGACAAGTGGACTGTTGACAGCTTAAGGCTCAGTGGAGGCGGCCGTGGTGGGAGCTAAGGCGGCAGCTAGCCAGGGCCGCCTCCATCAAACGGGGAACAGTGGTACACCAGTCGCGGCCACTCAGCTAACGGGAGTGAGAAGGGTCCAGCGGACCGATGAGTGGCCGTGAAGTTCCTCTCCACACGCTGAGGGGAGGTGATGACACCCCCGACCCTGGGGGAATTACCCCCCGACTGGTCGGGGGAGGGAGCCCTTTCAAACTTAGGGGCCTGGTGGCTGGCCGGCGGGCGCCGAGAGTCGCCCGGCAGAGGGCGTGGCTAAGTGCCCCCGCCCGTGGGGGTCGAGGGCCTGGTAGAGCCCCGAGAGGAGACGCCGTTCGCACTCAGGCACAAAACTGCATGATGATTGCCCTGGCAATGCAGACAGGGCCGCCGATGCGGACAGTCTCGCTGGAGGTGCCCTTCCAAACATGAGCAGCACCAGCGGCGCTCCTTGGCGATAGTTCGCCTCACCGGAACCGGCTTACCTAATAATTTCGGGCACGACGTTACCCGGTGATCAGATGCTCGACAATAGGAGCAGGGGGGCGTTGAGACGACTTGCCTGGCGGATTCAGCCTCTCACTGGGCACGGCTCGTAAGTCGTCAACGGTGCCCGTCACGTTCTCGATCTGCCGGCACTGCTCCTCCAAAAACCGCAGCAGGTCATAGAAGGGCGGAATATAGGATTCCTCGTCCCCGCCGTACCTCTCCTCAAAATGGATTCGAAGGTCGAGAGGTAGACGGGACAGCACGTTGCGGAGCAACAAAAAAGCCCACTCGCCCACTGGTAAATCCAGCCGCCTCAACGTATTACAGGCCACCAGGACTGGATCCAACAGGTCCGGACGTAGTCTGGCCCGGTCACTAAGCAGCGGGAGGCTTAGAAGCTGCTTAACATGTTCGTCCGCAATTCGCCGGACGTTGGCGTATCTTCTGGCTAGGAGGTCCCGAGCAGTCTGGTAGGCGTCGTCCGACAATCTCAAGTGGCGATGACGCCCAGGGCCTCCCCCTCCAGTGAGGCCAGGAGGTACGCCATCTTTTGGCTCGGGGTCAAGTCACTCCGGGCGTCCACTAGGCTGTCGAAAAGACCAACAAAGGTCAGCCATTCGGAAAGGACCCCGGAGAACTTTGGCAGGTCCAGAGTTGGGAGCTGTCCCAACAGCTCCGGCTGAAGCTGCTTCCGAGAGGACTCGGACAGGCCACTCATCCGAGCTTCACGCGCCTCCTCGGCATACCTGCCTTCAGCCTCGATCAACTCGTCCGTGAGTAAAAGGAACTGCTCATAGTCCGCGAAGCAGGAGTCCAGGACTCCCTTCTCCACATCCGAATCCTCGAACTCAGCGTAAGCCTCCTCCACTGCGGCCCTTCGAGCATCCACCTGCTCGAACCGCTTCATCAAGTTATGGACCCTATCCGGTCGACCTATCAAAGCATGGGCGCTTGTGGCCTAGCGCAACTCAGTCCGCAGACAACGGATCAGTAGCTTGGGCGATGACATCACTACTAAATACAAATTACGACGCGGCTCGAGCACAAATTACAAAGATAACAAATAAAAAATACAACAAAAAATTAACAGTTAATAAATGTAGCTTCTATCAAATCGCGTTGAATAGAAATTACACAAATACGAATTACTACGTATCAACCAAATACAAGTTAGCACAAAAGAAAAGACACAATCAAATTAACAAATAACAAATACTAGTGCGATCAAATCAAGTTAAATTCAAATTGCGCAAATACAATTACTACTCTTTAGTTCAAATACAAATTACAATACAACGAAGATACACATCACGGTCGATCAACAAAAAATGCCTAGCTCGGAAATCGACCCTTCGATAAGTAATCCACTACAACTATCCGACAACGATAATTAACCGATTACGTAAAAATAACCATCTACCTACATGACGTATATCTCTAGAAAAACTCCCGCTTGCGCAACCGAGGGCGTGGCTTTACAAACTACCCACTAACCAAAAAAAAGGCAAGCAACAAAGGAAAATAATTTTATTATTACGTACAAAAAATATTTTTACGTATTACGGACGGGTGTGATTGTAGATACAAATTAAACCAATCAAACCAACGCTACCTGCCACCAGAATTGTTTAATTTTTATCAAATACTATGCTCGGGATCGACCGGGGAATCGAACCCGGAACCACGCTCTGCTACCAGATTGTACACGCTCCTAGCTGCCCCAATCAAGGATGACGGGATTAGGGCCCATGAGTAATCCCATCGACGAGGAGCAGAGGGACGGGGCCAGAATATGGCCACGTGGAATTTCTCTAATTACACTAAAATATATGGGGGAGCGTTCTATACTACGGCCAGTCGACCGGCAGAGGAATCTGACGGAGCTTACTTACCTATATCCAAGGTGCCTGGTCCCTCCGGAGTCGGTCTGGTCGTATGTGTTTGTGTAGTGCAAGGGAAATAAGGTGATGTGATGTGTATCTGGGTGTGACTGATGGTGATTGAACCTAGACCTTGGCCGTCGGCAGCAGCTCGAGCGTCGACACCGCTCCAACTTGAGGGGGGCTTCCGAGGCGTTGTCCACAGTCACTTTCCTCGTTCGTCACGATTAACTAACTTACAGAAGCCACTAACTATCGCTGGGTATAAGGTTAACGCACAAAACGCACACGGAGTTTACGGATCAAAGGTCACTACCGTTTCGCGTAGCAACAGTTAGTTCTAGAATATCAACGGCCGCACTAGCTAATATTGCACTTATGCAGATTCTGAGTCAGACACAATAAGTCCCTGGGAAGCTCTCCAGCTAGGAATACGCGTCACAAATCCTAGACCGTATATTTACGTCCGCGCCTAATTATTCCGAGTTCCCGACAAAAATTGACAGCGTGCAGACATTAGCACAGCTAGCAGACGTCTCTGCCTTTTCGCTCGCGACCCGCGCGCCATTGCCACGCTCGGCCGAATTTCAACCGGTATCGCGCCGAGCCGCGTGACATCTGGCGTCGATTCTTGACAGCGTTTGGCGCGAACAGGTGTTCTATACTTATAATTCGGTAAAAAGTATCTAAGTAGGTAACTAATAATTCTTAAAACTAAATTTAAGTAAAAAGACTAAACTGACCATTTATTTTTTAACTCAGAACAGGACATGGGCTTATTTATACTCTAAAAACTATAACTTTATACAATTAGTGTTCACTATAAAATTATATTCGGTATAGACGGTAATTATTAAATGCAACATTTTTTTTAAATTATTAATTACATTTGTCAGTGGATTAAATTTGCTTTAATAAAGTTGGTGATGATTTTAAATAAGAATAAAATTCTGCTCAAGTTTTTTTTATTGTTATCTTTGTTAACAACATCGCCTTTAGAACTGGAACCGTAAGTGTTTCTTTCAGACGTCCACAATTTATTCAAAATAAAAAAATACTCTTTCTACCGGAGCATTTGTATTTTGTACCAGGTAGACATAAAATATATTCGATTAAAAAAAATTATGTTGAAGATTGTTGACTTTTAATACTTCCATCCAACGAGTTACGGGACAATTTTGTGTCCCGGAGCTTTGTTTGGGGACAATGGGACAGGTGACCGAGAAAAGGGACAGTCCCGTTCAAAACGTCATTCCGTCCGCAACAAGCGTTGAGAGTGGTACCCTGTATTAACGACTTCCTTAAAAATCTAATTGTATGTACACAAAAATCGATCATAGTGCGATATTTATTAGTGTCGTGATTACTGTACTAAGATTGTAGTCCATTCTAGTGGATCTAGTGAGAAACAATAAATCAGCAATTGCCGTCTCGTTCTTACATAGCATCGTCGGACTGTGGCAGTGCGGGAACCTCACCTCCTCACCGGTAGGCGTAAGGACAGCGCTATATTTTTTAACTCTCTCACACTTGTGTAACTACAATATACCTGCACACTACGATGTCTTTACAACGCACACCACCGAATGTGTTTTCATCGGACGGTGATATACCTGCATCGGTAAAGAAGATTAGCGGCGAAAGTTTTATAACTACCCGTAAACGTAAACAAATTGAAAACGATAAAATTGATACAAATATGATTAAATTTGAAGAAAAATTTGATAGTCAAATGCAAATATGGAATAAAACCATTAGCGATTGCATCGCAAATAGCATTGCCTATTTGCGATCTATCAAAGATTACCTCTGCGTTATCAGAACTTAATGATAATGTGTTGAAACTTAACACGGATGCTATCAACCTTAATAAATCAGTGAACGAAGTTAACACCCGACTGTGCGAAATAGAGAAATCACTTAGCTTCTCGAATGAACGACAGGACTTATTTGACAGTCGACTGAAAACTGTAGAACAGAACATATCACAATATAATGGCTTTAAAAGTCAAATACAACTACTTGAGAACAAAATACATACTATGGAACAGCAAGCAAGACAGTGCAATGTCGAAATAGTTAATATCCCCGACAGGCGAGGTGAGAATCTAATCAGCATAATTGAGTGTTTGGGTGATGCTATTAAGCATCCTTTACAATCATCCGACATAATAGCCGTTCATCGTCATGCTGACAAAAATGATCGACGTCCGAAGAATGTTATAGTAAAGTTCGCAAACAGGACACTGCGCGACAATGTGATTGCCGCCTGCCGTGCTACGAAAGGGTTGAATTCGACATCATTGTCCGTACCTGGCCGGCCTGCCACCGTTTACGTTAACGAGCATTTAACGTTGAATAACAAATTGTTGTTTCGTCAGTGCCGGGAGGCTGCTAAGAAAAACGAGTATAAATATGTTTGGGTTAAACATGGCACCGTTCTGGCTCGCAAGACGGATACTTCACCCGCTATCGCAATCAGATCCCTCCAGGACATCACACGAATCAAATGAACAACACCCGGATGACAATAGGCAGCATTGCAACGTCATAAACAGGTTTAAAAATAAATTATTTACGGCTACATATGTAAATATAACCAATTTTTATCATTATATTATGTGTCACAAGAAAATATATCTTCTCAAATGGTTAAGTCAACGTTCGTTATTATAAGTAATCACACTTTTATAAGTAAATATTGTTATTACAATAGACTAAATACATGTGGTATAATTTCTTTGTACCTTCGTCTCTCAGACTTAAAGTGCTCTCTTTTAAATTTAATTAATATCCTATTAGTATTATATGGAAGACATACACTTTGGTTAAATTTTTACATATCTGATCTGCTTAATTACTCTTCCAAAACTCTAATTACTGTTATTATTTCCAATCATAATACTCATGGCATAACATTAATATCTGTTCAGGTACGTATAATTGCTTTTTATCTGTTTTTGTCACCGATATTTAATTTAATCAATAAACAAAGTTCATGTTTTTACAATTCAACGTGTGCATTTATACTGACCACATACATACCCTTCGGCAAATTGTACAGAAGTCCGAGGAGTACAATTTGCCACTATGTATGGCGTATGTGGACTATGAGAAAGCCTTTGATTCCGTCGAAATTTGGGCGGTGCTGCAGTCCCTTCAGCTATGCCAAGTTGACTGTCGGTATATCGAGGTGTTGAAGTGCTTGTACAGTAGGGCTACGATGACGTCATATCCCCGAAACTCTTCACTGCTGCATTGGAAGATGTTTTCAAGCTTCTGGACTGGAAAGGATACGGTATCAACATCAATGGCGAGTACATCACTCACCTTCGATTTGCCGACGATATAGTCCTTATGGCAGAATCGCTGGAGGACCTAAGCACTATGCTCAATGACCTCAATAGTGTTTCCCAACGGATAGGTCTTAAGATGAACATGGACAAAACAAAGATCATGTTTAATGTCCATGTCACACCTATGCCGGTAGTTGTTGGGAACACTAAGCTCGAAGTTGTTGACGAGTATGTATACCTGGGACAAATAGTCCGACTAGGTAAGTCCAACTTCGACCGAGAGGTCAATCGACGGATTCAACTCGGTTGGGCAGCTTTCGGGAAATTACGGCACATCTTCTCGTCAGGTATACCTCAAAACTTGAAAACGAGACCGTACACCCAGTGCGTGTTGCCAGTGATGACATACGGAACTGAGACGTGGTCCTTCACTGCTGGCCGGATGAGGAAGCTCAAGGTCGCTCAGCGAGCTATAGAGAGGGCTATGCTCGGAGTTTCTCTACGTGATAAACTCAGAAATGAGGATATCCGCAGTAGAACCAGAGTGACCGACATAGCCCAACGGATTAGTAAGCTGAAGTGGCAATTGGCCGGCCATATAGCTCGAAGAACCGACAACCGATGGGGAAGAAGGGTTCTCGAGTGGCAGCCTCGTACCGGCAGGCGAATTGTGGGGCGTCCCCCCACTAGATGGAGTGACGACCTGGTAAGATATGCAGGAAGTCGATGGATGCAGGTGGCTCAGGACCGTGCTTTGTGGCATTCTTTGGGGGAGGCCTATGTTCAGCAGTGGACTTGTGAAGGGCTGTAATGATGATTTATACTGAATATCCTACTCTGTAACCACTGTGGCTCTAATGATTTGTATGCAATACCATATAGTTTTCGATACAAAATTCAATAACATAAATAACAATGTATTATCAGTCTACTATCAAAATTGCCGCGGTTTGAGAACTAAATTAAATACTATTTACATGAACATATTATCGCATAATTATGATGTTATAATATTAACCGAGACTTGGTTACATGATTGCATTGTAAACAGTGAATTTGTGGATTCCCGCTACAGCGTGTTCCGTTGCGACCGAGATCGCGCTGTAACAAAGCGTCACGATGGTGGCGGGGTGTTGGTGGCTGTATTACGCTCGCTGCGTGCAGTGCGCTGCGTGCTCGCACTTCCCGCTGTCCCCCTCGATATCCCACCCATCATAGATCATATTCTACTAGAATTTCACATCGGTAAGTCTTATTATTTATTAAGCGCGAATTACATACCACCCGGTCTAGATTCTGATATATATTTTAATTATTTTAATAAACTAGAAGAGATAATACAGTTAAATGGATATGATAACTATTATTTAATTGGCGATTTCAATTTGCCTTGTCTTGACTGGTATCTAGATGGAACTCAAGCAAAACTTCTAGGTTTAAGCAATACTACGCCACCATATTCTCACTTAGTAAATTTCATGTCCGTCATGGACTGTATACAAGTGAATATTTTTAAAAATAATATGAATAGGTTACTCGATTTATGCCTAACTAATGTACACAATAGTAAAACATTCTCTGCGCCTATCACTCTAGTCCCGCCTGACGTACATCATCCTCCTTATTACCTCTTAATACCAATTGATAATAACCTATCCAAACCTATGCCAACGAATCCACGTTTAAGATATTGTTACAAGAATGCTAATTATAAACAAATCAGTAACGATATGTTAGAAATTAATTGGTGTGAACTATTTCAAAATAAAACTGCCGAAGAAAGTGTTAACGTTTTCTATGAAAATATATTTGATCTTATACGTAAACGCGTTCCCTCTAAACGGGATTCCAATTCAAAATTTCCAGTATGGTTTAGCCCTGCATTGATACACATATTTAAGAATAAAAACAAAGCTTGGATTAAGGCGCAGGTTGAGCAAAATGTCGCGCTAGTCGTTATTTGTGCGGTTTTTAGGAGCTATCTACTTTTTATTTAAAAGATATATCAACAAATAAAAAACACATTATATTTCTACATAATCTTGATTCCATAAAAGCTATATCCAATTTTTTTTTAAACGAATAAATGTTAATATAATCTCCTTCCAACGAAACCACATAAATGTGAAATTATTATTGATAACATGAATCTCCTCGTAAAGTAAGTATTATTTTATTTTGCGTTTTACACCAATGGATAGGCAATTTATTAATGAACATTTCTATAGTAAAATTTTTTTCAAAAGTCCAAAATTTGATTTTATTAAGAAATTATTTTAAAATCTGGGCGTATTTACTGCCCACGGGCTTGCTGGAGTCAGTGAGCCCTGAGCTCTTACACGTGGAACCCGTGTCGTTAGAGCGTCTGCCAGCGCACACGCGCATAATATTATAATATTATTACTTATTAGGTTATTTATAGGTAGTATTATTTGTTTGTTTTGGGTATAATTTTTCGTATTACTTATACATATATTTGTTGTGTTTTTTACTGCGCGATGAAGCTTTTTGCGTGTATTTTCTTTGAAGTAAATGCAAATAAAAAATTAAGCACCATTAGCATGTAAGGTTCAAATCCATAATTAAAATTTCGACAAATATTATAATTTACACTATAAAAGGCTAATTCAATATTATCACCCAACCACAACTTATTAGATATAGTACTGCCTCGTTGGTCTAGTGGTTGTAGTAGTGCGACTGCTGATCATGAGGTCCCGGGTTCGAATCCTGGGTCGGGCCAAAAAGTCAGTTATGAGTTTTTCATTTATGTTCTAAGTTATAATTAGTATTACTAAGTTATAGTTTTTTGTTAAAATATAGTATATTATTTATTGCTTGTTTTTTTCTTCTTTTTCAAAAAATAATTGAGTACATAAGGTGTTCTATACTTATAATTCGGTAAAAAGTATCTAAGTAGGTACTAATATACCTACTTTTTACTATTAACTAAAAATTTTTAAAACTAAATTTAACTAAAAAGACTAAACTGACCATTTATTTTTTAACTCAAAACAGGACAAGGGTTTATTTATACTCTAAAAACTATAACTTTATACAATTAGTGTTCACTGTAAAATTATATACGGTATAGACGGTAATTATTAAATGCAACATATTTTTTTAATTATTAATTACATTTGTCAGTGGATTAAATTTTCTTTAATAAAGTTGGTGATGATTTTAAATAAAAATAAAATTCTGCTCAAGTTTTTTTATTGTTATCTTTGTTAACAACATCGCCTTTAGAACCCTGGACCCGTAAGTGTTTCTTTCAGACGTCCACAATCTATTCAAAATAAAAAAAATACTCTTTCTACCGGAGCATTCGTACCAGGCAGACATAAAATATATTCGATTAAAAAAAATTATGTTGAAGATTGTTGACTTTGAATACTTCCATCCAACGAGTTACGGGACAATTTTGTGTCCCGGAGCTTTGTTTGGGGACAATGGGACAGGTGACCGAGAAAAGGGACAGTCTCGTTCAAAACGGGACGTATGGTCAATTTAGCTATAACCCGGCGACGGTTCCGTGGCGCAGTGGCTATGCAATCAGTTGTAGCGCTGGGGGCCGCGGGTTCTAATCCCGCACGGAACAAGTATTTGTATGGCCTATAAATAATTGTTCCAGGTCTGGATGTTTGTCCTTGTGCAATTTATGTTTGTAAACTGCCTCCAAGACACAGGAGAAAACCCTAGTGTGGGGGTAACGTTTTTTTACAATTGAAAGATTGAACCCTTATACTTCTTGTTGATTTTTGTATTACCTTTATTAAAGTTACCCTTATGTATAAATAAATATAATTACGTATGTAGAAATAAAATTGATTTTCATCCTCATCAATCATTGGGGTGAGGATAATGTCTGCCAGCATAAATAATATATGAAAATACATAATTCTAATATAATGCAACTAATATATACCGAATAAAAAAAATTAAAATACATTTATCTTTGTACGCTGTGTCTATTTCCATAAAATAGTTTATTGATGTTGAAAAAATAATACTACGTTATATTGTAGCGAGCGGCGCGCCGGTCAAATGCTCAAGGCCGTTTGCAGGAGTAGCCCCTTAAGTGGAAAATATATAAAAACAAATCCGATTATTCTACATTTTCAATGTATCGGGATAGGTTTAGGAAAGAATCATTGATTTGTTACAACAAATATATGGAATCAGTAGAAGACAGTATTCCAAAAAATATTAAATACTATTGGATTTACATAAAAAATCGTCAAAATCAATCAGATATCCCAAATAGTGTTCACTATGACGGAACTAAGGCGGATAGTCCTGAAGGCATTTGTAACCTGTTTTCTTCCTTCTTTCATTCAGTTCTCCAGCCTACTGATGTATCTGACTCCTTCTGTATTGACCATATAGATGATATAGACAATGGTATGCTTAATGACACTATTATTAATGACATACACCTATCAGAAGCAGATGTCTTAAAAGAACTAAAGGCACTAGATATTACTAAAAGCGCAGGCCTTGATAACATTCCCCCTATTTTCATTAAAAATACTGCCATAACCATATGTAAACCGTTGGTCATATTATATAATAAATGTCTAACAGAGGGTATATTTCCAGCTGTGTGGAAATCAGCGAGGATAACACCAATACATAAAGGAGGCATAAAAAGAGATGTAGTCAACTATCGTCGAATTTCAATCCTTCCCACTTTATCTAAACTTATGGAGAGACTGGTGCATAATAATATCTATCCACTATTGCATAGGACTATCCTTCCGCAGCAACATGGGTTTGTTCGTAAACGGTCTACTATCACTAATCTTATTGTTTATACTTCTGAATTGTTTGACAATATAGACACTAATACGCAAACCGATAGTGTCTATACAGATTTTCGGAAAGCGTTTGACCGAGTGGATCATATAATACTGCTAGAAAAACTTGCTTTCAACGGGATTCGCGGAAATCTTTGGAGGTGGTTTAAGTCGTATATAACAAACAGAACACAAAAAGTGGTCATCAATGGATATGAATCAAGTACGGTTGTTATAACATCTGGTGTGCCACAAGGATCTATCCTTGGCCCCCTGTTATTCATTCTGTTTATTAATGATAAAATAATTGCTTTCAGCATTGTAATTTCTTATTATATGCAGATGACCTAAAAATTTATCGAACTATACATAATTCTAATGATCACCGCGAGTTCCAGGAGGACCTGAATAGATGTAACAATTACTGTAGCATTAACAAACTACAACTAAGTCTCGATAAATGTAAAGTTATTACATTTACAAGAAAACGAGCGTGGAGTCCACATAATTATTCCATAGGCGGCCACAATCTCACCAGAGTACAAACTATTCGCGATCTTGTAGTCACATGTTGATAACATATGTAGTAGGGCTTATAAAATGTATGGTTTTGTACTCCGAGCCAGTAATGACTTCGTACGTCCTAATATATATTTACATATTTATAAGACCATAATCCGTTCACAGTTAGAATATGCTGCTTGTATTTGGGATCCTTTGTATATAAAATACTCAGATAGTTTAGAAAGAGTGCAAAAGAAATTTCTGCGTTGTATGCACTATAAATGCTGTCAAAACTATCAATCATACTACCAGCTATTGCAAAGATATAAACTCTTAAACTTGAAGTCTAGGAGAATTCAAATGCAAACCATGTTTTTGTATGAAATTT
The DNA here is from genome assembly GCA_963668995.1 of Parnassius mnemosyne. Classification (NCBI taxonomy): domain Eukaryota; kingdom Metazoa; phylum Arthropoda; class Insecta; order Lepidoptera; family Papilionidae; genus Parnassius; species Parnassius mnemosyne. Next base: position 16,462,311 of record CAVLGL010000035.1, on the reverse strand, counting down.
GCCATAACAGGTACGACTGCTCTGATATTGTCAATAATATTAACTATAGAGTGCCTACTAAGTCGTACATGCGAGCCTGTCGTTTGAAACACCTATTTGCCACACGAAAATCACGCACTAACGCAGGCATGCGTGCACCTATACGTCGTATACTAAATTCTTATAACCGTAATTTCAGTCATATTGATATTTTTGTAAATAGTGTAAGCGTTTACAGAAACTTAGTAATTAAGGAACTGCATGACACTGTACACTACACACAACAGTGAAAAATATACATATGAATAAAACTCTCAACCTGTAAAAATAATTTGTTCATAATGCTCGTGGTTTACCACGGTGTGGATGTCACAATTGTCAATAATATATAAGTTAACACTATTATAACCATTTGTTATTGTGATGTTGTTTGTTTACCCAATAAATTGAAAAAAAAAACGGGACGTATGGTCACTTTAGCTATAACCCGGCGACGGCTCCGTGGCGCAGTGGCTTAGCAATAAGTTGTTGCGCTGGGGGCCGCGGGTTCGAATCCCGCACGGAACAAGTATTTGTATGGTCTACAAATAATTGTTCCGGGTCTGGATGTTTGTCCTTGTGCAATTTATGTTTGTAAACTGCCTCCACGACACAGGAGAAAATCCTAGTGTGGGGGTAACGTTTTTTTACAATTGAAATTGAAAGATTGAACACTTATACTTCTTGTTGATTTTTGTATTACCTTTATTAAAGTTATCCTTATGTATAAATAAATATAATTACGTATGTAGAAATAAAATTGATTTTCAACCTCATCAATCATTGGGGTGAGGATAATGTCTGCCAGCATAAGTAATAAGCAGTCTAAGTTACAAGGTGTTCAGTTCAAAAATTAGTAGGTAGGTATGTTACTTTTAAATACGTGACACGTAAAAATTAACAATAATCAAAAACACATCTGCGAAACATCCTATTTATTTATTTATTCTTTATTGTACCAAATATTTATACAAAAGGCGAGTTATCTATTTATTTACCTATAGTGAATAGGTATCTTTTAAACTCACAATTTTCAATGCTTCATTTTTAATATATAATTAATTATAAAATATCATAATTAGATAATATATGAAAATACATAATTCTAATATAATGCAACTAATATATACCGAATAAAAAAATTAAAATACATTTATCTTTGTACGCTGTGTCTATTTCCATAAAATAGTTTATTGATATTGAAAAAATAATACTACGTTATATTGTAGCGAGCGGCGCGCCGGTCAAATGCTCAAGGCCGTTTGCAGGAGTAGCCCCTTAAGTGGAAAATATATAAAAACAAATCCGATTATTCTACATTTTCAATGTATCGGGATAGGTTTAGGAAAGTATCATTGATTTGTTACAACAAATATATGGAATCAGTAGAAGACAGTATTCCAAAAAATATTAAATACTTTTGGATTTACATAAAAAATCGTCAAAATCAATCAGATATCCCAAATAGTGTTCACTATGACGGAACTAAGGCGGATAGTCCTGAAGGCATTTGTAACCTGTTTTCTTCCTTCTTTCATTCAGTTCTCCAGCCTACTGATGTATCTGACTCCTTCTGTATTGACCATATAGATGATATAGACAATGGTATGCTTAATGACACTATTATTAATGACATACACCTATCAGAAGCAGATGTCTTAAAAGAACTAAAGGCACTAGATATTACTAAAAGCGCAGGCCTTGATAACATTCCCCCTATTTTCATTAAAAATACTGCCATAACCATATGTAAACCGTTGGTCATATTATATAATAAATGTCTAACAGAGGGTATATTTCCAGCTGTGTGGAAATCAGCGAGGATAACACCAATACATAAAGGAGGCATAAAAAGAGATGTAGTCAACTATCGTCCAATTTCAATCCTTCCCACTTTATCTAAACTTATGGAGAGACTGGTGCATAATAATATCTATCCACTATTGCATAGGACTATCCTTCCGCAGCAACATGGGTTTGTTCGTAAACGGTCTACTATCACTAATCTTATTGTTTATACTTCTGAATTGTTTGACAATATAGACACTAATACGCAAACCGATAGTGTCTATACAGATTTTTGGAAAGCGTTTGACCGAGTGGATCATATAATACTGCTAGAAAAACTTGCTTTCAACGGGATTCGCGGAAATCTTTGGAGGTGGTTTAAGTCGTATATAACAAACAGAACACAAAAAGTGGTCATCAATGGATATGAATCAAGTACGGTTGTTATAACGTCTGGTGTGCCACAAGGATCTATCCTTGGCCCCCTGTTATTCATTCTGTTTATTAATGATAAAATAATTGCTTTCAGCATTGTAATTTCTTATTATATGCAGATGACCTAAAAATTTATCGAACTATACATAATTCTAATGATCACCGCGAGTGCCAGGAGGACCTGAATAGATTTAACAATTACTGTAGCATTAACAAACTACAACTAAGTCTCGATAAATGTAAAGTTATTACATTTACAAGAAAACGAGCGTGGAGTCCACATAATTATTCCATAGGCGGCCACAATCTCACCAGAGTACAAACTTTTCGCGATCTTGTAGTCACATTGGATACTAAGTTAACACTTGATGCACATGTTGATAACATATGTAGTAGGGCTTATAAAATGTATGGTTTTGTACTCCGAGCCAGTAATGACTTCGTACGTCCTAATATATATTTACATATTTATAAGACCATAATCCGTTCACAGTTAGAATATGCTGCTTGTATTTGGGATCCTTTGTATATAAAATACTCAGATAGTTTAGAAAGAGTGCAAAAGAAATTTCTGCGTTGTATGCACTATAAATGCTGTCAAAACTATCAATCATACTACCAGCTATTGCAAAGATATAAACTCTTAAACTTGAAGTCTAGGAGAATTCAAATGCAAACCATGTTTTTGTATGAAATTTGCTATAACAGGTACGACTGCTCTGATATTGTCAATAATATTAACTATAGAGTGCCTACTAAGTCGTACATGCGAGCCTGTCGTTTGAAACACCTATTTGCCACACGAAAATCACGCACTAACGCAGGCATGCGTGCACCTATACGTCGTATACTAAATTCTTATAACCGTAATTTCAGTCATATTGATATTTTTGTAAATAGTGTAAGCGTTTACAGAAACTTAGTAATTAAGGAACTGCATGACACTGTACACTACACACAACAGTGAAAAATATACATATGAATAAAACTCTCAACCTGTAAAAATAATTTGTTCATAATGCTCGTGGTTTACCACGGTGTGGATGTCACAATTGTCAATAATATATAAGTTAACACTATTATAACCATTTGTTATTGTGATGTTGTTTGTTTACCCAATAAATTGAAAAAAAAACGGGACGTATGGTCACTTTAGCTATAACCCGGCGACGGCTCCGTGGCGCAGTGGCTTAGCAATAAGTTGTTGCGCTGGGGGCCGCGGGTTCGAATCCCGCACGGAACAAGTATTTGTATGGCCTACAAATAATTGTTCCGGGTCTGGATGTTTGTCCTTGCGCAATTTATGTTTGTAAACTGCCTCCACGACACAGGAGAAAATCCTAGTGTGGGGGTAACGTTTTTTTACAATTGAAATTGAAAGATTGAACACTTATACTTCTTGTTGATTTTTGTATTACCTTTATTAAAGTTATCCTTATGTATAAATAAATATAATTACGTATGTAGAAATAAAATTGATTTTCAACCTCATCAATCATTGGGGTGAGGATAATGTCTGCCAGCATAAGTAATAAGCAGTCTAAGTTACAAGGTGTTCAGTTCAAAAATTAGTAGGTAGGTATGTTACTTTTAAATACGTGACACGTAAAAATTAACAATAAGCAAAAACACATCTGCGAAACATCCTATTTATTTATTTATTCTTTATTGTACCAAATATTTATACAAAAGGCGAGTTATCTATTTATTTACCTATAGTGAATAGGTATCTTTTAAACTCACAATTTTCAATGCTTCATTTTTAATATATAATTAATTATAAAATTTCATAATTAGATAATATATGAAAATACATAATTCTAATATAATGCAACTAATATACCGAATAAAAAAATTAAAATACATTTATCGTTGTACGCTGTGTGTATTTCCATATTTATTGATGTTGAAAAAATAATACTACGTTCGTACCGTAAGCAATATATTGAAGCGAGCGGCGCGCCGCCGGCCAAATGCTCAAGATCGTTCGCATGGAGTAGCCCCTTAACTTATAGACTACTTTTTATCCGACTACGAATCTTAGAAAGAGAATTACGTGTTTTCCTTCCCTTAGATATTAATTTCTATTAACGATGATTATGTTAGATAAAAGTAGGAAATAATATGTAGTGTTTTTTTAATAATATATTTATAAATAAGACCTAATTTTAGTTTTAATTTGAAACTACGTCAACGATCATCGTTTCACTTTTTTTTAAAATGCGCCAAATTCAATTTAATACTGCTAATAATAAATTAAATTGTAACATAAATAACGTACACTTAATTATCTAAATAATTAGGATTATTCGTTAATATTTTAGTCTTTTCGTTATTTCATTATAAAATGTATTAACTTAAATAGATAATAGTGATAATTATCAAAAATTCTAAACACTGATGGCTTTTAGGTTTATAGTAGTTCTATTATTAATTTACTATATATAAATAGATAAAACTGGTCTGTCGGCAATTTTTGCAAAACTCATTATCTATTTCATTGAAGTAAAGAGAATTTTCTATATTATGACGTGGCCCATAGATTAATGATAAGTTATCGCGCGCTCTGACTAGATACCACCGGCGCTCATGTAAAATGCGGCAACAAATACTATGCCGAAATAGGCGTACCTGAGCCAGTCGCGTTGCAGTCCTGTATAGGACAGTTACTATACTCCAAAGAGTATAGTAACTGTCCTATACAGGAACTATAACTAGGAAGGCAGGAACTATAACTATAAATGAATATGCTATACTCTTTGGTTGTAGACATGGGCAATGTGTATCACTTAAAAGAAAAGATTGATATGTATCTTTTGATCACTAGGATATGTATCACTCTTTTATATCTTTATATCCTTATGTATCAGTAGATCATGCTCGCGTTCACGACACGCATCGCATTACATTTCGTTGCTCACTCAGCGTGGCTTGCTTCGCTCAACTCAATCCTATCAGTAAGAGTGATAGATACCTATCGACCTATATATAAGACCTATAGAGCTGTTTGCATTTTGCTTGGTCGTAACATTGTGCATCTTTCTGATATATTTGGTTGCTGTTTCTTTCTAGGTACTTTTTAATCATAACAAATAGTGTTATGATCAAAAAATTAAAGTTTTTTTATTTCTCAGACATGCCGGTTTCCTCACGATGTTTTCCTTCATCGCCGAACACGTGGTAAATCAGCACTTAAAATTGCAATCAACAATTTCATTGGTGCCGGCGGGGATCGAACCCGGGTTGCTCGCGTACTGTGAAACTTACAGCGATCGCTATTATTGTTATGATTGATAAATATTAATAGGCACTTACTCGAAAAATTTACTTACAATTTTAGTTTAAAATAATAATTAAATAAATGATTAACGTAAATAACATAGGTAGGGTATTTTTAATAATTTTAAACTAATATACCTACGGATTTATTCGGAACCCTGGGTGCGCGAGTCCGACTCGCACTTGGCCGTTTTTTTATGGATATAAACGACTAGTATTTCGGTTATAAAACTTTCTTAAAAACGATGGTTTTATAACCGAAATTAGTTTGCATTGTTTACTAAAAAATGCATAGGCAAAGTACACATAGGTACGGTTTAAACCAGTATAATACTTAAATGTTAACGTACCGCTTAATGACTTTAAGCACTATGCGCCAGTCATAGAGTTATCAATTTACCTTTTTGTGCCAACGTATTACAGTTTTGCCAAAGCGCAACAGAACATTCTAAATAGTGAGCTGCGAAAGAAACGTCTGTACTATGGACTTCGAAATCTTCCTGGAATGCCCAGCCACGCCGGCCGAGGTATAATAGAAAGCAGTGTGCGCAATATGCGACACAGATGTTAGATATAAAAAGTTAAAAGATGCCTTGAGTGAATAAGTTGTAAAGATATACTGATACAGTGATACATTCGGATGCGGATGGATATAAAGATTGATTAATGGAAACGGATTGATTCATATCTTTTGTATCTATCTTTCCTGAGTTACCCATCTCTATTTGGTTGCAGGCAACGTGTGAGGTGAACGTACCGAATGTTTTATTAAATTTTGATCATAATCCGAAGTAAAATACCAGTTTACGTATTGAAACTGTGTAAAAATAATACTACAAGAAATAAGAAAGACACTGGAATCACATACTATCATTAAGTATCATACAATTTCGAAATTTTAACATAAAATAACAAGAGCCATAAATAAGTCACAAAATATCAATGCATGACGTTATTCAGTGTTGCCGCGAATGCAAAAATAAAGTTCCCCGTGGCTGAGATTTTTATATGTGAATTTATTGTTACTATATTTTATAATATAATATATTTAACTTATTATAATATAACCGAATTCTATACTATTTAATGTTTATTTCTGTAGTATTGCTCAAATGACATAATTGCCGTTTATTAGGGTTCCGTACTCAAAGAGTATCAACGGGACCCAAGTCTTCACTATCGTTCCGTCTATCTGTCAGTAGGCTGTATCTTATGAACCGTAATATGTAGAATTTTCACGGAATGTCTATTTATATTGCTGCTATAACAACATAAAATAAAAAAGAAAACAAGTAAAATATTAAAGGACCCAAAAAAATCACATTTCTTTTATGAAGACCATACAAGAAACGTGATTTTTTTCTGTATTGATATGTGTTTTCTTTACAGACTAAATCGAAACCTGGATTAACACGCAACAAAATGATGCTGTATGTATGGTGGGATTGAATGTTTATCATGAGCTTTTACCGCCGGGTAAAACCATCGATTCGGATCTCTACTACCAATAAATAATGAGACAAGCAAGAAATAGAAAAAAAACGGCTGGCATTGATAATCATAAAAGGAGTGGTCTTTCATCATGATAACGATGACTTTCAATACACACTAACAATCCTAAAAATCCAGTATTTGCATGAGTACTTAAAACTGGTTTAAAAGTTTTAGTCATTATTTTCTTTTGTTGCTTGTGTTCTTTAAAAGAAAGCTTTCTGGAGGTTTTAATATTTAAGTTTATAATATTTTTTCCATTATAAATGGGATGACTAAATCCATGTTCCTTCAAATCTCTGGTATTGAATATATCCAATAAAACTACTTGTCGCATTTTTTTTAATCAAAATCCCAAGATTTCTATAGCAACTTTTATTTTTTATTATGTCACTACCTACAAGATGGTAATAAATTATCGAACAGAATGGACCCATATATATTATAATTAAATGTAATAAAACTAAAACAAAAACGTCTTGAATTTGTATACAATATACGAAGAAACTTTTTTCCCGGTCTTATATACTAACTAAAGGTGTAACAAAATAGTACTTAATAACTTAGGGATGATTCTGCCCGTCAAATATTTTTTATTATGGGATCATCTTCGAAATTTTTAATTTATACGTAATATACCCATACTGCAGCTATATTATTGGTATAGTTGTAGCACGAATGGGTCAGCTCGACCGGGGAAGGACCACGCTCTCACAGAATACCAGTGTAAAATAGGAGCTTAACGCTGCTGTGTTTCCTATGGTGAGTGTAGAGAACCGGAGACCCTTTTTACTGGAAACGAGGCATTCCATCTTAGTTCTCAGGGGTTGCAACGTAAATAAAAAAACTAAATTGATAAAAAGGAGGCCTTATCATTTATATGTCATTTATTCAGAAGAAAAACCTATACATAATATACACAAATATATTGATACATTCGTTACTAATAAACTATTTTCAATGCATGAATGCATCCATAACTATGAACTTAACTACAAAGCCATAGTATAAAATAAATTTTCCCGTTAATCGGGTAATAGTTAAGCTGCTGGCATATACAATTTTTCACGCACTAAAGCATTATGCAAATTGTCTTGTACACACTACAATATTAAGATGCCGCATTCATGGAGCTGTTACTTACAGGGGGTGCGGTATCTAGTCAGAGCGCGCGATGACTTATCATTAATCTATGGACGTGGCCATATCATAGAAATAATCACATCATCGGTAGAGAGTAATAGTGTTCTGTACACATCATAAAGTAGTCTATCATCTTGAAATGGTGGCATTTCATAAAATTTACACTGTTTATTATACCATCTCCAGCACTACTATATATATACTATACTACCGCGATTGAGGGAGAGTGGGAGGTGCCCTTAAAACGGGGCAGGATACTTCATTTTCTATCTTTACGCGGAATTAAGCAAATTAGTTTATAACAACCCCATTATTATGGATTTTCGTAAAGTAACGCCTGATTCTATTAATTATCTTAGCGCATTTTTAACCAAATCTATTTATGTCTACTTTATATAGGAAATAAATAATTACGTCTTTGTTCTGCGATTGGGCCACAGCAGTATCACCTCAACAATTAATTGATACAATTAAATAAAAGCTGCTGAATACTTATTCTTGCAGCATCAAAAATGTCTGACTTCAAATATCCAGACTGGTGGCCGTTAGAAAAATGGCTAAGTAAACCGTTTTGGATACTGTGCACGCAAAACTGTTAATAAGAGAGAAGCTATTTAGTTTAATTAGTACCCAATTGAAATTTAAGTGAACTGAGATTTTTATCTGTATTTGATAGAACAGTTCGTGGCATCGTTGGATGACAAATTACTAAGTAGATGTGGTCCACAACAGTGCAAAAGCTTTTTTTTTAGTTTTTAATTTAAACAAATGTGTACAAGAATCGTAATAGATCGCCATAAGATTCATGACATGGGAACACAACCTGCGTGATTCCCGCGCATAGACACCAAAGAGAATATAATCACTACGTTTATGATAGACACTATATCTATGTTCCCGCGAGAGCTAATGAAACTGTGGCATATTTGTATTTATTACACATGTAGTGATATAAAAAGATACTCTGTGGTAGTGACTGTGGTATAGGAAAGAAGAAAGAACAATGGTCATTGTGGACTAGACAAAAACATAAATAATTGTTACCGACATGAGACTGTCACTAAAATGCATAGTCCCACCAACTTATCTGTTCAGGTGGACAAAATTGGAAGTAAGACTGCCATTATATAAATGACATTTCGCTGTCAGTGCTTTATTTGATTTATTGTGAAAAGTGTAAATAAAATGCCTATAGTACGGCCGCTGAGTTATTACCGATTTGACAGATTATTCTTAAATTAATCGATATAACCTTGCACGAGCGACACATTTGCCGAATGATTTAGAATACCTCTTTAATATAAAACTTTATGTCAAAATGTCAGAATCAAGTAATTTTCCAATAAACTCTGTTTCAAAACTTAAAATAGTTTGTAAATAATATGAAAACATTTATTTTTTGTTCTTTGGCGCGCTTGTACAAAGTTACATCGTGCGTTTAGTTTTCATAGTGATGTGCTTGATAGTATTCGGTTCGAATTCATTGGAATAGATATGATATTTATTTTATTTGGATATTTTTATTTTACTTATTCCTTCGAGCAACTAGACTATAATGCTACCATTTTTTTGCGTCTCCTAATTGCACTGTGTTGCCAGATCTCTATGATTTTTAAGATTTATGTGTGATCCAAAGACAGAAATACTGTTTTCTATGATTTAAAAATAAATACAATTAAAATGATTATGTATAATTTTTAACATTCATAATATATAAAACAACATTTAATAAATATAATTTTCCCCTCAATTAAGCAATGTTATAGGTGTATTTTTTTAAGTAATTGGCGATACTATTCTGGCAACACCCTTACCACCGCTATTTTAATCTGTTTAGTCGTCTTCCGTACTCTCGTGCGCACAGACTACGTTCTCTTGTGTAACCGTTGTTTTTTGACTCGGCTTTCTCCTGTTTATCGTTGCGCTTTATTGGACTAATTTTGTTTGTGTTTGGTAATTTTGTTGAAAATGCCGAAACGAGGAAAAACATTGAATAGTCAATGTCGTGAGCTTGTACTAAAGCTACAGGATTACTTTGAGCGTGAGTCACAAAATGGCGGCCCTTTGATTCCTGTCACTCAAGTGAAAGATCGGGTTTCACAAGCTCTTGGAATTGGTGCAAAACCACTATATATTATAAATAAAGCAAAATTTGGTGCTTCTGGAAGTGAAGATAATGTTTTACGCACTCCTAAGAAAAAACGAAGACAAAAGCCCATGACAGGTGTTGATGTTTTTGATGCAGATGCAATAAAAAACCACATATATGGTTATTATACTAGGAACGAGTTTCCAACTAGACGTTTGCTTTTGGTCTCTTTAAAAGAAGCTGGCTTGTTTAAAGGCGGTAAAACGGCGTTGTCAAAACTATTGCACGAAATTGGGTTTGAATATAAAAAAACGAATAAAAGGAAAATATTAATGGAAAGATTTGATTTAATAATTAAAAGGAGCGAGTTTTTAAGAGAAGCCAGAAAAATCGAGTCTTGGGACAACGTCGTTTTTGTTGACGAAACATGGTTAAATGCGAACCACACTGTGTCACGCTCTTGGACTGACGAAACAAAAGCATCAACCGCAAAGGTTCCAATTGGAAAAGGATCGCGACTGATAATTTGTCACGCCGGTTCTGCTGGAAGTGGTTTCTTTGAAAATGGACTGCTGGCTTTCGCGTCAAAAAGTACTTCCGATTACCACGAGGAGATGGATACAGACACTTTTACGAATTGGTTCGAAAATCAATTATTACCCAGCCTGCCAGAGCCTTCTATCATAATAATGGACAACGCTTCATATCACTCGAAACAAGTGAATAAAGCGCCTACTCAGGCCGACAAGAAAGCTGATCTCGTAGCATGGCTACACCAAAATGGAATTGAAACTACTGCCGAAATGCTAAAGTCTGACTTAGTAAAGTTGGTACGCGAAAATAAAACATCAAGAGTCCGTTATGAAGTAGATGAGATAGCTCTAGCACATGGACATCGGGTACTTCGAATTCCGCCTTATCACTGCCAGTACAATGCCATTGAGCTAATATAGGCACAAATCAAAGGTATTGTTTTTTATCGCATAAGTTATGAATATGAATAATTTGTACTATTATAACATCCAATATTCAGCATATAAGTAAAAAGATATATAACTAAGAAATAAATATCTCATGTCCCTTATACGTAGGTAATTGTGTAACATTTCGTTTATTTAATGTAATAAATTAACGTTATTTAATGTTTACATTACAGGTTACGCAGCTCGTAATAATACGACTCCGCCATTCAGTACTAATAAAATGATGGGTCTATTAAAAGATGCTTGCAGCAAAATAACGAAAGAAGATTGGGTCAAGGTCGTCGAAAAGACTCGAAAACTAATAACAGAAGATTATGAACGCGATATAAGAGTGGACACCATTATAAAGAATGAAATTGTCATACAAGTGACTGATAGCGATGACAGCTCTGGCGAATCTGGTTCAGAGTCTGAATAATTGTTTTAATAAATGATAGGTAGTCATTTATTAAAACATCTTGTACCTACTCTATTCATTAAAATGTGTGTCACTGTGTACAAATTTGTTTTATTTTGATATGTCCTCGACCAATTATCTACACCCATCAATCCACCTAATAAAGAACCTGTGTCTTTAACTATTATTGTTTTGATTTTATTTAATTACACACTATACTAGAATATTTAAAAACAAACTGTTCCCAAATGATATTAGGGTTACTGGTTCAGTCACTTCACTAGTATTGTCAATTCGTCATGTGTCAAATCGGTAATAACTAAGCGGCCGGACTTTAAAGTTTATAAAAGTTATGCGCAGCAGATTATCCCTTAAATTTATTTATTTTTTAATGAAAGAAGAGAAACATTTACAAGCTCTAATCATAAGCATCATATTAGCCTATGCTCCCATCATACCATTTGAAAAGCTGTATGAACGCGTTGTTGCCAAAGATATTGTGGGTACCTACCTACCTATATAAATTTATATTTATAATATCTTTGGTTACTGCTATGACAGGTTAATCTTGACAGACGTGGAAAATATACTTGTGAAACATATTAGCGGGTATATCTTTCATAGCAGGAATTCCTAGAGTTCGGCTGCTTGAACTCCGAGATCATGACCACAATTACTTTTATAAAATATAAATAAAATAGGTATATAATGATAACACGAAAGAAGACCATAGTTTTTATGACCACTAGAAGTTTTAACGTACCTTAATTTTATTACACATAAAAAATCATTAAAACACAAACCTCAGTCATTAGAACCACTATTTTTAAGTGTCATTTTAAAAAACGTTATAACTCGCTCAAATAACATTTTTATCCAGAGCAAAATATTGAATATTTTGAAAGTAGTTCATGCCTACAGCCTTTGTTTCTAGATATTTTGTGAATTTAAAATTTTTAGAGGTCGACAAACTTTTTTATATTCTGGATGGAACTCTTTTTTATTGTGCAGTTTTTTAAATCATGTTGTGGAAAAATACGGTTTAGTTTAGTTTAATAAGGTTCGCAAAGAAAGGGTGTTAGCGATGAGTGTTGAATCAACGAATTAACTGCCGTCAACGTGTTAACGTTAACTGTTTATGAATCAACTAGTTGAATTCGTCACCGAGGTTTATGAATTTAACTCGTGCGTCTCGTTCAATAAACGAGAACGCAAACGCTACGAACTTAGCAAATTAAAAACTTACGTTGAAAATAACGTCATAGATTGCGAGCGACATACAATTTGAACTCTTAAGTAACGTTGTTATCACATATTAACTCTAAGTAAGAGTTGATTTTTGTTTTTTTTTTAATAATAATAAATAATAAAAGGATTTATACATAAACAAATATATATACCATAGTAGACTTCTTCTATTGAACGCATAATGCGCCCGTATCAGAAGTAAGCCCCTCTTCCATATCATACAATTTACTAAAGCAAGAACCGCTTGTACTAAATTTAAAGAAAGTAAAAATAGTGTAGTGTGTGTGTGTGTGTGTAGTGAATGTGTAGTGTGTGTGTATAATATGTGTGTAGTGTATGTGCGTGTAATGTGTTGTGTGAAAGTTTTCATACTTTTCCCTCTGCACAGCCCTACGACATAAAAAGTCTTGGGATCAGCGTTAAGCCACTGAGCAGACTTGGTAATTACATATACAACTACATAGAGGTTATGTGTGTATGTATGTAATGAATGAATGATTTACACATAAATATCCTCATATCAAAATTCTAATTTTAACAGTTTTTCAACTTCAATAAATTCTAATGTCTTCAGCCATTTAGTGAGTTTTAGTTTACAGTTTCTATAAGTCATAGGATATATATCTAGTATTTTATTATATAAATGAGACGAGATGTTTTTGTACTGATTGCGAGCAAATTTAGTCTTGGTGTAATTTAGTGTGGCGACTCTATCTTTTCTTCTTTTAGTTGAAATATTGGTGTCAATATTAAAGGACATATGTTTTTTTCAGAACTACATGCAATATGTAAAGTTTACGAACTGTCAATAAATCTGCATATAAATACAATGAATTTGTTGAAAAACTGACGTGTTATTTCATACATAATTTTTAATAATCCCCTTAGAGCTCGTTCTAATTGTATAAAATGAGATTTAACAGCACCACCCCATATCGTTATACAATAAATCAAAACAGATTGTGCCAACGCAATATAGATCTGATCAAGTAACTTTTTATTTGCAATGTGTCTTAGTGTTTTAAATATCCACATTAATTTACGTAATCTGCCAGAAACTAATTCGACATGAGACATCCATGAAAGTCTCTGGTCCACTAAGACACCAAGGTACTTCGAAGATGTTAGTCTAGTTATAGTGGGGCAGTTGCAATTCGTGCTAACTAGCGGCTGACAGCAGTGAATCTTAATATCACTGGGAAAGTTAGGCAGAGTGTTTTTTATGGAAAACAAAATATAGTTTCTTTTGCTGGTATATAACGTTAGTAACTTAAGACTTAGCCATTGCGAAATCACAGCCAAATCGTACTCTGTATTAATTTTTAAATTGTTTAAGGAGTCGCCTGTAAACACAATGGCAGTGTCGTCAGCATATGAGAATATGCTAGCATGTGGGATCTTCATATTATAGAGTTCGTTTATGTATATTAGAAACAGGGTGGGACCTAAGACGCTTCCTTGCAGCACGCCATAATTGACACTAGTTTTTTGACTTATATGTGAACCTATTTTTACCCTCTGAGTCCTACCACAGTCATGAAACTTTTAAGCAAGTCAAGGGGCACAGCTCTAATCCCACAGTTTTCTAACTTCTGCAATAGAATGGGGGTAGACATGGTGTCAAATGCCTTTTTAAGATCAATAAATACTGCGAGGCAGTTTATCTTTTTATCAAGATTATCAACAACTACAGAAGTAAGGGCTTCTACAGCGTTTTCAGTCGATTTACCTGCTTGAAAGCCAAATTGTGAACTGGATAAGATATGGAACTTATTGAGGAAACTTATGAGCTTCTTGTTGATAAGTTTTTCTATAACTTTTCATATTGTCGGCAATACCGAAATTGGTCTGTAGTTGTTGATATCCTTCTCATCTCCACTCTTATGCACAAGTGTTACTAGGGACTCCTTGAGCAAAGACGGAAATATACCTTTGCGAAAACAAAGATTGACTAAATGACAAAGAACTGGTACAACTTCTGCTCTTGCAAGTTTTAGGAAACTAGCTGGAACGTTATCCCAGCCTGGTGCACTGTTAGATTTTAATGCCATCAGAATAGAGTGTACTTCTTCTATATCTGTATCGTAGAGAGCAAAAGATGATATCTGAGAATTTGTACAAAAATTGAGCATAAATTGTGTCTTGTTTGGCTGGACAATCGCATCGGCTAAGTTTTTGCCCACACAACTAAAGTAGTTATTAACTTGATCAACGGAATCACCTGCGCAAGGCCCAATCTGCAGAAACTTTGTATTATCCCTTTTAGAGTGCTTCCTATATGTTACTTTAGCGATATTTTTCCAGAGATTCCTAGAACCACCCACCGGGACCTCAAGAAGCTTCTGTTCATATTTTCGTTTCAAATTTCTAACTAGATTTTTGCAACAATTTCGGTATCTTCGGTAGGAAATTTTAAGAATCTCGTCATTGGGATTTTGACGGAGCTTTTGCTGTAGGTTATTTCTATGCCTGATACAACGTAGCACACCTGAAGCAGTTTTGTATTTTCTTTTAAAGATTGCATTAGTTTTCCTAACAATAATTTGGTTAATACAATTGGATCATTACATAAAAGCAGTTCATGTATGTTTTTATTTTTTAAATCGATTATAGCTTTTTCAAAATCCACAACATATTTTGTTTTACTATGCACTAATTGAGGTTTAACATTAGTTATGTGTAGCAATACCATAGTATGATCAGTTATTGTCGTGTTTAAAACTGCAACCTGGGCCACTTTATCGTGTCAGCATTATATGATCCAAAGAACTGTCTTTTTTTTTAAAGAATAGTACTTAAGGCGATATTGATGGAATGGCGCGCTATGCTCGTGCCGCCCGAAAGAAACTGGTTAATACTAGTTTGTTTGTTTACGTTTACGAACGATATGAAGTTCGATTTCTTCTTTGAGCATAGAAAATAGAGGAGCTGCCCAGAGCGTCTATATGTTTTATTGGTTATACAAATATGGTTATATTCGACATTGAACTGTCGATATACTGCCTATCTCTTTTTCACTCAGCGAAGTGTAAGTCTAAGTGTCATTCATAAATGAAACAGATAATAGAAATTGTTTCGTATTCTGGTAAACGTTTTTAAGATGACGTCATTTAACCCCGCTTTGCGGCCGATTCTGCCATTTATTTTTTCAGATTTGCTGTTATAAAAAATCGTTTACTATTTCTTAATTTGAAAATTTTGCGAATTTTTAAAGAACTTATAGTGAATTTTCCAATTCATTATAAAGTACGAAGATGACTATGTGTTCTGTAAGAGGCTGTGCCTCAAAATGTAGTCAAAAATCACGCGAACTATCATTTGATATGTGAGTGATTTAGTTTTTGCTGTAAATATAATAATAATAATAATTTATTTAAATAAAAGTACATTAATAAAGACTCTGATCCCCAAAATAGACAAGTCTGTATCTTAGGGATCAGCGGCCTCTCCCAGTGTTGTGACAACATTATTTTAATCTTAACAATTAATTAAGTAACTGTTTAGTTATTTGAATGTATTTATTTACAACGAAACATATACTATAACTTAATGCGACTCTTTAGTCGTTATTATATTTTATATAATCGTAGGTATATTAAAATTAGTTTGCAATTTGTAATATACACATATATATATATATATATATATATATATATATATATATATATATATATATATATATATATATATATATATATATATATATACATACATATATACATATACATACACACATATGTATATAGAATATATTATAATATAATTTCATACAGAATATATATTTTATTCATTATAACCTATAATGAATAAATAGATGCTTTAAACAAATATTGCTATTTTTAATTTCATAATTTTAAATTTTATTATTTTATTATACTTTTATTATACGACATACATTACTTACACACATTTTTACAAATTATATTTTCTGTTTTACTGTAATCAAGTGACAATAACCAATCTCGAACTTCAGCTATACATTCATGTCTGGAAAGAGGTGAAAATTTAGATTTCTATTTAACTTATTATAAAGCACTGAGGATAGATATGAACTTTGTCGCCTAGAAAAAGCAGTTGGACATCTGCCAATAATCAGTACATCCGGTATTCTGCGTTTATTACGACAGATCCCAGGGTCATAAGGAGTTCGAGCATTTTTCATTAAGATTAATTGTTGGATGTACAATTGCCTGACAGTCAACAGTTTGCATTCTTGGTAAAGCAGATTTGTAGGATACCTGAGCGGTTTAAAAGTCATAGTTTTTAGGAGACATCTTTGAGTTCTTTCTAATTTTATCATAAATGTTTTGCATACTCCACCCCAGGCAACTATACAATAACCTATAATTGATTGTGTTAAGGCGTAGTATACAGTTCTTAATAAATCAAAGTCAGCGATGTGCCTTAGCCTTTTAAATGTCCAAATAAGTATCCTAGTGCGCGATGAAATAAGGTCTATGTGTGGGAGCCAGCTTAGTTTTTCGTCTATAATTACCGTGTATCATTACGTCTATAATTACCGTGTATCTGCCGTGTATTACCGTGTATTTGCCGTGTAGTGGCGGTCAAGAATATCCACTACCCCATATCCTCCCGTGGGTGTCGTAAAAGGCGACAAAGGGAAACAGGCAGGAGATGGGCAGCAGCATCTTCCTGATAATAGCCAAATTACAATAAAAAAACTGCGGTTGCCAACCCGCTCGCCAAGCGTGGCAACTATGGCAAATACCCCCCTATGAATGACAGTAACAAAGAAACGGCCCCCAGTCCCCGGCGGCCCCGCTATTCTTGACTACGGTGGCGACCATGGTAACGGCGGGGCAGGGGGTGCTAAGAATCTCCGGTGGAGGTTCGGTTGCCACCTTAGACGACTCGACCTGGCAACGTACAACGCACGCACCCTGAGGACTGACGAGAAGATTGTGGAGCTGGAAGAAGAGATAGAAAGGTTGCGCTGGCATATTATAGGATTATCCGAAGTCCGAAGAGAGGGGGAGGACACGGTAATCCTCGAATCCGGCAACTTGCTCTATCACCGGGAGGGCGACCATCTGTCCCAAGGAGGTGTCGGATTTATCGTCCACAAGTCTCTCGTTAACAACGTTGTAAAGATCGGGAGTGTGTCGACGAGGGTTGCGTACCTTATACTCAGAATCACCAAACGGTATTCGCTGAAGGTCATACAGGTTTACGCACCAACCTCGGCACACCCCGATGAGGAGGTGGAGGAAATGTATGAGGATATCTCTAGAGCCATGCATTCCTCCAAAACCCAATATACGGTGTTAATGGGAGACTTCAATGCAAAACTAGGCACAAGAGAGAACGGTGAGCTGAAAGTAGGGAAATTTGGAATAGGGCAACGGAACCCAAGGGGCCAGCAGCTGGCCGACTTCATGGAGAAAGAGGGACTCTTTATGATGAACTCTTTCTTCCAGAAGCGGCCCCACAGGAAGTGGACCTGGTCGAGCCCCGACGGTTCCACAAAAAATGAGATTGACTTCATTATGACGACCAGACGACAACTGTTCAGTGATGTCTCCGTGATCGCGAGGGTGAAAACTGGTAGCGATCACTGAATGGTTAGAGGCACACTGAACCTAAACGTTAAGTTGGAGAGGTCTCGTCTAATGAAGTTGTAACGAACCCCCCCCCCATCTTTTTTTCTTTTCTACTATTTATCCACTTATATTTGTATTTCTTTAGAATCTATATCTGTAAGATATATAAATATATCAAATTTACGTGACCAGTATAACTTGATCTTTCTAAAGGTTTAAATATAGGCCGTTTAAATTTATGGCGTGATCGTCTTAGTTAGGACCCCTCTTTACGTTGTGTTTGTATAGTAACTTAGTTCTTTTAGGTGTATCTTGGAAGAATGAATATTCACGAGAGCAATCGAAAGCTGTTGGTAGAGTCTTATAAGCTAAAGAACTCCGTTCACGAAGACAGAGCTCAAAAAGGTTAAGAACAATAAATTGTCCCTATTCCACTTGTATCTGGTTCACAACAGTCAATTCCTTATTAATTAATCCCTTCCCGCTTGGAAAAGGCTCACAATATTTATATCAAATACCAGTTACAAGGGCTTCGCTCTCCCACATTTTAAGAAAAAAATGTGGAGGAGGTACACGGCCCCACACACGCCGCGCACGGTGAGCGCCAACCATTTTAATGCGCTCCCCACGAAGGGTACGCAAAGTTGGGAACTGGACCGTAGTCCACAGCAAAATAACTGGCGAACCAGTAAAAGAGGACTTGGCCCCTTGATAGTGCGTAAGCACAAACATCGACCGAAGTCGCGCATGTCATGCGTGTAAACGCCATACAGAATACGATCAAATCCAGCCACAGTGAAATGTACGTCACACGGGTTAGGCAACAATCGGCACACTGACCATAAAAAGCCTTCCGTGAGCGCCACCACCTGCCAGACCGCCGTTCCTGCAGACGTGATGTAAGTGTAAGGCATCACCACCAATTGCATGGTCAGCACGGCCAATTGGCCGCAGAGCGTGTCATGAGTCTACCGCTCACCTCAAGGGAATGGGGTCCCACGTTGCACGGCTTTCGGCCGCAGCCTTGAGAGCCTCCTCAGATTCTCCCTCCAGCTACCACCCGCATGAGGTCAACACATATGCTCCACCAACCAATACAATGGCAGATATAGCCAATAGGCAGTTATAAGATAATATTAATAATTCGCCATCAGAAAGGGTTTGTGTCTCTGACGTTGAGTATATGCATTTTTCGATCATGTTTGTCTCACCCACCAACAAGTTGCCTTCAATCTCTCAAAGGTGGGAACTTTATAGAGATATATTATTAAGTTGTTATATAAAACATCATGGAGGGCAGACAGTCTGCAGCCCCGCAATGAAGGGACCCGACTTGGGCAAAGCTACTTAGGTTGTGAGTCAAACCAAGACGCAGAGAGCGCCATTGAGAATAGCGACCCGCCAAACAACCATCGTAGCGACGCAATGCTACAGAATGCAACAAGCATCAATACGACTATCGTCGGGCTTACACCATCCCAAGGTCCCCCATACAGTCCCAGCAGACATCACCACCCGCATACCTCCATCGACCAGAACCACAAGATGCATCGAATCAGGTGCAGCACACCCGCAGATCCATCACAAGACACAATACTGCAAGTAGCAGTAAGCATCAATGCAACTATCATACGGATGGCGCCCCCTCACAACACACCCACATGATCCCTATCGACTTTGGTAACAAAATTTGATAATGTTGTTAACTAAAAATACCACTAACGTATCATAGTAGTACGGTACTAAGACGTCAGTAGCCAAAACTCCACGTATCATAGCGCTATTGCACTAAGACATGAAGTTGAGTATGCTTGCTGCACTTAAAAGTACTACCAAACACATTCACCCTAATCCGAAAGATAGCCGACGTATCATAACGCTATGCGCTAAGACGCCGCCCACAACCGGTAGGGGTGTGCGATGTCCACGGGCAAGTCGTATTGCTACAACAAACCCGCTTACCACCGGCACTAAGATGATATGTCTAGGACACATCGGTTAGTGAGTCCAAGTTTACCTCGGTCTCAGAGGCTGCGAAGCAACCTACACGCCACTATAATAATCCTTTTCAAGTCCCATTTCTTTCAATATAATGCTTTTACATATTTGAGACCTTCCACATATTTGCTTTATTTCATAGACCATACTACTGTATGTCTTATTCATATGGGACTTCAAGTCATAACTCTGCTATCATAATGCTTATGCATCATAGAGACCTTCTATATTAATGCTTTGGTTCGTCAGACCTTACTATGTTAAGTCCCTAATATAGGACTAGTCATTGTGCAACCTTAGTACTAGCAGTCGGTCAGCCGACCACCCCATATATATGTACAACCTTGGGTATGTGTCTCCGACAACGCCCCAATATAAGGGAACATTACAAGAACACGTTCATTAACTTAGAAATTTTCCAATTATTACACGAACACCTTCATCAACTTAGAAAATTTTTATCCATTTTTTCTATTATATTACAAATGTTATTTATCTTTGTTATTGCAATATAATCGACTTGTATTTATATGACTTGATATATTTTGAACATTTTAAGCAGGTTTTTAATAAATTTAGAGATTTTTTGAGACATTTTATGCGTTTACTAACACATATATAATATTCAATATTCCAAATGGATATTTTTGAACTCTATGCTTATTATTTGCATTTTATTGTTTAAATTATAATTTCTATGACATTTTTAAATGTTTGTATAATGAATTTAATTATCATTTATTAATAATAATTATGAGGCGTCACAATCCACCCCCAAATTTTATGTTAATGATCCACATAGTGGAGTCGTTAATATAAAATTTTAGTATTTTGAGAGCATATTCACTACACTCAAATAATTGTTTATATATCTGTTCTTTCCTCTTTTAATCTGTTACAATACGGTATATGTTATCAAATCCCCCTGCCCCAGAGAATGGCCGCCACCAACACCCCTTCAACCACATTTATCACAATGTGATAACACCATAATTCAAGTTATTGTATATCGTGTTGTTAATAAAGTTTGCAGTCAATTGTCGATTTCTTATTCTATTAATTTATCTTTAAATCTTTGAAACATTATTTCGATAGTGTCACACTTTATGTGCATACAATCCAGTCTGATATTTGTTGAGGTCAGTTCGATACCACATAGGATAAATGTGTTTGAGCCATTCGCCCTGACCCAACTCCCATATTTATTTAATAAAAATGATTACAAAATTATCTTACGATCTATATTTACAACTCTTCATTATATATTAATAACGTTCTACTATCATATAACAAATCTCTTGCTCATAACTTTAATAATTTTAGACCTTTAACTTAAACAATTATTTCCATGGGCCACCCACAAAACCCTTTTATGTTACAATATTTATTTAATTACTCTAATTTATACAAAAAGAAATTATTATTTAAAATATTTTAATAAGTGAATAGCATTGAAAATTCCTCTAATTTCGTTTGTCTCTGGATTTGCTAAGGTATATACATTGTCAAATGGTACGGCTGCTATTACATAAGGTCCTTCATATGCCAAATTGAACTTACTCATAACTTTATTATCAGCGTCTGATCTACTAGATCTTGAAATTTTTACTAAGTCACCAATATTATATTTTATTAATCTATTTCGCTTATCAAATTTTGTGTTTCTTATTCGACTTGCCTCTTTTAAATTTTTACGCACTTGTTGTCTAATTTGTTCGACATTATGTTTGTCTTTACGTTTGGAAATTACTTTGTCAAAAGACATCTCATTAGACTCACCATAAAGAATCTCACAAGGCGTGAAGCCTGTACTATTGTGATAAGAATTATTATACAATTCTTCTAATTTCGGCAATATTAACGCCCAATCTTTGTGGTTAGTATGACAAAGCGTCCTAAATAATCTGCTCAACTCTTTATTTACTCGCTCTGTTGTATTTGGTCTAGGATTTCTAACTGTGGTATATATTGGCTTTATATTTAATTCACTCATTGATTGTTTCCAGTGATTACTTACGAACTGTTTTCCATTATCTGTCATTATTGCCTTGGGCTTTATAATCTCAACAAAATGCTTTACTTTTGTTACAACAGACTTTGCTGTTGACTGTTTTAAAGGATATAATTTGATAAATTTACTGAATGAATCTTGAATGACAAATATGAAAGTGTACCCAAAGGTACCTGATACAAGTGGTCCATATAAGTCTGCCATGACTATATCGCCAATGTTTTCTGTTATTATAGATTTGCAGGGACCCACATATGTTATATTACTTTTCTTAGATAACTGACATAAATGACAAGCCCTTAATTGGTTTTTAATATCTTTCGTTAAACCTTTCCAAAAGAATCTGTCTCTCACATATTTAGTTACCTTATAGGGTCCTTGATGACCCATTTCGACATGCACTTGATTTATAATATCTTGTCTCAATGCTTTAGGTAAATATATTACTTCTTGTAAATTCGTTTTGTAATATAATACATCATTTTTCAAACTATACCTTTTAAATTTATTGTTTTGTTTTATTATGGAAGTATTTAATGTCTTTAACTTTTCAATAATAGCCAACGACTCTGAATCTTGTAATTGATATACTGATAAGGATTTTAATTTTTCTATCAACTCAATATTCGGTTCGCTCTCTGTGTAAGCAATTTCTAAACTATTATTTTTTATCCTCTTGTATTAAATCGCCATCAGGAGGATAACGTGATAGCACATCTGCAACAATATTACGTCTACCCGATATATGCTGTACTTCATAATTAAATTGTTCTATATACAAAATCCATCGGGTTACTCTACCATTGAATAACTTCATATTATTAATAAACAATAATGCTTTATGATCAGTTAGTATTATTACTTTACTGCCCCGCAAATATGTTTCAAATTTCTTTAGGCAGCTTATTACAGCATAAAACTCTTGTTCAGTAACAGACCAATTTAATTCGGGGCCTTTTAAGGCTTTACTATGATAGCCTAAAATTCTCATTTCATTATTATCATCTATCTGATATAGTACTCCGGCCATACCCACACCGGAACAATCTGTTTGTAAATAATACGGCATATTAAAGTCTGGATGATGCAATTGTATTGTATTAATAAATTGTTGTTTTATAAAATCAAATGCCTTCTGTTCTTTACCGCTCCATTGGAACTTTCGTCCCTTTTTAAGTAATTCACAGAGCGGTATTATGCTCTCGCTGTAATTTGGTATAAACCTTCTATAAAAATTGCATAGACCTAAAAAGGCCCTTAATTGTTTAATCTTTTTAGGTGCTGGAAACTCTTGGATCGCTCGAATCTTATCGGGATCTGTCTTTATGCCTTCTGTTGAAATTATAAAACCCAGCATTTTAATTTCTTTACAAATAAATTCACATTTCTGCAAGTTACACGTTAAGCCAGCTTTGTTCAATTTACTTAAAACAATATCAATGTGCTCCAAATGTTTATCTAACGTTCCTGTTGTAATAATGGCTAGATCATCTAAATAGTTCACACAAAATTCTTGGACTTCTGGTCCTAATATTAAATTCATGGCTCTGCTAAAGCTTCCTACTGATGTTTTTAATCCTTGCGGCAAAACATTATATACATATGACTTTCCATTGAATGTGAATCCAGTATATTTTCTACCATCTTTATTTATCGGAATTTGAAAATATGCATTATTTAAGTCAATGGTAGTGATATAATTCGCTCCGTGAAATGAATTCAAAACATCTAATTGTATAGGTGGTTTCTCTGTTTCTGCAACCATTTTCTTATTTATGCTTCTGGCATCAAGCAGAACTCTAATTGAGCCGTCTTTTTTAAGAGTGAATGTCAATGGACTACTGTAAGGCGTTGATGTCCTTGTGATGATACCAGCTTGTTCCATTTCATTTAACTTTTCTTCCATTTTCGCTCTATATGCATATGGAATGGGATAGGACCTAGTAACTATAGGTTCATCATCGATCATTTCAATTTTATGCTCATAGCAATTGGCTCTTCCCAATTTGCTCGAAAACATATTCTTATGCTTTTCCAAAACCTTACTAAGTTATGCCCTTTCAGAGACCTCCAATGTAGATCCTATTTTTATATTTATTAAGGGATCATCGGTACATTGTTTGATGCAGTTATTATGTAATACAGATTTATTATTATATTTGAAAGGTATAAAGTAGTCTTTGTTTTTCACTTTAAATTCTATTCCAACAGTAGTATTTCTCAAATCAATCAATATTTTATTTCTCTTGAGCCAGTCAAAGCCTAATATTAAAGGTCTTATTAAATTACCTACAATTAAAGTTTGTGTTTCAAAGACTACTTCATCTATCTTTATAGGCAATATGATCATCTGTTGTATTTTTGTGCTGCGCTGCCCAACAGCACCTTTTATTTGCATTGCTTTAACTGGCATTATTGATATTTTACGATTATTTTCTTTAATTTGTAAATATAAACTTTCTGAAATGCATGTAACATCGCTCCCAGTGTCGAGGAGCGCGTCTATTTCTTTGTCAAATATTGAAACTTTAATTTCAGATCTCATATTCCCTATAAATTCCCTTTGATATTTATCTTCGTCTTCCTCGAAGACGGTTTGCACGAATAACTCCGTTATGGGCAAGTCCGACCTGGCTTTTAAGGTGTTTAATATGCTATTTACATTGTCGTTATAACCAAGGCCTTCTCTGTTAAAATTTGCTTTTAAAGTAATAGGTTTTCGCAACCCTCTATTGTTTTTACCCAATGTTTGACCAGGTCGCCAACCCAGTTTTAATAACATATTTAATGCTTTGTTCCCTTTTACATTGTAAGGGGTCGAATCGGGAACTAGTTCGACCTCTCCAGCTCTAAATTTGGCTCAGGAGCCGTAACATCAGGTTGGTCATTAGTGAAATGTATTTCATGTACTTCATTAACCTTCTTTTTTCCCTCTTCGGGTTTACGCCATGTTTTGTATGATTGTTGTATTTCTTTATGTTTTTGCTCCGTATTATTATTAAACTTCCTCCTTTTCTCATTATAGTAAGGTTCACGACCTTCATCTTGTTTGTCGATGTCATCTAAGTTTCTTAAGAAATCTGTCGTGTCTATTATTGTCTCAATTTTAGCTATTCTCCATAATTGCTGCACAGTTTTAGGATAATGTCTGATGACATCAGTTACTAATTGTTTTTCAGGTATCGGATATGATAATGTTTGTGCCTTCTCAACCACATAAAGAAAATAACTAACCATGGTGGGGTGTGTACTTCTATTCCATTTATTTTGCACAAGGAATCTCTTTACTTTATTTTGTTCTTCTTCACCCCAAAACACTCTTAGGAAGTCAGCTTTAAAATTATCAAAAGTTGTCCAACGCACATTATTAATGCGAGCCCAATACTTGGCTTCACCTACTAAGCACTCTTGTGCAATCGAAATTTCGAGACCATTAGATGGAACTTTCTTTAAATAATTGGTGAGATCTTCCAAAAATGATACTGGATGAGTATTTCCATTTCCAAATTTCGGCTTTTCTATTGTTACATTATGTACATTATATACAATATTTTGTCTAGGATCATTTACATGAGAGGTGCTCGCCCCGGACACCTCTCCTTGATTTATTTTAATTTGGTAATCTTTCGTTTGGTTAATAAATTTTTCCTCAAGATCCTTTATTTTAACCTCAAAGGTTTTCACTGCATTCTTAATTAATTTCTGAAGCATTTTCATCTCATCTTTAGACTTAGCCTTAATTGAGGTTGATTTTTTCTTATTTTTTGCCATTTTTAATTTTTATTACCACTTGTTTTTTTTTTTTACACTTTTTGTGTCCTTCACTTACTTTAATTGAGTTTTTCCACTTATTTTACTTTATAATATATAGTATTGCAGTTTTTTTTTTTTTTTAACACCTGTTGTGTCCTTCACTTAGTTTAATTGAGTCTTTCCACTTATTTCACTTTATAATATATAGTATTGCAGTGTTTTTTTTTTTTTTTTTTTTTTTTTACACCTGTTGTGTCCTTCACTTAGTTTAATTGAGTCTTTCCACTTATTTCACTTTTTATTATTTCGCTCCGTTATGCACACACCTCCTATATTATTACTCCATTTTAATATTTAAGCCCCACCCCCAGACTCTCAATCACCCCCAGCAAACACCACTCTCCAAGACACCTCTCCATTTCACGGACAACAAATTGTAGGCATATAGCCTACCTCATAATTTTATATTACCGGCCTCCTATTTAAAATTTAACCTCTATCCTGGTCACGGCACCAAATTGTAACGAACCCCCCCCCCCCCATCTTTTTTTCTTTTCTACTATTTATCCACTTATATTTGTATTTCTTTAGAATCTATATCTGTAAGATATATAAATATATCAAATTTACGTGACCAGTATAACTTGATCTTTCTAAAGGTTTAAATATAGGCCGTTTAAATTTATGGCGTGATCGTCTTAGTTAGGACCCCTCTTTACGTTGTGTTTGTATAGTAACTTAGTTCTTTTAGGTGTATCTTGGAAGAATGAATATTCACGAGAGCAATCGAAAGCTGTTGGTAGAGTCTTATAAGCTAAAGAACTCCGTTCACGAAGACAGAGCTCAAAAAGGTTAAGAACAATAAATTGTCCCTATTCCACTTGTATCTGGTTCACAACAGTCAATTCCTTATTAATTAATCCCTTCCCGCTTGGAAAAGGCTCACAATATTTATATCAAATACCAGTTACAAGGGCTTCGCTCTCCCACATTTTAAGAAAAAAATGTGGAGGAGGTACACGGCCCCACACACGCCGCGCACGGTGAGCGCCAACCATTTTAATGCGCTCCCCACGAAGGGTACGCAAAGTTGGGAACTGGACCGTAGTCCACAGCAAAATAACTGGCGAACCAGTAAAAGAGGACTTGGCCCCTTGATAGTGCGTAAGCACAAACATCGACCGAAGTCGCGCATGTCAATGCGTGTAAACGCCATACAGAATACGATCAAATCCAGCCACAGTGAAATGTACGTCACACGGGTTAGGCAACAATCGGCACACTGACCATAAAAAGCCTTCCGTGAGCGCCACCACCTGCCAGACCGCCGTTCCTGCAGACGTGATGTAAGTGTAAGGCATCACCACCAATTGCATGGTCAGCACGGCCAATTGGCCGCAGAGCGTGTCATGAGTCTACCGCTCACCTCAAGGGAATGGGGTCCCACGTTGCACGGCTTTCGGCCGCAGCCTTGAGAGCCTCCTCAGATTCTCCCTCCAGCTACCACCCGCATGAGGTCAACACATATGCTCCACCAACCAATACAATGGCAGATATAGCCAATAGGCAGTTATAAGATAATATTAATAATTCGCCATCAGAAAGGGTTTGTGTCTCTGACGTTGAGTATATGCATTTTTCGATCATGTTTGTCTCACCCACCAACAAGTTGCCTTCAATCTCTCAAAGGTGGGAACTTTATAGAGATATATTATTAAGTTGTTATATAAAACATCATGGAGGGCAGACAGTCTGCAGCCCCGCAATGAAGGGACCCGACTTGGGCAAAGCTACTTAGGTTGTGAGTCAAACCAAGACGCAGAGAGCGCCATTGAGAATAGCGACCCGCCAAACAACCATCGTAGCGACGCAATGCTACAGAATGCAACAAGCATCAATACGACTATCGTCGGGCTTACACCATCCCAAGGTCCCCCATACAGTCCCAGCAGACATCACCACCCGCATACCTCCATCGACCAGAACCACAAGATGCATCGAATCAGGTGCAGCACACCCGCAGATCCATCACAAGACACAATACTGCAAGTAGCAGTAAGCATCAATGCAACTATCATACGGATGGCGCCCCCTCACAACACACCCACATGATCCCTATCGACTTTGGTAACAAAATTTGATAATGTTGTTAACTAAAAATACCACTAACGTATCATAGTAGTACGGTACTAAGACGTCAGTAGCCAAAACTCCACGTATCATAGCGCTATTGCACTAAGACATGAAGTTGAGTATGCTTGCTGCACTTAAAAGTACTACCAAACACATTCACCCTAATCCGAAAGATAGCCGACGTATCATAACGCTATGCGCTAAGACGCCGCCCACAACCGGTAGGGGTGTGCGATGTCCACGGGCAAGTCGTATTGCTACAACAAACCCGCTTACCACCGGCACTAAGATGATATGTCTAGGACACATCGGTTAGTGAGTCCAAGTTTACCTCGGTCTCAGAGGCTGCGAAGCAACCTACACGCCACTATAATAATCCTTTTCAAGTCCCATTTCTTTCAATATAATGCTTTTACATATTTGAGACCTTCCACATATTTGCTTTATTTCATAGACCATACTACTGTATGTCTTATTCATATGGGACTTCAAGTCATAACTCTGCTATCATAATGCTTATGCATCATAGAGACCTTCTATATTAATGCTTTGGTTCGTCAGACCTTACTATGTTAAGTCCCTAATATAGGACTAGTCATTGTGCAACCTTAGTACTAGCAGTCGGTCAGCCGACCACCCCATATATATGTACAACCTTGGGTATGTGTCTCCGACAACGCCCCAATATAAGGGAACATTACAAGAACACGTTCATTAACTTAGAAATTTTCCAATTATTACACGAACACCTTCATCAACTTAGAAAATTTTTATCCATTTTTTCTATTATATTACAAATGTTATTTATCTTTGTTATTGCAATATAATCGACTTGTATTTATATGACTTGATATATTTTGAACATTTTAAGCAGGTTTTTAATAAATTTAGAGATTTTTTGAGACATTTTATGCGTTTACTAACACATATATAATATTCAATATTCCAAATGGATATTTTTGAACTCTATGCTTATTATTTGCATTTTATTGTTTAAATTATAATTTCTATGACATTTTTAAATGTCTGTATAATGAATTTAATTATCATTTATTAATAATAATTATGAGGCGTCACAAAGTCAACGCTCCGTCCCCCTCGTGCTCTATTCCAAAGTCCCGAAACCTTTCAGCTCGAGTTACAAAACCGTTTTCAGTGCCTGGAAGACTGCAATGAAGTGGACGATATGAATGACAAGCTCGTGGAAACTGTCCATGCGGTCGGAGCTAAGTTCTGCAAGACCCGCCGCAGAAGAACACAAAAACTCTCCGATCACACTCTTAATCTCATGGCTGTTAGACGGGAGATGAAGCTACATTCTTCAACAGACTTGACAGCATACAGGCATCTGAACAGACAGATCTCCAAATGCATGCGGCGGGACTTACGCAACTTCAATACAGCTCGTATTGAAGAAGCGATCGAGCGGAACCAAGGCTCCAAAGTCTTTGCCAGAGATCTGTCTGCCAGAAAGAGCCAACTGTCAAAGCTGAAGACAGAATGTGGCAGCATCGTTTCCGGGACACCTGAGATTTTGAGTGAGATTGAGAGGTTCTATGGGCAGCTGTACACATCATCGTTGGAGCCACACGCAAGTGTGAGTAACGATCCAAGAGCGAGTCTCATCCGACACTATTCCGAAGATATCCCGGATGTCAGTCTGAGCGAGATTAGGATGGCTCTCCAGCACCTTAAAAACGGTAAGGCCCCAGGCGAGGATGGAATTACAGCGGAGCTTCTGAAAGCGGGTGGAAGACCGGTACTTGAAGTCCTTCAGAAGCTCTTTAATTCCGTCCTGCATGGTGGCATTACACCGGAGGCGTGGAGCAGAAGTGCGGTGGTCTTGTTCTTCAAGAAAGGTGACAACGCTCTCTTGAAGAACTACAGACCGATTTCCCTTCTGAGCCGCGTCTACGTGCTGTTTTCGAGAGTCATTACGAATCGTCTCGCGCGCAGACTTGACGACTTCCAGCCTCCCGAACAAGCCGGTTTCCGAAAGGGCTTTAGCACCATAGACCACATACATACCCTTCGGCAAGTTGTACAGAAGTCCGAAGAGTACAATTTGCCACTATGTCTGGCGTATGTGGACTATGAGAAAGCCTTTGATTCCGTCGAAATTTGGGCGGTGCTGC
The DNA here is from genome assembly GCA_963668995.1 of Parnassius mnemosyne. NCBI lineage: Eukaryota > Metazoa > Arthropoda > Insecta > Lepidoptera > Papilionidae > Parnassius > Parnassius mnemosyne. The sequence continues at coordinate 16,431,849 of CAVLGL010000035.1, read as the reverse complement.
AGTCCCTTCAGCGGTGCTGCAGTCCCTTCAGCGGTGCCAAGTTGACTGTCGGTATATCGAAGTGTTGAAGTGCTTGTACAGTAGGGCTACGATGGCTATCCGAGTACAGAACCAGAGTACGAAACCTATCCAATTGCAGAGAGGTGTAAGACAGGGTGACGTCATATCCCCGAAACTCTTCACCGCTGCATTGGAAGACGTTTTCAAGCTTCTGGACTGGAAAGGATACGGTATCAACATCAATGGCGAGTACATCACTCACCTTCGATTTGCCGACGATATAGTCCTTATGGCAGAATCGCTGGAGGACCTAAGCACTATGCTCAATGACCTCAATAGTGTTTCCCAACGGATAGGTCTTAAGATGAACATGGACAAAACAAAGATCATGTTTAATGTCCATGTCACACCTATGCCGGTAGTTGTTGGGAGCACTAAGCTCGAAGTTGTTGACGAGTATGTTTACCTGGGACAAATAGTCCGACTAGGTAAGTCCAACTTCGACCGAGAGGTCAATAGACGGATTCAACTCGGCTGGGCAGCGTTCGGGAAGCTACGACACATCTTCTCGTCAGACATACCTCAAAACCTTAAAACGAAATTGTACAACCAGTGCGTGTTGCCAGTGATGACTTACGGAACTGAGACGTGGTCCTTCACTGCTGGCCGTATGAGGAAGCTCAAGGTCGCTCAGCGAGCTATGGAGAGGGCTATGCTCGGAGTTTCTCTGCGTGATAAACTTAGGAATGAGGATATCCGCAGTAGAACCAGAGTAACCGACATAGCCCAACGGATTAGTAAGCTGAAGTGGCAGTGGGCCGGCCATATAGCTCGAAGAACCGACAACCGATGGGGAAGAAAGGTTCTCGAGTGGCAGCCTCGTACCGGTAGGCGAAGTGTAGGGCGTCCCCCCACGAGATGGAGTGACGACCTGGTAAGACATGCAGGAAGTCGATGGATGCAGGTGGCTCAGGACCGTGCTTTGTGGCATTCTTTGGGGGAGGCCTATGTTCAGCAGTGGACTTGTGAAGGGCTGTAATGATGATGATGATGATGAGTTAGTGTCATTGAGCACAGGTCGTTAATGTAAACCAAGAAGAGACTTGGTCCCAGGATACTGCCCTGAGGGACTCCAAACGTGACACAGGCGTCTAAGCTAATAATTTTCTTTTATTTTTACTCTCTGCACACGGTCATATAGAAAATCCTTAAAAATGGAAAGGGCAGAATCTCTTATTGCAATTTTTTCTAGTTTGTTTACAAGAATGGGTATCGAAACGGTGTCGAAAGCTTTGGCTAAATCTAGGAAAATCCCTACACACTTCTGTTTATAGTCCAGTTTATTTGTTACAAATTCGGTCAAGTTACGAACAGCATCTTCTATACTAACACCCGCTCTGAATCCGACCTGCATATTAGATAAGATATTATATTTGTTTAGAAATTTAACCAAACGATTACTAAGCATCCTTTCTAAGATTTTTGAAAGAGCAGGTAGCACAGAAATCGGCCTGTAATTTTCAACAACGTCCCAAGCCCCATTCTTGTAAACAGGAGTAATGAGAGATCTTTTAAAAACTTTCGGAAAGCATCCTTGTTCAAAACAGATTTTAAAAAGGGTTGTGAGCGGCAGAAGTATTTTATCCTTGGTCATTTTAAGGAAGACAGCAGGAATGGAATCCCGACTAATAGCACAATCATTTCCAATACCCATCAATATTGTTTCAACTTCTAACTCGTCAGGAGAATCGAGCACAAATGAATTAAGCGACCAGGGCATAGTATTAACATTAGCAGGTTTAGCACCGTTTGCTAGAATTTTATTAGCTAATTTTCTACCTAAAGTTGAAAAATAGTAATTAGTTCTCTCCACTGAATCTGTAGGATTTTTAATGATCAAATTTTCAGCGTAATTATTTTTAGTATCACATCCGGAGATGGCTTTGATTGCAGACCAAGCTTCTTTACTGTTCTTTGCATTTGCCAAAATGCTTTTTGCATATTGGCGCTTGAGCTTACTTAACACGGAATTGCAGTAATTCCTATAATGCTTATAAGAAATTTGAAGTATTTCATTGTCAGGGTTCTTTTTCAGTTTTTGGTGAAGTTTATCGCGGTGACGGATACACCTTATCAGTCCAGGCATCATCCAGGCCTTAAGCGTTCGATTCGCTCTAGGAATCTTAATTTTAACAGTATTTTTCTTTATAGCAGAGGTTAGTAAATCAACAAATTTATCGGCAGCCGTGTCTGCATTTGAAGTTGAAGATATAAAAGAAAAATCAACAGACTCTATAGATTTGATGGCATCATCATGATTTATTTTATCAATAAAAATATTACTACTACTACTAGGCTTGCAATTGGGGTTCAAAGAAACATTTGTTAAGATTAAGGAGTGATCAGTGATTACACTATCGAGTACCATTATTTGAGTGTTTAATACTGTTTTCACCATAACATGGTCTAAACAATTATTGACACGGGTGGGATAGGTATGACCTGGTGAAAGACCTAATCCTGCAGTTAAATTTAAATAAGGTTCACTGTCTTTGCGTTTATTGCCTTGAATAATATATTGATATCACCCATAATAAATATGTTATTAGATTTTAAGGGACGAATAATTTTAATTTTATAATGTAAAAACGTTTATATCTTTTGCGACAGTAAGTAGATGGATGTAATTATTTACCCTAAACATTTAATTCATATTATTTAATTACTTCTTATTATTCTTTGCGTATCTATAAAGTTTGTTGTTCGTAAATAGTGATGTTACATTGCTAACAATAAATTCTTTCAAGAACATACTTTATTAAGGTTTTTCTTGATTTATTCTGTCGTATTATGTGAAAAAATTTTGGTGGTGTTAAACCATGGTGTTGTTTAATTTGTAATATTATATGCAGCTTCATAGATCTAAATCATTATTTTCTGTTCTATCATTTTTAGGTTGCCAAAGAAGAAAGTAGTTCAATAACGTAATATATATATATATATATATATATATATATATATATATATATATATATATATATACACATATATACACACATATATATAACAAGAAAAGTATTTTATAAAAATATTACGTTATTAAACTGCTTTCTATTGCTAACAAAAATTTAAATTTATTTATTTTCCTACTCCATCCATCCATCCATTACATTCTAAAAGTTTAGAATGTAATGTTACCTAGGTCTCTACTATAGATTGCCTCATAGGGCATTTTGCCACAGCTACCCCGCTTGGCAGGCGGTTTAGCATCCGCAGATTTTTATTATTTTGTGTCTACTTCACTTGGTCTTTCTTGATTTAGTTGCCAAAATCCAGAAATCACCAATGCTAAGCCGGGGTGGATATAAAATAAAAAATATTTCACGGCAAATAATTTATTTGATATGATAATTTGTAACCACAAGTGCATCGTAAAGTATAACAATATTTAAATAACAGCGATTCTAAAGTAGTTTTTACTTCAAAAGATATTAGCTTAACCGGCCACATGAAACTGGTGCACAAGCCAGAATAGTACAAAAAAAATGGTGGTGGGTACTACTAACTCAAAAAGAGAACTCCATCCTGTTTAACCATCCTGGCTTTAGATAGTAACTTATTAGCCCAGAAGTAAAGCTTATTCTGTATAGTATTAAGTCAGAGCAACTAGCTTGCTAACTTACAACTTACAATCACGAGTTGCTATCCGTGCATTAAGTATCAAAATCGTCTTCAAACTATTATTTAAACGATAAAATTGGAGCAGCAATCATCTGACGGTTAAATTCACGCGAAATTCCCCTAGCCTCCCTAATCGTTAGAGAAAATATAATTTTGCATATTTAAAAATAAATAAAAATACATATAGGTGTTACTAAATTTTAAAAGTTGATTGACTTCACATCACTATAAAATGGGCGGAGCTTACAGCGTCCGCCATTTATTGTTTCAATTTGACACGATTTTTTGTAGGCTTGCAATCTCCTCTATTTTCTATGCTCAAAGGATTTCTTTGATTTTTGATTGACATTGACAGTTTGTGACAAGTTGCGCGGAAGGTCAGAAGTTATATTGCGGCTTATCGTAAATGATTAGACTTTTTAGTTAATATTTATAGTAAAGTGTTAATTTGTTTATGTTAATAATATTGTGAATATTTGCATAAAATAGGACTACTTAAGGTACAAAATTGAAAATGTCGGGACGTACTAGGGGTATTAACAATGAATTGTGGCTGCATTTCGAAAAAGACGATTCTAGCGGGAAAGCTGTCTGTAACGTATGCAAGGAGAAAATATCGTACAAATCAACCACGGCAAATTTAATAAGCCACTTAAAACAAATTTGCATATTTTCATCAGCATTTTCGTCGTCTCAATCTCCAGTAACCCGCCTATATCCGAACTTATAATTCACTCCATTCCATGCCATTAACAAGTCAGAGTGTACCGATTTCAGTTCAGGAGCCAGCCGCGAGCACCAATGAGACTGTGAAGACATCATCAGCACCTAAACGTCAGGGCATGATGGTTGATTTTGTCAACAAAAATTTGTGCACAACAAAAGAAACAGATTATTATTTAGATTTATTAGATTTATGTCCGGACAGTTTCTTGGCCAACATACGTTTGATAATATCCCCACAGAAATCACAACACTGGATTAAGGGGAAAAGTTAATTTTATGCGAACAGATAATGCCACAAATATAGTAAAATCAGTCAAAGACATTTAAGGATGGAAACATTTTGGCTGCTACGCACATACTTAAAATTTAATCGTTGAAGGTGCTGTCCAACTTGTTAAGAATGACATCGACAAAGTATAAAGGATCGTGAAAAAAAGCACGCTTTCATCAGCGAGATTGCAAAAATATCAAGTACAACAAGGCAAGGAACCAAAACGGCTTATTGAAGCTGCATATAAGAGATGGAACTCAGCATATACATGGTATTTTTGGAACGCTCCCGAAAACTAAGACAGACGACAGTACCAACTATACCTTTGATGATGGGTGGAATATAAAATCGATCCTGATGAGAGAAAAATCATCTTTTCACAACGTTTTATTAGCTTTATTCATTCTCTATCATGTTAGTGCAGCCAAATGAAACGATAATTTCATAAAAATACTGAAACACAAAACCAGCAGTGGAATTACTGAATTGATATCAGCTGGCTAGAGGTCAATGTACGCGCGAACGCGAATTCGCGCAGCCCGCAACTAGCGGGCCATACCACAATACCTAATAATTTACAACACTTGTCTAAATACCTAACTTATCTACTTAACCTACTATTTTGCCACTGTGCTAGTCTTCACATAGCCACTTTAATCCGAATTTACAGGTTAAATAACCCAAATAACTGGTTCGATTCCCCGCTAATGAAAAAATACTTAAATGAAATGTAACCAAGGTTAGAGTCATGCCTCTTTATTCATCGTGTAGGTATGTTTATTATTATATTCAGTTATGTACCTATTCAGATTAGTTCAGTACTAAGCTTACCGCTCTAAATCCTCCATTGTCTTATGAGATGCAGCTCAAATTATGCTCCATTCATTTCAAGGCAGATTTGGGCTCGGTGTTGCGCCTCCTCATGCAGGCGGGGCATCATCGTGTGATCTTCGACACAGTCCGTACGTAGTTTGTCGAAAACATCCACGATCCTTTAGCGCATTTCGTCAACACTATCACACTCACGATTAAAAACCTTTTCTTTCACATACCCCCGCAGAAAGAAGTCCAACGTGGTCAGATCTGGTGAGTGAGGTGGCCAAGCGTATGATCCTAGTCTGCCGATCCAGCTATCATCAAATAGCTCATAAGGCGCTCACGGGCGAACCTCACGACATGTGGAGGGGCATCATCATGCTGGAACCAAGTGCGGCGATATTCAGCCAACGATAGGTCGTCTAAAATGTCCACCAACTGTTCATTTATGAAGTTCAGGTATTGCTGTCCATTAAGTCGCTGTGGTAGAAACACTGGTTCTAGTATGCGATTCTTAAATAAACCTGCCCATACGTTAACCGACCATCGGGTTTGGTGCCCGGTTTGTCGAACAGCGTGCGGGTTAAGCTCGGAATACACGTGTGTGTTTCTTCGGTTCCACAGGCCGTTTCTGGTAAATGTCGACTCGTCCGTCCAGATGACGTGCTCAATGAAACCAGGCACACGTTGTTGTTCGTCTAATAACCAACGGTAGAAAACTCGCCGGCGGTCGTGATCGCCGGTAACTAACGCTTGCACTTTGTACACTTTGTATGGGCGCATTCGGTTACGCTTTAACACTTTGTGAACTGTACAGTATGACACACTTGTTCTATCCCGACGCCTTAACAATTTAGCGATACTTCGTGTACCTAGGTTCAGATTCCGGCGAACGACATCTAAAATGCGCTCCTCTGAGTGAACAGCCACTTGACCTCCACCTCCTGCCGCTACCAGAGCAATGGCACACGAGTAAAGAAACCGACCAGAGGGGAAGCTACAAACAAACGGCTCGCTGCGGGTACACCCATACACAGCGCAGCGATTTGTGCGTGAGCTCTCACCGACAGGTTCACCGACGCTCCGTCGGGGTACAAACCGGTTTGCGCCAGCTCAGTCGAAGTGTGAATGAAAAAAAAATTTAAATAAATAGACGAATAATATTGCGTGATTTTATAGATCAATAAATTTACATTTTTTTTACAATTAGAGTTAAGTTTAGAGATTTTTTACTATAAAATAAGACATTATAGATTTATATATATTTATATTAGATAATTAGTATTCGTATAAGCTAAATGCCTAAGTTGTACAGTATGTATGAAAATTCGAGGAAAATAATACAATAGCCAGACAGTGGTGCAGTTAGTGTTAGTGGTAGTAGTGCTGGTGATGGTGATGGTGGACGGTGGTCCTGATCGTGCGGTGTTGGTGGCGGTGGATGGTGCTGCTGATCGTGCTGGTAATGGTGTCAGTGATTGTGGTGGAGCTGGTAGTATCATTGGTGGTGGTGGTAGACATTGGACCACCACTGGCACCACCACCACGACTAGCATCACCACCACAGCCCTTACTACCGCCGTCCTGGTAGTGACATTGGTAGTGGTGGTGTATCAACACCACAACGCCACTGCCCACTACCATCATCACAGTCATTACTACTAACACCTGATTTTTTGTACTCATGAATACGTTGTCTTACGAAAATCATATTGATAGAAATATAAATATATGTAATGTGAAGCTAAGCATGAAAATAAGCAAAATATAAAACTTTTGCAGTTTCAATTTTAATTACAAATAACAGACATGTTATTATATTGACGTTACAATGAATACACATGTTGTTTTATCAGACTCTCGTCTGATAACAGCAGCATTTTTGAGAGAGAAATTTTGACTAGAGCTAAGTATTACCTATCCAAATATAGTTTAAGACAGATAGCAAATGTGCTATCTTATTGTTTATATCAGCCAAGGACTTGGCTACATAGACATTTGTTTCTATTGAGCAGTGTAATGACTTAAAATGTAATTTAGAATCAGTTCAAAGTGATTTAAATTAGAAAACGAGACAATAGAACGAATAATTGTATGTGTAAACAATGCTGTAACTCTACTATATTCTTACGACCCACGATTCTTGATGAAATTAATCAAATTATATAATCCCTTCAAAACACTAATTCGGTGGGGTATGATGAGTTACCGACAAAAATATTAAAAATAAAAAAGACTCTCGTCTGATAACAGCAGCATTTCAGCGAGAGAATTTCTCTCGATAAATTCACAATGCATGCGAAGCATTCCCGCGAGCTTCTCCAAGACACATTAACATGTTGCCGTATTCAAAAGCACTATAAACGTACGCGTTAGGCATTATAAAAACAAAACAAGAAACTTAAACCGTAACAACAAGAATAATATCATTAAGTAATAAATAACAAGAATAATTTAATAAACAAAAAAATTGTACTGTCTCACGTGACATTCAACACGGAACTGTAACAAAAACTAAAATTATTAATTTATTCCGCTAAAACAAATGCGCACATAAGGCAATGTCCTTGAAGCACTGGAACTTTCCACACACCGTTAAAGCGATATGTATGTTAAGACATCGCCAACGTTTATTTATTTATCCCTACGACTAGTCTTCATATGGAATTTAAAAGTTATGGTTGTCATTTTTAATACAATTACACAATCAATTGTACCCTGACGCAACAAGCAGTTCTTTACTGCTAAAATTATTGAAATTAATAAACGTACCTAATTGGGTACTCAGTACTCACACAATTATAAACACTATTTCATCGTTATCTTTGATTTTGTATAAGAAAATAGAAATGAAATGGTACTGAATAATTTAATAGTTAAAATCAATTGCAATTATGACCGACAGTTGATTAATCTATTAGAATTAGTGTAAAAAATAATACTTTTTCTTTATTTTAATTGACTTTCCATATTTAATCCGACCAATACTTTGAATTTAAAAAGTTGTACGTAAATTATTAAAAATGACTTGCAAGTTTTATAGTGATTGTCGCCTCTAATTCTATTGTCGCCGGCAAACTAAATTTCAGTGGAGGGAGTGTCTGCGCATGGGTACAGTCGCGTTCTAAAGTACTACGGCTAAGTAAAGCTATTGTTTTATAATATTATAGTAATTAATTGTTTTATTGTAGAATCATAATAGGTGTTTTACTAGCTACTTAGAACTTTGGAAAAGGTTGGAATTAAAAATGAATAATGTTTACTTGAGCATTATTTGTTATTTCTATCGTAAAATATAAAGTAGTTTGTAACAAGAAAACTTAAGCTAAGGGTGACACGCCGTCCATTATGTCGTCTTGGGTCATATGGAAGCCAGATGTTGATGGTGTGTTGGTGTTACTGGATGCTACTTCATCATCACTTACATCTTCGCTTGAGCTTCCGTAATCAGGTCGATCACATGGTAATTTTTTCGGTATTCTTCCTCAACACTTTTAACTTTACTGCACAATTTTCCCCATTCACCTTCTCCTATCATATTTACCTTTACGTTCACTAGTTCAGTCATAAAACAATAGATATTAATAATTTTTCTTTCCTTCCTTTTTAAAATCATCGTCGCGAGTCGTAAAGTAAGCTGTGTATGCGACTGTATTTTGGGAGCGAACAAAGCACGGGAACCAAGAGTGTTCGCAACGGCCTAACAACTTTAAGAAACAAAGTGATGAAAGAATATTGTTATACATAACAAATACATGTATCGAAATACATGTATACTAATATAAGTGCGGGATTCGAACCCGCGGCCCCCAGCGCATCAACTCATTGTTAAGCCACTGCGCTACGGAGCCGTTAAATGTTTAGTGTTAATGTTTCTGTGCTTGAGCAAAGATGAAAAAAAAAAGAAAATGGATGAAATTGTGGCTGAAAGAGCGCATTACTTTAAACCATCTCAATATTTTAAGGATTCTTGATTCTAAAGACTCAGAATTTTCTAAGAATGAATCAAGATACTTTTAATGAGTTGCTTGAGATGGTGCGTCCAATGATTACAAAAAAAAATACAATTATGCGTCAAGCCGTGTCTACTGAAGAACGATTAATAGCTACATTAAGATTTTTGCCTACGGGAAGAAGTTGTAAAGATCTGAGATTTAGTACAGTTACATCATTTCCATAGTGCCGTTAAACGTTCGCCTGCGACGACTGCCAAGCGCGCACTGAGGTGCCTGCCGCCTGGCGCTCTCGTCGACTCGTCGGCCGACAGCTTTCCACACGGTCGGCGTCAACCATGGACCCGACGTGTCGTGAGTGATGCGCTCGCGGCCCAAGGATCTCCTAAGTGTGCGTTGTTTGTTGATTAGCAATGGTCCCAAGCAGCCGCCAGTACGACATACTCTGCCGATCGTTGAGTCTGCATACTCCGTAAGTCGTCGAGGTCACCGGCCCTTAGGCAGATTCTTGACACTTAAGAACGTTCTTGGTTCTTTTAGTGTCCAGTCGTGGTTTTAAGTGTCATCTCTAGCACTTAGGTACTTTAGCTGCTAGGTAGGGATATAGATAGGACACGACAGCTTAGGACCTTACTAAAACAATGTAACAGCTGACATGTCGGGTAAAGGTAATGGGGCGCCCCCCCCACCCCCTCGCGCAAAAAAACCACCGGTTCGACCAGGAATTTTGGATCGCCCATTATTAGTGAAGGACCTATCTAACCTGGAGCGCTCCAAGGTAGTAGAGTCCTTCAGCCACATCCCGAGGAAGAACCCTAAGCCCATATCGCCAAGTAAGGTGACCGCACCGAGCGCCGCGCTCAAACCCACCGTATTTGAGCATACGAGTGGGTTGGAAACGACGCCCAAGCCACAGCGGCCGATGAAATCGGCGAGAAGGCACACACCACCAGAGACGGAAAGCTCACTCCAGGAGATGAGACAATGCATCGGGATCACCGGTACCTGCATATTCTTCATCGTCCTCATCTTCATCTTCCTCATCTTCGGATGAGGCACAGGAACAACCGCAAGCGAAAGGGAAGAAGAGGGAGCGTACCCCTCCGAAGTCACCATCGCCACCCCAATTAGCCACCTACATATCGCTGGACCGACGGAGCCAGATGGACTCCTAACTAACTGCATCTGCCGGATACTCATCGCCCGTGCCCCATTCCAACCCATCGGGACTGCCGCAGGACGAGGGGCAGAGGCCATCAACTAGCTATGCCTAGCTGGCAGCAGCGCCTGCAGTACCAAGGACAAAGGCGGCGGAGGAGCCATCACCGGCTAGAGAAGCTGAGAAGGCAAGATACCCGCCCATTGTCATCGAATGCCTCCTGAATTGGACGGGACATTTTAAAATCTTGAATGGAAAATTAGGCCACGCCCCCAATGCCCGTCCGTTCGGGAAAGGGGTCAGATTTACCCCGCAGAGTCCGGATGAGTTTCGTATCATACAGAGATACATAAAGGAACTTTCCGAGAAAACACCAGACATGTCCTGGTACTGCTTCACCCAAGAAGAGGAGAAACCCTCTAAGGTGGGCATCAGGGGGCTGCTAGCGGGCACGGACACAAAATCCATAGAGGAGGCTGTTAAGGCAAAGGGCTTCCCAGTACAATTCGTGAAGGGAATCCCACCGCGTAGAGGCAGACCGGGACCGGGCAGAATTGGATCACCTGAGCCTGGAGCAGCTGAATTCACTCTACCAAATCGACGAACTCCTCTATATGAGGGGAGTAGTCATCGAAGCCCGGCAGAAACGGACAGGACCAGCACAATGCCATCGCTGCCAGGCTTTCGGGTACGCTTCCGCCAACTGCTTCAGGCCAGTGAAGTGTGTTTGCTGTGCCGGGGAGCACATCGCCGGCCTTTGCCCTCGGGGTAGAGAGGAAGAGCTGACGTGCACAAATTGCGTGCAAAACCATACCGCGAACGACCGTCGCTGTCCAGTCCTTAGAAGGGTCGCCAGGAGGCAAAGGATTACTCTGCCGGGCCTACTCCCGGAGGACCCGAAGGAGATCCCCCAGAGTCGCCCGAGAGCGGTGACAATTTAAAAAAAATATTATATACGTGGTAGAGCCATGCTGAAGCTATATTAGTAGTATAGTTGTAGCACGAATGGGTCGGCTCAACCGGGGAAGGACCACGCTCTCACAGAATATCAGCGTCAAATAGCAGCTTAACACTGCTGTGTTTCATATGGTGAGTGTAGAGAACCGGAGACCCTTTTTACTGGAAAAGAGGCATTCCATCTTAGTCCTCACAGGTGACAACGCATCTGCATTTTGATTCGCAAACGAGGATAAATGTAGATGTCTATGGGCCACAGCAACCACTTACCATCAGGTGGACTGTGTGCTCGTTTGTCACCCTTATCCTATAAAAAAACCTACCTCCGAGCTCAATAATCTTTCAGCACTTACCCCCCACCCCCCACCCGTAACACCAATGGAAACGGTGGAAACTATCGAAGAGAAGGAAACCACCGGGGCGACTCTACAGCCCCCCGCTAATGACGCAACTGAGCGTCAGGCCTCAAAGAAGAGGAAGAGGGTGAGGCGGAGGAAGAACAAGGAGCAGCCTCTTCCTCCTAAGGCTGTGACCCCCCCGGGGTAGACCCCGACACCACAAGCAGCAACAACAGGTTACCAGGAGGGAAACCAGCGAGGGTAAAGCACCGGAAAGGGCTCTATGGGAAAATAGAGCCCGCTCTACACACAGAGCGCGCTCTACTCAACGAAAAGAAACAGGTGTGAAATCTAACGTCCCGAGGCCAGTACCAAGAATAAGAACAACGATTCAAGCACCATCAGCCGACTTCGAGACAGTTAATGCCATCCAAAGATTGGTAGGCATAGCTATCGAGGTCGGCACTCAAGTCCTGGCCGACATAAGGGCCGGGACTGACCCCATTACCGCCGTGATGAAGGCGCAACTCTGGCAACAACTGGCCCGGCATTACGGAGGAGTGTAACAGTAACCTGCGCCTCCTCTACTGGAACCCGGACGGGATACAGCAGAGGATCCATGAACTCCGTACAGTCGCTCAACAACAGGACATCCAAGTGATCTTGCTGGGGGAGACGAAACTCAGACCATCAACGCATCTGAAGCTGCCGAATTTCCATATCTACAGGCGGGACGAGGTCAATCCTCAAGGGACCGCCTATAGAGGCACGGCGGTTCTAGTGAGGAAAGACATCATCCACCAAGAACTAGACCTGCCAGACTACCGATCGATGCGCTCCATCGGCATAAAAATGGAGGCGGCGGGCGAGGAACTAAGGATCTACGCAGCATACCGCCCGCCAGGGACTCCATTTTACTCCTCAGACGTCCGGACGGTAATGGAAGGCACAACGCCCACCATCATCGCCGGGGACCAAACGCCAAACACCCGGCGTGGGGGTCAAGATTGATCAACCCGCTGGGTCGTGCTCTATATGAAGATGCGGAGGAGAATAACTAGGACGTCTTAGGTCCCGAGGAACCATCTCACGTCCCTACAGACACACGCAGAAGTCCGGACGTACTGGACATCGTGCTCTCTAGGAACGTCAACTACCCGATAGTGGTAGAGGTGCTGTATGACATGGACACACAGCACCTCCCGATAATAATTACCCTTGGCCTCAGGGCAGTGACTACGAAACCCAGAGCCTTCAAGACTAGAATAGACTGGGGGCTCTACCATCAATACCTGCAGGTGAGACCTCCAGTCTTTACACCGATCAGTACAGACGTAGAGGGCGCTGCAACCACGATAACCAATACCATCAAAGAAACCCTCGACGCGGCTTCTACGATCGTCCCACTAACAACCAGAAGGGACACACTGCCGCGCAACCTATGCGCGCAGATTAAGTGCAAGAGGGCGCTGAGGAAGCTCTGGGCGAGCACTCGTTGTCCAAGATTGAAGACCCAGTTGAATCGGATTTCGGATGAACTGTCGGTTTCAATCCAGGCCCACAGAGGAGAGGCCTGGGAGCGGCGCATCGTGAAGTCGGATGAGCAAGATGCGTCGCTCTACAAATTGAACCGGCAGTTAACCAAAAAGCGACTTGCCGTATGCCCGCTGACCAACAGCGCGGGCGAACGTCGATATGATGCCAAGGGTAGAGCGGATATCCTAGTAGAGTACTTCGAGGAGCAATTTATGCAGAACCCAGCAAGTGCGGAGTTCATGGATCTTCATGCCCGGAGGGAGAGCCGCGTACAGGAGTTCCTGTCATCGCCCGCGCCACCGCTTGCAGGAAAGTGGTACATCTCCCCCGCTGAATTGCGGAGGACAGTGACCCGCCTGCAACCCAGGAAGGCGCCGGGGCACGACGGGATCACCAACGTTGCGCTTCGACAGCTGCCCAATAGGACATTAGTAGAGATCGGACGGCTCTACAATGGAATAATGCGGACATCCCACTTCCCGGAGGATTGGAAGATAGGCAAGGTAATTGCGTTGCCGAAACCCGGGAAGGACAGGCGTAGAGCTGCCAGCTACTGGCCAATTACGCTACTGCCGCACATAGCTAAACTGCTTGAAAGAATTTTGCTAAGACGCCTCCGCCCGTGCATACAAGTTCGGACGAAGCAGCATGGATTCATGAGGGATCACTCAACAGCAACGCAGCTGACCAGAGTGCTGCACTACCTTGCGGCCGAGCACAACCGCGGCCGCACATAGTTGGGCGTCCTTCTCGACATAGAGAAGGCGTTCGACAGAGTGTGGCACTCTGGATTACTGTATAAATTAGAAGAACAGACCAGTGTCCCTCCTGCTATGTTGCGGCTAGTGGCGTCACTCCTGGCTGACAAGAAGTTCTACGTCTGTGTAGAGGACGCCATGTCCGCAACGAAACCCATCAGAGCCGGCGTACCACAGGACAGCTGTCTGTCACCAGTCCTGTACGCGGCTTATACCAACGACATCCCAACACTGGAAGGACATCTGAGCGAATGGGAGGACGACGTGGAGCTGGCGTTATACGCGGACGATAGCGCCTAATTCACCTCGTCCAGAAGACCCCATATAGCATCTAGCGTTCCGTACTGGCATCCAAGCTACCTATCAAAACGAAACTGAAGATCTACAAGCTCTATATAAGACCTGTATTGTCTTACGCTGCTCCGGCCTGGTATGTGCTCCTGAGCGATCAGCGGTGGATCAAGCGGCGACTGCAGGCCCAACAGAACCTAACATTAAGGACCATTGTCGGTGCTGGTCGCTACGTCCGGAACAACGTAATAGCGGCTAACCTGAAAATTTAAACCATAGAAGAATTTGTGATTCGGTTGTCGCGCGGCATGTTTAACCGCGCTGACAACGGGCTACACCTCCATCTGAACAACTTCGCGCCGCTACACGCTCGCCCCCCGGACGGGCGACCATTACCAAGAGAACTCCTCCCTACATAGATTAGGGAGTCGAGTAAAACCCACAATGCCACAGATAGGCCAACTTAGACGCCTAGGCTGAATTAGCCGCCTATAGGACGACTTACCCGACTAGGTCAACTCAGAATACCATAGGCCAAATTAGGCGCCTTTTTCAGACATAGGCCGAATTAGGCGCCTTTTTCAGGACCGTAGGCCAAAATAGACCCCCTTTTCAGGGGAAAATTTTTTTCAGCTCATACAGCGAGCTGGGAGTCGAACCCGCGTCGCTGTACTTATAGATATACGCCAAGAAGGCACCCATGACCGGCCCATAGTTATGGGCTGAGAGGAATACCCAGGCAAGGGGGAAATGCCCCGAGGCCTGTTACCTGTAGTGCTTGCACACAAAAGAATACAACTAGTGATGCCCACGCGACTAAGGCCGTCGGACATCAACCAAAATATTGGTCAGACAACCGATGTCTACACTGTCCATTTTTACATCAACTCAACCAAGTTCACAACGGTTGGTGGTTGGTCCCGACCGTGTAGAAGGCCTTTTAAGAAGTTCATAGATACATACAACCATATGTATTTATGTATGGATACAACCAAAGTAATAATATAATAAGTAGTGCTAAAGAGTACATATATAATCTTATAATAAGTACTCTGTGTTAAAATCCACAGACTTAGAATCATAGAATTATTACGCATAGAATACTAGTACGCGCACCGAAAGTGAAGCAAGTAAAACTAACTCGAAACCGCGTAAGTTGACGCGTCAGTGCGCAACGTCACGTCTTACGGAGAAGAGCTTGCAAAAAATTGTAAAAATTACCGTTTGTGTTGTAAAATATTGTCACAATGGTGATGATAAACATAAAAGAAATAATGGTATTACATTTCACATATAAGTTTATACATTTAATTCATTATAAGTACGTAAAACTAAAAAAATACTTACCTAAGCTCTCATAATACAAATGTTGCTAGTTGTGGGCAAAAAATCACAATTTTCTTTTAAAAATATTTATTTTCTATTTGTGTTTAAAACGTTTAATCGCAACGCTCTGTGTAAAACCCAAATGTTTATATATAGATACCTACTTCTCTAAGTGTTAACATTATATTTACAATGGGTGCCTATTTAAAACTAATACGGAATGATCAATTAATCGCGATTCGTCGACGCCATTTTAACGCGACTATTTTATTTTAATTGCTTTTTTTATTGACTAAGGTTACGTTTTAGAGTATAGAATAAAAACTTTTTTATTTACAACATCATGAGATTATTAATAAGAACGCCTTTACTAACCAGATGTCACTTTACACCCAAACATTAACCAGATGTTACGTTAGACCCAAACATAGCCTATTTTAACCGACTCCCAAAAAGAAAGGTTATCAATATGTATGTACACTGATTTCTAAGCTTGATCAATTCGTATATACATGCTGAAATTTTAGTGGTTGTTGTCCCGCAGCCAAATTATACTGTCTCGATAGTAAATTTATTAAATTAAAAAATATTACAATTAAAAAAGGGCAGATTTACTATAGTAATACCTCACAAGCTATTCGGGCGTCCAAACTATGTAGTTTATGTCGTATCACTACGCTTGAGAGTTTATGTTATGAACATTTATTAGTGGTCCTTCACTGTGTAGGAAGCGCGCGGTAGCACGTGCGATAGACGTAACACTACATTACGTCCAGCGAATTTTTTTTCAGACTTTATTATAGTAATTCGGTATAAGCTAGCCTGTACGCCCGACCTACTTGCGAGATATTGCTATTGGTTTGAGATCGCATTCGAGTATTGTTTTTCTCGATTGTAAATCTGCCATGTTTACATCTATTCTATTGTACTACTAAGGCAAAATCATTTTACTTCGGAAAAACAACCATTAAAATTTCAGCGTGTGTATTGGATCAATCTGTGTGTATATCCTTACAAAAAATATCTAAATCGGTTTAGAAATTGTAGAATTCTCAGGTAAAAAACATTAAAAAATACACCGAATTGATAACCTCCTCCCTTTTTGAAGTCTGTTAAAATTAAACATTACACGATATGCTTATTGTATTCGAGCAAATAGAATAGAATAGAATAGAATGATTTTTATTCAATATGGATTATTACATAATACTTATTGAAAGTCATTATTTTATTTACCACTGGTTCGGAAAATACCTCTGTCCTGGGAAGAACCAGCAAGAAACCCAGCGGGACTTTTTTTTAAACATAATTTCACTTAACAATAATTTTGTTTATACAATTTTAAATGAATTTTCATAGAACCAGCATGGTGGCGATCACCTTATTCCCAGGGGTTATTTTCATTCATGTATTCCTTGATATTATAATAACCCTTTTTGTACAGTTTTTCTTTAATAAAACTTTTAAACTTGTTTATTGACAAACTTTGAACATGTTCTGGGATTCTGTTGTAAAAGCGTATACATTGCCCCATAAATGAATTACTAATTCTGTGGAGTCTTGTAAGTGGCATTACAAGCTTATGTTTGTTCCTAGTGTTTAAGGTATGAACATCCTTATTCTTATTAAAGCTATTTATGTTTTTATGTACATACATTACATTTTCATAAATATATTGCGATGCCAAAGTTAATATGTTTATTTCTTTAAATTTTTCTCTAAGGGACTCTTTACAATTTAGATTATAAATCGCCCGTACGGCTCTCTTTTGCAAAACAAATATAGCTTCAATATCAGTCGCATTACCCCATAGCAAAATTCCATAAGACATTACGCTATGAAAGTAACTAAAATACACTAACCTAGCTGTCTCAACATCTGTGAGACTTCTAATCTTTCTTACAGCATATGCTGCAGAACTAAGTCTGCTTGCTAATTTAGATATATGGGGGCCCCATTGAAGTTTCGCGTCAATAGTAATACCGAGAAAAACAGTGGTATCCACAAGACTCAACTCCTCCCCATTTAAGAGCACATTGGTTTTCGAATGTTTTACATTAGGTATTGTAAATTTAATACATTTTGTCTTATTGCCGTTCAAGAGCAAATTGTTGGCGTTAAACCAATGTACTAGTTTCGATAGAGCATTATTTACATCGTCATATTCAATTGACTGCCGTTTCAGTTTGAAAATTAAAGAGGTATCGTCAGCAAATAATACTATATCGTGATTGTCCCCTACAAGATAAGGTAAGTCATTAATATAGATTAAGAACAGGAATGGGCCAAGAATCGAGCCCTGAGGAACGCCCATTGATACTACTGATCCGGAGGAACATTTACCATTAATGACGACTTTTTGAGTTCTGTTACTTAAATATGAAGTAATAAGTTTAAGCGCCAAATTTTT
Source organism: Parnassius mnemosyne (assembly GCA_963668995.1). Lineage (NCBI taxonomy): Eukaryota > Metazoa > Arthropoda > Insecta > Lepidoptera > Papilionidae > Parnassius > Parnassius mnemosyne. The sequence continues at coordinate 16,413,627 of CAVLGL010000035.1, read as the reverse complement.
TACACCGTAATGTTGTAGTTTCCTGATTAATGTATCATGATGAACACAATCGAAAGCCTTGGAAAGGTCACAGAAAATACCTAAGGCATCTTGTGAATTCTCCCAAGCATTAAAAATATATTTCATAAGCTCAACACCGGCGTCAGACGTCGAGCGACCCCTTGTAAAACCAAATTGATTTTTATGAAGTAATTTATTTGTATTAAAAAAAATTAACAATTGATCCAAAATTATTTTTTCAAAAATTTTACTGAGAGTTGGTAGTACAGAAATAGGTCGATAATTAGCGGGGTCCAATGTACTACCAGATTTAAATAAAGGTATTACTTTACTATACTTCATTAAATCAGGAAACACACCAGAATCGATACAAGTATTAAAAATAATAGCAAGATGAGGTGCAATTAAATCTATTATGGACGCAATCACTGTAACGGAAATCCCCCACAAATCTGCGGTTTTCTTTACATCAATGGTTTTGAAGTATTTTACAATATTATGCGGTAATACTTTTTCAAATCTAAATTCTTTTAAACAGGTATTAACATTCTGTTTAAGTAATGATTCGGCGACAGTTGGAGAAGCATTCAATGACTCTGTTGTCAAGATAGGAACATCAGTGAAATATTTCTCAAACACCGCTGCAACTTCTTGATTTGATTTAGTCAATTCATTATTAATTTTTAATTGATAGTTTGAATTACGAGGTTTCTCTTTACCGGTTTCGCTGTTAATTATACTCCACGTCATTTTAATTTTATTCTTAGCTGTCTTAATTTTGTTACTAATATGTAATGATTTGGCTGTGGAGCAAACTCTTTTAAACATTTTAGAATAATTTTTTACATATTCTTTAAAAGCATCGGAAAGATTATACGATCTTTCATGGTAAAGGTCATATAACCTTTGTCTGCTTTTATGAATTCCTACTGTCGCCCACTCATTAAATGCCTTGCGACTGTTTCTGGAGAATGTTTTAGAAGTGAATGTTTTATTAAATTCATTGTTTATAAAGGTAAATAATTCTCTATATAAATAGTCTGCATTGTTCTTATAAGAAAGGGATGGAAGGATTTTTAACATATTACTTCTAAATCTCTCCAGGCGTTTTGCATTAATAGGAACAAACACAATTTTCTCATTTACCTGTTTTTTGTGCATATAAGGTAACGAAACTAGTTGTCCACAGTGATCTGAACTAAGTTTTTGTATTATTGATTTGTTGATTGGTACAACACCTGTAAAAATATTATCAATACAAGTTGCACTACACCCTGCAATACGTGTAGCTTCAAAGAATAAATTATTAAGATTATAGGATTTGAACAAAGAACAGAATTTAATAGTGATGGAAGAAGTTTCCAGGAGATTGATATTAAAGTCTCCACACACTACAAGAGATTTATTCTGTTTATTAAGCTTAACTAAAACTTCTTCCATAATTTTTTCAAAAGTATCATAACTTGAACATGGGGGTCTGTAAACACTGACAACAATAAGGTGCTCAAGCTCAACACATGCCATTTCTACAGTACGCTCAACAGAGAGGCTCACAATGTCTTTACGTTCTTTACATGATAAGGACTTATTAGCTAATATTAAGGAGCCACCACGTAATTTAGTATCTCTATTGAACGAACTGACCACCTGGTGATTACTGAAATTAAATATGGAGTTGTATTCTTTCAACCAATGTTCTGTAATACATAAAATATTTATACTGTTACTATTTAAAAATAAATCAATTTCTAATTCTTTGCCTAACATACCTTGTATATTTTGATGCACCAGGTTGATACAGTTTTTATTATTGTTATTTTGTAAAATTGCATAATTATGTATTGGTAAGTTGCATTCTAAGCTAATTAAATTATCTTTGCTAGAGATTACCTCTATTGTCTTATTATCTAATTTAAATTACTTGGAACTGGTTCCAAATCAAATATAAAATTATTTTGTTGCTCAAAAGAAGCAGGTGTCAAGGTAGCCAAATCATTGGCTGAGTTAAAATATAAATAATAAGATAGCGTATTTGCTACCAGTCTTAAACTATACTTTGATAGGTAATACCTATCTCTTGTCAAAAACTTCTTAGTTAAATTATTAATATCAATTAAATGAAATTTATCATTATTATTCTTACAATTAAATGTCAAATTTAAGTTATTGTTACATGTCAAGTTATGCATCATTAAATTTAAATTATGTCTTAGTTTATTTTCCTGTGGCCACCCCTCTATGTAAGGCAATGTAAACAAGATAACTTTAACCACATTTATGTTATTGAGATATTCAATATATTTTAATAATTGATTCTTGTTCATATTGCCTCTTCTCCCAACAAAAATTATTAATATACTATTAGGGTTAAATTTACTAGTTAAAATTTTATTCATAATATCACTGAATGATGCTCCAGGCATGCAGTAATTACTTATCTGTTGCCTTTTTAAACAGTTATTCAATGATATACCCAAGTTTTTGCCTATGTCATCACTATACACAATTATATTATTTTTTTCATTATATAGATTACTTTTTAAATTTATCTGCTTTGTTATGGTACTATCATAGAGTGTAGGTAAAGAAAATGAAGTATTACTGCTTGTCATATTATTAACACACACTGTCCCTAAAGAACCTGGCAGTGAGCGCTGATATTCATTTTGATATTTTAATAAGGAGTCAAAACGTTCCTCGTTATATTTGCAGGACTTTACCAGATTATCCATGGCCAGTATGTGTTCTTTTATCTCATTCCCTGCAGATTTATATTTATTTGACATAATTTGTAATGAGGTTTGAAGTGATAAAATTTCTGAATTAAGACACTCTATTTCAGTCTCATAACAATTTTTCATGTTTTCCACCTCAATTGAATATAATTTAATTTTACTAATTAACTCTTGCTTTTCCTTACATACATTTGTATAATTTTTAATATTAATTTTAGTTTTAACTAATTTTTGCACTTTCCTAATATATTTATTAATTTTTATATATTTTTTTAATTTCCTTCTGCTGCTTGTAATCCTTTCTGCTGTTCTTGATGTGGTAGAATCATCAGTCAAATCTATTGTTGTGGAGGGTTGCAACGTTTTATGAAATTTACATTCTACGAGCTCCTCGAAAATTAATTGTGTTTAATAATATTCTTAAATTTTATTACGTCTGCATTTTTTTCCATTAATATATATATAATAAAGTTATATTAGTAACATCATTATCGTGTTTATTTTATTCCATTTTATATTCTCATAAAATACTTCTACTAAATAATCTTCGTACGTAATACGTAATCTTTATTATATCGATTTTTTAAAATTAATCAAAAAATAGTGATTTGCATAATTTGATTGCAAACGCCAGAAACTGGTATCACTGAATGGCGTGTATGTGTGCGTGTGACGAGCGTAAGCACATTCGACTCGCGCCCACTAACATAATGACTTTGCATCATTTTAACGCTCGTGTTTTGTACTGGACTGCATTTCTATGCGTAATAATTCTATGCTTAGAATATATAATAATAACGGTGGCCAGCCTCATTGCAGTTTAGCCAGGATTACAGTAAACAAGTGTATACGTAAGCACAGTTGCCTCACTCTCATAGTCCGATGGGACGGTAAATCGACACGACCGGAGAGAAATCAGGCACAATACCAACGGCTTTACGTGCTTTTTGAGGCACGAGGGTGAGACACAGCCAACTTCCTGACTCCGGACAGCTACGGAAGATTTCTTGAGGGAAAAACTCGATAATTGTTTTTTTACCCGTCCCGGGACTCAACTCCAGGACCTCATGATTAGCAGTCGCGTTTACAACTACTACTAGACCAATGACGAGGTAGTTCTTTTAATATAAACGGCGTACAAACAACCTTACAGCTGAAAACGCGTGATAAATTTTGATTTGACATTGTGTGCGTTAGATAGTGATGTATTTTATGACTGTGACTGTGACTGTGACTGTGGTGACAGTGCCCTCTCGAATCACTTCCATGCGAAATGCCAGTGGGAGCGGACGTGGTGTTCCGGCCGTCTCAATTACTATAATTTTATTGCTGCTACCTGAAAATACATACACGTATGGCGACACATAGTCCATGACAGTGAGAGTTAACATTTTTTTCAAGAGGCATGGCTCAAAAATACAAGTTCCTGATCTGTTTCTTGGAGAAAATTGTTTCATTTTATAGGGAGACTCAGCTCTCCAGAGACTATTGGGATTTTATACATTTTGTATTAAAATGCACCAAAAAGCAGGCAGGTTCAGCTTATTCTCGCTTACATGTTTTATTAGAAAAAATATTCATTTGGAACTATCATGCTAAAAATCAGTAAATTTTTCAAGTTATTCAGTTGCTTGTACTAAAATAATTTTGTTAAACTTTTTTACCGCTTCCTAAGCACTTTCAATTACAGTATTGTGGCCGCGCTGAAATAATTTATCGAAAGTTCTTATAGGTTAAACATACATCACTAGTTAACCCACATAATGACAAATCAAAATTTCTAATGCCTTTTCGCGGTTTTTGGACTGACAGGTTGTGGTAATCCAGTCTTTCCTGTATAGTACAGTACAGACATAGACTTTGTATCTTTCTATCTACGAGTACAGAGTACCTTTGTATAAACAGAATGTATATAACCGCTGTATAGGACAGTTACTATCGTAGACAGGTTACGTGCGCGCAAGATAACTCTGCGCGCGACTGATGGCGCACTTAATGTTACCAGTTTAACTAAGATTTTTTTCCTTCATATTTTAATCTTATTACTAGAATTATATAATTATATCAAATTACATAAATGATCGAATTGATTACCAAAGCTCATATAAAAAAATTGTAATTTTCAACTTAAACTTACAAAGACCTAATAAATATTAAATCCTCTATTTATTGTTTAAGATTCGCATAATAAATATATTTCTTGATTGTAACTTCCGTAAGTTTGATACTACACTTCACAAAGATTTAAGTTAATACAAACTATTCCTTAAAAAACATTTTAAAACGTTTAATTTATGCGAGCGAGTTCGAGAAAAAAACTAAAAAAACACGCCACACTTTTATTTTTGGTATTCTTCTCAGCAAACACTTTTATTTGATACCCATATCATGGGAATGCACAAAAAATAACTAGTCCTCCATCTTTGGGAGTCCGCTATCTTGGATTTAGAAAGATGTAACTTATTTTCATCTAAACTTAACGTATATGTAAAATTTTCGCTCCATCGAAAAGCAAAAAGTTGATCAAATTTACATAATGATAATTATAGGTGAAGATATTATATGCGTGTTAGAAATGACTATTATTATGATTAATTAACACTGATATTTTATCCATAATTAATTTTTCAAAAAAGTATTTTAAAAATATTTATTAGAAAGAACGAAATTAAAAGTCCATGGAAACCTTGTAAATCTTTTATTGAATACCTAGATCTATTTGTAAATTTGGTGTAAAAATGGTCCTGCAGTGGGTTAACGCCTTCCATTCGCACATCTTCATCAGAATCCATGCTAGTCTTCATCAGAAAACTCGGATGTGTCGCCTGTGACATTAATTATAAATTTATCCATTTCCATATCAATTAGCCATCTGATTCGAAATATTTATCTCCTATTTTTTCTACATGTAGACAAACATTGAGCCATTCTTCTATCGTTACTGTTCTAAAAGCCAGCTCAGTAATAGCGGCTATTTCGCTAGGAGCTTGACTGCTTGAGTGATATTTCTCTGCAATGTGACTTTACTATTGCCCAATTTTTTTCGATGGGATTTAAATTGCAGTAGGTAAGGCGGCAAACGGAGAACCTCATGTCCATGTTCATTTAACATTTGTTCTTTTTCATACTGTGGGTCTCCTTTGTGTTTTTTGAAAAATTCGTATAATTGCGCTTCTGTCCAACAATCATCCATTTCTCGTAATCCACTCTAGGAACTCTGCTTTTGTATTGCCAATTGTAGGCGCCTTGTTTATTTATGTGGTATGACGCAATATCCATCACTACAATGCAGTTTGTTGGTAGAATTGGCACAAATTCCTGACGATTATTAGATAATAAATATTAGATAATAGGATAGAGAAAATATATTCTTCTCAGAATATATTTTGTTCTCCAAGCTGCAGTGTCACTGCGTTCTATCAATACTTTTCGTTTAAACTGGCACCATTTGTATTTGTAGCCCATAGTCTTTAAGCTACTACTCAACGATGTTCTGCCATAATTAAAATCAATATCAGCTTTCAATTCCAACCAAACTTTATTTATAGCAGGAATCTTTCTTCACGACGTCAAACGATTTAAATGCCTTATAGCGCCACATATGAAAATCGTCTCAACCATATTTTTTTCCCTCCGGTTCCTAGTTTTTCCCGGCGTCACAATTTTAGAAGATGAAGCTGCTACTACATTATGTACCCTCTTGAGTTATTTGGGTAACGGTGCGTTCAGAAACGCCTAAAACATAATAAAAACAATGCATTATAAATACATGATATTAATATCACGATAAACAGTAAGATGGCGGCACACGATTAGTTCCAATTTTGGCCGCGCGCAGAGTTATCTTGCGCGCACTTTATATTCTTTGGCCAGTCTATTCTTTTCGTCTATTCCTAGTAAACAGTTATCTGTGGTCTATTCAGTATATTCTAAATCTATGCATTACACAATGTAAGTTTTAATTTTAACATAACAGATGGCAGTAAATAAGAAGTAATTAAAGTAATTTGTAGTAGTTATAAATATATATAATAATGTTAGATTTTAAAATGAGTTGGTTGTAAATACTTAATAATAGGTAAATTAAAAGAAAACAAAAATCGTAAGTAAAGTGCAAATATTATGAAACTCAATTATCAGTAAAACCGATTGTCTTTGAGTGAAACGAAACGTAGAAGTGAATGTACCCATCAGCAAATGAATGACAAATTAAAAAGTTTTATTTTTCTTATATTGGTACGAGATTTTATTGATTGTTTTCTTTCAAGATTTTCGGCCAGACGGCGACTGAAATTGCAAGTTACTGTGATATATTTATTTTCAATAATTAACTATTCTTATCAACCAATTAAATGATCAGGGCTATCGAGTTATGTCTATAAGTAATGGAAGGTACAGAACTGGGTGGCGACCAGCAATTCTGTTTGAGATGGAACAATTTTCAAGCAAATATAACTTCTCAATTCGAAGCACTGCGCGATGATGAGGACTTCGTGGATGTCACCCTGGCATGCGAAGGACACAGGCTGGAAGCCCACAAAGTGGTTCTATCGGCGTGTAGTCCTTATTTCAAGGAATTATTTAAAGTAAGTACATCTTTCACTCCCCACACTTTGATGTGTCACCATTACAATGACTCTAGTGAAAGTTGTTATGTATAAAACACTTGATCTACTTACAAATGCCATGTCTCGCGTTCCGGTTAAGTACTCGTGATTTCATTTATTTGTGCCTACTTTAGAATTCTGTTTCACAATTTCTAATTAACTCATTACCATTGAATCTCTTTATGTCATATGCATTATCTTTATAAAATAAAAACGAAACAGTATTATATTAACTATTACTCAATTAAAACACTTTTTCTAAAAACCATTAATGAATGTATATATGAGAAATTAGACAATCAAATCTAAACCATTAATTAATTACGAAAATAATATGTTGATGTATGTAAGGTTAATGTTTGAATAAATTTTACTAATTAGATTTCATTATTTACACATAAAGCTTTGACACATAACATTATGTTGTTTAAGATAAAATGATTTAGTATAGTATAGTAGGTAATATTTAGTATTTAAAATAAAAAGTACCCTCTTATAAATTGCTTGCCCATTAGGTTGTCATTTGATGTATAATGTATTTCTTGTGGTATGCAAATTATATAAATAAATTTAAAAAAAAATATTTGTACTCAGTTCTGTGGAAGTCATGTATTTAATTAAATCTATTCCAATATTTGAAAAAAGTAGTTCAAAAATTGAATATTGTATAGTATTTATTTACTTCCCAATTAAATACTATATAATACTCAATTTGAGAATTTTAATATTATGATGTACCCCATAATAAATCATTGCTATCATCAAGTCATCTTTATTACCATATTTTTGAAATTAATTTGTTTGTATTGTTTTTTTTTTTTTTACTTTTAGAAGTGAAACCAATGTCAAAAATAAACTCCTCAATTCTTAAACCCCATAAAACAAGTTCATTATGAGTTAATATGACCAGTCAGTGTTATCACTTTAAACATATTTATATTTAAAATGTAGACATTAAAGTAAAATAAAGTATTAAACTGTATTGATACTTTATTTAAATAGGTTAAAATGTATATTTATAGGCTAACTGAAAAAATAAAAATTCTGTTATGTGTGTGCTTTTAAATGTAAAAAGTAGTCTATATCTACTATTTTAGGCCTTTTTCTGGGTGGTTGAATTCACCTGTCACTGCTAAATCTATTATAATAAATTACTCTTCTAAACAAGCCTGTCTTTACATACTACATAAAAATATTTTGTCTTATCTTACATGTATATTTATGAGCCATGGCTGCTCAGTGGCTAAACTCCTGCTTTAAATTTCATAGTATGTAAGCAAATTGTGTGTGCAATTTTTTAATTGCAGTTTTTGGTGCTGAAGCTTTTTTTTCTGACATGCAGTTTAAGAAAAAAAATTATAACATGTGACATTTGCCAAAATGCACTGGAGCAGTGGGCACACCTATTGCTTCATAACCCTCTCAAAAATGAGAAGAGACCAGTGCCCAACAGTAGGATGTATATATATAGAAAAAAAAATAATAATTGAAAGAGCCACCCTGCAACTATATTATGGTTGTAGCACAAATGGGTTGTGAAATAGTAGGTTAATGCTGCAGTGTGTCATATGGTGAAAGTACCGAACCAGAGACCCTTTTTACTGAAAAAGTGTGATACCATCTTAGTCCTCAGGGCTGATAAAGCTTTCTATTTTTTTTATAGGATAAGGGTGACAAACGAGCACACAGTTCACCTGATGGTAAGTGGTTGCTGTGGCCCATAGACATCTACAACTATCCTCGTTTGAGAATCAAAATGCAGATGCGTTGTCACCCGTGAGGACTAAGATGGAATACCTCATTTCCAGTAAAAAGGGCCTCCGGCCACCTGCACTCACCAAGCGAAACGCAGAGGTAAACCTCTACTTCACGCTGGTATTCTGTGAGGTTGTGGTACTACCCCGGTTCGAGCCGGCCCATCCATGCGACAGCAAAAGCTGCCGCGTGGCTCTACCACTGTTAAATTCTGCATTTTGATTCTTAATCAAGTATAGTTTTGATGTCTATGGGCCACAGTATCCACTTAACTGGACTGTGTACTTGTTTGTTACTTTTTTTGTATAATAATTCAAAATTTTAAAAACCTCCCCAAAAAAAAAACATCTGATGACCTTCAAACGGCTGAACCGATTTTGATAAAACATATCTAAGAATCAAAAATAGAAAATCTACTTTTAAATTAAAAAGAAAAAAATCCCACCCAAATTGACTGAACCCTTTTAAGAGCGTAATATTCCGTAATATTCTGCTTTACACGGAATTAAGCAAATTAGTTTATAACAACCCTATTATAATGGATTTCCGCGAAGTAACACCTGATTCTATTAATTACCTTTTAAGAACTATGTTGTTATAGACAGACACACAGCAGTAAAATTTATATCTCTGCTCTTTAGCATCGGGGCTTAAAAAAAGCTTAGCTTTCGTTTTTTTTATAAATTTATAATCATCAAAATTATTCTTGGTTATAGGTTTTAGATGTTGAAAACTAAATTGATTAATTTTTTCAACTTAAACCCTAATGAGAAGAACAAGACACTCCAAGTAAATGTACACAAAATATCAAATATCACATTTATATTAATATCAAATTCCTTTCATGTAAATGACAAAGAGAAAAGAAAAGCTGATGATCTTCAAACCGCTGAAAAGATTTTCTTGAAACATAGCTAAGAACACTCGATTAAGGCACCTTTCAAACAAAAAAAAACTTAATCAAAATCGGTTCATCTGTCCAGGAGCTGTGATACCAAAGACAGAAACACAGATACACAGAAACACAGAAATACATATACACAGATACACCGATACACACTGCAAACATATAACACCCTTCTGTTTTCATTCAGGGGGTTAAATAGTAATTTAATGGAACAGAATTCAATCCTTCAGATATTTTCAATATAAATGTAAATGCGGCATTTTAATATGTAATGTAATGTTTTGTACGTATGTAAATAGAATGTTGTTAATTAATTAAATTATTTCAAGTTGTTGTGTTGGTTTAGTTTACAACTAAATTTCGACACTTGATGGTACCTAGATAGATGGCACAAGACCTGCCAGTAAATGACATTAGTGTTATGAATATCTGCAATAACGAAAGTTTTGTTCTTCTTGAATTTAGTATAACTATCATGTGTTATAGTAAATCATTGTTGTGCTTGCAAAACTCAAAAAAACAAACACTTTATTCAGTGATATCTAATCATTTTAATAAAAACAAATAATGTGATAAAACTCTTGCTATTTTTGTAACCAGTTGAAATAATACAAATGGGTTTTTAGATACTATGGGGCTAGTAGTTTCACCAAAAAACAAAAAATGTTTGGGGTGTTATGTAAGCACAGAGAAAATAGGTTTGTGGGTATAACAATCCAGAGTACAATAAAATTTTCAGTTAACCTGTACAAATGCTCATATTTGTATCATATTTTTTTTTAAAGAATAGTAGTAATACTACCCTATTGATACTCCTGTCATCCACCCCCAAGCAAGCTTGCTGTAAGGAGTGGTTCACTATTACAGTGAAATGGCAGATTCGCACCCACAATGACAATTATTACCCATATGTTTGTTAAACTAAAAGATTGCTTTTAATTTATTTACTAACAAGCTTAATGGGTAATTTAATGGTGACACAATGATAGTTAAAGTCTAATAGTCATTGTACTAAATGATTTAACTCATTATTTTTATATTATTGTATGCATAAAAATTACTACTAGACTATTTATCTGTGAAATGATTCCTAGAATACTTCACATGAATTTGTCACTTGCATAATCTATACAAATAAATAAAATTGGAGTGTCTGTATGTAATGTCAAAATTACAGCTTTTTACTAAATGCATATGAAAGTATATTATACGGTACTAATAACAAAAATACAATTTTTTAAGTTTTTGTCCGTCCGTCTGTCTGTTTGTTCCGGCTGATCTCCGAAACGGCTGGACCTTTTTTTCACTGGCAGATAGCTAATGTCACAAGGAGTAACTTAGGCTACTTTTATTTTAGAAAAAGAATTAGGGTTCTGTGCAAAAAATCCTCAAATAACACACGGGTGAAGTCGCGGGGAACAGCTAGTCTCTAAATAATTTTAAACCCTATTTGGCTTTTGATTTAAATACTATATCATAATTTTGCTTAGGGCTGCATTTGAAGTCTGTTTTGTTGTGACTGGTGACTTGGCATAGAACATAATATGAACATTCTAAATAAAAAATAGTGTAGGGGAGCGTTTGGTCTACCAACAACTTACACAAATTCCGATTTAGTATTAGCAGTTTCAAGTTACTTTGGTTCCAAAAGTAAATTTGTTGAGTCAAATTGAATTGTATGTCAAGTATTTATTAACATATGAGCACTCACACACGCATATACATACACACATGCAACATACATCCTATTAAAAACAGCTGAATTAGACCCAGTACAACATCTTTCAAGTATTTATATTAATGAGAAAAGTTGTTCAACATTACAAAGAATTTTTTTTATTAACATCTACCGTCACACCAAATCATAATTCCTGACATTCTTTGAGACATTTAAAAAAACCTTATTTTTAGATTTTATCCCCTTTATTATAACTTATTAAATATAAATCCCTGTTTCTAAAAAAATAAAATATTTAACGATTATTAAGTTAAAAGAAACACATTTAAATCTGTAAAAATAAGTTTTAATAAATGTGTAAGTTTTCGTGCAAATATAAAATTTCAACCGTCGATATTTCAAGAAAATTTACATGATGCGGTCTCTCCAGATATGTCTGCTTGAAACAGAGTTGCATAGTTACTTTTTACATACCACTTTCTTATCCCGTTACAGCAAAATTCTAATAAAGCACTACCTATTTCTGTCACTCCAGCAATAAAAAATTGCTATTTTCGAACTTTTTGTATATTATTAGTACGTACATATGAGGAACTAGGTCTGTATTAATCCCACCGAAAACATAAATGTGAAGTTATGTACAAACAAATTCGTGGTTCTTGATTTAGCATATAAAAGAGTTGAGATCTGAGCTGGCCCTATGCCCCATTGTTGTTCCTTAAATCCTACCTACAGGAATTTCTTTAATTGATTTAAAATAAATTTTATTATATTCTTTGATATTTAATTTTTAACTTGGTAAGTTTTAAAAGTTAATTTATTATGTTAAGTTACATTTTACACACTGGTCGTTGCGTCGCTCTTTTTTCCGAACTTACTACTTTTAGTGCAACATTCTAAAAATCGTATGATATCTTTAACTCTTTGGTAAGCGACGATTAATTTTTTCAGAACAATCCATGTCCCCATCCTATAATATTCATGCGGGACTGCGAGGTGGCGCATGTACGTGCGCTGTTGCAGTTCATGTATGCGGGGCAAGTAAATATTGCACAGGCGCAGCTTAGCGCCTTCTTACGCACCGCGGATGCGCTTCAGATCCGCGGCCTCACTGATTGCTCACAACACAACGATAAAGTAAATATTTTCATCCCAAGCTTTGTTACTTTTTATTTACAAGCTGTTAGTGTTATTTCTGTATTAACATTATTATTTTGTTGCAGAAAGTCAATCGAAAATCCCCTCCTTCTCAATTACGTAATTTGCTCAGCGCCAAGCCGTCACATTCTACCTCCTCCTCCAAAGCCGCAAACCAAAATGTTGAATCGACGTCTACTGATGACCATGAAAAGAGCGCTAGTCGTCGTTCCGCGAGAAATTCTCCCGATGTTGCCAGAAATAATCTCAGCGAAGAAGCTCCCTTCCAAACTTCTAGTCAAATGAGGCCTAATAATAATGACTATAGCGAATCCTGCACCTACCCTACATTAAGGGTGAAAACTGATCTCGAAGCACCAGAAGTAAATAATGAAGAAAATGATATTTTAATGGATTCCGGTGATCCGGACAGGGTTGAAAAATGTGGCCCAGATTTCAACGCAACGGACCTATTAGAACCGAAAATGGAAGTAATGGAACAGGAAGGCAGTGACGAAGAACGTTCTGGTTACCAACAAGTTTATTACAATGAGAATAATGCACTGGCTAATCCCTTCGCAACAATTCAAGGTATTGATTTACCAAAAGTACCAAAAGATTAGTGGTTTTTTAAAATATTTTATTGGAACTAATATGTAATTCCGTTTGTTAAGGTAACGTGGATCTTATGGGTGGGCTGAACACGGAGCTGCGGGATGAGAACGCGGAAGGTAAATATACTCTTTTCTCTTTCTGTCACGTCATTCTCACATGCACACGTCGACTCGGACAGCCGCGCCCCCGGCGAACCTCTTAATTTCACAGTTAAAGTACAAACCGTTTAGAAGAGAGCGCGCGCGATTTCGTATTGAGTCAGGTGGCTAGGCGCGCGGGTGTCGGGTGTCGTACGCGCAGCCGACCGCCCGCCCTCGAGCCCATAACCAACCCCTCCAATGCTAACAGGATGTTCCCCACACCGAACAATGAGAACACCAGAGTATTCATGTAAGAAAAGTACATAATATACGAGTATAGTGTTCGATTATGGCGGCTATACATGGATTTTAGGGATAAACTACAACTTTCACTTGATTTAAAGCCAATTTCTCTATAAAGATACCAGTTTTTAGTCTTTTTTTCTATCTGATATTTGATTAGTTATATTTGTGTAAATCCAGTCAGTAAAATTATGTATAAAAAAATTATGACAAAATCATGGATAAAGAATTTCCCGGAACAAATAGTTGTCATGTATTTACAAAGCACAGAGCGAAGGGTTGTCGTTCGTGACTTCTACTTCTACTTTGGCAAATAAAGAAAATGAAAAGTCGCTCATGACGCATACACGTCTAGGGTTCTGTTGCGAAACGCACAATTTTTTTTTTATAATTTTCGAATGTTTCTTTGCTTGGTTTTTGGTGAAAGAATTAATTTCACTGCATCCACTGTTACTCACGGGGAGGCTCTGAGATTACGTTTCGCATTGCGAGAAGCCTTCCTATTTCCTTCTCGAAGAACGAGGTGAATCATTCGTGTTTCTAAGCGAAACGACTAGTAGCTTCGCACCTTCGCTCGTGAACCTATTAGCATTGGAAGCGGTGAGGTGAGGTATAGGCAGTGCGGGTCGCGGGTGCGCGGGTGCGCGGGGCGGGTGCCGCAGTGCGAACTGGTGTTGTTGGCAGCGGGCGCGGGCGCCGGCGCGGCCGAGGGCGCGGGTGCGGGCGGCGTGCGGTGCGCGCAGTGCGGGCGCCGGTACAGCAACGCGTCCAACCTGCGCCAGCACGTGCGGCTGATCCACGAGGCGCAGCCGGTGGTGTGCGCCACCTGCGGCCGCAGCTTCAAGACGCCGCTGTACCTGCGCCGGCACACGCTGGCGCAGCACCCCGCGCGCCTCAAGCCGCCGCCGCCGCCGCTCCCCGCGCTGCGGCCCGCCCACACCTACCAACAGTAGCCGCCACTGGCCGCCGCAACAGCACACGCGCGCTCTCTCCTAACCGCACTCGAGGAACGATACCGAACCCGCGACACTAATGCCGACTTTCTATATTTAAAAACGCTTCGTTTTCATTTACTAGCCGATTTGCAATAATTGAAGTGATTTAACCCATCTTTTTAAAACAAAATACCAGTTCTATTATTTATGAACTGTTCAAAGTGTTTTCGTTTTAAGTCTACCTAAGTTGCTATAAATAGTTTGTAATATAAAATGTTTTTATATGCATACGTATGTAATAAAACGGATAGTTACAGAGAACGAAAAGTTTCTTGAATATAGAAATCGAGCATAAGCGACCAGTGCCTCGATTCCGTTCCGTTGGAACATAGATGATCTGTATCGGTATCGATCGGTCGAATGAGTTGGTGAAAATTAAGGACTTAAATAGGCACCCTAACGTGAACGGTTCGTTATCCGGAACCCGTTACTGACTCCCTACTTTTTTATATGTTTTCTCTTTACTTTCTTTTCACGCATATCGGAGCCGTTGCGCTGGTCCTCTCTGTTGTGCTTCAACGAGGAGGCACAATAGTGGGGCAAATTCTCCGCTTTTGCTTTATACTGCAAAATTTAAAAATATATCGATTGTAAAACAACGCGGACAGTTTTAGTGCGTTATTCTATTGTTCCTCGTCGTTGATGGGTTCCACATTATGAAAATGTGGCTTAACGTTGTAATGAAGACTGTTAGTAGATTTATCTAGTCTGTGATCGGAGTGTCGCCGGGGGCCTTTCTGCCGTCACACCTCTCCGCTTATTGCGTGCCTTTCAATAATTACTTATACCGAATGCCATACACGAGTTGCCTTAACGAGTCCCCTTTGGTTCGCAGCTAGCATAAATACTGTTCAAATTCGGTATAGCGATCCAATTCATTTTTATTTGCTGATTAGTGTGGTAATGAATTAAAAAAAATAATTACGTTAAATCGTTGTATGGAAATTAAGGAATGAAATCAGCCTCTTGGCTCTTGCTATGTTATGTTATTCTTGTGTTTCTGTGGCTAATCGGGCCTCGCTAAGGGAAACGCTTTAAGTACCTTCCTTTCTGACAATAGACTGATTGTTGTTAAGCATTTGTTGCAACCGGTGCTGATTTATCATAGGTTATTTACAGGTTACATATTATACATACATACCTTACATTATACACGTTATTTGTTCGACACTTTCTATCGCTTTCCCAGCAAATGTGTATTTTCTTATAGAGTATAATTTTTTTGTACTGAAAGTGCGATGGAAAGGGTCGAACAACATCCGTTTTTATGTGTCGGACTCACGAAGTTACATAATCTCGTGATGAAAAACAATAACAATAGTAATATTTTTATACACAATAGTTTATCTTTACATAGTGTTATATTGTTGAGTGATTGGATGGCTCCCGGTTATTAGTTTGTACAAATTTCAAATGTAAAGGTTAATATTATATCTCTTCAGATTCACGCATTAAACAGAATATAAACAAAAATAGTTGTTACAAAGTATTTATTGTTAAAATGAAACTTGCCATAGCTCCCACGTACCCAGTGAACAAAACACTGAAAAAATTAAAAAAAAAACTGACTATATTAGCATTTAAGGCATCGCGTTTTTTTGTGCACCTTATTATAAATAAACTATATTTTTAAGAAGTCAGAAAACTGACTGATAGTTGATTATGGAAAAGGAGAGAAACGGTTGCCATGAAAAAACAAACATCTAGTCATTTTAAAGAAACAGCATTTTAAAGAAGCACGATATCGAAGATGTGGATTAGGGTTGTGAATTACAATATTAGTTTTTTAACAGATTATTGTAAAATGACCGAACTGTATGATGAGATCTCAATTATTTTTATGATCTCAAAATTGAAAGTATGCATTTTATTATAGCATTTTCAGCTCGATTGATAATGTAATTGAATCGGTTATTTTAAAAAGGGCATAAGTACACTTATGTAAATTTTTCAAGATACACAAAAAACAGCGTTATTAAAAATGTTCGTATGGTTTCCTAAAATATTTATTTTTCATTTAATTAATAAACGCCTACGAGGGCGGCACTGAAAATTTCGGGAATCAAGGAAGTGACACAACATTACTATTTAAAAATGTATTTATTGCTTTTCGAAGTATTCTCCGCGAAATTTGACACATTTTTCCATGCGATGGAACCAATCATTGAAGCAACCATTCCATTCGGAAGTTGGGGTCTCCAAAATGGCCGTTCTGTAGGCGTCCACAGCTTCTTCAGGTGATGAAAATCTCTGTCCACGCAATTTATTCTTTATTTTAGGGAAAGTATAGAAATCATTAGGGCTTAGGTCGGGGCTGTACGGCGGATGGTCTATTAATTCTATGTTTTCTTGCTCTAAAAACTCTTTTGTTCTGTGTGCGGTGTGAGAACTCGCATTGTCGTGATGGAGGATGATGCGGCGGTTGCAGTTCTCTTTACGGAGTTCAGAAACGACCTGTGGCAAACAAATGCTAGCATTACCATTCTGCATTAACCGTTCTTTGTCCCTCAAGAGGAATAGTCGTAACATGGCCGGTTTTGGAGACAAACGTGGCCACCATTTTTTTTGCAACACTGAACGAACAATTTTTGTTGGCTTTAACTCATTTTCGAACACCCAAACTCGTGACTGGTTTTTTGTTTCGGGTTCGTACGCATATATCCAGGATTCGTCACCTGATACGATGTTGTATACAGCATTTGAGGATCCTGCGTGGAATCTTTCGAGAGTTCAGACGCACCAAGTAACGCGAGCCGCTTTTTGCTCTTCACAGAGCGAATGCGGTATCCATCGGGAAAACAACTTTTTTACACCTAATTGTTCATGCAAGATTATTTGTATTTGACTCATGCCAATGTCTAAAGTTGCCTGAATTTCGCGGTATGTCACATGTCGATCTTCCTCAATTAGCTTACGCACAGCATCAACGTTTTCTTGGGTGACTGAAGTTTTTGGACGACCTTGACGGGGATCATCACTGAGCTTGACACGTTCACGTTGAAATTCAGCAAACCAGCGATAAATTGTGGTTTTGGATGGGGCTTCATCACCAAATGCAGAAATCATCCGGTCAACACACTGTTTTTGTGTTAAACCACTTCGAAAGTCATAATAAATCATCGCTCTTGAATTTTCTCGAGTCAATTCCATTTTCTCAACGACTAAACAAGTTTGATAAAACTTTGTGGCAAGACCGAGAATCTTTTTTTAAATAAATAAATGGTATTCGATTTTTAAAACCAAGAAGTTTTCAATTAAAAAGATTTTAATATGACAGGAACAGTGGAAATATTCTATTCCCGATACTTTTAGTGCAGCCCTCGTATTTAAGTCATTGTTTTCTTAAATTAATGAGTAATATTATTGTGACTTATGTCTTTTTCAAAACTTGTGTGGTTAAAGTAAATAAAATGAACATGTTTTGATCATGAATTTTGTTTATTTATTATAACTTATCAATAAAAAATTACTTAAAACTGTTATTACGATCATTCAACATCTTCATTTATATTTTCTGATTACTTGGTAGGCCAACTAGTGATTTCATTGTAGAAACTCATGAATTTTGAGAGAATGTGCCTCATGACTCTTAATTTCCTCAATTTTTTTCAAATGTATGGGCACTTTATCCTTGTAAGCTTTATCTGTTGACAGTGATATATTTTCTCGCCCAAAGGCTAGTTTGAAATCATATGTATCCAATCCATTAATTTATTCATTTGTTTTTACAATACTTGGGTTTGAACAATCATAATAAAAAAAAATCATGAAAGAGTGACAGTGAAGTTAATTTTTTGGTTTTTAAGAACTTTTTTTTTTTATAATGACTGTATGGCAAGGCAGTTTTTTTATAAAACCAAGTCCACCGGCTTTTGAAATCTGTAAACACCTAATTGTTTACTTGAAATACAAATAGTTTGCCATTATATACACTTGCAATGATATCTTAATACGCTTCTGGAAGTATCACTGTATACACAACTCATCAACCCCAGATGGCATAAAATTTTCTATATTATAATGGTGTAAAAATGAGCAAACTTCCTTATTCGCTTGGCCCTAATGATATGAGTAAAACATAGCACTATCAGTTTTTAAATTCTGGGCAAAACTCATCAACCCAAAGCTGTCTGTAATAAAATATATCTTGGACAGGAATGTGAGAAAGTGGAAGGTTTTGCATGTAGTCTATACAAATACTTAAAGTATTTTGTCAAATTTGAGTGTCATTCTTCACTTGTTCGATCTTCTTATAGAATTTTGGTTTAGTTTATGTAAAAGAAGTTCTCCTACAGCTGCCCTTTTTGCAGCTTCTCACATAAGGAATTACTCATAAAAGTATGTTCTGTAAAAACTTTATTTAATACCATACCTTAACATATATAGCGTACCTGAACAGCTTGAATACAGTATGTGTAGCTTCCAAATCTATTTTTTATGCTTTTTAACACCAACTCGGAGCCTTTTCTTCTACCTTAGTGCAATTACGAGAGATTGTATATTTTGTTCATTTATTGAAGCAATATTGTATAGCTTAATCCATTTAATCATAATCTCTTAACTTAAACGAAATTACTTTGCCAATCAAATTCTGATGTTGGATAACTTTTGTTGGATAAGTTGTGTCTCTCCTCCACTAAGTCGCTGTCGTTATCGTACATTATGCGCGTAATTTTCTTCATTTGTTATATCTTTCTTCCTTTTTTGATTATTAATTGGCGTATTTTCCGCTTCACTTGCCGCAGACATATATGCCAATATATTTTAAGGTTACTAATCAATGACTTCTGTCATTTTCATAACAAATGTCAGTAACTTAGTCCTTCATAACAAAGGACTAGTACCTTTTTCAAAATAAAATTAAATTGATATGGCGTGTGTTTCGGCAGCGAAACAGCGGACTAGTGCCATTTTTGGTGGAAACGTGCAAGGACCATAGACAAACACTTCCTCATACTTAACTCACTTTTGGCAAAAGGTTTTACACGTGGTCTTTTCAAAATAACCGATTCAATTAGTAAAAGGAGAGCAATCTTTGTAAATCGTACGGTGGGTATGTTTTACGATATTGTTCATTAATTGCAATCAAAAAAATATTTAATTTTAAGTGTTAAAAACTAGTTTTCTAATAATTTCGCGTAGGCGTAATATTTAAAATTGTCACGGTATACACTACAGAATCTCATCGTACTTGATAAAATTATTTGGAACAGCGAATAATTACAACCCTTCAAATTTTATCGTTACGATAAAAATGTTTATAAATGTAAATTAAAACGAAAATATTATTATTCAGCATTTAATAGTTTCCATTAAGTACTAAAGAGCAATGGCAGACTTTCATACATAAAATTAGTTGAGAAGAAATGGTAGCGTCTATATATCAAAAATATCTTAAAATGTTAAGCGTCAGTCCCTTAATAACTCTGTCAAAGAATTTTGTACTGAGAAGGCGTCAAAAAAAAGATATTTACATTTGAACCTTTTTAGGTTACGTCCTATGTCACTTGGAAAAAGTCATGCTTCCTGTGGTTGTTTGATGTTAGCTTAATACATAATACATAATTGAGAGTTTTTAGATTATTGTATCTCTATTATATATTTGCATACTATAAATGTATATTTCTGGCATGGCTCCAGGGCTTTTGTACCATAGCGACACTCTCAGAAGGGCTAGAACCCAGAGCCGTAAAGCCAGTAAAAAAAACAGTGACATTTTATTTTAGCTAGTGTTGGCATAACATTAAATGGAATTGTTACATAGTACTATGATTGAGATAATGTATTATTGTGGGAAATTCTTTGTAAGAGACTTATTCTCAGCCATATTACTTTTATTTTTGTTATTACTGATAGTACAGTTATTACTAATAAGAACTTAATACAAAAATATTTTGTGTGTTGTGTTGGTAGTCTAACAAAGTGTATACAAAATAGTAGGAATATACTAAATGGCAACATTTGAATAGAGTAAAATGATTTCAGTCATTTGATATTCCCAAAAATGTTTGTTTTTTTCTGTGGCTTTAATTAAAATACATTTTTATTTGAAAAATCATAGAAAAATAATAAAACTCATTTTATATATAACTTATTTCTAGACGCTATAATTTTTGTCAACTATTTTTCTGCCATTGCTCTTTAGATTTTGAGCTTAGTATTTCTTTCATAGTGTTTCATATAGACAATATAAATGAATGTCAACATCATGTCACGTCTTTTTGGGACTAACGTGTTTAATTGTATGTTTTTCACTATTATATTAAATATTGTATAATTGTTTGTTCAAGTTCAAGTAAGATTATTTTTAAATCGAACAATATAATATTATCGCTGAATCCGGTTTCAAGCGACTTAGAAAATATTTCTATTCTCAAGTATATTGTATAGTTAGATTGTTAATACGTAAAATAATGCCCTTAAATAATTTTTACTGTTTTTATTATATTTCTTGAATATTTTTGCAATAAATCAGTCAATTTAAAGTTTTGCTGTTTGCAACACTGTGACTATCCATACTTTAATATTTATAAACGGTATACATAATATTATAGTTCTATATTGTAACCATGTTCATCTGTGCAATGGCTTAGTGCAGAATATTACAAGTTTTATGTATGGATATAAATCGATGTAAATTTTTTACTTAATATTAAAAAATAAAGTATTCGAAATACAAAATGATTTTTAGTTGAAATTCTTAAACAAACTTAGTATTTATAAATGCTTTGAGTTTAAAAACACAACAATATTCTACAAAAATATGTATTTTGCATACCCGTCAAAGATAATATTTAGTTTATTTTCATGATTTTAATATGCGTCACGATAAATGAAAAAAATATACACAGAGTGAAAATGTATTTAGTTTCGAGTTATAGCTAAATTAAAAAGATAAAATAAAATCATTCTAAACGATAGACCAAATTTTATTGATAAATTTTACGTAAATTTTTAACATTATGAAACCGTTGTAGTTTTACTTTTTTTTTGTGTGCGAAATGACGTAATTTAAATTATAATGACAACGAGCACGGATAAAAAGGTGTTTAATTAACTTTTAACATTGTAACTAACAATTTCATTAGCACCGGTGCAGCGATGCCAAGTTCTTTGGTTTCTTCTTTTTTTGTGATAGTTGCCATGAACTGACTACGTTCATATATTTAAGGTAACGAAAAATAGTATTACCGTTATAAAGGTATTTATATGAAAGTAACTTTATCAAGTCCTGAATTGGTAAAGGGCTCGTAACGGGCTATAAAATTTGCGTCTTGCTGGAAATCTTGCTGAGAATTAAGGCATCTTAACCATGCTTATACGTAATATAATGTGTTAATACTCGCTGGTCTCTCACGATACCTGGATTTTAAAATGGTTAGTCATGATTTTTTACTACTTTTTTTTAATTAGAGATTTAAATAAGAGTCAAAAGAATTGTCGTTCACGGTTATTATTGACAAAATATAGTGAAATTTTGCTCTTGCATCTAATTCTCGATCGTTTATTAGTCCGGTCATTTAATCATTTGTTTTTTATTTTTTGATAGTTTTTGAATTTTGTCTCACAATATTCAATAACTTATCGAAGCCGAAATTTACTCATATTCAAATGTGGAATTCTTAAGGACCAAAGCATACCCTTGCTGATGCTTTTAGCATCGACCTTACGGAAGCACGTTGCAATGACTAAACTCGTAAAATCCTTACATTTAGTGAGTTTAATACCGATAAAAAGCTGAACTTAACAACTGAACATTTCAACACACAATCATACGTAACGTGCATCAGTCTCGCCAATAGTTGTGTAGTCATAAATAATCCTTCACAAAAGGATATTTTGTTAAGAAAAAAAATTTATCAACAACTAAGCGTAAAATGCTTAGATGTTGATAAATTTTTTTCTTTTTCTTTTGATCAAAGGCGCGGGTGTGCTTTGGGATGACACAGCGTATGGTCCACTCTTATATTTTTATTTAGCGAAATGATCCAGCACTCAATCGAAATTACAATAAATAACATCAATAACGTGTTACTTGCTATACTATATTGATTCAGGGTGACATTTTATTGTGGATTGGAGCGTTTTAGCTGCATTGTTGATTATGTTAACGCGTGCAAACAGTTCTAAGAAATGGTTGTGTGGCAGCGGTTAGCGGGCGATGGGACGGCCGTCGCAACCGACCGGTGCCGGACGCCGTGTGGCTGGAGCAGCACCGTCGAGCCCTGCCCTTCCTGCTCAAGCGAGAGAACGAGCGCGGCGGCGCCACGGCTCCTAGGCTTGTAAGTGTCTCCGTACATTATTTCCACTATTTTTCATTAAATTTTATATCGTCAACACTAAAGTTTAATAGATAACTAAATTATCTTTAGTGGAAAAGAAAAAGATATATTGCGGATGATGGTGACGTAATTTATTCGTTTTCGTGCAATCGGAAGCAACCAAATCTAATGGAAATATTATAGTGCCGTAAACGTGCATAACGGACCGAAAACTAAGAATTTGTGTTATTGCACAAATGCTGGTCATAAGCAATATATTATATGCATGATACCTAAGTGATGCACCTTCGAACAAATATTTTATGCTAGAATTAACTGGCAGATAAATTGGATGGTGAAGGCCAAACACCGTGGTTTGCGTTGATCGTCACACGATAGGCATATTCACGTTGTAGTACCAGCCGACTCGCACCTCTGATCCTTTGACACTGCTCCCTTTGACGTCGCTGGTACTTAACATCTGGCTTACACGGTCTTTCAAAAATTCATGACAACAACTGATGCGTAATTATTTTTCGTGTGTTATTTAATTTTTATTGGAATCCCCTTTTGCGCTGTTTGTGACCGCCGTGTATCGGAGGCCATAAGCTTATTCACCAAAAAAAAAAATTACGCCGAGTGGTTGCGGCACAAGAGAATCCTTCAACTCATTTCATCATCGTTGTCGTAAAAAGCAATGATGGGAAAATACCGAGATCGGTTACAGGATGCAGCGTTGAATGTGCGAGACGTATAGTACAATGAACGCTTGTTAAGCGTTGCAATCTTAGACATTAGATAGGCCAGGGGTGGCGAACCTTTAACTATCAACGTGCCATTTTTCTAAAGAAATGTTTAAGAGCGAGACGGGCTGCATTTTTTCCATACAAATGTGTTCCTCTATTCTCTTCCTGGATAATGCCTCTAGAGCAGGGTTCGGCAACCTTTTGAGTCGGAAGAGTCAAAAATTACAATTTTAAAATTTCAAATTTTTTAAAGAGCCACAAATTTTTTTCTTCCAAAACTTAATTAGTACTTGCATAAATAAAGTTTTTTAATAAAAAAAAAACTAATATATTTATTCATTAGAAATATATATATTTATTCATATTTATGTAGTGTTTTTTCACAACAAAGTGGAATCTAATTTCTATTATTATTATCTAATTATTAGATAATATATATATATATATACCAGCTGATCAGATAGACGTTGTTCTGCCCTTTCCGACGACCATTTGCTTTCCTAAAAAAAACTCCTGAGATTAGTCATATAAAAAAATTGAGGGTCACTTATCGGGATAAAAACTATCCTATCTCTCAGGTTGGACCAAACTGCACACAGTGTGCAAAATTTCACCGAAATCAGTTCAGTAGTTTAGGAGTTCATCGCGGACAAACAGCGTGACTCATAATTTTTAAAGTGAGAAATTAAAACATTTAAACATTTTTAAAAAAAAATACTAGTAATGCTATTAAACATTACTAATATTCCCTTTAACCACTTCTGGTAAGCTTAAAATGCTTGTGTTAGAAGTGGTTCACGACAGTAGTCGAATGGCGGATTCGAACCCACGATCTTTCGAGTTCGTGGTCCGCGCCCTGCCATTAGGCTACTGACGCTTACGTGGGATTTACATTGTAAGTCTCACAACACTAACTTGTACTTCAAAAACAAACAATTGAGCAAACAAATTCAATGAGAGCTTTGGCTTTGCATGGTTATTCAAGTAGAAAATTTAAACTTTACTAAACAATGTAACTTGTACTTAAAAATAAACAATTACATATATTTGAGCAAACAAATTCAATGGGAGCGTTGGCTTTGGCATGGTTGTAGAAAGTTTTGATAAATTTGGCTCATAAATTGTTGTTTTAAGTTTCAAAGACGACTCTGAATTTTCATTTGTTAGTTGGCTTCTTACTTTTTATTTATATTCATGCAAAAGAATGCTTCCTCACACGAATATGTCGATCCAAAGACAGCACTCCTAATGCAAATTTCTTCACCTCACTTTAGCAATCTGG
Organism: Parnassius mnemosyne; assembly: GCA_963668995.1. Lineage (NCBI taxonomy): Eukaryota > Metazoa > Arthropoda > Insecta > Lepidoptera > Papilionidae > Parnassius > Parnassius mnemosyne. The sequence goes on along the minus strand of CAVLGL010000035.1, from coordinate 16,388,526 downwards.
AAAACTATTCCATGCGTCGAATATAAGTGCCTCAACTCGCAGCATTTCTTTTAAAGTTTTCCATTTTTATTGCGTTACGTACATACATTTCTGGACTTCCAACTCTTACAACTTGCTTTTCAACTCTGTAAATTTTCAACTCCACACTTTTCAATTTCTAAAGATCCAGTATCAACTCCAAATGGCTCAGTGTGGATCGGTTTTTAAATGTTTTTTTTTTATAAAATAAATAATATTTGCGTATGAAACTAAAGAGCCGCAGCTTCACGTCCAAAGAGCCGCATGTGGCTCGCGAGCCGCAGGTTGCCGACCCCTGCTCTAGAGTAATCGTTTTTGTTTATAAAAATCTAGGTCTATTGAAGGCATGCCCCTGTCATTTATTTGTTTCCAAAAAATTATTACAAAAATAAATATACTCCAAAAACCTAAAAAAATGCCCCGTTTTTACCGCCGTAATAAAACAACTACCAAACAAATTTGAAAAGTTTTTAAGATAAAAACAAGTGATAGGAGCGTAGATCTATTCTTCCTTTAAATTTTGATACCAAATATAATTAATCGGCTTAGTTTTCAAGGAGAAAACAGGGGAATACGAAACGTCGATCGGTCATGGTATGGCATTTTGTAGGTAAAATTGTTCTGAGCTGCAGTTGTCCCTATCACACTCTACGGAGGGAGACCAGAGTTGAGGGAGGGTTAGACTAATACGTACACAATTAGGGAAGTGACAACTGTCTCAATCAAGATTGTATCGAAAATTTCTTTGGCAAAGTCAGACAGGGGGATAATTGCCTTCAATAAAATGTTTATAACCAATATCTGAAGAAAACCTTAAATTACTAATTGTGAATACGATTAGATGATGACTTATAAAACCAGACGATTGTCGTTTGTTTAATACACCATAGCCCTGACGCAACCTGACATTGTTACTGCCCATGTGTTAATAGTAGGAACAAATGATTATCGATTTGACTTACCAGAAAAAAAATGGTTTAGTCTATGTTTCGGGATATTTGTATAGAAAATTTTGTCTCGAACTCCACAAATGTGAGAAAATAAAATTAGACGTAAGTAGATCTAAACAACCTATAAATATTGAAAAAAATATTCTTATTTTTCAGCCGTTACTAGGATTTTAATAAAGATAGTGTTCAATCGGTTTTTTTTTTTTAAATAATACTTCCTGACAATTTTATCGCATTTGTTGAATTGCTTCAACAAAAATTTCCCAAATATTTAGACCTCGAAAGAAACATTGTAAATATTGATAGTGAAATATTAACACGTGTGCAATATTGTATATTTGTTATGCCATGTGAGTGCTTTCCAATAGAGTATTTAAAAATAAATACATTTTTTGAAGAACAATAATTATAAAATTAAAAATTTAGAATACGTAGTTTGTAAAAAAAATATTCTATCTTGAGTATCTATTAAAAACTTATAAACGTTTTGTTTATTTAATTTTATCGTTCTGTGCCAACCCTACCAAAATAGGTAAGAATTTTGACAGCTCCTTAGAAGCTTTGCCTCTGTACAGTTTCTTTACTCATGTGGTCTGAACGAGGGTTTTCCAGAATTAAGAAGCCTAGAATAGATCAGAATAGTCTATAACAAAGTCGGCAGCCATGACAAATCGGCTCTTGCTTCCATCTTCTTTCGGGGTAGCATCATGAGAATTTCATTATTCTCGTATTTTTCTTTACACTAAATGCTTTTGTAATAGTCCCATGTTTATTTTTATACTTTTTTTTTAATACAATTAATATACATTCTGCATTCCTTAAAATGTTGCTATGGTGTTTCTAGTCGATTGCGACATTAAAATTTCAGTGTGCAGCGCTGCGCTTTTTTCATGAACTCTTATTCTATCTTCAATTATAATCCGGTTCAAAGTCTACCTCTATTGTCTAAAGGTCAAAAAATTAGTGACAACAACCGACGCGCAATTCTATTTCCAGTGTCATAAATATTTTGGTACCCTTTTGGCACTGTTTATCAATCAATAATAAAATTGCAGCATGTTTAAAACGTGTACAATGTGTATGTGGGGTGTACATAGATCCCATTGATACAACAAGTCGAGTCAGCGAGTTCTTTAGGTACGAGTAGGTAAATTGGGAAACAACATTTTCACGTTTTATAAGTTTTCGGATTCTCGTGTCGCTCTTATCTTGTTTGAAACCATTAAACATATCTTTTAGTATATTATGACGTCACATCACGGTAAATAGTGTAAAAAATATTCAAGTGGGGACGTACTTCGAATTGTCTTGTTATTCCTAAAGGTTAATGAACTTAATAGGGAAACAAGTGCTGCTGCACACTGAAATAGTACTTTCACACCTTAAACTCCCGTCATTACTTCGTATATTTTCCTATGTGATGATTTTTTTGTTTTGTACACTTTTCGATTAATATTATTAAATTTATTTCAAACAATATACTCTGCTCCTTTGTAGTACTGATATGGAACCGTGAATTTTTTTTATTATCACAAAAATATTTGACATTTTTAAAATAATTTTACAGACAGCCAGCCGTTTTGTGATTATTGAAGTGTATAAAGTGAATTGTTTTGAACAATAAATACCAGAATCTAATTATAAGTTCACGGCGAAGTCTGTAGATATATTATCTCGGTTTATCCAAATGTTTTAATACAGTGGTAAATACATATTATATTTATGTGAATACTGGACAGGCCTCAGTAAAATTATGTGTTATGCGTAATGGTACCAAATCCTCTTGTTCAAGAGTTCTAAGTTGCTCCAGTGTAAAAGCTACTTATATAATATTATGTAGTTTCCCTCCAAAATTTTAATAAACAAATATATTATAATGATACTACCAAATACGTCAAGTTTCGACACCAAAGCGAAGTCGTTATGACTCGGCGATTTTAACACTAATGGTAAACAATATAAGATATACCGGCTTTTAAATATGTAGTATATTATGAAACGGTCGAGTTACAGATCATTGATTGTGTTTTTTCTTATTCATATTATATTTACATTGCCTAATTTTTTTTATGAAGAATAATATGTATTATTTTCTTAAATTTACGCTTTAATATTATTATCATATTATAATAACGTTCGGTGACGTAAGAGGCGAGGAAGGGAAATAAAATAGGAGACATCAGCATCTTCCTGATAATGACAGAAATAATAAAAAACTGCGATTACTCACAGTGGTGCTTTCATTGACTTGCACGAAATACCTCAACAACGCTAGGCTAGCAAAGTACGTATCCTATCTTCTATCTCGTCTATGACAACGGCTGTTTCATATAATATTATTATGCGTACGGTCTATTACGTCTCCGGTATGCGGTATCTACTAATTTATCGCGCGGGTTATCACCTGCACGTGTGGTAAAGGGAACTTCCATAATAAGTAACTGCGATAATTGTCGGGTCACCAGATAAAGCTGGGCGAGGGCGTGGAGATCCGCGAGGAGCTGCTGCGCGGCGTGAAGTGGGGGGACTACAGGAAGGTGACGCGCGGGCTGGCGGCGGCGCTGTTCTCGCCCATGGAGCTGGCCACGTGCTCGGTGACGGGGCAGCGCTGGTCGCGCGCCGGCCAGGAGGCGCGCCCCACCAAGCCGCCGCTCGACCGCCGCCGCGTGCACGCGCTCATCTCCTACGTCAGCCGCCACTTCCCCGACGTCGAGGTCAGCCGCATCAAGCAAGTGCTCGCCTACAAGTGCAAGGAGAACTGCGCCGCGCTCCGGATGAGGACCGCCAGGTGACGCTACGTTTTTTGCTTTCTATTGAATATTTAGTCGCAAGCTGTCAGTTGTTTAACATTAATTACTTATTGGATTTCGTTTACAAAGAAATATACCTTAAGATAATCGGCCAACAGCCATCTGCTGCTCTCATAATATCCAAATATTCGTATTCTTATAATTATTTGTCGCGCCTTAGAAGGAATGAGGTGAAAAATTCTTTTATGCCGCCGGTTGTTATTTTAGAGAAAAGAACGAAAGTTAGAGATGTTTGTGAAAGTTGAAGTAATATCATCAGCAGTTATACCTTTGCTGAGGAACTGGGCATAGACAAAAACCTTAATTCGTTTCGAAGTCTTGCAAAAGTACTAAACGTACGATTCCATAATCAAAGAAAAAGAACATTGATCACGTGAGACGAAAAACGGATCATATACAACAACAAGAACGTGCGAAGGTATCTATTGAAAAGTCCGAGCGAGCTACACAAAAAGTAGCAATATTTCATTATCATAACGCCAAATCTCACACGTCACTGGTCACCCAGTAAAATTCGAAAGGGCGAGAATATGAAGTGTTGATTTCTTTAAGCAATAAATTATGAAAAAGAAGTAAAGAGTTGCAAATAAACTAACAGTCCACCAGATAGTAGCTAAGGTAACCCATAGACACTTGAAACTAACTTAAAACAACCCAAACCGCAAAGTTGTCCGTTAAGAAATGTATTTTGTCACTAAAAAGATATAATAAAGCACTGTTAAAGTCTCAGTTACGACAGTGCGTTCTATAATAGTGACATATAAAGTATTTCAGCTGTATAAACTTAAACAGCATTTTAGTAACGAATTATAATTGCTGTGAATTTTGATATCAACGCCATAATATATATCGCGCCTTTAACGCAGTACTGTGGCTGACTCTGCTACAGCAAGAATAGAGCCATTTAGTACCACTAAAGATTATTACTTTCACAGCTCTAACTTTTTAACCGACTTCAAAAAAAGGGGAAGGTACTCATTTCGATTGTATGTTTTTTTTATTTGAAAGCTGGTGCTTCGCATGTAGTCCCATATAAATTTGATCGAGATCTGACTATTAGTTTTTGAGTTATCCTTAATAATGCGCATTTAATTGACTTCGACTACATTGATGATGTTTTCATTTTATTTATATTGAAGTCGGTTGCACAAAATTTAAATTTTATCACTTGTTTCTCTAAAAGAACGATCTGTGATAGGGTCATAATGTGGAGGCATAAAAAATCTATTATCACCTCATTTTTTCTGAGAGTAGACTTCAAAGATGCTTGCTAATTTTCCTGCCAAGCGTGGCGATAATGACAAATCTGTCCTACGATGGGAGAGACATGTCCCACGTGGATGAAGGGCAGTTAGCTATATCTTTTATGATACATTTTTAGACTGTAAACACATTTTCGAACTGTGTGCCACTTACTGACATAAAATTAGATGTACGGTAAAAAATCCTATGTAAAAAAAAGTAATTTTTGAGCATCGATATCTCGCTTAGTTTCCGAAAAAAAATTTAAAAAATTATTCTTACTTTTCGGCTTATCTCGTCAAGATCTATGCGAGTCCATAAAAAATTTTTTAGAATAAGGGTGACAAACGAGCACACAGTCCGCCTGATTGAAGTGGTTGCTGTGGCCCATAGACATCTACATCTATTTTCGTTTGCGAATTAAAATACAGATACGTCGTCAGCCGTGAGGACTAGATGGAATGCCTGTTTTCCAGTAAAAAGGGTCACCGGAAAATTATGACGTTTTAGGCCTTCTCACCTTTTACTAGGACCTAGAAGATTAGTGGGCTAAAAAAGCATGAGCACGCCACACATGACCAATAAATACTCTCGTAATAAACCAAATTAGAAGAATTCATTAAAGTTTATTAGGAAAAGTGGTACAGCAACTTTAAACCGTAGTTTATCGACTCCTGAAAATTTCAAAGCCTAGAGGATCAATATAACAAATATTTTTTACTTTACTTTTATAGAATAACTAGCTTTTGCCTGCGACTTCATCCGCGTAGATATTAAGCTTCGTTCAAACTAAGGGATTCCGCGCGGGATTCGCCTCGCTTCTTCGATAGTGAAAATAGTGCAGAGTATTCTAACATATCTGCGCTGATGGATAGGCAGCCAGTTAAGCTGAGTACGAAAAGACGATACATGGTCATATTTACGAAGACCATAAATGTATCTGATGCAGTTATTGAAGATACGATCCAATGTGTTAAGATGCTGTTGAGATAAGTCTATGCAACACACATCTACATAGTCTATTATCGGCAAAATAAGAGATTGAACAAGCAAAACTTTTGTAGCCGTAGAAAGAAAATTTTTCAGGCGATAAAGAGATCGCAATGTTGCAGTAACTTTGCTATGCTATTTCCTTTCCCTGGACAAACTATCTCGATACGATATAGTTTGTCCCGGGTATAGTTTGTTTAATTTCATTTAAATCGGTTCAGCGGTTTAAGCGTGAAGAGGTACATTTGCTCACGCGGCGATGAGCGTAGTTTTGCCCACCACGCCCGAAGTTAGTCCAACTCGACCGCCCTACGCGCACCGGACCGCACACGACAAGTAACGATATAAAATATCATCGTTACTTTTAACATATTTGACCAAATTACGTTACGTAATTTGGTCAAATATCATTCATTCCGTGTAGTGGCGGTTAAGAATATCCACTACCCCATATCTTCCCGTGGGTGTCGTAAAAGGCGACAAAGGGAAACAGGCACGAGATGGGCAGCAGCATCTTCCTGGTAACGACAAAATACAATAAAAAACTGCGGTTGCCAACCCGCTCGCCAAGCGTGGCAACTATGGCAATATACCCCCCATAATGAAAGTTACGAAGAGACGGCCCCCAGTCCCCGGCGGCCCCGCTATTCCTGGCTACGGTGGCGACCATGGTAACGGCGGGGCAGGGGGTGCTAAGAATCTCCGGTGGAGGTTCGGTTGCCACCTACAACGACTCGACCTGGCAACATACAACGCACGCACCCTGAGGACTGACGAGAAGATTGTGGAGCTGGAAGAAGAGATAGACAAGTTACGCTGGCATATTATAGGATTATCCGAAGTCCGAAGAGAGGGGGAGGACACGGTAATCCTCGAATCCGGCAACTTGCTCTATCACCGGGAGGGCGACCATCTGTCCCAAGGAGGTGTCGGATTTATCGTCCACAAGTCTCTCGTTAACAACGTTGTAAAGATTGAGAGTGTGTCGACGAGGGTTGCGTACCTTATACTCAGAATCACCAAACGGTATTCGCTGAAGGTCATACAGGTTTACGCACCAACCTCGGCACACCCCGATCAGGAGGTGGAGGAAATGTATGAGGATATCTCTAGAGCCATGCATTCCTCCAAAACCCAATATACGGTGTTAATGGGAGACTTCAATGCAAAACTAGGCACAAGAGAGAACGGTGAGCTGAAAGTGGGGAAATTTGGAATAGGGCAACGGAACCCAAGGGGCCAGCAGTTGGCCGACTTCATGGAGAAAGAGGGACTCTTTATGATGAACTCTTTCTTCCAGAAGCGGCCCCACAGGAAGTGGACCTGGTCGAGCCCCGACGGTTCGACAAAAAATGAGATTGACTTCATTATGACGACCAGACGACAACTGTTCAGTGATGTCTCAGTGATCGCGAGGGTGAAAACCGGCAGCGATCACCGAATGGTTAGAGGCACACTGAACCTAAACGTTAAGTTGGAGAGGTCTCGTCTAATGAAGTCAACGCTCCGTCCCCCTCGTGCTCTAATCCAGAGTCCCGAAACCTTTCAGCTCGAGTTGCAAAACCGTTTTCAGTGCCTAGAAGACTGCAATGAAGTGGACGATTTGAATGACAAGCTCGTGGAAACTGTCCATGCGGTCGGAGCTAAGTTCTGCAAGACCCGCCGCAGAAGAACACAAAAACTCTCCGATCACACTCTTAATCTCATGGCTGTTAGACGGGAGATGAAGCTACATTCTTCAACAGATTTGACAGCATACAGGCAACTGAACAGACAGATCTCCAAATGCATGCGGCGGGACTTACGCAACTTCAATACAGCTTGTATTGAAGAAGCGATCGAGCGGAACCAAGGCTCCAAAGTCTTTGCCAGAGATCTGTCTGCCAGAAAGAGCCAACTGTCAAAGCTGAAGACCGAATGTGGCAGCATCGTTTCCGGGGCACCTGAGATTTTGAGTGAGATTGAGAGGTTCTATGGGCAGCTGTACACGTCATCGTTGGAGCCACACGCAAGTGTGAGTAACGATCCAAGAGCGAGTCTTATCCGACATTATTCCGATGATATCCCGGACGTCAGTCTGAGCGAGATTAGAATGGCTCTCCAGCACCTTAAAAACGGCAAGGCCCCAGGCCAGGATGGAATTACAGCGGAGCTTCTGAAAGCGGGTGGAAAACCGGTACTTGAAGTCCTTCAGAAGCTCTTTAATTCCGTCCTCCATGGTGGCATTACACCGGAGGCGTGGAGCAGAAGTGCGGTGGTCTTGTTCTTCAAGAAAGGCGACAACGCTCTCTTGAAGAACTACAGACCGATTTCCCTTCTGAGCCGCGTCTACGTGCTGTTTTCGAGAGTCATTACGAATCGTCTCGCGCGCAGACTTGACGACTTCCAGCCTCCCGAACAAGCCGGTTTCCGAAAAGGCTTTAGCACCATAGACCACATACATACCCTTCGGCAAATTGTACAGAAATCCGAGGAGTACAATTTGCCACTATGTCTGGCGTATGTGGACTATGAGAAAGCCTTTGATTCCGTCGAAATTTGGGCGGTGCTGCAGTCCCTTCAGCGATGCCAAGTTGACAGTCGGTATATCGAAGTGTTGAAGTGCTTGTACAGTAGGGCTACGATGGCTATCCGAGTACAGAACCAGAGTACGAAACCTATCCAATTGCAGAGAGGTGTAAGACAGGGTGACGTCATATCCCCGAAACTCTTCACCGCTGCATTGGAAGATGTTTTCAAGCTTCTGGACTGGAAAGGATACGGTATCAACATCAATGGCGAGTACATCACTCACCTTCGATTTGCCGACGATATAGTCCTTATGGCAGAATCGCTGGAGGACCTAAGCACTATGCTCAATGACCTCAATAGTGTTTCCCAACGGATAGGTCTTAAGATGAACATGGACAAAACAAAGATCATGTTTAATGTCCATGTCACACCTATGCCGGTAGTTGTTGGGAACACTAAGCTCGAAGTTGTTGACGAGTATGTTTACCTGGGACAAATAGTCCGACTAGGTAAGTCCAACTTCGACCGAGAGGTCAATCGACGGATTCAACTCGGTTGGGCAGCGTTCGGGAAATTACGGCACATCTTCTCGTCAGGTATACCTCAAAACTTGAAAACGAGACTGTACACCCAGTGCGTGTTGCCAGTGATGACATACGGAACTGAGACGTGGTCCTTCACTGCTGGCCGGTTGAGGAAGCTCAAGGTCGCTCAGCGAGCTATGGAGAGGGCTATGCTCGGAGTTTCTCTGCGTGATAAACTCAGAAATGAGGATATCCGCAGTAGAACCAGAGTGACCGACATAGCCCAACGGATTAGTAAGCTGAAGTGGCAATGGGCCGGCCATATAGCTCGAAGAACCGACAACCGATGGGGAAGAAAGGTTCTCGAGTGGCAGCCTCGTACCGGCAGGCGAAGTGTAGGGCGTCCCCCCACTAGATGGAGTGACGACCTGGTAAGATTTGCAGGAAGTCGATGGATGCAGGTGGCTCAGGACCGTGCTTTGTGGCATTCTTTGGGGGAGGCCTATGTTCAGCAGTGGACTTGTGAAGGGCTGTAATGATGATGATGATGACGTTACGTAGTTTAAAACATAAAGTGTATCTACTTTGACCATCAGAAGCGATTAAAGTATTCATTTTGATAAAATCAATTTGTTACAGCAAAATGTTCATTGGAAATAAAGTATCAAATTGTATTGCATTTATGGTTCACTATTTTGGTATAATGGCTTACACATAAAATATAAATATATACTGCCGCGGACTTTTTGTAGAACTATTTAGGATAAACAATTCTTTATTAATTATAGTCTGTTATTCTGCTGTATGAGCTATATTATTGTAAAGTTTCATTAAAATACATTCTAAAGGTAAAAGTAAAAGATATTCTGTAAGAGCATGGTCCTTCCCCGGTCGAGCGGACCCAAAGTGCTACAACCAAAGTATAGCTGCAGCATGTCTCTACCACGTATTAAAGAGCGTTTTGTAATACTTTTGCCTTATACATATATTTTTAACTATCGATTTTTTAATCAGATGACCTGTTGATCGGTGCCAAAATTTCTTTATCACAACCATTCCTTACTTCCCATGTATGTAATGTATACTCCCTTTCATCACTTCACTTAAGCTCAAAATCCCTGTGTTAGAAGCGGTATACGACAGTATGGCATATGGCCGATTTGAAACCTATGATCTTTTTTAAAATGTCTTTCTGATAATCCAAAATATCTGTCTTATAAAAAAGTAGCTCATTTTCCAAGGTACGCCGTCTTAAAACTTGGGAGTAAGTAATTTTCAACTACTTATCAGATTTTGCAGTTTCAAAGAAATTATAAAAGAAGAGTTGCGGTCAATAGTTTTGTTACATTGTTATGTTTCAAAGCCAGATTTGTTAAAAACAATGTTTGCTCAAGTTAATAAATCTATAAAAATACATTTGTAAGGGATATCTCACCGTGGTATCTTTGTTTATATTCTTTTAATTTATTCTTCGTTCACTCTTTGTACGCATTATGGTTACGATAACACCATGTTGTCAAACCACTCCTATGTTCATTATCTGAGCTATGTCGGGTTTTATCATGACCTTTGTTAATATTTGTTCGATTATTGTGACGTGTGTTACTCATGAACGAAAACACTATAACACATGGAATAAGCTGTTTACATGTAATTCTTTGCATCAGGTTTTTTTTTCTAAATATTTTTAGATTTTAGATAAATTATTACTTTATGTATTTTATTTTGTATACGAGGGTGACACTGAAAGTTCTTAGAAAATCAGAAACTGAACAAACTAGCAAGTTATTAGTTTTATTATATAATTTCAAAATAGTATCCGTTTACATCAATACATCGCTGCATCCGATGGAACCACTGAAAAAAGCACTTTGCCCACTCGTCCTTAGGGGTGTCTTCGACGGCATTTTGAAACGCAGCCACTGCTTCCTCGGCGTCCATAAAACGTTTTCCTCGAAGTTTTTCTTTTATTTTCTGACATAAATAAAAATCGCAAGGTGCGAGGTCGGGGCTATAGGGCGGGTGACCCAGTTGCTTTGCTTGGCGATGTGCGACGAGGCGTTGTCGTGGTGAAGGAGGATCATACTGCGAGGTCGAGGTCTTCCAAGGCAAGTGGCAAACAACTGTTAGTGTACTACTCTGTAGTAACTGTTTTTCGATCCTTTAAAACAATAGTTGCGTAATGACCTGTTCTTCCGAAGAACGAGGCCACCATCTTTTTTCCCACGCTTCGACCTGTCTTAACTTTAGTTGGCAACTCCTCGTAAAGAAACACCACCAGACAGAAGACTGTCTCTTAGTTTCAGGATCATAACAATAAATCCGGCTTTCGTCATCCGTAAGTATGTAGAACACAGCATTTGATTCACCTCCGTTAAATCTTTGAACCATTTCAAGACACCAATCAACACGACGGAGTTTTTGGGCCTCTGTCAAATTATAAGGTATCCACCGGGCACAAAGCTTCCTGACCGCTAAATATTCATGGAGGATTTTGTGCACTTGACTCATACCTAAGCCTAAGCTTGTCCGAATCTGCTAATAAGTCACTCTTTTGCCAGTCTCTATCATACGCCGCACAACACTGATGTTATCTTCAGTCGTCGCCGTAGAGGACTGTCCCTCACGCAGATCATCATTAAACCAGTTGTAAACAGTGGCACGAGATGGAGCTTCATCGTGAAAGGGCAATCGGAGTCTATCATAACTTTCTTGTTGACTTAAATGACATCGAAAGTCATAAAAAATCATTGTATGAAAATTTCAATGAAAATTCAAAAAAAAAATCATGCTGACATGGCAAACAATTTTCCATTTTCAAAATTTCATCTTATTTTTTTATTATATCGTTTACAAGTAGCCAGTTCTGAAAACTTTCAGTGTCGCCCTCTTAGTCATTCATTCTATTTATTATATATTTACATAATATTATAAAGTAGCATTAAGCTTGTATTTTGAAATTAAAAAAATAATTGTGTCGGAAATGAAGACGTCAATACAACATATTTTTTAAATTTTGTTATAACATTTCCAAAAATCATTTCTTACAATTTTACTTTATTTCCTAATGAACGAAATAAACAAATTAATTTTAAGAATGAAGTTGTTAAATGAAATATTTCTGCAAAAAAAAATAATTAATTTGTAAAATGTTTAATATCCGAGACCTCAGAGGTTATCAATTGGCAATGAAGAACCATTGATTTCATGGATATACTGCATAAACTGACGTATGTTTAACGGAGAACAAGGTTATCTTTGTGATATCACAATGGCGTCTGCTGTATGGTAGGGTCCCGCCATTGTCAGTACAGTAGAAGAACTTCGTACACCGGGTCATTATCATTACACAAACTTAAGATAAAAAAAAAATTGAAAGTAAATCCCAAGAAATTTTAATTCGGAGTTGGAGACAGAAAAATTATTTGTAATACTGCACAAACCTTGGATAAAAATCTATTTTAGTTATTTATAGCCCTAAACATGTATTTAGGTCATATGAATAACGAATTATGAGATTGGAATCGTCTTTATCGTGTCTTAATCACCGTATGATAATTTAAAAAAAATATGTGGTAGAGCCACGCTGCAGCTATATTATGGTAGCCGCACGAATGGGTCGACTCGACCAGGGTAGGACCACGCTCTCACGGAATACCAGCGTAAAATATAAGCTTAACGCTGTGTTTCGTATGGTGAGTGTAGAGAACTGGAGAGCCTTCTTACTGCAAATGAGGGATTCCATCTTAGTCCTCGACAGTGACAACTCACATTTTGATTCCTAATTGAGGATAAATATTGATGTCTATGGGCCACAGCATTCTATATAGAAGAAGTTATTCTATATAAAAGAAGTTGTAGTCGATATAAAAAAGAAAACGAATAGCGCATAAACAAAACGTGCTTTTTGTATGAAACGTTAGTGTACGCTTCATCAACTCTTACATAATGTTATTAAAATAGCAGGCTTTCGGCTTGTTCGAAAATCTTTCTTGTTTTTCTAATTGACGCTTCTCGAAGCTTTGAAATAGGGGAATATTATATTATTGATAGTGGAATATACTATTTCAAACTTCTGCTATAATTTTCGTACTTTCTTTTAAGGGATATAGTATAAAGAGCCTCTTTGGTTATTTTTTGCGATTTGGTTAATCAGTTAAAGGTCCAATTGACAAACGTCAACTTCGAATGCTAATTTTATCACCGAGTGTCTGGCTACGAGTAAGCACTTTAAGGGCTGAGGCCCGAAATATTTGTGAAACAGAAACAGAAACTTTTTTCTTCAATATAGATTATAAATAATACTTATTGAAAGTCACTCTTTTGTTTCATTACCACTGGTTCATGGTGATACATTGAGACAAACATTTGTTCACCATTCTACATTCAAACATCTAAATAATTGATTTGAAAGCGTTCGTCGGAAAGATACGAGCTAAGAAAGTTAACCACGACAGGGACAACCAATGGCAGTTGACAATAAAAAGCTTTTGCTGCGCTGTTTACAAGAGAAACCGGACGCTGTCCGCCGCGAGAAACTCTAGCTATTGTCTATCAAAAAGTTATATTTCCATCTCTACCAATCTTCCATCTTTCAAGTACCAACAACTGAATTCCATAAACTTAACTCATTCGGTCTGTCTATCGCTATCGCTATTTATATTAATAATGGACGGTCGGCGGATATTTGTACTTTCTGGTTATTCCCTGTCAATATAATACGCGGGCGGTAAATGTATCCGTCGCCGTCCACCGTGTGGCTCGAGGCAGTAATACAATTTGAAGCAGGCTTTCGAACTGTTTCAGTGAGTCGACCAACTACCTGCTGAGTGCGGCCGCGCGCCCGCCGCCCGACGCCGCGCCCGGCGCCAGCACCCGCTCCACATATTCCAATTTGTAAGCTCTCTTTACGTACACATTATTACGCCTGTTTCTCAGACAGATATGAATTTCCTCTTTGCACGGTCTTGACACACCTCTTTATCATCGCTCCAGCCCTTTTCGTTTACCTAGAAGAGGTCGATCTCGTTCGAAGGCCTGTGCGACGCGTTAAATGTCATATAGCCCGATACGTCCAGTCCAGTGCGAGACGCCCTGTATTGCTTTTGGCATTTCCCCAATCATGGTTATACTAATGCTCCCTGCTATAAGAGACGCTCATATCAAGATGTTAACTATTTACCTGTTTATAAGAATAAAGGAGGCCGCCAAGGTCGATCTCTTCCACGTCAAACTCTGCAACATTCCATAGTTTCCTCGTTTACATATAGTCCATCACTTCGGATTATTGCTCAAACCATCTCAAAAAAAAACTCACATATTTAGCCAAACTTATATGAATAGCCGTAAGATGTTTTGATAGTAAAAAGTACAAACATTAACATACAGTATTTACCAAAGTTTTCAAATGTTGACCTCATCGCATCAACAGTCTAAAGTTCAGTGCTGGATATAGGCCGGGTCCGTAGCTATGTAACCAAGGGCCTCGGGGCAAAAATTAAATTGGGGTCCCATTTAAACTCAACTAAATACTTTAAAGGTGCAAAACTGCTTCATCATCAGCTCCTTGTCGCCCACTGTAGGGCATAATAGAGCAAAGCTACTTACTACTAAGTATTATGTGTAACGCATAAACAATGGCAATGGCGAAGTAGATTACAGTTAATAATATAGACAGACAACATAACAGTGAAAGAGCCACACGGCATCTTTTGCTGTCGCACGGGTGAGTCAGACTAGATGGAGTGATGACCTGGTATGAAGAGCTGTAATGAATGGGTGGACCGGCTCGAACCGAGGAGACCCACGACCTTACATATAACCAGTGTGAAGTAGAAGTTTACTTCGCCTGTTAAGTGCCTTAAGTGTTAAGTGCCTGTTAAGTTAGGCCTGCGACCACCTCCCACTTAACATTGTGGTGTAAATAAATAAGAAACCATCCCAGAAAGGTACCAACTCCCCTGGTAGTGGAGAATCCCTGGCTGAGCATCCACGCCCAAGCTAACCTACTGTTCCTTAGCGCGGGTGCTCAGGCTGCCTCGCGTAACCTGGGGGGGGGGGGGGGGGGGGAGCTACGCTCAAAACTAATATTGCTTGTGGCAAGTGGAGCAGTAAGGCAAAGGTGGTCCCAGCCACGCTATCCGTGAATTTCTGCAACATCAGGGGATTTCATTCGAACGTTAACGAAGTTCACTAGGTACCACATGGAGAAGGCGAAGCCAAACCTTGCCCTTTCTAACCGAGACGCAGGTGTCATCTCCGGTCGATACTTCTCTCCTATCCGGGGCACAAATTATAACACCTATGTACCTCGGGCTGGAGTTTACGTATACGTCAGAGAGGACATATGTTTTTGACGCATCGGCAATCTTGAAGGTGAGCGACGACCATCCTCGCGTTTACGGGTGCCTCTATAGGTAATGTCGACACAGACCAACTCATCGACCACGTCCAAATCGCTGCAGACTGTGTGCTACAACAGGTCCCATCTGCAGAGTTCGTGATACCTGGTGATTTTAACGGCCACAACGCTGAATAGCTTGGTTCTCGTTTAACCGGTCATGCGGAAAGATCTGTTTATGACTTTGCCTTGGAATATAGTCCGGCACAAATGGTTACTTCACCTACGCGGATTCTGGATGTGGAGGATCGTGCACCTTCCCTGTAGGACCTTCCGCTGACCTCTCATTCAGACGGATATCAGGTTTCCGTCGATGCCCTTCTTGGCCCATTGGACCATTGTATGATCCGGACTATGGTGCCACTCACACTTCCATCGCGGTTGCACTCAGCAGATCGCCACCGTGTTTGGCATTTATAAGATTTTACTAGTTTTTAAATTAATAATCCAGTATCTTGACCGAATGAAGTTAATCATTAATTGTGGGCCCCCATGTAAAGTTTTCTCATGAGCATTTGCAACCATTAGTGTAGCCAATTAGAAACGCGGGAAATTAAAATAAGATGCTTTCGTTCTATTTCAATTTGAGCCAATTGCAGTCTGCCGCTAACTCGCCAAAATCCATGGTAATCCTCATAAGGATTAAAGGAAGAAAACTTTCCTTTTTTATCGGTAATACCATCATTAAAATATTGTGTTTAACATTTTTTAATACAAATATTTAAAGCTTCTTGCAACTCCTTTGATGTCAACCAACGAGGTTTTATAATATCCCGATATACGAAAAATCTTCTACACCAAGCAACCACCCGTATAAGTTTCCGTAAGGATGAAAATCTACTAATAATATAATCCTCTTCTAAATGTAATACTTCAACGCAGCATAATTCCGATCTTTGTTCTAAATTAGTAGCCTATTCTTGTATATTTTTATTGCACACAGAATTCTGTTTCAATAATTTCTGATGCAGCCAATCAGGCCCTTGTTTCCATAAATATAAAGTTTCTAAAACTTCCGGACTCACACCCCTAGAAGCACAATCAGCTGGGTTATCTTGAGATTTCACATGAGACCACTGATTACGACCGAAATGTGTCACAATCTCAGATACACTATTACCCACAAAAGGCTTCAAAAATCAAAATCTGCTTGGGTGACTGCTCAACTAAGCGAGCTCTACTGTTAAGTCTGTCCAAGCTCGCACTCTATTGAGTTGTAAGCAGAGAGTCACTGCCCCCCTCCACTAGCAACTGCTCCCAATTCAGACACCACGCACTAACAGCGCAGCGTGGTTGCACAGCGGAAGACACTGACTCACTACAATAATTGGCTTCTGCGCACTAAGCCGCCTGGTAACGCGTGCACCTTTTTAACAATACACTTCACCACACACAAGCCCAATCACCTTAGCACAGTGATCATAAATGTATTACTTGCTTGTGCTATAACATCTAGAGCTAATAATCCAATCATGGACCAGTTACCTGCTGCCAGAGTGAGAGCAAGTAGACCATTTAGTCATAGCGGAGTAGATTACGCTGGTCCAATTACAGTAAAAATAGCAAAAGGCTGAGGTTATCAGTCTACAAAGGGATATATATGTCTCTTTATTTGCATGGCAACTACAGTTGTGCACCTCGAATTACTAAGTGATCTTACTTTTGAACAGCGTTTAAACGGTTTGTCTCTAGACGTGGACATTGTTCCGATTTATGGAGTGACAACGCTATTACATTCGTAGGTGTGGATCGAATATTTACAGGCCCTCCTAAATCCTAACAGAAGAAAAGTCAAGTGTGGCTGTTGATATTGCTGATTGACTTGCTAATAATGGAACATACAGAACAACAGAATTCCACCCTATAGTCTTATTTTCGTAGGTCTATCATGTACAGATCCCAAAAAGTAGCCACTAGGAGATAGGGTTCACACATACACCATCAAAGAAGGATACATAATTATAAGTTAGTACCTGTGAGGACTAAGATTTAACGTCTCACAGCGTGTAAATATACTGGCTCGCTACACCTTCAGGTCGGCACAGCCGTGCAAGCACTGCTATTTGGCGGCAGAAATATGTAAGAGGGTGGCACCTACGAAGACGAATTTCTGAGCAGAAAACTCTTCTGACTACAATATGATGCTGTTACCGTTACCTTTACAGATAGATTGTCTCATAGGGGGGATATTTTGCCATAGTTGCCACTCTCGGCAAGCGAGATGATAACCGCTGTTTTTTATTTTAGTAGTTATTAAGAAGTTGCTGCTGCCCATCTTCTCATTTGTTTCTCTCTGTCACCTCTTACGATATTCACTTGATGATATAGGGTAGTGGATATTCTTACACCGCCACTAAACGGTATCTGAATGTGATGCGTTTCAAAGTAAATGTGGGTTGTTTGTTTGCAGCACGAACGAGGCGTCGAAGAGCAGCGGCTCGGCAGTGGGCGGCGGTGGGGGCGGGGGAGGGTCCGGGGGCGGGGCGGGAGGGGGTGGGGGAGGAGGTGAGGTGGCGGGCGGTGCGGAGGAGGGCGAGGCGCCGCAGTGATCCCGCTACTGACCGCGCCCGCTCCTGTTGCATATCAATTTCATAATCTTGTTATTTTTTACCAAAAAATGAGAAAATCTTACGACGCCCGTCGTTCGCCGCCTTCACTTCGACTCGCGCCCGCTGAACGTTCGGCCGTCGGTCCCCTACGAACCCCAGAGATCCGATCGCATAGATAGATTTATATTAATTCGTGCGGCGACGGACGGCGGCGGCGGCGGATCGCCCGTG
The DNA here is from genome assembly GCA_963668995.1 of Parnassius mnemosyne. Lineage (NCBI taxonomy): Eukaryota > Metazoa > Arthropoda > Insecta > Lepidoptera > Papilionidae > Parnassius > Parnassius mnemosyne. The sequence continues at coordinate 16,370,301 of CAVLGL010000035.1, read as the reverse complement.
TGAAATATTCATATTTATTTAGGTGATATTTTTCTATTGGCTACTGATAAGATTTTATCTCGTTATGTAGCTCGGCCGCGCCGGGCGCATTGTCGTTTGTAAGGAGGAGGAGTGGGGGCGTGCCCGAAGCTCTAGCAATAATTTATCAGGTTCCTAAGACATACTTTGTAGTTAGGTTCTATTGCACGAATTTTCGCGAACACTGCCGCTTGTTTCTAAATTTAATTTCATTGATGTAAGTCGTTTCGTTGCTTCCTTTTTGTCGGTTTACGTAAAGTTCTTTTTTCCATTGTTTCGTTGGAATTTGTGTATATGAGGCATTTAAGTGCTGTATGAGGGACCGTTGCAATTGCAAAGTTAAAATATATCAAAAGAAAATGGCATAATTTTTTTAACTAACATAGATATATTGTAGTCATTTCGTTTTATGTAGGTGTAAAGTAAAAATATGTAAGAAAGAATTTATATTATTATTTTGGGAGTGCGTGAGATTTGGATAATGCAAAGTCTATGGAGAGCTGTGATCGTGATGGTTTATAAAGGAGTCATATTTTTAAATAAATTTAAGATTTATTACGTAATAACTGTCAATGTACAGAATATCCATGAGGTGATGTGGAATGTACATATTACACGGATCGACAGTGGCGTCCCGTTCGTCGCGCGGCACGGTACGTGCGAACGCGACGCGTCAATTACGGCGACGATGTGCAACGCTACATATCCCCACATGAATGTATTTATCATATCAACTAAGCAATAACTATTATTTGATAAAAAGATGAATTTTTAATTTTTAAATACTATTTTATCCGAGTTGTTATTGAAGGTAGTTAGCGAATAACTGAATTCTCTCATGTCCACGATCAATTATATGGTTCTTTTGAACAATGATCAAATCCTCATGATAGTTATCACTTGTATAATACCATATCTTTTGATTTCGCGATTTTGTACACGTCGTGTCTGTAGTGTAGAAATGGGCAGATGTTGTGGGTAGATTGAGAGTGAGTATAGGAGTTAATATGTATTGTTACTACATCGACAAGGTAAGACAAATTATTCTTTTTAGTGAGTAGTTCAAAAAAGGATTATTATATACTCACCTTTTTTATTACTGTTTTTGATCTCGACGCTGCTATCTGTCGGATTGTAATCAATCTAAGTTTATTAAATTTAAAAAAAAGTCGCTCAAGTATGATAAGCGTGCATACAAATCCAAATTATGTTTGTTGGAATTCTAACATGTTTAAGTTCACTACGTTACAGGATTGTGCAATTCATACGGTCAATACTTGATGTCTCTCCTCTTGCCGCTAGAGGCTTGTGTCGCGTCGCATCTGCCAGTTTCTACTAGTGTCGCGTACACGACACGTTTTGCACACAGTAGCAATTGTCTATAATAAAATTGTGTACCTATGGATAAGTTACAGTTACCAGATTTAGGATATTCTTAGTAGTCATGCAGCGCCACGTGGTAAAGTCTTACTAAATGTGTTGTATTTTACAATGCCAATGGAAAGTCTAATGCTCAATTTTGCCAAATTTTACTTGCCGAGAAAGTCTTGTCTATTAATTTTGTGAGTATATAATTTTTTTTATTGCGCGGCCATTTCTGTTATTGTCGATGGTTGGTTATGCTTAGATGGAAAATGGTTTGATGAATTTGCTCAATAATAAAAGAGTATCTTTTTTTTTTCACATCCCTTTCACAAGTTCATAGATATCCAAGTGTAAAGATTTGGCCCAATTAACTTTATATTGTTAGGAAAATTTATAAAAATGAAATTTAATTATTAATTTAGAAAATGAATAATTTTTATCGAAGATATTCATGTACGAATACCTTGTGACGAATGCTCGAGATGCAATACGTTAATTTAGTGCCAAATGATAAGTTAACTCGTAGCAATATATTGTATCCTAATGCTCTTGTGTAATTTCTCGCGTAGTGTTAATGACCTATGAGGTTTTAAAGGTTTCTTTTACAAGACTATAATATATTTATACAGGGAAGTGTTAGGTATGTACTGTTGTTTGGATATAAGAATGTTGTCGCGGTAAAATACTCATTGTGGCAGGGTGTAAAAATAAACGTCACTGTATCGAAATTTATTGAACAGGCGCCCATTCTGCTCTCGTGTGTGCGTGTTATTACAAAAGTCAAATAAATCACTCGGAACAAATTTTCAAGATGCCAAAACACCTCCATCTACAGGGTAAATCAATATTTTTTATCATTAAGACGCTTCTTTCTGTGCGACACTGTTATTTTTACACTCTGTTTTCGTAGCACTGAATGAGCAATGAAACAAGAGAATTTATTTACTCAAATAAGTTTTTTAATTATTTATAATTTTTTTTTTTTTACTAAAAGTATACATTATTTTGCATTTTATGATTGTAATGGCAGCTGTCCATAATATATTTCGGTGAATGATCAAATCGCTCACTGATTTAGGGTTTCATGAATAAATTATAAATTATACATCGAACATGACACATTGGGCACAAATATTAATAAAAAAATGCTGTAGCTTCTTCCGCTTGCTAAATTTGTAGTTATAAATCCCCAACTGCATTCTTTTTACAGCTCTTAAGTTAAAAAAAAACTGTTGTGGAACCCTTGATATAAAATTCATACTTAGTATATTTTCACTGAGCAAAAATCTTGAAACTATGTATGTAGATAAGAACAACATTATTGCCACTGTGCTCTCGACACAGTGTTGTGCCAAAATTATGTGCTAGTCTATAAAAACAAAATGTTGTTATCATTTTTCAGATTTTATTTAGTCCAGAATGTGTTTGTTCCTGTGCTGTGAAAGTAATAATTTCCAACAAATCAACACTTGATTAATGTGGCACGGTGTCACACAATGTAGTATTAACTCATATAACTAATTATTTGTGGGACAATGGCGACTAACGAACAAATAGTAAATACGTAAAACTAGTAGATAAAGCGTTGATCTAGAAAATATATATTTTAAATATTTGTTATATACGCAAGTATTTAGATCTACATTGTGTGAACAAAGAAAAAGGTTTATGTCAAAGTGACTAAACGTTAGTGTAATAATTTCTAAAGCGTTTGTTAGTCAAAATTGACGTGGCAGCATGCGCTACCGATCTCAGACTGCCTGCGATGGCAATGCCGTATCGATTTCGTGTCGTGTTGATTTGTTGATCTATTTATAGTATTTACCATTGCACACAATCATTTAGCTCTGAGCTTGTGCAATAATATTCCAAATTGTTTATAAGGGAAAATGTTATAATTATTTCTAAATTGTTATATAAATATTTTTCTAATTGTAAAAGACAAAGGCAATTTGAATTCTATTTTTGTTGTGCATTTATTCTCAAATTTTATCGCATACAAGACCACAAACTCATTGTGGACTGTAATGTCTGCGTCTGTGAAAACATATTAATTAGGTACACTAGATGATTTTTTTATATTGCTGATATTGTGAGTCAATTTAAGTAATGGTTATTTCCTTTTATTAAGTTTAATTTACAATAATAAACAAATTAATCTAAGATTGCTCAACCAAGATGCAACACTAACTGCAATGTAGAAAGAGATGATTTTGTATTATGTCCTTTATATCGTTATTTATATGATAATTCAGTTTATTCATTTGTGAGTTATGGCAGCACATGTTATAATCCTATGTTTATTTTTAAGAGAGGCCAAATGTTGACTTGCTTATGTGAGACTGTTTTGCCAAGAATCAGAAAGTATATTACCTACATTGTTTTAAAATAAATGCTTTTATATAAAACAGTTTTTTTCTTCCGTCGTAACAAGAGATAATAAAATTTTGTCACATTGATATAAAATACTTTTTAAAGTGATAATAATTTATGTTGTAATAGATACAGTATTTAGTTGTCACACTGGAAGAAGTTAGGAAACCACTATATTATCGATATGAAGATCGGTTTTTCTTAACATCGGGACTTTCATTGAGGTAAAAACTATATTAACTTTTGGCACGTGGAATGTGCGTAGATTGTCTGAAAATAAAGAACATTTATGCTGGTCGCTATAACGTCGGCATCGTTGCTTTTAGCGAAACTTGATTAACTGACGAAGGAGAACTCCTTCGTCAGTTAATGTAGAACACGGCGGCGGTCACTGATTACATTTCTGGACTACCCTTCCCACCTACTCTTCTTCCACTGGAAGGGAAATTCTACATCCGAACATGATGAACATGTTCTGGCGTTAATTTGCAATTAAGTCTTACATACACAGACCTGGAAGAGGATGCACGGATCAAATGTTTTCTCTCCGTATGATCACGGAAAAGCTTCTTGCTGTTAACCAGAAGATTTTCTGTGCTTTTGTGGATCTTGAGAAAGCATTTGATAAGGTTGTAAGGAAGAAAATGTGGGAACTGTTGCCGGGGTATGGTGTGGATGGCCGATTGCTAAGGGCTGTGCAGTCTCTTTACTGTGACTGTAAAGCCTGTGTGCGGGTAGGGCATGACCTATCACCCATGTTTAGCGTCCAAACGGGCGTAAAACAGGGTTGTGTCATGTCTTCCTGGCTGTTCATACTGTATCTCGACAGCTGTTTACAAAAGCTGAAAGATAGCTGTTTGGGTGTGAAATTGGGTGACATAAAAGTAAATTGTCTGCTGTATGCTGATGATGCAGTGCTTATTGCACCATCAGAGGCAGAACTGCAGGCATTAGTCACGTGTATGAAAGAGGAATGTGAAATTAAAGGTCTCCGTTTGAATGCTAATAAAACTAAGGTTCTGGTATTTGAAAGGGACGAAGAGAGAACGAAGTGTGAAATATGGGTAAATCAGGAATGTCTAGAACAGGTAAATGAAATTGTATACTTGGGGAGTGCTTTTAGCCGGGATGGAAGATGTGATTTAGATGTGGACAGGCGTGTCGCTGCCGGGAACAAAGTCAATGGTGCCCTGACTGCGTTAGTCAAAAGGCAAGGCGTAGCGAAGAGTGCACGCCTTGCAATACATAACGCAGTGTTGGTACCGACTTTGTTATATGGCAGCGAAACCTGGGTATGCCAGAAGAAGCATAAAAGTAAGTTGAATGCAGTGGAGATGCGATCTCTTCGTAAAATGTGCGGCGTTACTATGGCCGACCGAAAGCGAAACGAAGAGATTCGCAATATGGCAGGTTTGAAAGATGACCTTATCACAAAAATTGATAAGGGCGTGCTTCGGTGGTTTGGGCACGTTGAGCGAATGAGTGAAGACCGAATGGTGAAGAAAATATATAGCGCGAAAGTTAATATTAAAAGGTGTCGAGGTAGACCGAGACTAACTTTCGAAGACCATGTGAGCAAATTGCTCGAAGAGGGTAGGGTCAAGAGTACTCGGATACCTAGACGTGCATGTATGAAGAAGATAATGAATCTGAAAGAAGCGAAAGAGATATGTAAGGATCGTGACACTTGGCGATCTGTTCTCTCTGGCTACCCCGTCAGGGATTGTGCGTGAAGATAAGTAAGTAAGTAAGTAAGTAAGTCTTACATTGCCAAAAGATTTCTTCAAAAAATCTTGGATAACGATAATTATATGACTTATAAGCGTAAATGCAGTAGGCAGCAGGCTTTTGAATTTTCTTGTCGCGAGAGTTGATCAAGAATCAAAGCATTACTCAAGGCCGTGTTTTATAACGTTCATATTAGCTGTAGTCGGTGCTACGACTTCTAAAGCTATTATGTGGACATTATTTAGTTTCTCGGCTTTTACTTTTTATACATTTAATAAGATTCGAATGAAAAATAGGGTATTTTTTTAATGTAAATATTTAAGTTACATTAAAAACTTCATCTTCCATTTTTCATCCTTCTGAAATTTATTCTTCTAGTTTATATGGAACCACTCTTGAAGTATGACCTTTTAAATATAAAACAATCATTAAAATTGGTTAACAATTGGCAAAGATTGAAGTAAAATACATATTATAAAATACACACAAATAAATACTGTCAAATTGAGAATCTCCTTTTTTGAAGTCTGCATAAAATACACAGACTAGGCCTTTGCCCTTTGCCTTAAAATCCTTAAAAAATATCCTTATTAACCGACTTCAAAACGCTTCAAAGAGGTTCTCCATTCGAGTGTACGTTTTTTACGTATGTATGTTACGTGATATCTTTGCATATTGTGAATCAATTTTGATGATTATTTTATTATTAAATAGATTATACTTCAAGAAAGTTTGGAGAAAAATTTCTACTCCTAAGGGTAGCAAATAAATAACTTGCTTTTTAGCAATTTAAAGTCGGTTTTTACATTTAGTTAAAAGTTATAATTATTGAAAATGGGTTCCCAGTCCTACTATATACTATAGTTATTAGATATCCGAATACTATATTTTTCTACGAAAATATATAGTTATTGAAACTGCTTTACTTATATGGTCACGCCATACTAAAGTATTCACAGGTGGATAACTTTGTATGGCGTGAGTTTTTTTTTTTTTTTTTATAGAATAGGGGGCAAACGAGCATGCGGCTCACCTGATGTTAAGTGACTACCGCCGCCCATGAACAACCGCAACACCAGGGGAATTGCAGATGCGTTGCCGGCCTTTTAGAAAGGTGTAAGCTCTTTTCTTGAAGGTTCCTAAGTCGTATCGGTTCGGAAAATTCGCTGGTGGTAATTGATTCCACAAAGAAGTTGTGCGAGGGAGAAAACTTCTTCTAAATCGCACAGTGGTGGACCGCCAATCATCCAGATGGTATGGATGGTAACGCAAGTTTTGTCGCGACGTGCGATGGTGAAATTGAGCGGCTGGAATTAGTCCGAACAATTCCTCAGAGCACTCCCCGTGATAGATGCGATAAAATACGCAAAGAGATGCAACATCTCTACGCAGTGCCAGTGTATCGAGCCGATCGGAAAGAACTCGGTCGTCGACGATTCGAATCGCTCTGCGCTGGATGCGGTCAAGTGGATGTTAATAAGGGCTTGAAGGCAGCAATATATATTCCTTTAAAATAATATATTTATTTTTCATCATCTACATCATGAAGCTAATACAAAGGGGAGACGGCATAAGCAACTGTGCACTGTGATTCTAAGTAGGTCCTGACGTCATCATAGTGGGCGTGGCTTTAGTTAGTATACTGTCAGCATTCGTCCTGTGCGCTTATGTGTTGAAAAAATCGCAAATCGGTGTATTTTCGTAGTATTAAGAAAAAAAGGATGAAGTGTTGTGTTTTATTGTGTAAATACTACTCAGATAGTATGGATGGCATCACATTTCATTTGTAATATAAAGGTACGTAGAGCTCAGTAATGATAAAATAATCATACGAAGGTGCTGAAATTTCTTTGCATTCAGACATAAAGAAATTTTAATCGCCAAAGTGTTATTTTTAAAGTTTATAACATTTTGTGGTCATGCCGCCATCTACCGTCAAGGTAGCTAAGCTACATTGCAACATAGATATGGAAAGATTCGAGTAGTTTTACTATTTATCCGTAGATGTAGATAGTGTAGTGGGCGAGGCTTTGCATCCCCTCACCCCGCAAATTGTCACGCATTGTTACATAGTGAAATTTAATTACAACGTCTCCTCTTTGTATTTGCTTCATGATCTACATTATTTTAAGGGTTGTCAGCCCTATTTGAAATCGTTGATGGTGGATATGGTTGAGATTGGGTGATATTATGAGGTCAAGATGAAGAATTACAGAGAGCACATATTAGTAAGCAATATTATGTAATAAGTTGTTGTGTGAGTTGGTGTTGGTCGACTGGTCTTTGATCACAGAGGTACTTTTTAAACACTTGATCTGGTACTGTCCACAGACTACTTAGACTGTCGCTTAGTAGTAGTTAGCTGGCTACATGGAAATACATGTACTTCGTACAAACTTTTGTCTGTACTGTTTGTCTGCTTGTCTGTACTTCCGTGGCTGGCTACGTATTTAATTATCTATGGTAGTTGTGTAATTTATAGTAATTTAGCTTGCTACCATGGAAATATATGTACTTTCAATACTTCCGTGCTTGCTACGTATTTATTTATCTATGGTGTAATTTAGTTTCGAGTATAGTCTGTGAATAAAATATGCTTATATAGGAAAATAATAAGGAGCAACAAAAACCCTACTTGGCAATACTATTTAAAGTGTATAGTACAACTGCCGAATCTAGACACTTCATCTGAAGAACTTTAATTTTTTTTATTAATATTTAGAAATCATGTTGGTTGAGATTGGGCGATATTATGAGTTCGAGATGAAGAATTACAGAGAGCACGTATTAGTAAGCAATATGTAATAAGTTGTTGTGGGAGTTGGTGTTGGTCGACTGGTCTGAACTGTTGATCACAGAGATACTTTAACACTTGATCATAGATAAATATATATGTAGCAAGCTACACTTGATGTGGTACTGTCGCTTAGTAGTAGTTAGCTTGCTACGTATTTATTTATCTATGGTAGTAGTGTAATTTAGTTTCGAGTATAGTCTATCGATAAAATATGCTTACATAGGAAAATAATAAGAACCTTCAAAAACCCTACTTCGCAACACTATCTAAAGTGTAGCCAATGCCGAATCTAGACACTTCATCTGAAAATCTTTAATTTTTTTATTAATATTTAGAAATCATGTTACGTGGAATGGTCAAGAAAAAAGGAGACAAAAATCACAGATATTTATTACGAGTCATAGTCAAAATTACTTACTAAATATTCAACACCTGACATTGTATCCTTAAATGAAACAGTTCACATATCAGAGTAGTCACTACTGCCACCACTACTGTTTTCAACTTGTATAATAAATTGCGGGTCTTCTGTGAATCTCTCCTGTCCTATCTCTCCTGGAAATTGTATGTCTGGTTTTAACTGTCTCAATAATTTATTTAAATTTGGTACCTGTTTACGAACTATGTAATACTCATTAATTTTATGAAGTATTGCACATTTGTCAAAATTGTCATTAACCACATTTTTAGGAAGGCCAGGTCTTTTCCTTTTCCTTTGCCTGGAGTCCGTCATAGGCCTTGATTTCTCTGTCCTTCCTTTTTAACCTTGGCTACACGAGAAGGAATTTAAAAGATATTAAAAATATAATATTATTATATATAATATTAAATATATAATATTATTATATATAATATTAAATATATAATATTATTTAAATATAAAAAGTGTAAGTATCAAAATATTTTAGTTGAACCACGAATCCAGTCATCAGTCAGTTGCCCAAAAATGCCTATTAAACACATTTGATCAACAGACTGTAACATCAACATCATCATCATTACAACTCTTCAAAGTCCACTGCTGAACATAGGCCTCCCCCAAGGAATGCCACAAAGCACGGTCGTGAGCCCTTGAGCCATCTGCATCCATCGATGTCTAGTGGGGGGGTCGCCCTACACTTCGCCTACCGGTACGAGGCTGCCACTCGAGAACCTTTCTTCCCCATCGGTTGTCGGTTCTTCGAGCTATATGGCCGGCCCATTGCCACTTCAGCTAACAAATCCGTTGGGCTATGTCGGTTACTCTGGTTCTACTGCGGATATCCTCATTTCTTAATTTACAACGCAGAGAAACTCCGAGCATAGCCCTGTCCATAGCTCGCTGAACGACCTTGAGCGTCCTCATACGACCAGTTGTGAAGGACCGCGTCTCAGATCCATAAGACATCACTGGCAACACGCACTCTTTTTACAATCTTGTTTTCACCTGAGGAACCTGAAACCTTTTGAGGTATACTCGTACCTAACGAGAAGATGTGTCGTAGTTTCCCAAACCCTGCGCAGCCGAGTTAGCTGGAGGACCTAACCAGCAATTCTGCCATAAGGACTATATCGTCGGCAAATCGAAGGTGAGTGATGTATTCGCCATTGATGTTAATACCGTATCCTTTCTAGTCGAGAAGCTTGAAAACGTCTTCCAATGCAGCGGTGAAGAGTTTCGGGGATATAAGGTCACCCTGTCTTACACCTCACTGCAGTTGCATAGGTTTAGTACTCTGATTCTGTACTCGGATAGCCATCGTGGCCCTACTGCACAAACACTTCAGCACTTCGATATACCGATAGTCCACTTGGCACTGCTGAAGGGACTGTAGCATCGCCCAAATTTCGACGGAATCAAAGGCTTTGTCATAGTCCACATACGCAGGGCCAAGTGGCAGATTGTACTCTTCTGTCTTCTGTACAATTTGCCGAAAGGTGTGTATGTGGTCCATGGTACTAAAACCTTTTCGGAAACCGCCTTATTCGGGAGGCTTGAAGTCGTCGACTCTGCGTGCGAGACGATTCGTAATGACTCTCGAAAACAGTACGTAGATGCGGTTCAGACGGGAAATCGGTCCGTAGTTCTTCAAGAGAGCGTTGTCGCCTTTCTTGAAGAACAAGACCACCGCACTTCTGCTCCACGCCTCCGGAGTAGTGCCACCGTAGAGGACGGAATTAAAGAGCTTCTGAAGGACTTCAAGTACCGGTTTCCCACCCGCTTTCAGAAGTTCAACTGTAATTCCATCCTCTCCTGGGGTCTTGCCGTTTTAAAGGTGCTGGAGAGCCATTCTAATCTCGCTTAGACTGACGTCCGGGATATCTTCGGAATAGTGTCGGATAAGACTCACTCCTGGATCGTTACTCACACTTGTGTGTGGCTCCAACGATGACGTGTACAGCTGCTCATAGAACCTCTCAATCTCACTCAAAATCTCAGGTGTCCCGGATACGATGCTGTCACACTCTGTCTTCAGCTTTGACAGTTGGCTCTTTCTGGCAGACAGATCTCTGGCAAAGACTTTGGAACCTTGGTTTCGCTCGATCGCTTCTTCAATAAAAGCTGTATTGAAGTTCTGTAAGTCCCGCCGCATGCATTTGGAGATCTGTCTGTTCAGTTGCCTGTATGCTGTCAAATCTATTGAAGACTGCAGCTTCATTTCCCGTCTATCAGCCATGAGATTAAGTGTGTGATCGGAGAATTTTTGTGTTCTTCTGCGGCAGGTCTCGAAGAACTTAGCTCCGACCACATGGACAGTTTCCACGAGCTTATTATTCATATTGTCCACTTCATTGCAGTCTTCTAGGCACTGAAAACGGTTTTGTAAATCGAGCTGAAAGGTTTCGGGACTTTGGACTATAGCACGAGGGGGACTGAGCCTTAATTTCATTAGACGAGACCTCTCCAACTGAACGTTTAGATTCAGTGTGCCTCTAACCATTCCGTGATGGCTACCAGTTTTCGCCCACGTGATTATTGAAACATCACTAAACAGATGCCTTCTGGTCGTCATAATGAAGTTAATCTCATTTTTTGTTGAACTGTCAGGGCTCGACCAGGTCCACTTCCCGTAGGGCCGCTTCTGGGAGAAAGAGTTCATCATAAAGCGTCCCTCTTTCTCCATGAAGTCGGCCAACTGCTGGGCCCTTGCGTTGCCCTATTTCAAATTTCCCTACCTTCAGGTCACCGTTCTCTCTTGTGCCTAGTTTTGCATTGAAGTCTCCCATTAACACCGTATAGTGGATTTTGGAGGAATGCATGGCTTTAGAGATGTCTTCATACATTTCCTCCACCTTCTCATCGGGATGTACTGAGGTTGGTGCGTAAACCTGTATGACCTTCAACGAATACCGTTTGGTGATTCTGAGTATAAGGTAAGCAACCCCCGTCGACACACTCCCAATCTTTACAACGTTGTTAACGAGAGACTTGTGGACGATAAATCCGACACTCCTTGGGACAAATGGTCGCCCCCCCAGTGATAGAACAAGTTGCCGGATTCAAGGATTACCGTGTCCTTCCCCTCTCTTCAGATCTCCGATAATCCTATAATATGCCAGCGTAGCTTGTCTATCTCTTCTTCCAGCTCCACGATCTTCTCGTCAGTCGTCAGGGTGCGTACGTTGTATGTTGCCAGGTCGAATCGTCTTAGGTGGCAACCGAATCGCCACCGGAGATTCTTAGCACCCCCTGCCCCGCCGTTACCATGGTTGCCACCGTAGCCAGGAATAGCGGGGACACCGGAGACTGGGATCCGCCTCTTCGTAACTTTCATCATGGGGAGATATTTGCCATAGTTACCACCCTTGGCGAGCGGGTTGGCAACCGCAGTTTTATTTTATTGTAATATTGCTGTTATCAGGAAGATGCTGCTGCCCATCTCTTGCCTGTTTCCCACTGTCGCCTCTTACGACACCCACGGGAAGTTATGGGGTAGTGGATATTCTTAACCGCCACTACACGGCAACAAGGAGGATATTATTACTACATTTAGACTATAATATAATATTGTTATATAGCTTTTTACCCGCGGCTTCGCTCACGTGCGCTTGAATTTAGGAACATCATTAAATGCTGTTCCGTGCCAAATTTAGAAAAATTCGATCACTTTTAGTCACTTCGGTGTCTATGTTTCTGTGTCTGTCAATTTTTTTTTCATTCTAAATTACTATTAGACGTAGATGATTGGTAACATGCTACAGACACACGTGAATATATACATATGTCTAGAAACATCTACTATTTTTTTTATATCGGGCGTGTCTTCCGATTCCAATGTATCCATAAGAATGGTAAATAGTATTGAAATCAAAATGTATTATTATTATTTACATTTTACTCTTTACTTTTATTTATAGTAAAAGTTAATTTAGTTTTAACAAAGTAATATAATGTTTATTTGAGACATTTTATTCATATCATTGGTCCTATTTAATATTGATTGGCACCATAAAATAGATGTAGATATTTTTTACTTGGAGTAGACTTGAAAATTTCATAAATACAGTTCTATAATAATGAATACTACACATGGATTAAAACTAATGTTACGGGTGTTTTTACGCATCTTAGATGAAAGTGCCGAGTAAAAGAACATATCGTTGATGTGAGGCACCGAAACTTCGGGAAGACTAAAGTATGTCAACATCTTTAGTATCGTCCCAAACATTATATCGGATCTGATAGACAACAAATCCTTGCAATAGAACACCGAATTCTACCAATGATGATTCGCGAGACTATTGAAATTAAAAATATCCTAATTTTAATAGGGAAGATGGCTGAGCGCTACCATCTGCTGAGGTCCCCATAATTAATATAATTAAATTCAAACTACTACTGCATTTATTCTATTCTATTTTAACGATGACATCAAGTCGTCAAACACCCCAGTTCTCCAGCCCCTCCCGTTACCATGGGTGCTGTAAAATGCCCAAAGTATCGGTAATTTGAAAAGTTAAAATTAAACGCGATAAGATCCTTAAAATTAGTTTTATTCCTTATAAATGTTATTCAAAGTGAACGTGAGGAGCACTAAACTCATGAACGGGAGTAGAAAATTTTTCGCCCTGTTGTGGCGGTGAAAGAAAATCCACCATCTCTATATCGTCCCATCGTAAGAGGCGACATAGGAAAACAAAGTGGAGATGGGATGGGCTGCATCATCTGTTGTTAGATCAAAATAATAATAGCTGCGGCTGCCAACCCGCTTACCAAGCGTGGCAACTATAGCAAACTTGACAATTTATGGGGGAGCCATATGTGCATTTCAGTGGAATTTAGATAGGCTGACGATAATGAGTTCTACTCATCTTTGCAAGCCTTAATATCTACGGCAGAGTGAAAACAAAAAGCAACATACCTGAAAACACGAATAAAAAAAAACTGCATATATTCCCCATGAAAAGTAAAAAAAGTAGCAGCTTACATACATGTTAATAATGGGCACAGACCGCAGAGTTTTTGGGCAAAAAAGTTTTCGCTGCGCCGATTCCAACGCGGGATGAATGAAGTGAATGAATGAAATGAAAGTTTATTGTTTCCAACATATTCTTAAATTAGTATATATAAGTTTGAAGACTTCTTTTTAAAGATACTTGTGGTAGAAGGTCCTCGCCCTCCCTTAACTAAATACATTCAACAAAAAAGAAACAGGGTGTGTGTATGTGTGTGTGCGTGCGTGCGAGCGTGCGTGCGTGCGTACGTGCGTGAATTATTTATATTATTTCATTTATGTATTAGTAACTGAAGGCAAAATATACTACTTTTTTCATTTGATAATAGATGGCGCTGTTTTGAATACCAAATCGGTGTAGTTACAAATTATTTTACCAAGATTATAACTATATTTTAAACTTTATTTACAAATATGGTAGTTATTTGAAAAACACCCGTCATCCCGCCTATAACCAAGATATAATAGAAAAATAACATCTAAAGGAAATAAAATACTCAACCTTCCTTTTATGAAGTTCCGTAATTGGATAAAAAGTAGCCTATAAGTTGCCCCGGGTTACTCACTACCTACATACATAATTTCATGTAAATCGGTTCAGTAGTTTTGCGTGAATCCGGAATACACAGACAGACAGACAGACAGAAAGACAGACAGACAGACAGACAGACAAAAATTCTAAAAACCACTAATTTGGCTTCAGAACCTTTTATTTAGTCTCCTGCACTTGTTTTTTCAAGAATATATTAGAATTACAGACACGACTTTTCTACAGATTTATTATATGTATAGATTAGGACAGCTATTCTTGATATTTTTATTCCAAAACGTAGTAATTATATACTCTTTGGTATCTGGTGGATGATCTGGTAACATTGCAGTTTCTAAACTAGGGATGTCGATGTTGCAGAAACATCGATGATGACATCGATGTTGGCATCGATAGCTCAACATCGATGTTTAGCCTACTCAAAACATCGATTTTGACTATTATCGATGTTTTTGTATATGTGTACATACTTACAAATTGTATCAAAATTATGTGGGTATACACACTAAGGGAAAAAGTTACAATTAACTTGAATATCAATTTACGTAGAATAGTTATCATGTGACAAACGACAACGACACTTTAAAATAAAGCGAAAGCAGTGACCGCTGTGACATTACAGGTGTAACTTGACAATTCAATTTGACATACCATAATGATATTTTGGTCAGGTTAGCGATGCGTTCAGATATTCTGACTTATTTAAAATTTTAAATCTTCGGAGCAGATGCAAGATTTAGTTGAGATTGATTTCGCAGGTTCGCATTGTTCGCAATTTCCCAATAATCGATTATGGGTTCATTGACATCGATGCTTCGATGTTTGACATGTGTCAACATCGCTGTTTTAATTTTTAACATCGATGATCATCGAACATTCCTACATCGAATCGAACATCCCTATTCCAAATCAAATTGATTGATGCTGTGATGTAGGGGTCTCCACTTTGAAAATACATCGATGTGTTTTTTCGATGTGATGCATCGAG
Source organism: Parnassius mnemosyne (assembly GCA_963668995.1). Classification (NCBI taxonomy): domain Eukaryota; kingdom Metazoa; phylum Arthropoda; class Insecta; order Lepidoptera; family Papilionidae; genus Parnassius; species Parnassius mnemosyne. The sequence goes on along the minus strand of CAVLGL010000035.1, from coordinate 16,355,047 downwards.
ACTGTGCATCGATATCGATCGATATCGAGTACTTTTTATGACTTTACATTATAAATCTGTTGTCAACTTCCTGACACCCCATGCAAACAACTGACAATTTTGAATGATATCTTACATCGGCACTGTCTTTATCCGCACGCCTTTTGTGTGTGTTAAGTTAAAAAAAACAAACACACACACGTGTTTGTTTTTTTTTACTGTTATGTACAACAAGTTCGTACATATGGCGGACTTAATGCCTGCAGGGAATTCACTTGACGGACATGCCCGCGGGCATGTCTGTAGACATGCCTGCCGGACTTTGCTACTATATACTTCGCGGCAGCATCTTCCTGACAACTCAAAATAATAAAAAAACCGCAATTGCAAACCCGCCTGCCAAGTGTGCCAACTATGGCGAATATACCCTAATAGCCAATATGTGGGTATGAACTATTTATATTTATGTGTTGATGTGTATGTATGTATGTATATGTCTGTATGTATTTATTTATTTTATATATTACTAAAATTTATATATATCTTAGTTATTTATTTTTTATTTTGGTTTTATTCTATACTGCTACACCTACCTCAAATTCTCACCTGGTAGAGAATGCATTAAGTCCGCCCTTTGTATTCCTTTATATTAAGGAATGCAATAAAAAATAAATAAATTATTATTTATTATCATTGACCTACTACTAAATGGACGGCGGATCTAGAACAAAATTCACGAAAAATCTGTCCCGAGTCCATGCTGCAGCTATATTATGGTAGTAGCACGAATGGGTCGGCTCGACCGGGGAAGGACCACGCTCTCACAGAAAACCAGCGTAAAATAGCAGCTTAACGCTGCTGTGTTTCGTATGGTGAGTGTAGAGAACCGGAGACCCTTTTTACTGGCAAAGAGGCATTCCATCTTAGTCCTCACGGGTGACAACGCATCTGCATCTTGAGTCTTTATTGAGGATAGATGTAGATGTCTATGGGTCACCGTAACCACTTACCATCACGTGGACTGTGTGCTCGTTTGTCACCCAATCCTATAAAAAAAAAACCTATATAAATGTAATTTAGCAGCCTTTCAACTTCAACCAGAAGCTGTTTTCATCTTATGCAGCTTCTAGCGAAAATTATCAGTATGATTTTTTGTTTGTACAATTAATGTGAATTTAATTTAAATACTACGTATCTCGTGTCTAAGCAAAATATTAATTTTAAATTATTAAATATTAATAGTCCTTATCGAAAATATATATAAATATAAATAGTTTTGTGATACAATACGGTATTTTGGAGTGTATTATCGGTTGACAAAACGAAGACTGGTGCGCAATTGGAACCCGTCGTCCTTTTGACTTGGACACTCGGACAACCAGCCAATCTCTATTTCTTGATTCCGCCAAGGGACTGACAGCTGCCAACTAGCACCACCAGCAGGTTTAAATATTATAACTTCTAAATCAGAGCATGTTTTAGTTTTTCTGATTTAGAACTTGTAATATTAATAGTGATATATAAGTATACCTTTTTACAATTGACTGGTTATCATTGGTTCGATGTTTTATGAAAATACATCGATACATCGAGTATATCAATAACTTTCCAAAACATCGGATCAATTCGATGCATCGACCATCGATGTATATCGAATATCCCTACCAATCCCTACTGTGATGCTAAATGTTTTCACTTTTGATTTTTAAGTTAGTAATTTATAGAAGAAGTTGCACTTTTATTTTGCTGTATAAAAATCTTTTAGATCAGATTTCGAAAAAATTTTGCTAGTTGCGTTTTGGACAGAAAATCTGTGTTGTATTAGATGGCGTTTCCTCAACCTAATGCTCAAAGAGGTTATTTAGAAATGAAATTTACTTAACAAAAAATAATCTAGTTTAATTATTTTACTGTAAGAATTTTTGATTGTGATTTATTTGCAAATAATTGTTTTGTTTATGTAGAGTTGACCAATCGAAAAATATTAGAGGAGCTTCAATTAAAGAAGCAAATGTTATTAAAACAGGGTGTCGTTGCTCCATTGACAGCTACTACTATTCCTCTTACTCAACCAAGCCCTGTTAATCAATTGCCTATGTGCTCTATTCCACCTGTGTCTGCTACAGCTGTAAGTGTTTTGTATTCACTATGTAAAAGGATTGATGATGCCTAATTTCTCAGAACTAAATTAATTAAGGACTACAAGATCATAAGTAGCAGTAAAAAATCTAACATGTACTGCGCGATAAATTAGTGTAAAATAGCATCTTAAAACTGCTGTGTGGTGAGTGTAGAGAACCAGAGACCCTTTTTACTGTAAACGAGGTAAGCCATCTTAGTCCTCACGGGTGACAACACAACTGCATTTGGATTTGTAATCGAGGATAGATGTCTATGGTTTACAGCAACCACTAACCATCAGGTGAATTGTGTGCTCGTTTGTCACCCTTATCAAATAAAAAAATGGTTTTAAAGTCACTTTAAATGTGACACAATAAATCCTAACAGAAAATGTAGTTTATTAGCATTAATTGAGTCTCATTGGTTGTGACACTCATTTTGCATAATATTTAAGACTATGATAGTAAGTAAGAATGTTTTACAGAACTATTACTACGACTATTTCATATTTTTACTAGATCAGATTTTGCCAACAGCTTTACTTACATAGATTTCTTCTATTACAACACTGAGTAGCATTTACTTACTTTATGTTGTGAAGGTACCGGTTATTTATGTTATGTAGCTAGTAATCGGAAAAAGTATTCAGAGTGGTAGGGCTCCCTTTTTTCCATCTGCGTAAAACTATCCTACCTATTTCTGCTACCAAGTAAGGGTAAATTCACTGCTAGGCATTTCATCTTAGTCCTTAAAAGTAGCAATTTCCCCAAAACTACCTATGGTTGAAGAAGGTTTCATATGCTCTATGTAGTGATACCTCCAAACTCCTCTCATTTTTAAGAGCCATGAATAGACATTATAAATCACATATTCAAAGAATGGACATCTAAACAGTAACTGAAAAAGCTGTTTTAATAACAATTACAAATTTCTCTTGAAGAAGATGACTGTGCCTATAGAGGCACATGGTGTATAGTTTCTTTATATATTTTGACTAGCTTTTATCTGCACATTTGCTATTCAAATAATATTTATAGGCATTAAACATCAGTGATGGCAAGAATTAGTTAAAGGTTCCAAATCAATTGAAATGTTTTAATGACATGATCACATGACTAATACAAAACAAATTACAGGGATTCCCTCAGTTACCTGAAGCAAATATTGTAAACACAAGCCATAGAGCAGCACTACAACACGCGAATGCTACTTCTTGTGGTTTCTTTGTATCACAAGACTCTTCATTTGGTAACCAGATTTTACCCGTGCTCCCTAGATTTGATACCAAGTAAACTGTCTAATACACATTGATGCATAGAAATGTCAGCTTTAATGAAATTGAAAACATTAGAGGGATATTTACAAGATTTATCAGGTTTCACAAAACCCAAGATACAATATGAACAGTATGAGACTCCAGCACACATAGCTGCTGTTGCACTTTACACAATGCAGGTTAGTATAATGCTTGTTTTATAAATTTTTTATATCATTTCAAATACTGGGTTGGATTTAGAATTGTTTGGCAGGAATTTGGGGGAGATTTGGTCCCCGATTATAATGATACCACTCACATTAAAAGGTAATGCACCATTGTCGAAAAAATAAATAAAAACTCTTATTACCTAAAATGCATAAAACATGGAAAAACGTATGCAATATTACTGTGAAAGCTGGATAGCATACAGAATTTTGTGTAAGTGCGACAAGGATGTAAGACTAGTGTCACATTATTCTACTGTTTATATTCACTGTCAAGAGGTATTTCGCTAAAGACAACTAATAATAGAGAAAATTTTACCAACTTGAGATATGACAATTTACGGAGAAGAGAAATTATAAAGAATAAAAGAGATTCTTATGAGGAATTAACAAAAAAACTTATGTTTACAGACAATTAAAGAAACAATTATAATATACTGTTTTATTTCTGAATTGCTTAAAACTGCCCAGAAATACTTGAACACCCAGAAATAATTTCAGTTGTAATAGGTTAGAAGGTTGTGGCGGGAGCAAAGGCAACCTGACTTTATAAATAAGATATCTGATCTGATTGAATCTGTTCTAAAATTAAACTAGCACGCCCTGATTCCTCATAGTCTTTTTCTTAATTTTTGTAAAGCCGTAGGCGCGGAGGGAGAGCAGCCCCCGCCCGCCGTAGCAAATTGCACCACCTGTGCGAGCCGTAGCGGCGGCGTAGGCTGTAAGGCTGTGAGGCAATAAGCCGAAGCTGCGAAGGTGAGCATGGGTGCCTGTGATTCGCTACGCAAGGGCGAAGGGGCTACACTTCCCGCTGCGCCGAAGCCGTTGTAGAAATAACTTTGGGTCAATATTCCTGTGTAAAAAAGTGAGGTTATGATTTTACAAAAAAAAAACATTACTCATTAACTATACTTTTCTGCAACGAGGGAAAGGAAGAGGGGCTTTCCCTGATAGGGCACACTCCTGCTCCCCTCTTCCCCCTCCTGCCGGAGACGTTAAATGTTACTTTCAGGTTAGGTCTATAGGATTTTCTTTATGATTTTTTTCAAGAATTTTGTATTATCTTTTAATGGGAATGCTGTCGGGAGTAAGGGGACGCTCCCCCTTCCTCCCCTTCATACCGTGCCCCCTCCTGCCAAATGATTCTAAATTTCAACCCAAATACTAGTTATTTTACACCATCATTAACCCTCGACGTAAATGGAGGGGTGTTATAACTTGGTAGTGTGTATCTGTGTGTGGCATAATAGCTCCTGACCGGATTGACTGATTTAGATTAAGTACTTTTCATTTTAAAGGTGTCTTAATTGAGGGTGTTCTTACCTATGTTTCAAAAAAACCTTAGCTTTAGTTTAGCTGTTTGAAGATCATCAGCTTTTTTTGTTTCGGGGGATTTTTATTTTTTGGAACGAAGTTCTTTATCGGACAGTACGGGCTTGGCGGATGGGAGCTAGGCGACAAAATGTGTAAGATTTTTTCGTCACTACCCCTTGTGTAGACGGCCTTGGCGGCGAAATAAGGAATTGAGATGGAATAATATCCATCTCCCTCGCACTTTTTCTTATCTTACCATGAAAGAAATATTATTTTATTTCAATTGACGCTTCATTTTAACAGACGCTAGTAATTCATTTAATTGTATTTGTTAATCAATAATATAATACTTACCTTTATCAATAATAATAATATACTACACAAGGAACTTCGTACCAACCAAGTGTTCTACGACACTCACACATTTTTTAAATTAAGTTATATTATTTAATTTTATTGTTTTATTAAGCTAAAACAATGATTTATACCTATATTTTATTAGACACAATTTGAAGCATTAGAAAATCGCTTAGTATTAGATGCTGGATGTGGTCCTGGGGTATTGGGTATAGGTGCAGCATTTTTGGGGGCGGGATTTGTCACAGCAGTTGATATTGATGAAGATGCTGTAGAAATAATAAATGAAAATGTAGAAGAAGCTGAAATAAGTAATATAGATGTAATAAAAAGTGATTTCCTCAATTGTAACACATTCAGGTAAAGCAATATATTAATAAATTTAAATAACTTGCAAATGGTATTTATGCTGTACATATTTGTTTTAATTTTAATATTTCAGATGGGAGAATTATTTTGACACAGTTTTAATGAATCCTCCTTTTGGCACCAAAAATAATACAGGTATTGATATGAAATTTCTACAAATGGGACTTAACCTCAGCTGTGATAGTGTTTACTCGCTACATAAATCTTCTACAAGGTATTGTATACAATGTTGCATTTTTTAAAAACTTTAATGTATTGCTGCAATGTCCTCTGGACCAAATTTTTAGCTAATCTCTACGGAAGCAATCCATCTGCCTGGGTAGCATTATAGTTTACGAATGTGTATTACGCACAAACTTCTTTCATGTCCTGTACGGAAATCTAATATGACCACAGAGAGATCAGGCGCAGGGCTATCACCTTTAAATGCTTTCTGATACACGGAGGTGAAACATCGTCAACTTGCTAACTCAGGACTGTTATTGAGAATTTCTTGTCAGAAATACCCAATAACTGGTTTTACTCCGACTCGGGATTTGAATCTGGGACCACATGATAAGCAGTCGCGTTTACAACCACAATGACACATACATGTGAAATAAAATCATCAGACTTTACCCAGCGTACTGTTTTACTTAAGCATTACCCATAGAAGAGAGGATTTGATGTCATTTTGTTATACTTTGCCTATGGATTGACAATCATTGGTCTGGTATTGAAGATCTGTAATGTACGAAATGGTTTAATGCAATGTTTGTTAAACATTTCAAGTTCCTTCTCCCTTATTGTTTAGTTACAAAAGTACTGAAATAGAATCACATCTACCAATAAATTAATCGATGAGACATTAAATTTTGATGGCAATAGACAACCTACATTATTTTTATTTCGGTGACCATCAGTGACCTTTTTAGTATGGTATTACAAAAATTTGTTATCTGTAGTTTAAAATTTGAAGTTTATTCTCTTTTAGCTGTGGTGGTACTGTTACCGCGCTACAATGATACATTGATACCGAACAACAACCGAAGTTTTAATACGTCAGGGTCACCAATTTAACAATATCCTCCACCAAGTTAGGTATTTAGCCCGAATAGCCTACGCACCCTTGCCTGACCATGTCGCCCGGCGAGTGATCTCTCAATTTTGTTTGTATTAGTAAAGTAAAAAATTGAGTTGCAGCCCATATATGTTCCACAGCTGGACTTTCACAGGATTCATCTAATTTCTGTGATGGTCATAGAGTAATTAGTCCGCCGCGCTGCTCTAGTGTGCAATGGCATACTTTGCATGCGTTCGAAATATTCCTCGGACGTCAGGTTTTCTCACGATGTTTATGTTCAATACTGAGCATATTGTAGATCAGCACTTAAAATTGCAAATTAATAATTTCATTTGCGCCTATGGTAATCGAAATTTACTGTGAGCGCGAAATTAAGCTACCACGCCCTTAATTATTTAATACTGCAAAGCAAACTGTAACTACTAGTAGAAATTTTACCCAGTGCAAGGTGTGATTTATAAAACCTTGGAAGCAATACATTTATTGCAATTCATTTGAAATTTTAATCATTTTTAATATGTTTAATTATAAATATGAAATTTGTACAGATTACACATCCAAAAGAAGATAAAGGAGTGGGGTGTGAAAGGCAGCGTGATTGCAGAGCTGCGGTACAATTTGGCAGCAACATACAAGTTTCACAAGCAGCAGTCGAAAGACATTGCTGTGGACTTGTGGAGGCTGACACATCATACTTGACATACAGATAGTCAAATACTAACTTATTAGTTTTATTTTGAAATAATATACACAAATGACAGATATTTTTACAACAATTAATTTAACGATTTCGAAAGACAGAAAAAGCGAATGAAATAAAAATATGAAGAGGTAATTTTTCGTTTTTTATTCAATTCTAGAATTACAATCAGTCTTCAGCATTGGCTATAAACAAATTCATTCTTAATACACTTTATTACATCATAATATTAAGCGTAACTACAGAAGCTTTAAATACATATTGATTGACTGGCTCTCTCAGCTTTGTCAGCTCGGAGAGCCAGATAGTACAAAATGCGTATAATTTAAGCGTCTTATCTTTAACTGCGTATAGAATTATCACATAATATGTAATTTGACACAATAATATATAAATCAATATTATTGTACCAATGGTAATCAGCAAATCGAACTTTAAACCAATGCACCTAATTTGAATGTCAAAATCTTATGAAATGATGAGTCTGCACGAATTTTGAGCACTGGATAATTTTGATGGGATTAGTACGTGCAGAATCAATTAAAACCAATTACACGATTTGTACGATTGTGTACTTTGAAGTCGTTTTTTGTGCTTATATCAACCACTAACTTCAGAACAATTTATTAGTATGGTCTGTATTATAAAAGTAGTGATAAACAACGAATTAATTGGACAGCAGGATTAGACCCCGTCCCCGCGCTTAACCTCATATTACCTTTATAGACCAATTTGAAGATAGACTTCAAAAACGTTTATTAACGTACCGTGCGTGTGAAGGTGTCGTTTTTTTTTGTTAATGAACTCCAGTCTCAAGCTGTTATGTAATAGGAAATTATCCTATAACATAATTTAGATTTTGTTAGCAGGCAATCGACGATGACAGAATCTCAACTCTCAAGTTCTTAGGGACCCTAAATGGACAAAATAACTTTAGGTTTACATCAATATCAGAGCACTAGTTTTGTCGTTTCCACTAAAGCTTGACATACACGGTCAGTTCGGCCTTAATTTCTCGATCGACGTGGGTAGCATGCAGATATGCGTTGCTACATATAAATGGCTCGCAAACCTCTCACGGCGTCAGTCGGTTGCCGTCACTTAAAAATCTCAACTTAAGATTTCACACTTGCGGTCAGTTTTTGGATGTACGTCAGTTCAACTGATCAGTTTAACTGACCGTGTGTGTCGAGCATAAATAGTTCACATGCGCAGTCAATACACAATATCGTATCACTTTTACGTATTAAAATCAACTACAAACCATTATTTATGCGATAAAACGGGAGTAACAATCTGCCGACGGTCAAGTTCCCGCCAAAACTTCGAAAGTGTCTTTACTGTAAGTAATGCTTATGGCAGGGTGGTTACATATTATCGTCAAACCAATGCATTAAAAAGTACATACATAAACTATTAATAATGATTACAGTAATTTTTAAATTTAGTATATTACAAGTACATAGGTTTCCTTTAATTAAAAAAAGTTTTTTTTTTTATAGGAGAGGGGGCAAACGAGCATGCGGCTCACCTGATGGTAAGTGACTACCGCCGCCCATGAACAACCGCAACACCAGGGGAAGTTACTGGCAGGTATGAAGTTATATGTACTACGTACTAGAAGAGACATCGAGACTTGGTCGTTCGAGCCTACGAGCTCAAACTTAGTCTGTGCCATAAAAAGGTACTCTGTGGCCCCTTCCACGCAGCCCGCACTGCTACATAATTTTGTTCACGATGTCTGTTCTAGTACGTACGTAGTACATGATATTTGAATGCTAGCAGGGCCGCTCTATTGGTCGCCGAACTTGATGTTCTGCGCGAGTTTGATGGTGCCGGAGTAGTTGATGGTGACGGTGGCGCGGCGCATGTAGGCCTTCCAGGCGTCGGAGCCGCACTCGCGGCCGCCGCCCGTCGCCTTCTCGCCGCCGAACGCGCCGCCCACCTCCGCGCCGTTCGTCGGGATGTTCACGTTCACGATGCCGCAGTCCGACCCGTGCGAACCGATCCACTGTCGCACCGGTAAACATACACTCTCACTGATAGTTCGTACGTATTAGTCGCATTGGCGTATGTCGAGTGGACCGGGTGTATCGAGCACCTGTTACTCGCCCCGGTATGTTGGAATCTATCTATCCATCCATCCATTACAGCCCATCCCAAGTCCACTGCTGTACATAGGCCTCTACCATAGATTGCCTCTTAGGGGGTATATTTGCCATAGTTGTCGCGCTTGGCAGGCAGTTTGGCAACCGCAGTGTTTGTTATTTATGATTGAGTTGTTAGCAGGAAAACGTTACTGCTCATGTCCAGTTTCAGTTTCCCTCTGAAGCCTCATATGAATGACATGGGGTAGATAATTAACTCTTGCCCAAAATATTAAGATGAGAATTTAAATAATTTCACACAGAACACGGGAAAAAATTTACAGCCGATTAATCGACATTTTACATTGACGGCTCCGTGGCGCAGTGGCTTAGCAATGAGTTGCTGCGCTGGGGGACGCGGGTCCGAATCCCGCACGGAACAAGTATTTGTATGGCTTACAAATGTTTGTTCCGGGTCTGGATGTTTGTCCTTATGCAATTTATGTCTGTAAACTACCTCCACGGTACAGGAGAAAATCCTAGTGTGGGGGTAACATTTAAGAAAAATAAAAAGAAAAGAATTTTAAGTTCCTCTTGTTTAGTTTTTGCGTACCTATATTTAACGGCTCACCCTGAAAAATAACTCTAGATACGCCAATTTTGGTACGTGGTAAAGCCCCGCTGAAGCTTAATAAATGCAGCACGAATAGGTCGTCTCAACCGGGGAGGACCACGCTCTTACAGAAAGTCATCGTGAAATAGCAGCATAATGTCGCCGTGTCTGGCTTGTGGAGAGTAGAGAGCGCGGGAGATCCCTTTTATTGATGACGAGGCATTCCATCTTCGTCGTCAGGGATGACAATGCATTTTATTCTCAATTAATGATGCAGGTGTCTATGGGTCACATCATCACTTACCATCCAGAAGACTGTGTACTCGTTTGTCATCCTTACTTATAAAAAAAGTTAATTAAAAGGACTCAAATTATATTAGATGACAAATGTTCATAATAATATTTGCGAAAAGGTCAAATATTGCATTACATGCAATGTGAACTGTGTGACTACATTAATTTAGTTATCAAAGCTAACGTTACATACCTTGAACACATCACCCAGATTCTCAGTAAATAAGCTAGATGAGAGTCCCTGATCGACCTCATTGTTGTACTTTATTCCAGTCTCCAGGTCGGGGATTTCAATACAGTATACAATAGGGGCGAAGCACTCGTTCTTCACCAGAGGGGAATCGTGGGGTAGGTCGGTAATTATTGTCGGCTCTACGAAAAATCCTTCGCGTTCAATCACCTATAAATATTAAATTAAATTAATTCAATTTTAAAAGCGGTTTTATAGCAATTTCGAGCTGCAATTGTTTGGCCGTCTATATCGCGTAACTTATTGCGAATCGCACTGTGCGATGTAACTCGGTTATATCCTCAATGCTGCAAGTATATTTGCCGGAATATACTTCGCAAGTTGTTGCACAATAAAATTACAGCTTATGCATGCAAGATGTAATTTTATGAGCCCTTTAAAGTTAATACTGAAAGTGGTAAAATAAAAAAAAAATTGTACAACCGACTTCAATATAAATAAAATGAGAACATTATCACAATCTAGTTGAAGTCAATTAAATACGTATTGTTAAGGATAACTCAAAAACTACTGGTCAGATCTTCATATAAAAAAAAATCTGTAAATCTTAAAATAAAAAGTTTTACGAGGTAACATATAAAAAATACATTTGAATAGAGAACCTCTTCCATTTTTGAAGTAGGTTAAAAGTTCGGAACGATAAGAAAAAACCTCAAGGAAGATCCTGTTTCGCTAAATTTCATCACACTTCAATTTATTTAAAATAGATATGTATGAAATGTGGACATCTTAATATTGTTTTTATTTCGTATTCGATTACGGTAAATCCATTTCACAATCTAAGAGGTCTATAGACTGAATTGATTACAGGTTAATAAGGAGGAGGTTATCAAGCAAGACGAAATGCCAAAGTCAAGCAGCAATTTTGAATGCTTTTGTTCGCTCTATCAGAACGAATTCTGTGTCAAATAGATGCAGGTTAATGGACTCTAATACGAGTATTTTAACGAAATATTGCGATACAAAAACAACTCACCTTTCCTCCAAATTCGATCTTTCCTCCTTGCTTGACAGCTTCAGCGACGGTTCTTTTGTAAGCTTCTACGGCCGCTGGTGTATGCAATGGCCCTATTAACGTCTCAGGTAGTAACGGGTCTCCTATCTTGCTGATTACTCCAGCGAACGATTTCTTTAGCCTAGACACCACTTCATTGTATAACTAAAACAAGAAAAATCGTTGCTAGTTTTCGTTATTATTATAAATTTAAAAAAAATGTTACATCAAACTATATTACATTGCATCAAATCTTGAATATAGTATATAGTATATACTATATAGTAAGAAAAATTATAAGTATTTTCATTGATCACTAATATTTTTTTTTTATTAATGATCGATGTGTAACGCGAGCACCTGCTCTATATACCTTTTTGTGAATAAGCAGTCGTCTAGTGGTGGTGCAGCGCTGACCTGCAGTGCCAGCGCAAGCGAACAGCGCTGCAGACAGGAGAAGGTCCAGATTGGCATCAGAATTCACCACGATCGCGTTGTTTCCGCCCAGTTCCAAGAGATGGCGCCCGAATCGCTTTTGAACTTCCACACCTACCTGTAAGAGTAGCATTTGCGTAGTCAACAAGACTATAAACTTATATATGAATGTGCGCCTGTAAGTAATCGTATGACGTCTGAACGACTTGACCGATTGAGTAATATTTGATTGAGAAATATTATAGTGCGTCTGTAAAATATTGTATTACTTCTGAACGACTTGACCGATTGAGAAATATTATAGTGTGTCTGTAAATGATCGTATAACTTCTGAACGAAATCTTCGTAAGTGGTTGCTGTGGTCCATAGACATCTACATCTATCCTCGATTACGAATCAAAATGCAGTTGCGTTGTCACCCGTGAGGACTAATATGGAATGCCTCGTTTCCAGTAAAAAAGGGTCTCCGGTATCTCTACACTCACCATACGAAACACAGCAGCGTTATTCTGCTATTTTAAGCTGGTATTCTGTGAGAGCGTGGTCCTTCCCCGGTCGAGCCGACCCATTCGTGCTATAAACTAATATAGCTGTAGCATGGATTTACCACGTAATAAGTTCGTCATAGTAATAAAATTAGTTTTGTCACAACATTTTTACAGTGAACATTTAATCATCAAGTCTGTGAGAACGTTTGTGACAATCAAACCACTAGGTAATCCTGAATTTCGGCATGGAACACTAATGATTTTGGCAATGCGGAGTCCAATCAAGCAAAGCTGAAAGCCGGTTGGATGTAAAATTGCTTAAACACGTAGGTTTCCTCCACAATGCTTTGTTTTTTTTTTCGCACGTAGAACATGTGGAAGAGCAGTATTTTTATAACAACACACAGTACGTCTGATGGTAAGTAGAATTTGCGGGTCATAGACATCGACGTACATCTTTTCTCGATTAAGAATCAAAAAGAGTTTACGTCTGAGTACTAAGATTGAATTCCACGAAACTAGTAAAAGGGTTTAAGAGTATTATAATTACAATTTCCTAATAATTTGAATTTTATTAGCCCTGACCGACTTCGAACCCGGGTGGCACTAATACCTACTATTAATTTAAGGTAAACGCCAAACTACCAGGACTCTCACACATTTTCTTCAGTAGGTATCTATCTACTAATATTGGATGATATTAATATAATTTTTGTTCAAATAAAATGATATCATCCAGCACAATAGGTAGGGTAGGGCAGGTAATGTTTTTGATCTACCTGCAACCGTTACTGTTACAGTCTATTATAGTCCACTGCTGAACATAGGTCTACCCCATAGATTGCCTGATAGGGAAGGTAGTTGCCACGCTTGGCAAGCGGGTTTGCAACCGCAGTTTTTCAATTTTAGTCATTAGGAAGACGCTGCTGCCCATCTCCCGATTTGTTTCCCTCTGTCGCCGATTGTACAACACCCACGTGATGATTTATGGGATAGTGGATATACTTATGCAGCTACTACACGGTAAGGTAATCTCCCGGCAAGTTTGGATGTAAATATATCTATAGAATTATGGATTATTTATTTATTGGTGTGTAAACAGGTGTAGAGAACAGTTCACTGTTGATATCTGGTGACATGGGCTCGTTGCAAGGTTTTGTTTTGATCGTCATGCTTCGCCTGCCAAGCTCAGCATAGTGAAGCATAGTCGATCGTAGCACCAGAATTTTCGCATCTTCGACTCTGCTGCCCGTCGCCGGGAAAGGTAGCATGCTGTATACATCGCCATCTTTAAGAAACTATAAGATTTTTCTGGCATTGCCCATTGTCGTCTCCTACGACATCCACGGAAGTAAAAGGGCGATGGATTCATTTACGTTGCCACACATTGCTTAGAAATTAAGGCACAGATTAGATATTAGTTACTAGGTAATACTTAGTGATAATTTATATGAAAAGTAATTAAAGCGTCATAAGTTAAATGCAATTTTGCTCTCACCTGTTGCCCAACCGCAGTGCTACCCGTAAATGAGACTAATTTCATCCGCGGATCTTGCACCAGCTGTTGTCCTATCTCTTTACCACCCACGCACAGAGCCGCCACTGCGCCGGGGATGTCGTTCTTCTTCAGAACACTCTCCACTATCTTTGTGACCGCAACTGCCACAAGAGGTGTCGTGTCCGATGGTTTCCAAACGCTAGTGTCTCCGCATACCTAATGATTACAATTTTTTTTAAGTTAAACTAGCTGTTCCCAGCGACTGCGCCCGCGTGGAATTTGTTACGATTGGATTTCATGGGTTTTATGTTTTTTTTGCGCGGAATCCTAAATACTTTTACTAAAATAAAAGTAGCTTAAGTTACTCTTTATAAGCATAAGCTATCTGCCATTGAGAAAATCCCGTCAAAATTGGTCCAGCCGTTTCGGAGATTAGCCGGAACAAACAGACAGACAGACAAAAATTTTAAAAATTGATTTTTTTGTTATAAGTAAACACTCATATGCATTTTGTAAAGCTGTTATTTTGACATTACAAAAGGATACTTCAATATTATTTATTTGTATAGATATGCGACGTAATATAATATGGTAATATATTGTATAGTTAAAGGTAGGTAATAATAAAATAAAAAGATTGTTAGTGTGTATTAGTACACGTGTTATGATAGTTTCCGCCGTAGTACGGATAATGACTTTGTTATCATTTTTAATCATAAGATTATATTCAAGTACCGGGACTACTTTACACCAGTCGATATAGAAAATAAAAAATAATATGCAAAAGAGAAGATAAAGTAAGGTAACAGCACTAGTAATTGACCATGTACCTGTAGTTGACCGCTAACTCACATAAACCGATAAAATAAGAATTCGCGGAATGTTTTTAAACTAATTTCATATTAAATAGTCAGTGCTGCCATCTGATCATCGAATCATGCGAACTGCGCATCCGCCATTTTCTAAAACTCAAAATGGCCGGCAGTTGTTTTGTGGAGTGACGCAGCGTAAAACTATTATTCGTTTTTTCGTGAACATTGTCTTAAGGATTGCAAAATTTTGAAGTCAAATATTAGCAACTTAATAACCTTGTTCCTGGTAAATGTTTTGATTTTCTTATTTGTTTAGCATTAATTAAGGTATAACATGGTATTTAAAATACAAAAATTATTTACAAAGTCAACATGTGGGGTGGTCCACTACTGACTCAAATTTACCATGCTTTTCTAGTAATTGACCGGGATGGTAAACTACTGATGAAATTGTCTGTCATGTATATATACTGTACAAAGTAATATATGAAGGGCACCATTAATTAGAATTCAACTATTTTATTTGCTTTTACTCTAAGTTACTTTTATTTATTAGTTGACCACCTTTATTGTAAAGTATAATACTAAAAGCAATTTTTGACATTGTAGATGTCTGGGAAAAAGGGCGCATTCCTAAATTATAATGAAGCTGCAATGCTTTCAGCAGTGAACGATGTTCGTCTTCATAAGACACCCATAAGAACGGCTGCAAAAAATTTTGGTGTACCAAGAATAACGCTTACAAATAAAGTAAAAGGGAAGTCACCAATGCAATGGAACGAAAGATGGGCCCAGCGTCAATTCTTACATCAGAAGAAGAGAAAAAAATATGCGACTGGGTGCAAAATACAGCAAAAGCGGGTTTCCCGGTGACAACTGAACAGTTAATCGTAAGTGTAGAAAAATACTTGAAGGATATAAAACGTCCATGTGGCTTATTTAAAAATGGAAGACCAGGTAGAACATGGCTAAAAGCATTTATTCGGAGGAACCCAACCATTTCTACGAGGATATCACAAAATTTGACGGCGTCCAGAGCGGGGGTAACAGGTGCTGAACTATTAGGGTGGTATAAACGTGTGTATACTGAGTTAGAAGATAGTGGCCATGTTGATATATTGAATGATCTGTCGCGAATTTTTAATTGCGATGAGACAGCTTTTTTTGGCACCAAAAGGACCTAAAGTGCTTGCAAAGAGAGGTGAGAAAAATGTGTACCAGCAGGTAAATGCCGACGACAAGGAATGTTTAACTGTGTTGGTAACAGGAAATGCAGGCGGTTCCTTAGCTCCTACTACGGTAGTGTTCAGCTATAAGCGAATACCTCAAGATATTGCCGACAACTTTCCTTCAGACTGGGGTATTGGAAAAACCGACTCAGGTTGGATGACATATGAAGCATTTTTTGAATATGTTGCCGATATATTTTATCCTTGGTTGATTAAGAATAAAATAGCATTACCAGTTATTCTCTTTGTTGATGGGCACATATCTCATTTATCATTTCAAACTAGCCAGTTTTGTGAAGAAAAGGGAATCGTGTTAGTGGCGCTTTATCCTAACGCAACCCATTTAATTCAACTCATGGATGTGGCAGTATTTAAACCACTAAAGGAAGCATAGAGGAGGCGTGTACAAATTTAGAGGGTTGATAAAATAAAAAATGATGAGCCTCACGTACTTAAGAAAAAGGATTTCGTTAAGTTATTACACGAGGTAATGGATAATACCATAACTAAATCAATTTTGGCAAATGGCTTCAGGAAATGTGGCTTATTTCCGTGGAACCCGCTGGAGGTAAAAGTCCCAGTTGAGAGTGAGAGAAGCAAAATTCAGCACGATAGTAAACAAATTCATTATCTGAAAAGGGGCTTACAATTTTTAAACGATAATATTAATCCTGAAAAACTAGAAACTTTTGAATCAACATTGGGAGAATGGTCAGGTGATTTGGTTGATTTATCGTTATTCAATTTGTGGAAAAAAACAAAAGATGAACTGAAAATGCTACAACAATTGAACCAAACTAACGGTTCTACATTAAAAGAGGTTGGATCGTTAGGTGTTACCGTGGATGATTGCCTACTATCTGATAGGACCGCATCTTGTAGAATTTGGTTCATCAGCCATCACCGGTATAGACAATATACTTCAGCTGGCAACGGAACCGTCAGCCTCTAGTAATACTGATGGTGTTTTGAAAACTACAATGGAGTCATCAGCAACTGCGATGCCTATTACTATTGGTGACGAGGTGCTAATGCCAATATCAAGATCGCCAGCAATTAGCGTTGCTGACGGTATATATGATACCACTCTACATCAATTAGACATCACAGCTCCTGACGTTATGCTTGAAATGATTCCAGAATCTTCAACTAACGCTGTTGCTGATGGATTAAATTCCGGTATATACAGTGTTGCTAGCATTTCTGACGCTGTACCAAATAATGTACCTAGTCCCTTTAAGAAACATTTCTTTTACCAAACCAACAACAAAAAGGACACGCCTAAAACACGTCTTAAAGAAAGAATACCTACTATAGTTTCAGGAAAAACTTACCAGAGGAAATTGGAGCAAAAAAAAAGAACTTGAGCGACTAAAAATAGAAAGGGCTACTGAAAAGCTAAGAAAGAAAGAAGAAGTGTCACTAAAGAAAGTCAAGGCCCTCAAAATAATAAAACATACCAAAATAAAGCGGATAAAGAAAAATCTCCGATTCTCTTCGTCAAGTTCTGACTCGAATGCTGTGGTCTCTTCAGGAGAAAGTGTGAAAGAGTCAGAAAATGACACTGATCAAGAATTTATCATTGTGGGTTTGAAACCCCCTCAAAGAGTAGATGGTGAATTTGTCATATTTAAGTACGAAAATAACTTTTATCCAGGGAAAGTACTAAAAGCAATGAAAAATACAGCTACAATCTCATCGATGAAAGCAAATGGTCGATTGTGGAAATGGCCGGATCATAAAAACGTGCTTAACTATCCTTGGGATGCAGTAGTTGCTCATATAGAAGAACCAAGAAAGACCAGTTCAACGAGAAATGTATTTGATGTTCCAGAGATACATTCCTTTATATAACTTCTTTGTAATTTTTAACGGGTTGTAGATTTTCTTATTATATTTCAAATAACACGAAAGTTGTTTGAATTTGCTTCTTATTTAACAAACTAGCGGACGCCCGCGATTTGTTCCATGTTGGTTTACGTTTTTAACTGTTCCTCCTTCTTCCCCCCCCCCCCCCCCTCCCCCTATATCCCGTCCCATCCATCGGTCCCACCCTAGTTCACTTTCTCCCTCTCTCTCTCTCTAGTTTAAAAAAGCGATACTCTTACACAGACTTCCCCCCCCCCCCCCTTAAAATGTGAAATCCAAAAATCCTGACACATTATTTATTTACCTATGCTCAATACTTAGCTGCTATATATGTAGCTAAACCTATTAAAACTTGAACATCTGGATGGTCATCTACTGATGCAATATATGGTCATCTACTACTTTGTTAGATGGTCAACTACTAAATCTAATTTTTGATAATTAAAAAAAAAATTGTTTCTATTCAATCATTGTACAAGAATAAACACTGGTTTTGTTTCGTTAAAAAACTACCGCAGAGTTTAGAAAAGGAAACACGCATTGAATTCGCATGAAAATTAAGGTTCAGCATTAAAAAAGGAAAGTCTGTGCCCTTAAATGGTCATTTACTGATGCTCTTACCTTATACATTTATAATATTTTCTCATTTAAAAATTGAAACCTGAAACCTACACCGAAATTCCTAAAAAATACACGGAAATTACTTAAAATTCCTTGTATAACAGCGGAATTAAGATATAAGTTTTTATTCTCGATCATTATCAACCAGTAAAAGTCCATTCCTGGAGATCTTGCACCTTTGACGCTGCTGCCCATCGCCGGTCTGGGTATTTTATGTTGTGGCGTGTTAGTTTATCCCCATAGATAATAAGTGACAAACCAGAAGCTAACGCTTCCGCATCCGAGACCAACTAATAAGCTGAGAACAAATTATCGGACGCGTCCGTCAGCCGCGGCTGACAGTCGCGGCTTAAGCTGAGAACAAATTATCGGACGCGTCCGTCAGCCGCGGCTGACAGTCGCGGCTTAGCGGTGTGCACGGTAGTTAAGACGGCGTCTTCGGACGCCTCACTTCAGTCATTCTATAATGGTGTTTCAATCGAGAAACATGACAAGCAGCGACAGCGAGGACGAATTTATAGAGTTAGCGGCAGCTGCTTTATGTTGACCTCCAAAAAAAAAAAGTGAAAAGGAGTGTTTGGGTCCATGATATTAATGTAAAAAGACTCGAGTATGGTGAATTTCATACATTGTATCCAGACTTACAAAAAGATGATAAACGTTACAAAATGTACTTAAGAATTAATGAAAACCAATTTAATTTTCTGCTTAGTCTGACTGAAAATGATGTTTAATTCAGCAGCAATTTGCTCCCACACTTCCTGTTTTAAAGTAGCATTTATGTGGCCACGAACACATTCAATTAAATTTTCTTCGTCTGACATGTCGCGAGCGCGGTCGATTCGTTTGTGACGCTCGAAACGTCCGCGGACGCGTCCCGTGGCCTGTGCACATCGTCCGAGGACGCACAAATATCCAGCCGGCTAGATTCTGTTCGGACGTCTGAACGCTCAAGGACGACCCAAGGGCACGTCCGCGTCTTACGACCGATAGTTTGCACAGTGTAGTATTAAATGTACTGGCTAGATTCAAATAAGCCGCGTCTATCAGCCGCGGCTGACGGACGCGTCCGATAATTTGTTCTCAGCTTTAGCGGTGTGCACGGTAATTAAGACGGCGTCTTCGGACGCCTCACTTCAGTCATTCTATAAAGGTGTTTCAATCGAGAAACACGACAAGCAGCGACAGCGAGGATGAATTTATAGAGCTAGCAGCAGCTGCCTTATGTTGTTTTACAAAAAATAAAAGTGAAAAGGAGTGTTTGGGTCCATGATATTAATGTAAAACGACTCGAGTATGATGAATTTCATACATTGTATCCAGACTTACAAAAAGATGATAAACGTTACAAAATGTACTTAAGAATTAATGAAAACCAATTTCATTTTCTGCTTGAAAATGATGTTTAATTCAGCAGCAATTTGCTCCCACACTTCCTGTTTTAAAGTAGTATTTATGTGGCCACGAACACATTCAATTAAATTTTCTTCGTCTGACATGTCGCGAGCACGGTCGGTTCGTTTGTGACGCTCGAAACGTCCGCGGACGCGTCCCGTGGCCTGTGCACACCGTCCGAGGACGCACAAATATCCAGCCGGCTAGATTCTGTTCGGACGTCTGAACGCTCAAGGACGACCCAAGGGCACGTCCGCGTCTTACGACCGATAGTTTGCACAGTGTAGTATTAAATGTACTGGCTAGATTCAAATAAGCTGCGTCTGTCAGCCGCGGCTGACGGACGCGTCCGATAATTTGTTCTCAGCTATATTATGTTGTGGCGTTTTAGTTTATCCCATAGATAAAACTGACAAACCAGAAGCTAACGCTTCCGCATCCGAGACCAACTAATATTATGTTGTGGCGTTTTAGTTTATCCCATAGATAAAACTGACAAACCAGAAGCTAACGCTTCCGCATCCGAGACCAACTAATATTATGTTGTGGCGTTTTAGTTTATCCCATAGATAAAACTGACAAACCAGAAGCTAACGCTTCCGCATCCGAGACCAACTAATATTATGTTGTGGCGTTTTAGTTTATCCCATAGATAAAACTGACAAACCAGAAGCTAACGCTTCCGCATCCGAGACCAACTAATATTATGTTGTGGCGTTTTAGTTTATCCCATAGATAAAACTGACAAACCAGAAGCTAACGCTTCCGCATCCGAGACCAACTAATATTATGTTGTGGCGTTTTAGTTTATCCCATAGATAAAACTGACAAACCAGAAGCTAACGCTTCCGCATCCGAGACCAACTAATATTATGTTGTGGCGTTTTAGTTTATCCCATAGATAAAACTGACAAACCAGAAGCTAACGCTTCCGCATCCGAGACCAACTAATATTATGTTGTGGCGTTTTAGTTTATCCCATAGATAAAACTGACAAACCAGAAGCTAACGCTTCCGCATCCGAGACCAACTAATATTATGTTGTGGCGTTTTAGTTTATCCCATAGATAAAACTGACAAACCAGAAGCTAACGCTTCCGCATCCGAGACCAACTAATATTATGTTGTGGCGTTTTAGTTTATCCCATAGATAATAACTGACAAACCAGAAGCTAACAACGCTTCCGCAACTGAAACCAACTAATATTATGTTGTGGCGTTTTAGTTTATCCCCATAGATAATAACTGACAAACCAGAAGCTAACGCTTCCGCATCAGAGACCAAATAATATTATATTGTGGCGTTTTAGTTTATCCCATAGATAATAACTGACAAACCAGAAGCTAACAACGCTTCCGCAACTGAAACCAACTAATATTATGTTGTGGCGTTTTAGTTTATCCCCATAGATAATAACTGACAAACCAGAAGCTAACGCTTCCGCATCAGAGACCAAATAATATTATATTGTGGCGTTTTAGTTTATCCCATAGATAATAACTAACAAACCAGAAGCTAACAACGCTTCCGCAACTGAGACCAACTAATATTATGTTGTGGCGTTTTAGTTTATCCCCATAGATAATAACTGACAAACCAGAAGCTAACGCTTCCGCATCAGAGACCAAATAATATTATATTGTGGCGTTTTAGTTTATCCCATAGATAATAACTGACAAACCAGAAGCTAACAACGCTTCCGCAACTGAGACCAACTAATATTATGTTGTGGCGTTTTAGTTTATCCCCATAGATAATAAGTGACAAACCAGAAGCTAACGCTTCCGCATCCGAGACCAACTAATGTTATGTTGTGGCGTTTTAGTTTATCCCATAGATAAAACTGACAAACCAGAAGCTATAGCTAACGCTTCCGCATCAGAGACCAAATAATATTATATTGTGGCGTTTTAGTTTATCCCATAGATAATAACTGACAAACCAGAAGCTAACAACGCTTCCGCAACTGAGACCAACTAATATTATGTTGTGGCGTTTTAGTTTATCCCATAGATAATAACTGACAAACCAGAAGCTAACGCTTCCGCATCAGAGACCAAATAATATTATATTGTGGCGTTTTAGTTTATCCCATAGATAATAACTGACAAACCAGAAGCTAACAACGCTTCCGCAACTGAGACCAACTAATATTATGTTGTGGCGTTTTAGTTTATCCCCATAGATAATAAGTGACAAACCAGAAGCTAACGCTTCCGCATCCGAGACCAACTAATGTTATGTTGTGGCGTTTTAGTTTATCCCATAGATAAAACTGACAAACCAGAAGCTATAGCTAACGCTTCCGCATCAGAGACCAAATAATATTATATTGTGGCGTTTTAGTTTATCCCATAGATAATAACTGACAAACCAGAAGCTAACAACGCTTCCGCAACTAAAACCAACTAATATTATGTTGTGGCGTTTTAGTTTATCCCCATAGATAATAACTGACAAACCAGAAGCTAACGCTTCCGCATCAGAGACCAAATAATATTATATTGTGGCGTTTTAGTTTATCCCATAGATAATAACTGACAAACCAGAAGCTAACAACGCTTCCGCAACTGAAACCAACTAATATTATGTTGTGGCGTTTTAGTTTATCCCCATAGATAATAACTGACAAACCAAAAGCTAACGCTTCCGCATCAGAGACCAAATAATATTATATTGTGGCGTTTTAGTTTATCCCATAGATAATAACTGACAAACCAGAAGCTAACAACGCTTCCGCAACTGAGACCAACTAATATTATGTTGTGGCGTTTTAGTTTATCCCCATAGATAATAAGTGACAAACCAGAAGCTAACGCTTCCGCATCCGAGACCAACTAATGTTATGTTGTGGCGTTTTAGTTTATCCCATAGATAAAACTGACAAACCAGAAGCTATAGCTAACGCTTCCGCATCAGAGACCAAATAATATTATATTGTGGCGTTTTAGTTTATCCCATAGATAATAACTGACAAACCAGAAGCTAACAACGCTTCCGCAACTGAGACCAACTAATATTATGTTGTGGCGTTTTAGTTTATCCCATAGATAATAACTGACAAACCAGAAGCTAACGCTTCCGCATCAGAGACCAACTAATATTATATTGTGGCGTTTTCGTTTATCCCCATAGATAATAACTGACAAACCAGAAGCTAACGCTTCCGCATCCAAGACCAACTAATATTATGTTTTGGGTTTTAGTTTATCCCCATAGATAATAACTGACAAACCAGAAGCTAACGCTTCCGCATCCGAGACCAACGAATATATCTCTTGTCCTCTTAGTAGCCTGTGCTGTCCCAAACTCTTGCGACGGTGACATGTATGTAATTATAGTGTGTAGTTCAAAATTTACTCTATAAACTTTTTATGATTTGGGTAATTGTATAATTATGTAAGTTTATGTTTGTTCCTATTGTTGTACTGTATCATGTATGGTAATAAAATACTGAAGATTGGTGATGTGGCTTTATTAACTAATTATGGAACTATCCACCTGTTGTTCAAAATCTCCGAGAGTAGCACCTTTCATAGCTAAGCGACTTGTGCTTCATACGACCAGCAGCAAAAGACCAAACCGATAATAGCATTAGGTATATAAGTACACGTACTGGGTTTCCATTTCAGAAATGAGAGGAGGCCAGTGCCCATAAGTGGGACATATGTACGTTTACCTTTAGGTACTTTGATATACGTACAGCTGTAACACATCACTTACCATAGCAATAGCGCTGTTCCATCCGAAAACGGCGACTGGGAAGTTAAACGCCGTGATGATGCCAATCGGACCAAGGGGATTCCACTTCTCTATAAGTACATGGCCGGGCCTTTCTGAAGGGAAAACGGTGCCCGGCAACGAACGTGATAGTCCAAGCGCTAAATCACATACGTGGATGTATTCCACCACCTCGCCAATTGCCTCGGGAAGAATTTTTCCTATTTAAAATAAAGAAATAGTCAATCACTAATTGCATCATGAGATAACCTTCATCGGCATATATGGCCCAGAAATTAATTTCGAACATATTGAAATCTTTATTAGGCATGTAAAATGGAATGGCCATGCTGCAGCTATATTAGTAGTATAGTTCTCTACTACTAATATAGCTGCAGCATATATACAGCATAACTCGATCGGGGAAGGACCACGCTCTCACATAATACCAGCGTAAAATGGCAGCTTTACACTGCCGTGTTTCGTATGGTGTGTGTAGAGAACCGGAGACACATTTTACTGGAAAAGAGGCATTCCATCTGAGTATCACGGGTTCACGGGTGATGACGCATCTGCATTGTGATTCTTTATTGAGTATAAATGTAGATGCCTATGGGTCACAGCAACCATTTACCATCAGGTGGGCTGTGTGCTCATTTTTCACCATATCCTAAAAAAAAAAACTACGAAAAAATAATTGTATCGTGCCAAATTTCCTTTTTTTATAAAAAGAAGGTTTCTTTTTGTTTGTCCCGTATGCATTCCTTTACCATTCATTCCATTACGATTAAATTTTGTTGAGTTGTTGTGTGGGTGTTATTGTGTGTAATGTTTCCATAATTTTTTTTTGTTGGTTGGTGCAACAAATGTTGAGCATAGCTATTAGCTAGTATGCTATAAAACATAAAATAATGAATAAAACAATATGTTCAATACAAGTGTTAAAATGAAAAATTTTGTACAACCGACTTCAATATAAATTATTAAGGATAACTCAAAAACTACTGGTCAGACCTTGAACAAATTATTATATGGGACTTATTATATGGGATGGTGCCTGTTCTCATATGGTCCCATATAAAAAAATAATCATTGAAATTCATTCGCCTAGAAAAAAGTTATGAGGTGACATACATAAAAAAATAAAGTTGAATTGAGTATCTCCTACTTTTCGAAGTCGGTTAAAGTAACTTTGAAACACCTGTGGTACTATCACCGATTTATAAATAAGTATATAAATCTATACATATAATAAAACTGTAAATAGCAGATGTCTGTACATTTTATATTTTTGTAATAAAAGTGATTGAGGGGTACTAAAAATAAGTAATTAAATACATTTCTACCATTTTTAGAATTTTCTGTCTGTCTGTCTGTCTGTCTGTCTGTCTGTTTGTTTGTTAACGTATCACGTATAAAGTACTAATTTATATCATAAGAATTGTTAAGGAAATTATAAAGTGTATCTTCGGGTTACATTTAGTCTTTATTTCATTAAAATCAGTTCATTCCATCAAAAGTTATGATAAATATTCTGAAGTATGGGTACGAATTTGCTCAACGGTGGCTTTGTTTGAGTCATCAAGTGCATTTTAAACTAATATCATATCATAAATCATAGTTAAATTATGTAAAATAATGATATAATTATGTATATCTAAAACGCAGTAAACAAAAGTAATAAAGATCGTATTAAATATATTATACAAAAATATATTAACGTTATTAACTAATTCTGAAGCACAATAGTTAACCCATTTCTTCGATAGATGGTGGTGTTGTGAAAATGTAATGCAATTGCAAATGTCGTTTTTACCTGTGGATGAGTTTTCATATTTACTGCTAATCTTTATTATATTACTCGCTGCCCTACTGCGTGTTGACAAACTCAATTTGTTCTTTACCGCCGAGTACTCTATGTGGTAAATCAAATTTTAAAAGAGCTATTAACCATTGCATTGGTTTTGGCGAGAGTCAAACTTTATTTTTTGCTTACTGTGCAGGCACTGATTTATAAGTTCTCTTACGTTTTATATAATGTATCAATCGCGTTAATTAATCTCTTTTATTTTTAGAATTGATGATGTTAGCAGCGCCATCTCTCTTTAAATATATACATATAATAAAAATGATGATAACATGTGTCTCTTTCTGTACATTGTATATATATTTTGGTGGCTAAAATCATTAGATGAACTGAAAATAATTAAATAAGAACATTTTATAATTTTTAGAATTGTCTGTCTGTCTATTTGTCTGTTATTATATGAACGCATCACGTCTAAAGTAAACATCTTTTATTTTCAAAGAAATCGTTAAGAATATCATAAAGCGTATCTTCGAGTTAAATTTAATCTTTGTTTTATTAAAATTGGTTAATTATATCGAAAGTAATGATTATTATTTTGAAATGTAGGTTCAAATTTGTTCAATGGCGCCATAAAATCTCAGAAATAGTAATAAAAAGATTTCTGTGTAAAAAAAACGTTCCATAATAATTAATATATTTATACTTAAAACACAAAAAGAGATAGGATGTTTTCTCACACAAAGGACGTAATAGATGGAGTTGTACAAATTACAAACTTTTCTGAATTGCAGTGTTGAGATTTTTCGCCGATGAATCGTATTGAGACTTATAAGAAAAATTTGTATCCAACAAAGCCATGCAAAGGACCCAGACCAAAAATAAACATTTCGCAACTAAATGTCGCGATATTGTATTTATAATATACGCAAAATCAGAACTGCCATTTTAGCGCTTTGGGAACTAGATTTAGCACTTTTTTGGAATGTATAGCGCGCATTTCGAAATTTGAGCACCTAGCGCTTAATCCAGCGCTTTTTGGTGTATTTAGCACACATTTCAATATTTTAGCGACTAGCGGGTTATTAACTCTTTTATAGCAGCACTGTTAGTCCACATTACCGATAATAATAATAATGACCTTTATTATTTTTTCCCACAAATAGTACATTGCAGTTTATCTTTTTCAAACATATTTTTTCCACAAAACAAAGAGCATGGGAGACGAGTCCAAACTAGGATACCCTGTGCTATGGATCTCCTGGCTTCCCCTTTAGAATGATCAACTTGATTTTTTTACCGACAACTATAAGCGGGGAAATCCCCTTTATTAAAGTTTTCGTTCATGGTTTTGGCAACGCATTTATTATGCTTTATTCAGTTTCAGTCAGTTGCTTCGAGCACAGCTAAGTTAAAAGTTACTTAGAAGTTATAACACAAAGAAACTGTGTAGCAACCGCAATCAGATGCTGACATCTGAAACTAAGTTGCGAAATACATTGCACTTTAAAACAATTAATGACATTTTTATTGTTCGTACAGTACTAACTACTGTTGACAGCAATTGCTATAATTATAAGTCGATGTCCTGCGAAGTATTGATACATCAAAAAAATATTGCCAGAAAAAAAACTTAATGTTGTTTTCTTTATTATGATTATATAAAAAAACACAAACTTTGTTTGTAGTTAATTTAGCGCGAAATCTAGGGCTTTTTTAAAGCGCTGTTTTCATGAAATCTAGCGCTTTTTGTGTTGTCCTAGAGCTGAATGAGTTTTTTTTATCTGGCAGCACTGCCCAAAAACCCTCTATTAAGATGTAACTTTCCTTTCAGTTTTAAGCGCGTTCAGTTCCCAGTTACAGTGAATGTGTGTTATGCGTTGACCGTAAATAAAGCGCAAGGTCAAACTTTACGCGTTGTAGGAGTGTACCTCAGTACTGACTGTTTTGCACATGGCCAACTCTATGTTGCTTTTTCCCGCGTTAGTAGCCCCCGTAACCTTTTTGTGTATACCCCGGCTAAGCCTACTTCTAACGTCGTTTACACAGAAGCTCTATCATAAACGACTTAGAACTTTGATGATAATGATTTATTTTTTTACCACTTATTGATACAGTAATGAAATAAATCGTTTAATATTCTCTTACCTAAACGACAAATTCTTTATGTAAAACCTGTATACGCGAGCTACGCCGCGGGCACAGCTAGTAATAAATAAGTACAGTTTACTGCGTACTGATTACTTTTAACTAATTATTAACATAAATATT
This sequence comes from Parnassius mnemosyne, assembly GCA_963668995.1. Classification (NCBI taxonomy): domain Eukaryota; kingdom Metazoa; phylum Arthropoda; class Insecta; order Lepidoptera; family Papilionidae; genus Parnassius; species Parnassius mnemosyne. Next base: position 16,327,278 of record CAVLGL010000035.1, on the reverse strand, counting down.
CCTCTTCTAGTTCCTTTGAGACGTGTTTGAGAAACATAAGTAATAAAACTGCGAAATTAGATCTTCGGATTAGATTAGAGTTCGGTATTTTTAAAGCGTAAAGGTGGATGTTAATTGGACCTACCCATTTCCAAGGAAACTAATTTTCCTAAGGGCTGAAGTTTCTCTCTTAAAGCATCACCGATCTGTCGGACGATTTCTCCTCTAGCTGGTGCCGGTAGCTCCGCCCAGTAATGCCAAGCATCTTGCGAGGCGGCAGCGCAAGCTTCATAATCAGAGGGGCTAGCTGTCTGCACCTCCGCTATCACTTTACCATTGGCTGGGCTAAGCGACTGGATCACCTAATAACCAATTAGTACTACTATTAATATTTTAGAATAAATGGCCACAGTATACATAATAGTACATTATTAATATTTTCTAATAAATAGCCACAGTATACATAATATTACAGGTAAAATTGCTTTAAAAAACTTTGTTAGCTTGATGTATTTATTTTGTATCGATAATAATATGTGACTGTTGTTTGGGGCTTTTATTTTTTAGGTGGAAAATTATACTTTTTGGTACTTTTACATTGTAGGTATACAAGTATTATAAATTCGTGTTAGGTATTTTGAATTATTATTGTTTCATGCAAATATAGTTTGTAGTAGGTATATCATAAGTGAATTGAATTGAACTATATTGACATCCTATCTAAAGTTTAAGTAAAGTGAGTAACAATTTTCTTCTTCGTTATCTGACCCTAAAAGTTCACTACTGGACTAAAGTCTCTATCGTTTTAGAGATTATACCATTAACTTAGAATGGTGTTATTATTCTAAGGCCAATAAGACTATCGTTTTGCTAAAGTAAAACTGCCATAGTTAACAATATTGGAATTGATTTACTCATATCATTAATACTTATAATTTACTGTTTGATACTGCCAATCTTGATAATTACCTACTAGCTGATAACCGCGACTTCGTCCGCGTTGCTTACACACATCATTGAACACGTAAGGCTTATAAAAATCGTTGTTTCTTAAAACTATAATAACTATTTTAAATGAAGATATGGCAATATTTTTTTTAAGATAAGAGCAGGGGCGTAGCTGTCGCCGTATCAGCCGTATCAATGATACGGGGCCCCCGGGCTACAGGGGCCCCGAACGTGTGTAAGCAAAAATTCCAAGGACTTCTATGGGACCTAGGAAAGGCTATCACTATTGTCTATAGAAGCAAAGAATTTAGTAAAACTGAAATCGTCTTCAGCTATGAATGCCACCGTATCGTCTTCAGCTATGTTCGCCGAACAAAAGGCACGAAAAGTGTATTATTGATTTGAATTGTTTGACTAGCTTAGTTCCTAAGAGTATTAATTGTAAGTAATAACTTATAATGAATATATAATAAGTTTAATTCAATGCAAGCGTTTTTGTTCCTTTTGTGAAATCTTTACTCTTCATTGGGGCCCCCCATCAAAATTTTGATACAGGGCCCATCTAAGGCACGCTACGCCACTGGATAAGAGCCAATTATCTAATCAATAAAACTTAAAAAACCTAATTGAGATCTATCCAGTAGGTACCTACCTAGTTTTTCCGTGATGCGCGCACTACTGCAAACCTCTATCATTTTATTTATATAGATAGTAATATATGTAGGTATTCCAATGTAGACACAAATGTTTGCTAAGCTCTTATCTTTTACCAAGGGCTCTGAACTTAACTCTTATCGTTCTGTTATAGAACGATTAAAAATTAAAAGGCGAAGGGAGGCCGCTTTAAAAATACAGTTTGTTACATAAGAAATTATAACGACTGACTAACGCTTTAAAAAGCTTAAATTATTCAACATCATCATCCTTATTACAGTCTATCAAAAGTCCACAGCCGAACATAGGCCTCCTTCTACTCTAGATTGATTGCCTTTTGCCTTATAGGGGTATATTTGCAATAGTTACCACATTTGGTATGCGGGTTGGCAGCCGCAGTCTTTTATTTTTATTTTATAGGTACCTACCTATCTATTATAATACGTAAGACGTCGCTGTGTCTATCTCCTGGCTTGTTTCCTTCTTAAGACACCCATGGGGATGTAGTGGATATTCTACACTGTATTACAAGTATGTACTTACCACTACACGGTATAAATTAATACTATTTGTATATCTTAAATTGCTTATTATACAGTTTTATAATCAAAATACTATTTGATAAGAATTAAGGGCCCTTTTCTCGGCGTTAGAACAAAAATAAATTTTCTCAGAGATGAAATGAAAGTATTAGATAAACTGGAAAATAAAAGAAATATTATCGTAATACAAAAGTTCATCCAAATCATCAGAGCCGTTTCCGAGAAACCAATCATATGTATACAAGTATTTCTCGTCAAATTTCATCGGGTGAGTGTGTAGTACTTATAAAAATGCCATGAAGATCTCACGGGCACCGGAGACGGGGAGAAGCGATGAATTACGAGACTTCTGTCTTTATCTTTTTTATTATAAGTACATATTTATCATATTTTTATAAATCATTCTTCCGTCTCTAATTTATCTATTTCTTCTCTATTTACCTTCACGCTTTATGAAATGATTTCCTACATAAATGGAGCTTACCTGCCCATTTGCTTCCCATTTCCCATTAAACACGCCAATATTCTTATTCTCCAATCCCAAATCCTTCAAGAAAGAGTATTTAGGGTCTTCGATTAGGTATGCGGACATGTTGCGCGACAATGACACTTTTAAGCGCAAAGTGAACACGGTGCGACACAGCACACGACTCATCTGTCTTGGTCTCAATAAACGTATGAGTAAATAACGTAATCAACTACAGCATAATAAACAGATATATTTATCGGTTATCATTAAGTTGTTTATAGTGTGCGTAATTTATTTATGTATATCACTCCAGTACTGATAAAGTGGTTGCTGGGTCACTAAATATCTTAAACTGAAACTTAAAATAATTTTTATTCAAAATTGATTATCATATAATACTTACATACTTATTGAAAGTCATTTTTTTCATATACAACTGGTTCGAAAAATACCTCTGTCCTGGGAAGAACCAGCAAGAAACCCAGTGGGACTTTTTTTAAACATATTTCACTTTACAATAATTTTATTTTTTTATTTGTACAAATTTTAAATGAGTATAAATAGAACCAACATGGTAGCGAACACCTCATTCCCAGGGTTTTTTTTTCACTTATGTATTATTTGATAATATAATAACCCTTTTTGTACATTTTAACTTTAACAAAACATTTAAACTTCATTCATTACAACCCTTCATAAGTCCACTGCTCGACATAGGCCTCCCGCAAGGAATGCCACAAAGCACGGTCCTGAGCCACCATCATCCATCGACTTCCTGCATGTCTTACCAGGTCGCCTGCCGGTACGAGACTGCCACTCGAGAACCTTTCTTCCCCATCGGTTGTCGGTTCTTCGAGATTTATTGCCGGCCCATTGCCACTTTAGCTTACTAATCCGTTGGGTTATGTCGGTTACTCTGGTTCTACTGTGGATATCCTCATTTCTAAGTTTAGCCCTCTCCATAGCTCGCTGAGCGACCTTGCGCTTCCTCATACGGCCAGCAGTGAAGGACCACGTCTCAGATCCGTAAGTCATCACTGGCAACACGCACTGGTTGTACAATTTCGTTTTAAGGTTTTGAGGTATATCTAACGAGAAGATGTGTCGTAGTTTCCCGAACGCTGCCCAGCCGAGTTGAATCCGTGGATTGACCTTTCGGTCGAAGTTGGACTTACCTAGTCTGACTATTTGTCCCAGGTAAACATTCTCGTCAACAACTTCGAGCTTAGTGCTCCCAAGAACTACCGGCATAGGTGTGACATGGACGTTATACATGATTTTTGTTTTGAGGTCATTGAGCATGGTGCTTAGGTCCTCCAGCGATTCTGCCATAAGGACTATATCGTCGGGAAATCGAAGGTGAGAGATGTACTCGCCATTGATGTTAATACCGCATCCTTTCCAGGCCAGTAGCTTGAAAACGTCTTCCAATACAGCGGTGAAGAGTTTCGGGGATATAACGTCACCCGGTCTTACACCTCTCTGCAGTTGGATAGGTTTCGTACTCTGAATCTGTACTCGGATAGCCATCGTAGCCTTACTGTACAAATACTTCAGCACTTCGATATACCGACAGTCAACTTGGCACCCCTGAAGGGACTGCAGCACCGCCCAAATTTCGACGGAATCAAAGGCGTTCTCATAGTCCACATACGCAAGGCAAAGTGGCAGATTATACTCTTCTGTATTCTGTACAATTTGCCGAAGGGTGTGTATGTGGTCTATGGTACTAAAGCCTTTTCGGAAACCGGCTTGTTCGGGAGGCTGGAAGTCGTCAAGTCTGCGCGCGAGACGATTCGTAATGACTCTCGAAAACAGCACGTAGACGCCGCTCAGAAGGGAAATCTGTCTGTAGTTCTTCAAGAGAGCGTTGTCGCATTTCTTGAAGAACCAGACCATCGCACTTCTGCTCCACGCCTCCGGAGTAATGCCACCATGGAGGACGGAATTAAAGAACTTCTGAAGGACTTCAAGTATCGGTTTTCCACCCGCTTTCAAAAGCTCCGCTGTAATTCCATCCTCACCTGGGACCCTGCCGTTTTTCAGGTGCTGGAGAGCCATTCTAATCTCGCTCAGACTGACGTCCGGGATATCTTGGGAATAGTCTACAGTCTACACATATAATAAAAATGTAAATAGCCGATGTCTTACATTTTAGATTTATATAATAAAAGTAATTGAGAGGTACTAAAAATAAGTAATTAGATACATTTCTACCATTTTTAGAATTTTCTGTCTGTCTGTCTGTCTGTCTGTTTGTTTGTTAACGTATCACGTATAAAGTACCAATTTATATCAAAAGAATCATTAAAGAAATTATAAAGTGTATCTTCAGGTTAAATTTAGTCTTTATTTCATTAAAATTAGTTCATTCCATCAAAAGTTAGGATAAATATTCTGAAGTATGGCTACGAAGTATAGGTACGAATTTGTTCAATGGTGGCGTTTGTTGAGTCATCAAGTACATTTTAAACTAATATCATATTATAAATCATAACAATTAAATGATGTAAAATAATGTTTTATAATGATATAATTATATCTAAAACGCAGTAAACAAAAGTATTACATAAAGAACGTAATATATAAAAAAATATATTAACCTTATTATCTAAATCTAAAGTACAATAGTTAACCCATTTCATCGATAGATGGTGTTGTTGCATAAATGTAATACAAGAAGGCAGGTTGTGATTTTTTCCTGTAGATGGCTTTTCATATTTGCTGTTAATCTTTATATTACTCAATGCCCTACTGTGTGTTGACAATCTCATTTATTCTTTACCGCCGAGTACTCTACGTAGTAAATCAAATTTTAAAAGAGCTATTAACAATTTCGTTGGTTTCGGCGAGGATCAAACTTTCTTTTTTGCTTACGTAGCAGGCCTGATTTATAAGTTCTTTTATGTTTTTTTATTGTATCAATCGCGTCAATTAATCTATTTTATTTTCAGAATTGATTTTAACAGCGCCATCTATCTTTAAATCTTTATACATGCGGTAATAACATGCTGTGTCTGATTCTGTACATTGTACTATAGTATATTAATTTGTGACTAAAATCATTATGGAGACTGAACTCATTAAATAAGTACATTTTTATAATTTTTAGAATTGTCTGTCTGTCTGTTTGTTTATGAATGCATCACGTCTTAATTAAACATCTTTTTTTCAAAGAAATCGTTCAGAAAATCATAAAGCGTATCTTCCAGTTCATTTAATCTTTGTTTTATTAAAATTGGTTAATTCTATCGAAAGTTATGATTATTATTTTGAAATGTAGGTTCGATTTGTTTAAAGGCGCCATTAAATCTCAGAAATAGTAATAAAATAATTCCTTTTTATAAAAAAAAACGTTCTATTATAATATATTTGTACTTAAAACGTAATAGATGGCGTTGTACAAATTACAACTTTTTCTGTATTGTGGTGTTAATATTTTTCACCGGTGAATCGTATTGAGACTCACTGAAGTAATTTACGTTAACGAGTCCATTCAAGCTGAAAGAGCCGTGTAGGGTGTAGGCTAACAGCACAAACATTATGCGCTCGAAGAGGTCGAACAATGGCGCGCGTTAAATTAAAATGGGTAAAATGATATTAAATATTATAATTTTTTCTATTCGTTTTTTTTTCTTTTACTTTTCAAGGTATTAAATTACAATTAAATGGTGAATTGAAAATTTGGGTTTGACTGACATCAGTCAGCATGAACGTGTAATGTCGAAATTATTCTATCATTCAAACACGATCATTCTACCTAGTGCCGTCCACCTTCGGATTGCACCATCAGAAAGGTGAGGTCATAACAGTCACCTAGGTCTTTATGAGGCCTTTCAATTGAGTTCAAACACGATCGTTTTATCTAGTGCCGCCACTGAGATCCTATAACCACCTTCGGATTGCACCATCAAAAATGTGAGGTCATAACAGTCACCTAGGTCTTTATGAGCCCTTTTAAATGAGTTCAAACACGATCCTTCTATCTAGTGTCGTCACTGAGATCCTATACCTACCTTCGGATTGCATCAACATAAAGGTGATATCATCACAGTCATTTAGGTGTCCATTTACCTATTTGAAAATGAGTCCAAACATGATGGTTCTACGTAGTAGCATCACTGAGATCCTGTACCCAGGTGACATCATTACAATCACCTTGGTCTCCATCCTCTGTCAAACCAACTTCTCTAAATATATAATCTAAACAGCATACAAATAATGTTATAAAAAATTATAAAATATATATAAAAGCTACTAAGAAAGCATGTACTTATCAATAATGGAAACGAACTAAAGCCAGCGGATATATACTAGCTGGCCAGGCAGACGTGGTTCTGCCCTTTCCGACGACCCTTCCTATGAAAAAATCTTTAAATTCATTTCTCGATCGACGGAGCCGCAGCCGTGCGCGTTTAGTTGACGTGACTCCTATAAATTAAAAATATCATTTCACAATTAAATGATATTTAATAATGTCTAAATCTTATTTAATATCATTTCCTGTCTATTAATATATATCTATACAAATAAATAAAATTGAAGTGTCTTTTTGTAATATCAAAATAACAGTTTTTTACTAAATACATATGAAAGTACATACGGTACTTATAACAAAAACATAATTTTTAAAATTGTTGTCTGTCTGTCTGTTAGTTCCGGCTAATCTCCGAATCGGCTGAACCGATTTTGACGAGACTTTCAGTGGCAAATAGCTGATATTATAAGGAGGACTTAGGCTACTTTTAATTTAGAAAAAGAATTAGGGTTCCGCGCAAAAACATTAAAACCCATGAAATCCAATTGTAATAAATTACACGCGGGCGAAGGTGCGGGGAACAGCTAGTTAATAGATAGGAAATGATATTTTTAATTTCTAGGAGGCACGCCAACTAAACGCGCACGGCAGGGGCTCCGTCGATCGAGAAATGAAATCCGTTCCGTGTATATATATACAGGGTATTTTTGGAACGCTCCCGAAAACTAAGACAGGCGACAACACCAAGTACACCTTTGATCATGGGTCACAAATAAATTCGATCCTGATGAAAAAAAAATCAACTTTTTACACCGTTTTATTAGCTTTATTCACGCGCCATCATGTTAGTACAGCTAAATGAAACGATAATTTCATAAAATATATCATGAAAATACTGAAACATAAAACCAGCAGTGGAATGACTGAATTTATATCACCTGACTGAAAGGTCAATGTACGCGCGAACGCAAATTCGCGCGGCCCGCAACTAGCGGGCCAAACCACAATATCTAATAATTTACAACACTTGTCTAAATACCTTACTTATCTACTTAACCTACTATTTTGCCACTGTGCTTGTCTCCACTTAGCCACTTTAATCCGAATTTACAGGTTAAATAACCCAAATAACTGGTTCGATTCCCCGCTAATGAAAAAATACTTAAATGAAATGTAACCAAAGTTGGAGTCATGAGTTTTTATTCATCGTGTATGTTTATTATTCTCATGTATTCAGTTATGTACCTATTCAGATTAGTCTAGTACTAAGTTATTTAAAAAAAAATAGGTATGAAACAGCTTACCGCTCTAAATCCTCCGTGGTCTTATGAGATGCGGCTCAAATTGTGCTCCATTCATTTCAAGGTAGATTTGGGTGCAGGCGGGGCATCATCGTGTGGTCTTCGACACAGTCCGTACGTAGTTTCTCGAAACCATCCACGATCCTTTGGCGCATTTCTTCAGCACTATCACATTCACGATTAAAAACCCTTTCTTTTACATACCCCACAAAAAGAAGTCTAACGGAGTCAGATCTGGTGAGCGAGGTGGCCAAGCGTGTGGTCCTAGTCTGCCGATCCAGCGATCATCAAATAACTCATTGAGGCGCTCACGGACGAACCTCACGAAATGTGGAGGGGCACCATCATGTTGGAACCATGTGCGGCGATATTCAGCCAACGATAGGTCGTTTAAAATGTCAACCAACTGTTCATTTATAAAGTTTAGGTATCGCTGTCCGTTCAGTCGCTCTGTCAGAAACACTGGTCCCAGTATGCGATCCTTAAATAAACCTGCCCATACGTTAACCGACCATCGGGTTTGGTGCCCGGTTTGTCGAACAGCGTGCGGGTTAACCTCTGAATACACGTGTGTATTTCTTCGGTTCCACAGGCCGTTTCTGGTAAATGTCGACTCATCCGTCCAGATAATGTGCTCAATGGAACCAGGCACACGTTGTTGCTGGTATAATAACCAACGGCAGAAAACTCGTCGGCGGTCGTGATCGCCGGGAACTAAAGCTTGCACTTTGTGCAATTTGTATGGGCGCATTGGTTACGCTTCAACACTTTGTGCACTGTACAGTATGACACACTTGTACGATCCCGACGTCTTAACAATTTATTTAGCGATACTTCGTGTACCTAGGTTCGGATACCTAACATGTTGACCACTATAAACGTACGCGTTAGGCATTATTAAAACAAAAAAGAATCCAAAAACGTAACAAAAACTTTAATATCAACACGTAATCACAAGTAAATTTATTAAACAAAACGATTGAACTGTCGCTCGCGCACGCGTGTACAAAATCAACACGGAACTGTTTCAAAAACTACAATTAATAACGAACCCCGACGAATAAACGGAAACCTACTGCGTCACAGCGTGACGACACGAGCCGGCCGGGTTACATTCTGCGAGGCGACATGAGCCGGCCGGGTTACATTCTGCCGTCATACGAAATAAAGAAGTACGCAACTAACAAAAACGTAAAATGGAAATAAAAAATAAATTTATGAATTTTTCTTTCAGACCCCGTGTCTAAAGTATATTAAAAGGTATCTATATGAAAATTGAAATATGTACGTAGAGACATGAAGATTTTAAGGACGAACTTATTTTTTGATAATTTGTTTATTTATTTAAATAAAACGAATTTTCCTTTTCATCTTAGATTAAAAAATACACCTGGCAACACAAAAACATCGAAGGAAAGACGCATATAACTATTTGCGTCTTCCCAACCTAATAAATAAAAAAAACTGCCATTCATTTAACATTTTTACATATTTTGGAAAGGTCATTTGAAGTTGAAAGGACGCTAATAGTAATTTACTACTTTTTTCTTAGTAAATATTAGAAAAGCATTGGTAGTCAGACACAAAAAATAACAACCCGCAACTCTTGAGTAATGATTTTAAAGGGGATATCATACAAGACTTACTACGATAATAATTAAAAATTTTGTACAACCGACTTTAATATAAATAATTAAGGATGACTCAAAAACTATTGGTCTGACCTCGATCAAATTTATATGGGACCACATGTGAAACACCAGCTCTTAGTAATAAGATATAAGCTCTTAATAATAAGATATAGAATAAAAAGACAAGAATAATTGAAATTTAAGTAATCGATGCAAATATTGTTAAAGATGACGTAGCCACTGGTTAAATAAGTCTTTTCTTTTATGTTGAAGTCTTTTCTAATAAAAAGATGTCATCTGTGATCAACAGTTACGTCTAAAATCCTTACGATAATTTCTAAAATATTGATATTTGTGAATATTAAAAAAATTTAGTAGATGCGCCTTCTTATCATGAGTCATGGTATATTTAACTCATTTATTCAAAAATTGTTAGATGCGCCCTTTTTTCTTCCGACCGCATACCATTGTTTCGTACCGAGCTAGATACAGGTCGACAGCGGAGGAAGTGTGGGTACAGTCGCGTTCTAAAGTACTACATGGTATTGGGCTATTGTTTTATAATATTATAGTAATTAATTGTTTAATTGTGGAATCATAATAGGTGTTTTACTATTTACTTAGAACTTTGGAAGAGGTGGGAATTAAAAATGGATAATGTTTACTTGAGCATTATTTGTTATTTCTATCGTAAAATATAAAGTAGTTTGTAACAAAAAAAACTTAAGGGTGACACGCCGTCCATTATGACGTCTTGGGTCACATGAAAGTCAGATGTTGATGGTGTGTTGGTATTACTGGATGCTACTTCATCATCACTTTCATCTTCGCTTGAGCTTCCGTCATCAGGTCGATCACATGGTAATTTTTTCGGTATTCTCCCTCAACACTTTACTGCACAATTTTCCCCATTCACCTTCTCATATCATATTTACCTTTTCGTTCACTAGTTTAGTCATAAAACAATAGATATAAATAATTTTTGTTTCCTTCCTTTTTAAAACATCGTCGCGAGTCGCAAAGTAAGCTGTGTATGCGACTGTATTTTTGGAGCGAACAAAGCGCGTGAACCAATAGCATGCAGGCACAGTAATACTGGCGGATTGATCCCCCGTCGCACCCCCCTCGTACCTATATGTGATAAATCGCTCAATGCCCAAGTTCAAGGCCAGCGTTCTTTTTTCACCGTTCGCGCGTACATTAACCTCCATTAGTCAGGTGATATCAATTCAGTTTCCACTGCTGGTTTTATGTTTCAGTATTTTCATGATTTTTTTTATGAAATTATCGATTCATTTAGCTGTACTAACATGATGGCGCGTGAATAAAGCTAATAAAACGTTGTAAAAATATGATTTTTTTTTCATCAGGATCAAATTTATTTGTGACCCATGATCAAAGGTATACTTGGTGCTGTCGCCTGTCTTAGTTTTCGGGAGCGTTCCAAAAATACCCTGTATATATATATATATATATATATATATATATATATATATATATATATATCTCGTTCCCTATATATTAATACTTCAAAAGATATTTTTATTCATGATAAGGTCAGTATTAAGACACTTTTAAGATATGGATCAGATATTATGATAATTTTATTCATTATCGTAAATTTTATTTATTTAATAAATGTGTTATTTATTTTTATCTATTTATTAAATTACCTATCTGTAGAGCGGGCGATACCCCACTGATACTAACTTGCACTCCGGTTACGGTGAGCCCAAAAAAGTCCGTGGGCATGGACACATTCTGAAGGTCTTATGATGACCAGATAATGCTTATCGGTTTTCAGTAACGGAAATAGGATGGCCTAGCTGTCTATGTTTATCTAATTGAGCTCTCGACGTGTTACATTCTAAAATAAAGTTAAAGCACCCAAACGTCACGAATGAAAATAAGTTAAACAAAATAAAATCCGAAAAGTTTATTTTATTAAATGTGTAGTATTCGTAAAATAAATCAGTCAAAAATCATTGAATTCTAAATACTAAGTACAGGTAACTTGGTCATTTATAGGAATTGGTGTTAATGGTGCTTGTAGGTTTTCTTCAAGTACGCAGATATTTTCGTCCTCTGGTTGAAGTTGGTTATGCTTTTCCCGTTCTGCCTTGTTTTTTATTGCCTGTAAAATATATGGCTGATTTCTAATTTTGTACCTACTTGGGAGATTTGCTGCTTTTTTAATTGCCTGAAAACATTATAAAGTGAGTAATAATACTGTTTGTACTATTTATTATATTTATATTATTTGTGTAGGTACTTCTTGAGCCCTTTGAAATGAGCCCAAACACGATGGTGTTTCGTAGTGGCATAACTGAGATCTTTTACCTACCTTCTTAGTTCACCATCATGAAGGTAATATAATCACATTGAACTAGGTTTTTATAAACCCTTTCAAATGAGTTCAAACACGATCGTTCTACCTAGTGCCGACACTGAGATCCTATATCCACCTTCGGATTGCACCATCAGAAAGGTGAGGTCATAACAGTCACCTAGGTCTTTATGAGCCCTTTCAAATGAGTTCAAACACGATTGTTTTATCTAGTGCCGCCACTGAGATCCTATACCCACCTTCGGATTGCACCATCAGAAAGGTGAGGTCATAACAGTCACCTAGGTCTTTATGAGCCCTTTCAAATGAGTTCAAACACGATAGTTCAATCTAGTGCCGCCACTGGGATCCTATATCCACCTTAGGATTGCACCATCAGAAAGGTGAGATCATAACCGTCACCTAAATCTTTATGAGCCCTTTCACATGAGTTCAAACACGACCGTTCTATCTAGTACCGCCACTGAAATCCTATACCCACCTTCGGGTTGCACCATCAGAAAGGTGAGGTCATAACAGTCACCTAGGTCTTTATGACCCCTTTCAAATGAGTTCAAACACGATCCTTCTATCTAGTGTCATCACTGAGATCCTATACTCACCTTCGGATTGCACCAACATAAAGGTGATATCATAACAGTCATCTAGGTCTCCATTTACCTATTTGAAAATGAGTTCAAACACGATGGTTCTGCGTAGTAGCATCACTGAGACCCTTTACCCACCCTCTGAGTCAACCATAAGGAAGGTAACATCATTACAATCACCTTGGTTTCCATCCTCTGTCAAACCAACTTCTCTAAATATATAAAACAATATAAAATCTAAACAGCATACAAATAATGCTATAAAAAAGTATAAAATATAAATAAAAGCTACTAAGAAAGTATGTACTTACCAATAATGGAAACGAACTGAAGCCAGCGGATTACGGTGCGCCCGGAAAAATACGTGGGTTGCCGTCAGTTAAAAATTTTAACTTAAGATTTCACATTCACGATCAGTTTTTGGATGTACGTCAGTTCAACTGAGCGGTTTTTTTTATATATTGGATCAAGCTTTACCCTATGTAGACGAAAGATTTAATTCATTGAATAAACAAAATGACGTGTTTAATTTTTTATTCAAACTATGGAGTATAGAGTAGAAGGAGAACCATTTTATAAGGTGCGAAGGTTGTTTTTTTTTTTTTTTGCGCTTGAAGCAATTTGGAAAAGGGCTACCCTTACGGGAGGCGGAAAATGGCTATCCATCGTGGTTATGGGGGACTCACGCCTAACCGGGGAGCCTATGTGATACCCCCTAAAAACCGCCTTTGGGGACTGACAACTAGCCGTTTAAAGCTGCATATGCCGTGTCGTAAAGCGACCCTCTTTTGGGAAAAAGAGGGCGCAGGCGGCTATAAGCCGCTGAGGGAGTGCCTACGAAGGCATTTTAATTATGAATACAATTTAATTAATTATGAATTTGACTGAGCCGCCAGGATGCGGTTCAAGTCGTTTGAAAGTTTATTTGGCAGATCCGAGAGAGAGTTTCTCGGCCTTTTTTTTTTGCGGATGGAAAATCATCTAATGACGCCTTTCGCTGTGGGTGGAGCGGAAGGGAGTGTCAGACTTTTACTGACTAAAAACCATCCGTGTTCCTTCAGTGCCCTTACGTTCCGGAGCCGCGGTATCTCTTTCGAACAGCCCGCAGCCAGAGTTTCTCGGCCTGCGGACACGATAGCGGGAGGGGAGTGGGGCTGCATAAGTAGCTGCCTCACGAATTAATGTGTTACTATGTGACTCTGAGACTGAAAAAGTTTTCAGAAAGTTTTTTGATAAATTGTTGTATTGTTGGGATTTCTAAATCCCTGTGAAGGTCGGCATTACGGACGTACCAAGGTGCGTTCGTAGCTCGACGACAGAAGAGGTTTTGTACTATTTGAAGTTCGTTTAAGATTTTAGAGTTTGCGTGTGCAAAAATAGGGGCCGCGGAAGACATTACCGGTCGTATACAAACCTTATAGAGGGTTCGCTTATTTCTTAGAGACATTTTACTATGTCGACCTAACATACTGTTAAGCCTACCTAGATAAAACCGTGCTAGACGGGTGACTCTTTTGATATGAGGCTCGAAAGTAAGCCTTGTGTCAAGGGTGACACCTAAATATTTAGCAGACTTATGCCAGGGAACTGTGGTTTCTAACATACGTATCGGTGGGATATTTTTATTGATTTTGACTCGGCGTTTTTTCCAATCGAATTGAACTGCGGAGCTTTTATCCGGGTTCACATCGATGCGCCATTTTTGGAACCAATCTCCTAGGTCATCGACTGACTTTTGGATCTTGTTCCTTACGAAAGGAAGTGTGTGACCTTTAAAGTAAAGGGCAGTGTCATCTGCAAATAGGGAGAGCTGTACACCATTCGACGGGATTGGAATGTCGTTGGTGTACAAGATGTAGAGGAGGGGAGCAAGTACTGATCCCTGAGGAACACCAGCTTTGATGGGTCTCTGTGAGGAGAGAGTGCCTTCGTATCTAAAACGAAAGGTACGATGTTGTAAGTAAGAGGCCACGAGACGTACTAGACGATCGGAGAGACCTACTCTGTATAGTTTAAATATAAGGCCTTCGTGCCAAACTCGGTCGAAGGCTTTTGCGATGTCGAAAAAGACCGCGATGGTTTTATGTCGACGAGGATAAAAACCGCTGAGGATGTATTCCACAATGCGGTGAACTTGTTGGGGGCAGGAGTGTTTTGCTCGGAAACCAAATTGGTGGGGGATGACAATAGGGTCACCGTCTGTGGGAAACAGATAGCGCCTCATTCGATTTTGAATGACTCTTTCAAAGAGCTTGCCCATGGCCTTGAGGAGGCTAATGGGACGATGACTGGAGGGGAGGTTAAGAGGCTTGCCTGGCTTGGGAATGCCAATGACAGTTGCCTCTTTCCATGTACGAGGGTGGATTGAAAAGTACTCGGCCTAACCAAGAAAATAAACAAATACTAAATCAGTTATATTTTTATTTTTCTACATAATCACCATCAAGTTCAATACACTTTTGCCACCTCCCCTTCCAAGCATTTAGACCGTTGAAAAAAAATGATTCTTCCTTAGAGTCAAAATATGCGTCTACAGCTGCTTTGACCTCGTCGTTTGTCGAAAATCTTTGACCTCCCAAGTGTTTTTTTAAGTAAGGGAACAGAAAGAAGTCTGATGGTGCCAGATCAGGTGAATACGGCGGATGCGGTAACAGTTAAAAGCCACAGTTGTGAATTTCAGCCATTGACTGTACTGACGTGTGAACACGGGCGTTATCTTGATGAAACAGGACTTTTCTTCTGAGCATTCCTCGACGTTTTTCTTTTATTTCCTCTCGTAAACGACGTAGTAAGGTGCAGTAGTAATCAGAGTTTTTATTCTGACCCCTTTCAAGATAATCAATCATAATCACACCTTTCGAGTCCCAGAATACTGAAGCCATCACCTTATTTGCCGACAAAATCGACTTAGCCTTTTTAGGGGGTGGTGAACCAGGTCTTCTCCACTGTTTTGATTGTTGTTTTGTTTCCGGTGTACAGTAATGAACCCATGTTTCGTCCATAGTAACAAAACGATTCAAAAAATCATCTGCATCGGCTTCAAATAACTCCAAACAGTCGCGTGAAATAGTCAATCGCGTCCTTTTTTGTTCAACTGAAAGCAGTCGCGGAACCCACCTCGCAGACACCTTGTGGAAACCCAACTCGTTGACAATGATGTTTTGAGTTCATTCATAAGAGATGCCTATAATCTCGGCTATCTCTCTAATTTTTAATCTGCGGTCTCCCATTATTAAATCAAGTACTTTTTTAATATTTTCGTCAGTAGTTGACGTCGAAGGCCTTCCAGAGCGGGGTTCATCTTTCACACTCTCTCTACCACGCTTAAATTCTGCTATCCATTTTTTGACGGATGAATATGACAGAGCACAATCGCCTAATGTACTGACCATGTCATCATGGATGGCTTTTGATGATAGCCCCTTCTTATGGAGGTACTTAATGACGGCACGCTGCTCGATTTGCTCCATTCGCGGAAATTATGTCCGATTACTTTGTTAATAAATTTATAAAATCACAACTAATTATCGCACACGTTTCGAACTTCACACAATGAACTAGTCTGAACTGAACTAAATAATGTGGGTAGATTTTAGAATTGAATGGATCTGTGTTAGGCCGAGTACTTTTCAATCCACCCTCGTAGTTGGAAAATAGCTAAGATTGAAGCAGGCGTTGAAAATAATAGCTAAGAGGGTTAACACCTGCTCTGAAAAGTGTTTAAGGGCTTGGTTGGAGATGCCATCCGCGCCCGGAGCTTTTTTGGGCTTAAGTCCTTTGATGAGGGACGAGATCTCATCATTGGACACAGTAATGGGGTCAGAGGTTGTAGGGGGTGAGTTCCGACGGCGGACCTCATCCTCCACTTCCTGAATATGTGAGGGGTCGACAGGTTGAGAGCTAGGAGAGCATTGTTCGGCAATGCTATCTGCGAAGCACTCAGCCTTTTCGTCGTCCTCGAAGGCAACCGTACCGTCGGGGCGAGAAAGAGGGGGAGTGTGAGTTGTAGCGTCTATACGGAGGGCTCTAGCCATCCTATAGTACGCTGTATGTGAGGGAGATATATTCTCCATGAGTTCACTCCTTTGGAGGTCTCGAAATTCGGAGAGTTGGAAACGGAGTTTTCGTTGAAGACGATTCGCCGTGTGCCTATATTCTGGGGTGGGATATTTTGCTGCTCTCCGGAAAGCAGCTTTTTTAGCTTTTAATAGGTTGTTAATATGTAGGGGAAGCCCACTATTATTAGCAACCGGAACGATCCTTTCATTCTCCTTAAGGGAGGATTTAATTAGTGTTGATAGTGAATCGACCGCGGTGTCGATTTTTTCAGGACAGTCTAAGTCCGACGCTAGGTAGGCGGGGGAGTCCTGAGAGTCTATAGCTTTCGCTAGAGAATCCTTGAAACCTTTCCAGTTAGTAAACGTTTTCGTTGTTGTTATGGGGGGTGGCTGATGGCCAAGAATAAGGGAGACCGGTCGGTGATCGGATCCTATATCGTCTAGTGTCTCGATTGACCTGAGGTTAAGTGAAACTCCTTTGAGTAACGCAAAATCTAGTATATCGGGGGCATAATCGGTGGCATCGGGATAGTGAGTGGCACCGAGTGGTCTGTGGACTGTAATGTCAAGAGACTGCGTTATTTCAAGCAGTTTCTTACCACTACGGTTTGTTGCACAGCATTTCCATTAATTATGTTTAGAGTTAAAATCTCCAAACATAATGACTGAATTGCCTAGCGATAAAATAGACTCGAAATCTTTTTTGAGGGGGTCGTTTCCAGGAGGAATGTAACAGGAGGCTAAGACTAAAGACTGATGTCCCGTCATAGCTAACCTGCATATCGTAGCTTCCATATTGGTAAGCTGTGGCGTATCAATATGAGAGCAATGTAAAGTCCTCTTGTAATAAATGGCCGTTCCGCCGCCTCGGCGGTCGTCCCTGTCATTACGAAGAAGAGAGTAATTATTAATAGAAAGGCCTTTAGAGTCCTTATATTTGAGGTTGGTTTCCTGTAAGAGGAGAAAATCGGCTGCGCGATCTCTGAGGAAGAGCTTAAGCTCTGGAAGGTTATTACGTAATCCGCGAATGTTAAGAGAGATAAGCGATAACCCTTTAGGCTTTATACGTCCGTGACTTATAGGCATAACAGATGGTTCTGTCATTGTGAGTTAAGTTAATTAAGTTAACTTAACTTACAATGAGCGCAATAGATTATTATGCTCTACGAGAGCTAATAAGCGGTCCTGAGGGGACCTCGCAGCGCGCAATTTACTTGCTAACACTGCAATTTCATTAATGTCGATGTTCCTTATCGCGGCGTAAACCGTGTTAAGGTCATCGACCATTGATGGCTGTTGTGTTGTCGCCGCTTGAGGAGCGGAGGAGGTTGCCCGCGGTGGGTCAACCTTTTTTGGGCCCCAGGGAAATACTGGAGCCTGCGAAGGCTTTGAAAAGCCCGGAGGTGGCCTAATGGGCGCCTGCGGCGGTCTAACGGGACCCTGAAGGGGTCGTGCGAAGCCCTGCGGCGGCTGGGACAAGCCCTGACGGGGCTTCCTAACATACAATGCCGGGAATGAACGGTCATTTACCGGCGGTGGGATCTGCCTATTTGGGCGGGGACGAGGAGCGCACGGGCATCCTCTATAACTTGCCGGGTGGCCTGTCTGTTGACACAGGACGCACGCGGGTGGGGATACGGCATCTTTGGGCCGGGGGCATTCCTTAGTGGTATGCGGGTCAAGGCACTTAACGCACCTGGGTGGAGCGGAGCAATTGGCCGCCGCATGCCCATAGAGCTGGCAGCGATGGCATTGCGCCGGGAAACCGCGCCTATGCGGTGGCTCGACTCTAACTCCCGACAAGCCGCACACGGTGCGTAGTTGTCGGAAGATGGCTTTCGCCTCCGGAACGTTTGTTAGGATGACTAGAATAATTGGATATCTCAACCCGGTTCTGCTGTGCATTTTATGCACAGCCTCAACTGGAAATCCTTGCGACCTCAAGGATTTCTTCGTTGGAGAGCTCAAATGGGACTCCACGGATGACTACTCTAACTTTACGCTCTTCCGGGAGAGCGTATGTATGGTAAGACACACGTTCGTTCGTAAACAACCTTGTGATACGGCGGAAATCGTCTATTGTCTGCGGCACTATTTTAATGGCGACGCCTATGTTCGTCGCTTGGTCATATTTAATTCCCGAGTCGTAGCAGATTTTGCTAAGACGTGTAAATTCAGATTTGTCTCTTAAGAAGACAGGGGGCGGGACTTGCTTTTTCGCGAGTTGCGGAGCGCAACGTGAAGCCTGCTTCGACGTTGTTTTGTCTAACGGGGTCGGGGCAGCGACGGGGGCTGCGGGGGCGGGGGGAGCGGCAAGGGCCGCTGAGTCGGGGGGCGAACGGTTTTTCGCGGCGCGCTTCGCTGCGCGCTTTGACGAAACCGTGGTGTACGACGATGTATTGGAGTCACCGGTATCATCGGAGTCAGAGGACTCCGATGTCCTGGTGTTGGACTGTTTGGCAGGCCTCTTCCGGGAGGCAGATGTTGATGACGCGGAGTCGGAGTGAGAGCACTCCATATCAATTTCTAAGGGCGCGAACGAGTTGCGCGACTCGAGGTAGTCCGCTATAACGGGCGGCGGTGGGTGTGCCTGAGAGGCAAAGGCGCTAAAGTTGGCCAAAAAAACGTTTAAACTATGTACATCCAACTTTTCGAAGATGGTGTGGAAGGACTCTAAAAGTTGGTGTTTGGACGACATATTGTGTGACGTTGGGGACTACGTAATTATATAAAAAGATATGGGGACACTGTTCTGAAAGAACAGAAACGCAATCTAATAACAGTAAGGGCGGGATCACCGTTCTGAAAAGAACGGGACGTTCTTAATCCCAGGAGTAAGTGCCCCTGCTCTCAAAAGAGCAGGGCCTTGCTCTGAAAAGAGCAAGTAACTCCCTTGAAACAGTATATACACGTACACGTTATAAAAATAAATAACGAAAACAAAATTGGAAATAGTTAACAAGAAATAACAATAAAAATAACAATAACAAGCAAGACCAACAGTCAAACCGCCCCGTCCGGAGACAGGGAGGTAATAACTGGAGTTAGCGTGGAAGGACTCACCAAAACGTCGACGCTGTAGCGCGAGCAGGACAGCGGAGGCGCGAGAGCGAGAGAGCACTAACGTAGGGACGTTAGTGCACGCGGACTACCTGTATACAACCGCTCGAGAGCAGTGCGACAGGCGGAATCAACGTTTGATGATGTGCGAAAGTTGAAAAAGTGTCCCAATATATACTGAAAATAGAGGTTCCAAAACCTACCACAATAGCGCTGGCGTCTGAAAAACTATGATATGAATATAGCTGTTGTAGACGGAGTGAAGTCAGCTGAATTAAAATATTTAAAAAATTTCATGACTAGAGTAGTTAGTAAAATGCCAGTATACAAAACCTCAACTATTTACGTAGTACAAAACCAAGCGGATTGGTCGGTCCTTGTTTATTTCTCCATCCTATTCTAATAAATTTTGGCGCTTTTTTTTTTTAATTTATCCTATACTACTACAGCGCTACCCTTATTGGACGCGTTTTTAGGGACACTTTTCATATACAGAGATGGTTCTCCTTCTACTCTACACTCCATAATTCAAACTAAGTGATGACGAATCAAAGTCGATTAAGAAGTAGCTGTCATCGTTTGAAGGAAAAACTTTCTGCAAATGATTCATTGGATATTAGCGCCGATTATTTGTATGAAGAAATTGTGTCGTGTCAGTCTCTTTTAAAAAATTAAATAATGATGTGATGAAAATTCTCGAATTTATATATTTAAACAATTTGACAGCTGCTTGCCCTAACATCACCATAGCATTACGAATTTTGCTAACTATGCGAGTTACCGTAGCAAGCGTGGAAAGGTCCTTTTCTAAATTAAAACTTATAAAAAATTACCTTCGTTCAACAATGAGCCAGAAAAGATTAACAAATTTAGCAACAATATCCATAGAGGAGGCCATATTAGACCATATAGACATACACGAGTGTACACGCCCCTAGTTGCCCCGACAAAGGTCGACTATACAGGGGCCCATACAGCTGTAGATTCGACGGACAACTAAGGGTGGGGCCCAAAGCAGCGGGAGGCTTATAGACAATTATCCTACACAATAGATGTAAGGCTAGGTAATAAATAAGAACTTACCTGGTTCCGAATCGAGAACAACCCCAAGGCGCGGTCAGGCGTTAAGTATGTGCATGTAAGTAGTGTGTAGTAGTGTGTACAATGTGTGACCTGATCTCCCCGGTGAAGTCGGACTGCAGCTCCTTAGGTGCTGATTTTCCAGTGGTAGTTCACTTTATCTGAACTCAAGTTTGACGTCACTTCACTATTTCAGTTTATCAATTTTATTGTACATATAATTAAATTCAAAGTCAACCAATTCGACGTTCATCGTAATCAAACACGTGACACACGACACAAGTAAAGAACAGTCGTTCAAAGTTCAATATTCAATGTTCCGGGTTCATTTAGCACAAAATTACAAACACGGGAAAGAACGCGACCTCTTTTCGAGTCTCAAAGTTCAGCGTTCCACGCAACAAGCTAAAATTCCTTCGTACGATATTAAATACCACGCCCGCAATCAGAACTCAAAATCCGCCTCGTTGACACGTAAAACGATAGAAAATAGTCAACACACAAAAGGGCACTTAACGCGACGTTGCAAATCAACATTAACTTCCAAAAACAATTAACCGGGCCACGTCTTGCAACGAAGTTACTTTAATCACTCAAATTCAATACAAGCCTCTTGTCACGAAACGTACAAATTAGACAAACCAATTCGAGGCGTTCTACACGAAACTCCAAATATTCAATAGTAAATTAGACGCGCACAAAAGTACTCAAATTCTAGGCCATCAAAACCAAAATCTGGCCGCACGCAACCGATACAGCGGTCGCAAACAATACAACTCTTCGACCGAGCCGAGGCGGTCAAGCTACTGTTGCTAGCCCACGCGGGCGAAAAACGGGAAGCGGCTCACGCCCCCTCCCCCGGCGGCGTTTACCTCACCTCGATAACATCGGGTGGCGCGCCGCGCGCGCATCTTGATGCAAGTTTTTAAAATATTACGATTTTGGCCTAAACAACGAGATTATTAAGGATTTCGCAAACAGAAAAGCGAGAAGAATTGAAATAATGTAATTTAAGTATGTTTATATTCTTACATATTTTAAACTCTTGTTGTTTCTTTAAACAGCATACGTAATAGTTAAATCAGTATTATTAGAAAAGACAGCTATTTTGTTATTAATATCTAAGTATACAATTAGATATAACATCATAAATAAAGTATGTAAAAATTAAATTCGTGTTTTATTTTTCGCATTAATTGACAAGCGGAAGCGATCTGGTTTTACCTATTTAGGAAAATATTATCTAAGTATTTTATAACTGGAGAACATTTATTTCGGTCAAAATTAACAAATAATAAAAAAAAAACATAAGTTAAAACATGAAGATTCGTGAAAAAAGAGGCGCTTCATAGGTTTGGCACACAGTCGCTGTCGGCGCAGCCCTGCTCGCCAGCAACACAAAGTCGCGAATTTACATTTGGAAAAATCCAAACTTAGGGGCTTTTTAGGTGCTAATTAAGTGCCAAGTTTAAAAATTAGCTGCTTTAAAATTTTCACTGCAACGAACGATTGAAATTTGCGTTGCTGGCAAAACGTATCGCTAGCAACGCAATGAAGTTATTAAATATACGATAAATATTAATAGCAGATAATTACGTGCTAATTAGGTGCAGCAAGTATAGGCGATGATAAGACGCCCCTAATAAAAATAAAGTCGTTATTCAGAACAAAGCAGATGCATACTTCAGTTTTCTGAAACTCTGTCTCCCGGAGGGGCTAAAAGTGGATTGCGGAGGCCCGTCTGGCTACGCTGAATGTATGTGGAGCAATGAATGATAAGATGGATGAAGTATGCGAAATGATGAATGATAGAGGAATAGATGTGTTATGTGTAAATGAGACGAAACGAAAGGGAAGAGATGTCACTGCACATGGCATGTATACCGCTTACTGGTCTGGTGTAGACGAGACCGAGCGGGCATGCCAGGGAGTCGGTGTCATCCTTTCAGAAAGAATGGGTCAATGTGTGAAAGAGTATGAATGTGTAAGCCCAAGGTTGCTGTGGATACGAATGAAAGTGGGCTTAAAGAAGTTGTTTGTGCCAGGGGTGTACGCCCCAGATATGTCTAAGCCCGCTTATATCCGAGAGCAGTTTTGGGACATGGTAAGGCGTCCAATGAAAATATTATTATGTTAGGAGATTTTAAGGAAGGGTTGGGGTGAGAAGGTCTGGTTGTGAAAGGATATTATGAACGTTTGGCGATGAAAGTATAAGTGAGAATGGTGAAGACCTCCTCACCGTATGTGTGGGAAAGAATCTTTTTATGACGAACACTTTCTTTCGCCATAAGAGGATTCACATGTATACATGGGAAAGAGGGAATGATAGAAGCATGATAGATTTCATAACTGTGTATGAAAGAATGAGGAGCGCAGTGGTAGTACAAGGGTTTACCGGGGGTCCAACGTAGGGACGGATCATTACTTGGTCTTATGCCGAATTAATGGTCTATTCAGGCGTTGGCGGCATCGGACATCTGTGTCTGCCACTGCGTTAGAGCGTATAAGAATAGAGAGGTTACAAGATGAAGGTGTGAAATAAAAGTAGAAATGTAGACTGAATGCGGAAATCCACGGAAAGCGTGGCAGGGGTTGCCTTTGTCTTCTTGCTCCGCTTGCCCCGAGCAGGTTTCGTCTTGAGTGGAATTTCGACCCCCCCCCCCCCCCTCCCAGAATACGCGCGGCAGCCTGAGCAACCACACTCAGAAAGAGTAGGGTAGCATGCGCTGCAGGGTAGCTGGGATTCTCCACGGATGCTGGTACCCTCCTGTAGCAGTGTTTCTTTTAATTCCGCTACCATGTTGATGGGGGGGACCACTGTTAAAAATGAATGTTGTTGTATGTTCGATGTGTGATCAGAATCGAAAGTAAATTAAGTGTTGGGCAAACAAAAAGCACAAAATCATCTGATCATTTTGTGCAGGTTCCTACAATAAAAGAAGAAAAACTTTTGACAATATTGTGGTAAGTCTTTAAGCATTTTGAATTTATTGATATTTATATGGATTATTAGTATATTAACTCGAATTTTATCTATTTAAGGTCATGTATTTGGGCTGAATTAAGTTATCACCATGAGAATTTTGCTGATTTAAATTTTCGTTAATGTTCTATGAAGAATAATTCTCAAGATAACATATGTTATCAATCAATATTACGCGTGGAAATATTATTTGCAAAAGCAGTAAAAATATCAATAATAATATATAGAGTATAAAAAATCTCTTCCATAAAATAAAATTGCACAATTATACCTATTTTTAGTTTTATTTTATCCCACATAATCCTCTAAAGTAAATTGGAGTAATTTTGGCGCAACCTCTCAAATGTATGGGAATTCACCCAATACGTTTGTGAGCCAAAATTACTCAAATTTGCCTTATATAAAAAGTTACAGAATACGAGGTTTGAAATTCTCGCTAAAAAGTTTTATATGGGCGCCCACCGTGGCGCTTTTAGTGCTATTTTACCCCCCCCCCCCCCCCCGCATATGATGAATTTGGAGTGTATGTATATATATATATATCTCGCTGTCGTTTGAGTGCATTCGACACTTGAGAAATTTGGTTTTATCAACTTTTTGTATTTATCATTGCATTTAAAGCATTTTTAACGATGGTGCAATTATATTCAAGCAAGGTGCAGTTTTTTGTACTGTAAAAAGTACTCACTTCTAATTATTTGATGTAATATCGACGTTATAAGGTGAACGATCCTTAACTATTTTTTTATTTCTAAACTACATGGGTACAGTTTAAATAATAAATATGTTTGAGATGTGCTATTTAAAATACGTCTGCCAGTATTTTTTTATGTATATACTTCAAATAATCATAGGCTGCGGAGGGAGGGCGGGGGGTCAATTTTTTATTACTTTTGAGTTGTTATCAAGAAAATAAGTACAATACTTTTATCTCTTTTTTTATTACCTCTGTCACCTACGGGTCATTATAGGGTAATGGATTATTTTACGCCGCCAATATACGGTGAATATCATATTTTTACGAGTTGGACCCATGCTGCAGCTATTAGTAGTATAGTTGTAGCACGAATGGGTCGGCTCGACCGGGGAAGGACCACGCTCTCACAGAGTACTAGCTTAAAATAACAGCTCAGCACTGCTGTGTTTCGTATGGTGAGTGTAGAGAACCGGAGACCCTTTTTACTGGAAACGAGGCATGCCATCTTAGTCCTCACGGGTGCAGTTTGATTCGTAATCGAAGATAGATGTAGATGTCTATGGGCCACAGCAACCACTTACCATCAGGTGGACTGTGCACTCGTTTGTCGTCCTTGTTTTATAAAAAAAAGAAACATTACATATGGGCAAGGCCACGAAAACGCTTTCGCATATCGGGATAGCGCAGCGTCATAACCCTAGATTATTATAAATATGTTAGGTCATAACTTATCTAAACTGCGAGTGTTTTGATCGATCCACTTTTAAAGCTGCAAGGAGTGTTTTAGGGTATGTCTTCTGTATCGACGAAGTTAGGTGCACAAGCATCAACTCTTTTTCAACAAATTACAACAGGTACTTTGAATCTTTTAAATTATTACGTCATTTATAGCCAAACCATAATAATATTTGCACATTGGCTAGAGGGAAATAAGTGATCAATTTATTATCACCATATTATCACTAATTGTCCTACACTACAGTAGTTCCTTTATGATTACCTCTCCTAAATAAGAAAAGATCTAATAATATACTAAATTTCTCGGATAGTTTCATTATATTTATTTCATAATGCTCTGAGGATGATTAAATTTTGTAACATAAAAACAAACCTTATTTTATGCAATTTTTATTAATATTTATATATTAATTATTTACATTACTAACTACTACTATTTGAACTAAATGTTTTTCTTGTTTTTATAAAAATAGAGCGATGTAACAACACCCATACCGATTCGATTCGATCTTATTCTTTGACGATAACCTGTGCCGTAAAAGTATAACTTTTTTTAAGCTTTTTGTAAATCTTGATTTTTTATTTGTCAACTCAAACGACTTCCTAAAATAATTTTTGTGTGGTTATCACATAATTGCACAAAGTCCATCCTTCTCATTTTCCGATTTTCCCTCCTTGATTTCTTTAGCTTTTAGAGCAAGGTATGTGTTTTCATCTCTTTTAGCCATCCATTCTGGTAATGGCTTGTCCCAGTCAATTGGCGGTGACTCACGTTTCTTCCAGGTGTCATTTCTATAGTGGGCCTTTAACCTTTCTAGGCGGCGTTTTTTTTCACTCTGAATTAAAGCTTCCTGTAAAAGATTAAAGATTTTAATTCTTTTAGAACTCATTAAAGCAATCAAGATGTGCCACTACTCGCATCTTGATGCAGAATTTTACGACACTAACTCTAATTTTTGTCTGTTTATGGGTATCTACATATAGTGGTGTAAGTTTCAATATTGTAATGAATCCTTGTTTTGGTTCAAATGAGTTATATCAGACAAATATACATGGAGAAATCTGAGCAGTGTGTTAGTGGTAGGACTCCTTTTAGGGTTCCGTATCCGAAGAGTAACCAACGTAACCCTATTACTAAACCTCCGCTGTCCGTCCGTCTGTCTGTCAGCGGGCTGTATCTCATGAGCCGTACTAGGTAGACAGTTGAAATTTTCACA
Organism: Parnassius mnemosyne; assembly: GCA_963668995.1. Classification (NCBI taxonomy): domain Eukaryota; kingdom Metazoa; phylum Arthropoda; class Insecta; order Lepidoptera; family Papilionidae; genus Parnassius; species Parnassius mnemosyne. The sequence goes on along the minus strand of CAVLGL010000035.1, from coordinate 16,300,729 downwards.
GAATGTAAATAAAAATAAATTTAAAAAAAAACATGCGAGGGTCGTGGAACACTCGGTTGAAACGAAATTCTTTTCGTAGTATATTATTATTGATAAACGTATTATATTATTGATTAACAAATACAAATATATTAATAAAATAAAAATAAAATTCATTTCAATTACTAGCGTCTATTAAAATGACGCGTTATTTATAATAAAATAATATTTCTTTCATGACAAGATAAGAAAAAGTACGAGGGATTCCATCTCGCTTCCTTGTAGCCGCCAAGGCCGTCTACACTACGTCAGAAGAGGTCGTGACGGAAAAATCTTACATTTTTTTCTCGCCTTGCCTCCGCCTTGCATCCGCCAAATTCGTACAGTCCAATAAGGAACTTTGTTCCAAAAATTGAAGGTGGCTCCCCTACTAGAAACGTGTTTTTTACCTATACAGTATTAAGTCTTGTACGATGGTACGGAACCCTTCATGCGCGAGTCCGACTCGCACTTGAGCAGTTTTATTTGCATAGGCGTCTGTCTGAGTAGGTACTACCCTCTTACTTGTTTGTGACGCCAAGTAGCAGTACCTGCACTGTTGTGTTCCGGTTAGAAGGTTACGTTTCGGGAGGTAGTATAATTACAGGCTGTAAGGCATTCATCTTAGTCCTCAGAGGTGACAACGCACGTGCAGCCATCTTCGTTTGAAGTTGGCTACTGTGGTGATGGTTTCAGTAGACACTTAAATCAAGTAGACTGTAAGTTCTTTTGACGCTTTTATTCCATTATCCATCTACTACATCCAATAAAAGTACACTGCTGAACACAGCCCCCAGTAGATTTAGCGAACGGGTTGTCAACCGCAGTTTTTTTGAAGAACAACTGTTCAGCGATGTTTCAATGATCACGCGAGTGAAAACTAGTAGCAATACAGTATAGACTATTTAAATCTTAATAGCTCTTGAAAACTGTCCATGCGGTGGATGTTAAGTACTGCAAGACCCGTCGAGAAAGAACCCAAAAACCGAAGAACAGAAACTGAAAAACTAAGAAATGAAATTGCAGTAATAGCCGAAACAAAATTTTAAAAAGTCAAAATAATGAGGGCTAATAATCTTCCGCTCACCAGATGTCGCTAGTTGTATTATATTAATACACAACACAATGCGTCAGTGATTTGATCTTTAATTTTTTTGTACTTTATAAAACTTTATTATTTATTTTTTTACTTTTAGTTATATCTCTAGTTTGTTTTATTTATTTTTAATTTAATTAATACAAAATATAACTAATAATACAGAAGGAAATATTAACCTTTAAATGTTTCTAAGAAATTATCTTTCCCGCTATGAAATCTGTCAAATGATTCAAACCTCACTGTAAAGTGGTGCCGCCCTGGTGGCAGAAAAAGTAGTGGATGCCCTCATATATTCGGGGTTAATACGTGAATAATAATAAATCTGTAGAAAGGTGCTTTATAATTCTTATTTTATTATTATTTATTATTTTTATATTATCTAGAAAGAAAACAAGTCTCAAAGGCTAAAACAAAGGGTGTTGAAGTCCAATTAGTGATTTTTAGAATTCTTGTCTATCTGTCTGTGTATTCACGATTCAGGTACAAATACTTAATTTCCATGAAAGTTGATATGATTAATGATTCCGGGTAAAATATAGGCCTGGAATATCAATGGTTTTCTACCAAATAAATAGGAGCTGGAAATGTTTATTCAGGCAAACAAAATAGATATAGCGCTAATATCGGAGACTCATCTCAATAACCGCAAGACATTTAAAATGTGTAACAATTATTGGGTATATTGCACAAATCACCTTGACAATACATCACATGGTGGGACAGCGGTAATTGTAAAGAATAACATTAGACATTACTATCAATCCGAATTTAAGGAAGACTGGCTACAAGCTACTACTGTCACTATAGAAGACTTTGGCCCTTTTAATGTAAGCTCTGTATACTGTCCGCCAAAGCATAAACTTAAGCAGGACATGCTATCCAAGTACTTTGACACTGGGCCACAGGTATATCTGCGGTGGTGATTGGAATAGCAAGCACACAGATTGGGGATGTAGACTGACAACTAGAGGAAGGGAGCTTAAGAAATGTGTAGATAATCATAAATTAATAACCCTCTCTACAGGCGAACCAACCTATTGACCAACAGATTCCAACCGAACACCAGATATGATCGATTTCTTCATAACAAAGGGGCTCTCAAACATACACTTAAAAATAGAATCGTCTCTTGATACCTTATCGGATCACTCACCAGTATTGCTAACTCTGAGTGTAACAATAATACACAAAGAGCAAAGCCACAAGTTAAGCAATCATAAAACAGTCTGGAATGCATCTACCGAATACTTACAAGAGGAAAGAAACCTAAGAGTGAGTCTTAAATCCGAGGCAGAAATAGATGATGCAGCATTTTACATCACAAACCTGATATAGGTGTCGACATGACGTGTACTCCGACTCTGGAGCTTCCATCAAATAAATGTAGCATACCTCTTGAAATACGCTGTAAGCTCGAGGAAAAACATAAAACGATGAGGCGGCTTCATGCAAGCAGATCAGTACATGACAGAAGAGAATTTAACAGGATCTCTAGAGAACTGAAGGACATGGTCATTGAGAAGAGGAATGCCACTTTTCAACAGAAACTGTCTACACTATCAGCCCCGAACAAAGATTGGAAAATTACCAAAAATTTCAAAAGACCACTTAACTTAACGGTGGTAGAGCCACGCAGCAGTTTTTGCTGTTGCATGTATGGGCCGGCTCGAGCCGGGTTGGTACCACGACCTCACAGAATACCGGCGTGAAGTAGAAGCTTTGCTTCTGCGTTTCGTCTGGTGAGTGCAGGTGGCCGGAGGCCCAATTCCCCCCCCCCCCCCCCCCCATCAACATGGTAGCGGAATTACACGAAGAACTACCCCAGGAGGGTACCAGCACCCCTAGAGAATCCCTCGCTGAGCATCCACGACCATGTTATTCCGATCCTGAGCGTGGGTGCTCAGGCTGCCCCGCGTATTCTGGGGGGGGGGGGGGCAAAATTCCGCTCAAAAGCATTACTGCTAGGGGCAAACTGAGCAAGAACACCAAGGCGACCCCTGCCACGCTATCCGTGAATTTCTGCAACATCAGGGGACTTCACTCTAACCTAAACGCCGTCCACTACCATCTCGAGACGGCGAAGCCGGCCTTGCTCTTTCTGACCAAGACGCAGGTTTCCTCTCCGGCTGATATTTCGTATCTCTCCTACCCGGGGTACAAATTGGAGCATTCCTTTGTGCCTCGGGCTGGAGTTTGCGTGTTTGTCAGAGAGGACATCTGCTCTCGACGCCTCGGCAGTCTTGAAGGTTCGGACCTGTCCATCCTTTGGCTACGCGTAGACAGCGACGACCATCCGCGCGTCTACGGGTGCCTCTATAGGTCCCATAGCGGTAATGCCGAAACAGACCGACTCATCGACCACGTCCAAATGGCTACAGATTTCTTGCTACAACAGGTCCCATCCGCAGAGATCGTGATCCTTGGCGATTTTAACGCCCACCATGCCGAATGGCTCGTTTCACGTCTAACCGATCATGCGGGGAGATCTGTTTATGACTTTGCCTTGGCATATGGTCTGACACAACTGGTTACTTCGCCTACGCGGATTCCAGATGTGGAGGATCATACACCTTCCCTGTTGGACCTTCTGCTGACCTCTCATCCGGACGGATATCTGGTTTCCGTCGATGCCCCTCTCGGCTCTTCGGACCATTGTCTGATCCGGAGTGTGGTGCCACTCACGCTCCCTTCGCGGTTGCGTTCTGCAGGTTGCCGCCGTGTTTGGCATTACAGGTCGGCGGATTGGAACGGAATGCGGTCCTTCTTTGCATCCTACCCATGGGGGCGGGTTTGCTTCTCGCCGGATGATCCCAGCGCTGTTGCTGACTCTGTCACTGATGTGGTGCTACAGGGAATGGAACTATTTATTCTATCATCTGTGGTACCCATCGGAGGCAGATCTCAGCCTTGGTTTGGTCGCTCCTGTAAGACTGCATTACGCAGTAAGCAGGAGTGTTATCAAGCCTGGGCTGCGGCTTCGGCGACTCGGGATGTAAATACCAGCACACTTAAAAAGAAGTATAACTTCGCCTCCAGGTCCTTCAAAAGAGTTATTGCCAAGGCAAAGTCAGAGCACATAGGCAGAATTGGCGAGAAACTAGTTCGCCTTCCTTCGGGAACCCGTGCATTCTGGTCTCTCGCCAAGGCTGTCCAAGGGAATTTCTGTAAGCCATCACCTCTAAAAAGCTTGGCGTGCTCAGCAGAGCGGGACAGTATTTCATGCCGGCACACCGCCTGCTACTTTACAAGGCGCAAGTTCGGCCTCACATGGAATACTGTTCCCATCTCTGGGCAGGGGCTCCCCAGTGCCAGCTCCTTCCACTTGACCGCATCCAACGCAGAGCGGCTCGAATTGTCCACGACCGAGCCCTTTCCGATCGGCTCGATTCATTGGCACTGCGAAGAGATGTTGCATCCCTTTGCATTTTCTTTCGCATCTACCATGGGGAGTGCTCTGAGGAATTGTTCGGATTAATCCCAGCCGCAAAATTTCACGAACGCACATCGCGGCAGAACTCCCGATACCATCCACACCATTTGGATGATTGGCGGTCCACCACTGTGCGATTTAGAAGATGTTTTCTTCCTCGCACGACCTCCTTGTGGATTCGATTACCATCAGCGATTTTTCCGGACCGATACGACTTAGGGACCTTCAAGAAAAGAGCGTACTCCTTTTTAAAAGGCCGGCAACGCATCTGCGATTCCCCTGGTGTTGCAGTTGTTCATGGGCGGCGGTAGTCACTTACCATCAGGTGAGCCGCATGCTCGTTTGCCCCCTCTCCTATAAAAAAAAAAAAAACTCTATACCCCCAATAAAAACTTCCACAGGAACTTGGGCTAAGAAGCCAAATCAGAAAGCTGAGGTTTTCGCAGAACACCTAAAAAATATTTTTACCCCCAATCCATGGACAATGGTTGAATGTGAGAAAGAGTTAGATAATTTTATCAACAGTGATCAACAACTCTCACTACCAATTAAATTAGTGACACCTAGAGAGATGAAACGTACCATAAATCATCTAAAAAACAAAAAAGCACCTGGATTCGACCTTATCACTGGCGATATACTCAAACGACTTCCTGAAAAACCAATAGTTTTTCTGACAATGATTGTAAATGCTATATTTATAACTCACTATTTTTCACAGATGTGTATTATGACCAAACCGGGGAAACCTCCAACTGATCCTACTTCGTTTAGACCCATTAGTCTTCTCCCAGCTTTATCCAAAGTGTTCGAAAAGATATTTCTGCAAAGACTAAAACCAATATTTGATGAAAACAAAATAATTAAACCTAAATAACCAAACCTCAACACGCCTAAAAAGATGGCAGATATTAGACCTGGATCAGAGAGAGTGAGAATAGCTCTTATCATGCTTTGTGTTGATGTCGGCTCAATGGAGCCACATTGTCGAAATATACAATATGTAACAAAAACCCTGTGGTTCCCGTTAAGTACGTTATCAGGATCATTATTCAAACGTATAGAAATAACTTTTTTTTTTAAACTCGAACAATATTATTTTTAATTTTATTACAAAAAATACTTGTATGCAAATTGTACGTGGTTTTATTACCTCTGCATTGTCTGGGGAGTAAGAGGATTGTCAAAGACCCCGCTTTACTTAGAATTAGCATCGGCTAGTGTTAGTAAGAGGTAATAAAACTACATAAAATAAAATAAAAATTTTGTTTAAAAAATATATGGTTGATTTTTTTAAAACAAATTTATTTCTATAGGTTTGAATACTGATCCTGATAACATACTTAACGGGAACCACAGGGTTTTTGTTACATGTTGTATATTATCTACTGACTACATCTGATAATGGCTAGATAAACTGATTGCAGATACTAAAAAGGAAAAAAAAAACTTTATCGGAATTCGGAAAAATAAAAAAGGATGAGTTATGTTTTCTTTCATTAGGTTTTTATTTTCATAATAGCTACTGACGAGATTTCATTAGTCCTAAACGAGATAGCGTATGGCTCTTTAAAACTTTAAATGTATACATATAGAGAGTCAACATTTTGACCACTTTGACGTACTACCTCCAATGGATAATTTTTAATATTTTGTGTTGTTTTCAGAAACATGCATGCCAATCTCCTCGGTTTTAGTGTCAGTTTCGCTCTTTCCTCTTTTACGACATTCACGGAACTATATAAGGTAGTGTATTCTTACACCGCTGCATGTAGTGTTGCCCAAAATCGGTCTTGGTCTTGCAGTCTTGGTCTTGTTCTTGCATTTTTGCAAGACCAAGACCAAGAACAAGACCGCCTATTTTTAGCAAGACCAAGACCAAGACTGACCGTGCAAGATTTGCGCAAGAACAAGACTATGCTTGCGAGACTCTTGCGTCTTGCATTTAGGACTGAGTGTCGTTTGAGGGAGTATAGGAGTTCTGGTATACGCTTAGGGACTCTATGAGACGCAAAATAATATAATAAAAAAAATGGAAAATTGAACTTATGCGTATTACGAACAATACCATGAACATACATAGCGAATGAAAATATCGATTAAAAGAAAAAAATAGTGCATCCCTAGTTTGACCATCAGCACTTTGATAGTGCGCGGCGTCTTGTTGTCGGCGTCATGAAAGGTCGGATGACTGACCTGTCAAAGAAATTGTGCAGCTATTCGAAAGTACAAGGTCAAGGTGCCGGCGGGTACTATTGATATTGCATACAATCGTCGCCGCCGCGCCGCACGCACTACATTTGACACTGTTTGATTGCCGCCACAGAGTACATGTTCCAAACAATTAAATAAATTTACGGGTGCTCAGTGGACACGAATACGTTATGCTGATCTCGCAAGGAGTATTGTAATTAGATAATGGTAAGGATAGGTAGATATCATAAAAATTTATTCTAGTAAGTAATTACTATAACATTAACTATATGGGTTTATAATAATTACTTACTATTATTATTATTATTACCTAATAGATAAACATATTCAATAAGTTCACTGCAACTCTCGACCTTTGGAAGTGTGTGTTTTTAAAACACGAAGTGCTCGAATATATCGTCACCCATTTGATAAATATTGTAGATACTTTTAAATCACTTGAAATGTGTAAAAATGGATCTGGATCTTGTCTTCAAGGCATAGTTATTAAAGAGTTGGAGGAGTACCTAAGTAAACCCAGAGCCGCCAGCTCGGAAGACATTTTAGAGTGGTGGAGGACGCATGAGACAAAATATCCGATTTTATCGAAGATGGCCCTTGATTTTCTTTCAATACCTGCAACTTCAGTACCTGAGAGATTTAGAGAGATTATTTTCTAAAGCGTCATTAGTAATTAGAAAACATAGAAATAGGTTAAGTGATGAGTCAGCTAAATGGTTACTTTGTATTAACAGTAATGTCAAAGCTATTGTGTACTGTGAAGTAATTTAATTTGTGTCGTATTTTATTTTTTACTAGATGTTCCTCGCGACTTCGCCCGCGTGTTATTTGGGGTTTTAATTTTTTTTCCCGGAACCCAATTTCTTTTTCTTTTTCTAAAATAAAAGTAGCCTAAGTTACTCCTTGTGACATCACCTATCTGCCAATGAAAATCCCGTCAAAATCGGTCCAGCCGTTTAGGAGATTAGCCGCAACAAACAGACAGACAGACAGACAAAAAACTTTAAAAATTGTATTTTTGTTATTAGTACCGTATATACTTTCATATGCATTTAGTAAAAAGCTTGTAATATTGACATTACAAACAGACACTTCAATTTTATTTATTTGTATAGATTTAAATAAATGGTATATTGTATAACTCTTTTATTTCATTTCATATATGGTGAGGGTCCATCAATTTCTTTCTAGACAGATAATGTTCTTTAAAATACAGTAAAGTTATTGCTATTAATTTGTTTTTATATGTTTAACCATGTTTTAGCACATGTAAGCTTATTAAATGTAAACCTTTGTTAAGAAACAGACTGACGCCCTTGGCTGTGGGACACGGTAGATAGCTCAGTTGCTTAGAGCATCGGCACGGATCGCTTAGGTCGTGGGTTCAAACCCAACCCGGTGTCAGTCGATTTTTCGAATTTCTCATTAAATGTTTAGACATTTATTAATTTGGTTGGTCTTTACTATGGCTATGTTAATTCAAGCTCAATATGTACCTACTTTGTTAAGTTGTTCTAAGATCTAATGTAACGTTTAATAAATAGTAATAGGCTAATAGGTAATTGCGAGACTTGCGAGACTCTTGCTGCAAGACCAAGAACAAGACCAAGACTGGGAGCGCAATACCAAGACCAAGACCAAGACAAGGTGTATTGGCGCAAGACCAAGACCAAGACTTGCTAAGTCTCGTCTTGTTCTTGCATTTGGGCAACACTAGCTGCATGACTATATTTGTGTTTTAATTTTATTTAACGTATAATTATATTATAATCATAAGTTTCTAAAATGCTTTTGAAGGGCTATGGAAGAACAGGAGTCTGCCTGAATTCATTTGGTCTGACCAGAGGCGGTATTATTTCGACAGCGCCCTAGGCTATTTTTTTATTATGTACGAGCATCTATGTAGGTCTAGAGAGACCAATATCACTGCGACCTAAAAGATCTATTGTGATCACTGCTATGTGTACAGTTCACTACTAAGCCCTACGTCCTCAATGAATGTGTGACGAATGTGTGTCTGTGAGTAATTTCACTTCTTCTGGGTGAAGCATATAGTTTCCCAGATGAGTGCTGCCTTTGCGCATTAAGAGTCCGCAATTTGTCAGGATGTATAAAGGCGTTCCCTCCTCTAGGGAGAAAAACCGGCACATCCTTGAGTTGCTTAGTCCCAGGATGGACATGTGCTCTTTAATGCCAGGGCTTCCGAAGCGAATTTATGATCGAAAGCCCGGATTAAGGTTTTTGAATGTTTTAAATCTGGTATATCAGGCCAGATCTTAACTGATTTGTTGTGGTAAAAAGTTTCCAGGGTCAATCGGGCGAGGCTTTTTGAGATTCCACAAAATGGCTTGGGTCCAAATTGTGTACTCTTTGAGACCTCCCGTGCGAGCTTGTCGGCAGTTTCATTGCCTACAATACCCGCATGACCTGGAACCCAACTTAACACTACTTTGTTATTACCTCCCAAGGCGGTGCACGCAGTCTCCAACTAGCTTCGAGTTCACCAAGTTTGATCTCAGCGCTAGCAGTGCTGCTTGACTATCAGTTAATATAGATTATATAGTTAACGTAGTGTTTTTGCAGATTGATTTCCGCACAGTGAAGTATGGCGGAAATTTCTGCCTGGAAGATAGAGGTGAATCTTTTTTTTATTTTTATTATTGATCCACCAACATTTGTATCATTCCTTACATGCTATTTAAATACAATGAACCAATAAGAACTAAAATGTACAAATAATTACAGGCGTATACCACATGCTAAAAACTATCTCAGCACTGTAACTTTATTTCTAGGGTAAAAAAAATTGATAATGATATACAGTAATAAAAATACATAGAGCGGAAGGAAAAGAAAATGTTTTATAGAATATTACAAGAAATGGTCTCTCTATCGATTGTTTCGCTAAAATGTTAACAATTTTACTCATTCTAGCATTTATCTTGGAGAATTGGAGCCAAACACTGTTCTACGATGAGGTCTAGTCAACGGTGTAATCTTACGAGCAAAACGCGGATAGCGATAGGGAACACACAAATTAAATTTACTTAAAATTTCAGAAATCTTCATACTAAGTTTGAATTTGGGTCTCTCTCCATAAACTCAAAAGCCTACATTGAGGTCCATTTTTAACCCATTGGTATACCACATAAGGCTACCAACATCACAGATAACCTGTCCATTCAGCCTTTTTGTTAAGTATATAGTGGACGCATGATATCTGAGATCATGCATAAAACCGTTGTTTCCTTGATTGTGCCGAGCATGGATCTCAATCTATAGGAAAGCAAGCTCAAACCGCCCTAAGCGTTAATCCTATACAAACTAGCCTTCGCCTCCTTGTCTAAGTAAAGATCAAAGGGTGTTAGGCCTAGAATTGCATTAAGAGCCGCTCCAGACAATGATCGCATCACTCCAGTCGCCATTAAGCAGGCAGTCCTTTGTAGACTATTAGGTCTGTCCGCAGTCGTGTTTTGGTTGGCCTTATTACACCAGACAGTGGAGGCGTAGGTAAGAATCGGCCTAACTATACTGCTGCACAGCCATAGGATCATACTGGGACGCAAGCCCAGGTGTTCCTGACCATGGGACTGCACATACCTAAAGTAATTTTTGCCTTATGACACACATTGCTAAGGTGAGAGGGCCCTAGGCTAGCACTTCATCATTGCCCTGTGGCGGCAACATATGATTAATTATTATTATTTATTTTGCATATAAAAATTTATTAACTTTATTATATCATAATTTATAATATAGTTTCAATGCAAAATAAGTAGGAGACATGTACCCTTAACAAGTGGGCTTGGATGAAAAATGTGACAAGTGTGGGTAATGTAGGAAGCTCTACATCTCTACATAGAAAGTATGATTTTTTAATTTATGTAACTAAGTAGGTATATATATAATGGTTTCTTATATTTACGCGAACACTACACATTTGAATAAAACTAGTTTTTACATTTTTGCCATGGGTAAATTTTTGTTTCAGAGAGCATGAGGGATCTGTGACAGTAAACACCTGGCCGCCAAGCTCAAACACACCAAGCAAGTTTTGAACAACAACAAGCTTTGGGTCCTTCACCTACGTCACAGTGAACGAGTGAAGCCAGACAAAGTCGAGTGAGTGCCTGCTGTACTGCCATATGTCAGAGGTGTTACTTGAAGCATGCTTCCATTAAAACACACTTCAAGCCGCCGAAGAAGTTTAGTCAGTTTTTACCATCAGTCAAGCGTAATGTCCCTCTGCAAGATACAGGAGTGTACAAGCTTGATTGTGAATGTGATCTCTCTTATATAGGACAAACTAAAAGATCAATAAAAACCTGCGTTGAAGAACACTTAGCCGATGTGAAGAATAGATGCTCTGGAAAGTCTGCAGTCTGTGAACATGTACAGGATCACTCCCGTCACTACATTTGATTTAATAGACCACAAATCCTCGCTAAAAAACATTGATTCCTACCAAGGATGATTCACAAAGCTATTGAAATTAATAAATATCTTAATTTCAAGAGAGAAGATGAATGGGCGCTGCTATCTGCTTGGGATCCTATAATTGATAAAATTAAACCAAAACCCAAGCACTGCAATACTTTAATATACTGTAAGCTCATTCTGCATAGATAGAATTCTTGCCAGGTTATCCCATACTTTTTATTTATTCTTTAAAAGTGAATTATATTATACCACATTCTGTATATATTATGTGTTTTACTGCCAAATCAAATATTTTATTAACTTAATGACAATATTATAACTATTTGAAACTCACTAAGTTAATGTACAATAAAGTCAAAGTTCTACTTTAGAATAAAGTTTACCAACTTTGTCTAAGAGTACAAGCAAAGACACAATATTTCAACTTACCGCTGCTTTCAAATCATTGTTTTCTTCCCATTTGCAACAGTTGTCATAATCTTTTTTCCATTGATTACAGTCTAGTGTCTCACCATACACAAAATATTGCTGGAATCTTCCTCGGAAGCTTGTGCACTCTTTGTACTCATCCTTGTATATGTCACATTCTCTTATCTAAGCAAAGAGTATTTTATAACAAAACATTTACATCACAGAAAAAATATTAGCTCTGATTGTAAAGGTTGTAAATAATTGCCTTGCTGACCTACTTTTAGTCCACTATATTCTATTGTTTGTTGGTTGCCTCGTGTACTTATCATAATATTATGTTTACTTAAATTTGTTTGTTCTAGTAAGGTAATTGTTCCAAAAAATTACAGTCAAATTAAAGTTGGTAAAAATTACTTCACGTACATCCGGGTCGACAGTGCTAGCTATGTTTTTAACAACTTTAATATAATGGACTTCCACAAAGTAATGCCTGATTCTATTAATTAAGTCAAATTGTTTGAATGATTTGCTTATCACTTATCAAATGGTCATTTGTCGTAAATTATTGGTGTTTAAATAAAATCATTCAAATAATCTTTAACTATCATTAAAATAATATGTGCAATTGCTTTATATACTAAGTAATTTTATCATTCGTCACTTAGAACCATATTTCTTGATTCCTTTTTCATATCCATTGAACACAACACATACTAATTATTCAGGGTTATTTTTATATTGACATTTATTTAACACACATACAATATGAAGTCTCTTTTGGAACACCACCATATTATATTGCAAATGCAGGTGGAAGTTTGTACCAATTATAGGCATAGAGAATGGTTAAAAATAACCATTCAAAATTTACCACTTCCAAAAAAAAAGACAATGCAATTGTGCTGCCAATACCCCTTTTTTATTTAGATCTCTATTGACCTACAGAAAAGAGACAACTACTGGAATCACAATCATTTTGTCTCATATTACAATTTTCAGCCTGTATTTACTTTAAATATGGAAACACTCAGCTCAGTTCATTATGCAAATTTGTAATTGACACAGTATATTTTCGATTGAATTATTGTGATGAATTGGATAAATTACTCACTATCTCTCACCACTCATTACGTATCTCTAGTTGGCCTACTTGAGGTACATGTTAAATAGAGGAATAATATATCCATAAAAGCACTATTTTATTTTTGAACAAAACAAAGGGGATAGTTCCATAACTAATTAATACACTTGAGTATATGTATCCATATACTAAGTGTATCTTGCGGTATGAGAAGGGAGGTGAAGGGAAGAGATGGGACCCTTACTATGCTTTTTCCCCCAAACTCAATCTCAGATAAACATTCCTCAACACTTTAACTAATAATTTCTTGAAAACTACACTTTGTCGCATAAAAAGCCAACAAAGGGCGTGCATCAGAACATTATTTTACATCGAATCAGACCAAATCACCCACAAAATCGTACCGTAAGATATTTATAACCCTAATTAACCTCAAAATATAAAAATAACTTCTTGTCAACTACATATTTCCGCATAAAAAGCCGCTAAGGTCTCATATCAAAGCATTATTGTACATCAATTATGTTCAAAATCACTAACAAAATCATGCCGCACTAAAGGCAACCCTAATTTAGTTACTAGGAAAAAAACAAACCATCCATTTGTCTTCAGGTTCAGTTTTTGCCGATGATTCCTCAAGCTCTGAAGACTGGGAAGTATTATTATCAGCTTGCTTATTTTGTTTTTCCGATTCAGACATAATTTAATTCATAAACCAACCTTAATGTTTTTTCCCAAATTTAAAGGTTACTCTAATTGGATTTGCTTATTAACATAATATATATATTAACTCTTTATAATTTGTAAAAAGCACTAAACTATTTCGCACGGGAACTATGAATAGTATAGTAAAGTTAATGTATATGAAGAATATAATTTAATCAATTTCTTAATGTTTATGTAATACATGAAAATAACCTACTTTAATACTTTTTGTGCTGTCAAGTGTCAAATGTCAATCTTTGAGCATAGAAAATAGAGGAGCCGCCTATATATTTTATTCACAGAACACTATTACTCCTACGGATTTTATTGGTTATACCGTAGATAGAGGATTGACAAAGTCTATGGGTTATACAAATATGGTTATATTCGACATTGAACTGGCAATATGCTGCCTATCTCTTTTTCACCCGGGTAGTGTAAGTCTAAGTGTCATTCATAAATGAAACAGATAATAGAAATTGTTTCGTATTCTCGTAAACATTTTTAAGATGACGTCATTTAACCCCGCCTTGCGGCCGATTCCGCCATTTATTGTTTCAGATTTGCTGTTATAAAAAGTCGTTTAATATTTATTAATTTGAAAATTTTGCGAATTTTTAAACAGTTTATAGTGAATTTTCCAATTCATTATAAAGTACGAAGATGACTAAGTGTTGTGTAAGAGGCTGTGCCTCAAAATATAGTCAAAAATCACGCGAACTATCATTTCATATGTGAGTGATTTAGTTTTTGCTGTAAAAATAATGTAAAAATGTTTATATCTTTGGTGACAGTAAGTAGATGGATGTAATTATTCACCCTAAACATTTAATTCGTATTATTTAATTACTTCTTATCATTCTTTGCGTATCTATAAAATTTTGTTAATCGTAAATAGTGATGTTACATTGCTAACAATAAATTCTTTCAAGAACATACTTTATTAAGGTTTTTCTTGAGTCTGAGCAGTAAGCATGAATGATTAACTAAATTATACGGAAACGGAGTTACCTTCATGTTAGGTAGGACATACGGTACCTACATAATAAAAATTAAGCAAAGCAACAAAGATTACATAAAGTACAATCTAGCGCCTGTAAGTAATCTCTCTGTAGGCAAACATGCAAATACCTCAGAGACTATGGACATTATTACTTGACTTTATTATATATTGTTTAGTTATATATTATATATATTGGGCCATCCGTGCCTTCAAATAATGCAATATACATAAATATTAAGCATATTTTTATCTATAATTTACCTTAAGTCACCTTTTATAACAACCATGGTTTTGTTTAATTTGTAATATTATTTGCAGCTTCATAGATCTAAATCATTATTTTCTGTTCTATCATTTTTAGGTTGCCAAAGAAGAAAGTCGTTTAATAACGTAATATATATATATATATATATATATATATATATATATATATATATATATATATATATATTTCATAAGTACCTTATAAAAATATTACGTTATTAAACTGCTTTCTATTACTAACAAAAATTTAAATTTATTTATTTTCCTACTCCATCCATCCATCCATTACATTCTAAGAGTTCATTGCTGTACCTAGGTCTCTATAGATTGCCTCATAGGGCATTTTGCCACAGCTACCACTCTTGGCAGGCGGCTTAGCATCCGCAGATTTTTATTATTTGATTTTGTTGCGAAAATCCATTAATCACCCATGCTAAACCGGGTGGATATAAAATAAAAAATATGTTACGGCAAATAATTTATTTGATATGATAATTTGTAACCACAAGTGCATCCTAAAGTATAATAATATTAAAATCACAGCTATTCCAAAGTAGTTTTTACTTCAAAAGATATTAGCTTAACCGGGGACACCAAACTGGTGCACAACCCAGAATAGTAGAAAAAAAATGTTGTGGGGTGCTACTAACTCAAAAAGAGAACTCCATCCTGTTTAACCATTCTGGCTTTAGATAGTAACTTATTAGCTAAGAAGTAAAGCTTATTCTGTATAATATGAAGTCAGAGCAACTAGCTTGCTAACTTACTACTTACAAGCACGAGTTGCTATTCGTGCATTAAGTATCAAAATGTCTTCAAACTATTATTTAAGCGATAAAACTGCAGCAATCATCTGACGGATAAATTCACGCAAAATTCCCCTAGCCTCCCTAATCGTTAGAGAAAATATAATTTTGCATATTTAAAAATAAATAAAAATACATATGTGTTACTAAATTTTAAAAGTTGATTCACTTTACATCACTAAAAAATGGGCAGAGCTTACGGCGTCCGCCATTCATTGTTTCAATTTGACACTTTTTTTTGTAGGCTTGCCAACTCCTCTATTTTCTATGCTCAAAGGGCTCAGGACCATAGAGATATATACCTATGGAGAGGGCATATTCCATTTCCATGAAATAATAGTTATACAAATATCTATAATATCGACACACACTTGTCAAAAACAGTTTTGTCTCTTTTAACAAAGCAGTAGCTGCAATAGAAAAGAGAGACAACTAGAGTTTGTAAAGTGCTTATTTTGGTAATACTTTCGTGTGACGTCATTAGCTTATCCATGTGTGACTGCGCCGCCATGTTGAGCGCCAAGTTTTCTGGTAGATCCACTGACTTAAGCCGCCTACTGACCTGCCTGCCGCAGGGGCGATCTAGGGAGCACAGCGATCGGAGCAATATCGGAGCTATCTCTACACACACGCCTGCCGTTCAGTATGAGAGTGTACGTCTCGCTGGACGCACGTGTTGGGAATGGCGCCAGCTTTAACGAAATATCAATGAATCAGTATATATAGCCTTGGCTCTTTTTTATATAGAATAAGGGTGACAAATGAGCACAGTCCACATGATGGTAAGTGGACACTGTGGCCTATAGACACCCACATTTATCAGTAAAACAACCAATTAATTAATAATTGCAACCATAATATAGTGCTTAGAAGCTGCAGCATAGCTCTGCCACGCTATTTTTTGGCTATCAAAGACAATGAATTATGACTAACTTTACTCGTCATAATTTAATATAACCAATTTATTCTGTGATATAACTTAACTATCTAGTGCTTAGTAACTATAATTTAACTAGTGTTACAAATAGACAAGATAGTTTTCTAATGATGGTTTCAATAATATTTAATTACTAAAATTTGTATTTTTGTTTAAATATTTATATAATGACATTTTAATTATATTCCAGCAAATTCATACTTGCATCGTCGGCAGCCGAGTTGCAAATGATGGTTACATTAACGAACAGGACATTAAAATAAAAGGGAATGAAAGTGAACGCAAGTAAGACGAAAGTTATGGTTTTTGAAAGAGAAGACAGCAAAACGATATGTGAAATAAGAATAGAAGGGGAGTTGGTAGAGCAAGTAGATGAGTTTGTATATTTGGGATGTGTGTTTAGTAGGGATGGTAGATATGATAAGGATATAGAACGACGAGTGAATGCAGGAAATAGAGTGAATGGGGCTCTACACTCTATTGTGAAAAGTCAGAATGTGTCCAAAAAAGCACGTATGGCAATTCACAATGCTGTGTTAGTACCTACTTTAATGTATGGTAGTGAAAGTTGGGTGTGGCAGAAGAAGCGTGAGAGTAGAATAAATGCTGTAGAAATGCGGTCATTAAGGAGTATGTTAGGGATGAAGCTGAATGACAGAGTGAGAAATTGTTTGATAAGAGAAGAGTGTGGTTTGCAAGATGATGTTGTGACCAGGATTAAGAAAGGAATGCTTCGATGGTTTGCCCATGTAGAAAGAATGAATGAGTCAAATCTATGTTGCAGAGGTGAACGGCATAGTCGGGAAGGGTTGCCCTAGGCGAAAGTTTATCGACCAAATTGGCGATATATTAAAAATGTGCCATATCAAGAGTACCTTTGACCGACGAGCGTGTATGCGTAGGTATATGGATGTGGAGGAAGCGAGAGAGGTGTGTCAGGATCGTGCCAAATGGAAGTCCATAATCTCTGCCTACCCCTCTGGGTGACAGGCGTGAGTGTTTATGTTTATGTTCCAGCAAATTTTAATATTATTTGAATATTTGAATAAAAAAATTCAATATGATATTTGATATCCACCAGGACCGACCATGCTTGTATAACTTACCATTTGTGATCAATTATGTGCAGAACGTTCCTATATACCAATTAATAATAAATACTTAAATATTGATTTTTAAAACAGTTTATTTAATTTTTACTCAACTAATCATTATTATTTTATATTAAAAATACCATAATATGGGATTATATTTATAATATGGAATCAAGGATCTCCATACCTTTGTTTACAAGAAACAATATTCATTTTCCCACTACTCTGTCAATATTCATTTTTATTGTGTGCGTTATAACTTTTTATCTTTGTTCACATTGATATAAAACAAAACGTGTGTGTGTACTTATGTACGCACGTAAGAAGTTATACTTCTTTAGCGTATCAATACAAATATAATTAAAAACACGTTTTATACATTCATATATATGTAAATAACTACCTCGAATATAGTTATCAGTTCTCACGAAACTTTAAAATTGACAGACAATTACCAACTGAAGTTGTAAAAAACTCATATTAGTAAAAATATCGATAGAATAGAGTTAAAACCCTATAAAAGGTGGCTATTTAATGCGCCAGATTTGTTTAGGTCAGGGTGAGGCAACTTTGTATGAAAGCTGAAAAATCTGCACACAATCATGATATTGTCAATATGCGTGTTGGGCTTGTTAAAATAAAAGCGAGATAAAATATCGCTGTCTCTTTCTTTAATGTTGTTTTAGATTGCCATTTTAAAAATTAGATAATAAATTCATATTATATGGGAAGAAAATAAAAATGTTATTTCGGTGTGAAACTTTTATTGGTTTGCTCTTGAAAGTAAAATTACATACATATTACTCTGAGATTCGCACAATTAGTTTACCTATTAATTGATTTAAATAAAATTATTAAATAATAGTAGAATTTTATCAAAGGAAGTCATGAATAAATAGAAGAAGAAAAAATGACATTTGTTTGTCAACGTCTTTCATATTTAAAATATTTTCTGAAATTTAGTAAAATTTATTTCATAGGTTTAGTTTTTAATATTAATTATTTATTTTTGCTTAAATTCAGTTAGATAGACTTCATTTTCGTATGTACGCAAATATACAGTCATAAAATCGTCGATTTTTTGTGAGATGTTAATTCTGTATAAGATATTTTGCATATCAATGATATGTTGCTAACTGGTAACATTCATTGCTATGCGGATGACAGCACTGGTGATGCTCTATACACCGGCCGGGCCAATATTTCTCGGGAAAACGTCGCCGAGTACCGGAACAAACTTGTGTCTGAAGTCGAGTCTTTGCTGGACAAAGTCTCGGATTGGGGGCGACTAAATCTAGTCCAGTTTAATCCTCAGAAGACACAAGTTTGCGCGTTTACCGCTAAAAAGAACCCCTTTGTCGTATCTCCTCAGTTTCAAGGCACTCCCCTTCTTGCCTCAGCCAGTATCGGTATCCTCGGAGTCGACATATCGAGTGACGTGCAGTTTCGTGGTCACTTGGAAGAGAAGGCCAAATTGGCCTCTAAAAAGCTTGGCGTGCTCAGCAGAGCGGGACAGTATTTCATGCCGGCACACCGCCTGCAACTTTACAAGGCGCAGGTTCGGCCTCACATGGAATACTGTTCCCATCTCTGGGCAGGGGCTCCCCAGTGCCAGCTCCTTCCACTTGACCGCATCCAGCGCAGAGCGGCTCGAATCGTCGACGACCGAGCCCTTTCCGATCGGCTCGATTCATTGGCACTGCGAAGAGATGTTGCATCTCTTTGCATTTTCTTTCGCATCTACCATGGGGAGTGCTCTGAGGAATTGTTCGGATTAATCCCAGCCGCCAAATTTCACGAACGCACATCGCGGCAGAACTCCCGATACCATCCACACCATCTGGATGATTGGCGGTCCACCACTGTGCGATTTAGAAGATGTTTTCTTCCTCGCACAACTTCCTTGTGGAATAGTTTACCACCAGGGATTTTTCCGGACCGATACGACTTAGGGACCTTCAAGAAAAGAGCCTACTCCTTTTTAAAAGGCCGGCAACGCATCTGCAATTCCCCTGGTGTTGCGGTTGTTCATGGGCGGCGGTAGTCACTTACCATCAGGTGAGCCGCATGCTCGTTTGCCCCCTCTCCTATAAAAAAAAAAAAAAAAAAAAAAAAAAGATATTGACTATAAATGAATTCATTATTTCAAAGTTTTATGCACGATTTGTGATCATCATCGAAAGTAAGTTAAGTTTTGTGTAAATAAAAAGCACGAAATCATCTGATCACTTTCTGCAAGTTTCCTATGATAGGAAAAGAAAAACTTATGACAATATTGTGGTAAGGCTATAAACATTTCGAATTT
This sequence comes from Parnassius mnemosyne, assembly GCA_963668995.1. Classification (NCBI taxonomy): domain Eukaryota; kingdom Metazoa; phylum Arthropoda; class Insecta; order Lepidoptera; family Papilionidae; genus Parnassius; species Parnassius mnemosyne. The sequence continues at coordinate 16,280,922 of CAVLGL010000035.1, read as the reverse complement.
ATTGGCCGTTATTTGTAGGGTTTATTACTATATTGACTCGAATTGTATCTGTTTCAGATCACGTATTTGGGCTGAGTAAAGTTTTCATCATGAGAATTTTGCTGATTTAAATTTACGTTAATGTTCTGTGAAGAATAACTCTTTGACAATAACATGTGTTATATATTAGTAACGTGTGTGGAAATATTACGTGCAAAAGCAATAAAAATATCAATAATAATATGTAGTTTATAAAACAATCTGTCTTCCAAAAAATAAAATTACATAACTATACTTATTTATAGTTTTATTTTATCCCACATATTAATCTAAATTATATTCGAGTAATTTTGGTGCGAATTCTCAAATATATGGGAATTTACCCCATAGGTTTGTGAGGCTTGATCCAAAATTACTCGAATAAGCCTTAAATAAAAAGTTTAAAGTTACAGAATACAAAGGTTTGAAATTCCCGCTAAAAAGTTTTATATGGGCGTCCACCGTAGCGCTTTTCGTATACACACGTAAACACGTGTTTCCGTTTTTAGTATGAAGTTGGCGTTCTTCTCTTGATAAAGAGTAATTGTGTTCTGTGGTTTAGGTAGTCACGCTAATTCTGTAGGTATGCCCAGTCCATATACTTCTAAGTCAGTGGTCAGGACAGGGTTAGAACCAAGGAAGTTAGGTATAATTTTACAACATCCTTGATTAGAACAATCAGCTGTTAGCAGTGTTGCCAACAGTTAAGACTGGTTAAAACTAGCTCTCCACCAGATTCAATTCACCTTCTAAAAGAAACACCAGAAAACCACAAACAAAAAGCAATATTACTCTCATAATCCCTAAAAATTCCATCAAAGAAAACACCAAAAAACCTAGGTATATTAGTAATTAATTTACATTTATACATACTGTGTAACAAACTATTAAATGTATATGTCAGTAACCAATAAATCAACATACAATTAGTACATCAACAAGTCGATACCTAGAATATACGCCACGATACAAGAGAAAATCAAAGAAAAGAAAAGAGAAGAGAAAAGAAAGATATATGTTGATTGAAGAAAAATGTAAATATTATACGCGCGTTATTTGGTGTTCGTTCATCAACCACAAATTTCTCTATAATGCAATAATCCGCAGGCACTTTAACTATGCCGGATTTATATTAGAACCTTGTAGTAAAATTATTGTGTCTAGCAAACTAGACAGGATACATTCAAAGTGCTTGCGTATTATTGCTGGCGCTATGAAATCGTTCTCGATAGCCGCCACCCTTCATTTGGAATGTCTGGAACCACATTTATTTTTACGTAGGCAATTCCCATCCTAATGTTATCCTCTCATTCTTCAAAAAGTTTTTCGAAACTGACCGATTCTGATTTATTTATGAACTGAATAAAATTAGTTTTATTTCATAAACTAAGTAGGTAGGTATATTTTTTTTTAAATCTTATAAACTAACTTTAATTGTCTTAAAGTTCGTTTGTATTGGCAAAATCGCAAATAACTAATAGCACTCCCTCGCCTCGCCCATACAAATAGATTTGACTTTTTACACAGACTACATTTGCTTTTTTATAATTTATAATTATGATTGTTGTTTCTAATGTCTCGGTTGAGAAATGTTAAGTTGTATTAACAATTTTGTATTGTATTATTAGCTGAAAAGATATTATGTATTGTAGTATTTAAATTAAGTGTTTTGATATGGTAATAAAAATATAAAACAACAATATTCTAATTTTTAGTACTTCTTATCATTAATCCAAGTTCTTGTTTTTTATCAGTGAAAAAGAGATGTTGATATACTTTACGAATTCTGCTACAGCAACAACATACGAATATCATCAAATATTTTCATCTGTGCACCTGAGAGTAGGTATCCATAACCAAGCTACGCATATGTATACCCTAATCTGTGCCCCCAACTCCGGCTCCGCGTCTGATATCAGTGGCTTAGCTGTCGCCCGGGGGGTGTAGTATAATTCTTAAATAAATTTCATAACCTCAACAATTTGTATACAATGTAGTAAAACAGATAAATTATACTTAAAAAGAAATGATAGATATGAGATTACAGTTTTTTTTATTGTGTTTAACATTAAAATACACGTACGTACCAGTTATCTTTGCTGTTCGACTGTAAACATCGTTTAAATCGGAAAGAAACTTTTCCGCTTGAAATTCGGCCATACACTCTTGAAACACTTTAAAATGACTTGTCTGGTACCGCTCTTACAAACACTGCGTTTTGTTTCTGATCTCTAAAGACTTATCGGTCATACGATAAGAAAAACTCGAAATATAACAAAAAATCTTAAGCCCACTTTTCACTATGGGATATAATATAATATATATTACATCTCGAGATATAAATTAATATCGCTCACCATACATTTATATGTAACTGTTTACACTGAGCTATAATATATATTTCATCTCAAACTATAAATATTTTTTCGATCGACCGACCGATATTTTCATATTATATTTCGCCCCCTGTACCCCGCATCGCCGCAGAACCGTGTGCGGAGTACAAGGGGTAATCCAATGACGAACGCACACTAGTTAAAAGATATATCTCACAGTGTGAAAGCCAATCGCGGGATATAATTTATATTTCGGGATATAATATATATTATATCCCATAGTGAAAAGCCAGCCTTAGAGCACATCAACTACAAAGCGACGATATGGCAGCTGAGCTACTCAGTTTGACAATAATTTATTGTTGCCAGTGCAAGCGAAAGCAGTAGTTCTAAGAATATTCTTTTCATGACTTTCTTGACAGGCTATAAGTGATTGCTGCGACCCATTGACATCTACATCTATCCTCTATTACAAATCAAAATGCAGATACGTTGTTAACCGTGAGGACAAAGGCGCGGCGCCCACCTAAGTAACGTAACGCGTGATTTGACGCGTAACTTGTCACTCGCCTCAACATTCAAAGGGATTGTATGTAGCAGCGCCCATTAACGTGGCGTGACGCCGCATGACGTGACGTGCCATTCAGCTTGCTACTAGTGACGCATCGAAGTGGCGCGTAACACGTAACTTGCAGTGACTTGTCTATACAAAATGAAAGACGACCTAGCTTTTTTTTCTTTTCATGAAAGGCCATGTATACAATATGATTGTTCTAGACCCGATTGCATTAACAGGAATTCGCAAGATACTTCTTGCAACTTATAGTGACTTGCCTATGCAAAATATAATTCTAATTCCTTCATAGCATTGAAAGTCCCACCAATTTTCAATTTTTTTCCTCAAAGCATGTACTCGAAATCTTTTGCTGGCACTTGGAATGTTTGAAATCTGTAGCATAGCAAGGGTATGTTTATCTTCTTCAGACGACATTTTGGCTCAAACTGAATTCTGCAATATGCTATTGTTGCACAGGTTGGCGCAAGCAGTGTCACCCGTGGTCACGTCAGAGTATCGTCAGAATCATGCTACTAGCCATGTCGAAATCATGTAGCTTAGGTGGGCGCCGCGGTTAAGATGGAATGCCTCATTTCCAGTAAAAATGGTCTCCGGTTGTCTACACTCACCATACGAAACACAGCAGCGTTAAGCTGCAATTATGTGAGAGCGTGGTCCTTCCCCGGCCGAGCCAACCCATTCGTGCTACAACTATACTAATAATATAGCTGCAGCATGGCTCTACTACGTAACAATAAAGTTTTTTTATTTGTTACCTAAGTTCTTTTTTGTAGTTGAACCGATTTTGATGTTTCTTTTTTTATTTGAAAGCTGGTGGTTTTTATGTTGTCTAACCGTGCCGGCACCAATGAAATTGTTAATTGCAATTTTAAGTGAAAGAATATAGGAATAGAAATTTCATGTGGGGAATGAGTAGAAACAAACTGGTAGGTAGCACTTAGATTTTCACAGATTAGTAAATCTATAGCAAGCTAATGACTTTTGATTTGGACCGAAGGACTCTGTCTCCATGGTGCTGTAAAATTGTAACAATCCGTAGAGACAATACATACTCCCTCTACGTAACAATCTGACTTTTGACATGCCGTATCTATGGATATGTATTTCTACATATATAATTATCTATGTTGTATTTTGACGTTTTCATTACATCTTTATTATTAAATGTAATATTATAAATATCATTATCTCGTACTCGTTAAAACTTTTGCACTTTGACCCCCCTGAAACGGATTATAATTTTCTAGTGTTTAACTATTTAGTTTGCTATATCCGATACACAGTGGGTTATAACTTCGTAAAAACATGTCTTTAAATAAGTTAATTGGAGGTGATTGTGGTGGAAACAATTCTCTTGTTCAATTGTCTAACATTGTTGGTCGTGATGCTTCTCTTTCGCAATCACTTTCGCAGGCTGACAGGTTTGTCAATGAATTTATAGCCCAGAATTCTCAAACACCTCAAACATTTAATATGAATACCCTGCTAAAAAACATGCCTGACATTGAAAATGTTAAGATACAAACTAGTGCACCCTTACTTAATGATAATAAAAATACAATCGTAAGTTCCCAAAAGCAACCCATCTGGTTACCAGGACCATCGTCTTCCTTTTTGCCACAAACAAGCATGATGCGAGCGTTTTCAGCACCATATCCACCTGTTTTGACACAGCAGCCAGCATTAGCTAATGTAAATATTCAGTATATGGATGAATCTGAACTTAAGGATGTTCAGGATAGTGACGTGCGTGCAAAAGCTCAAGAATATATAAAAACTGTTGAAAGTGATGATGAATATAATCAGTTTATGTCCTTTATGAAGCGAATAAGTGCTGGAGAGTTAAATCTGGGAGAAACAGAGCAAGGAAATGAAAGGGCAATGGGTAAAGATAAGATGATTGATGAAATGGCTGAAAAATATAAAGATGAATGGTCTAAATTAAGTGATATTACTGGTGATTGGAAATTATCAACTACTGATGGAATTTCAGAAGAGTACTCATTTACTGAAGGAAATGTCATGTTAGAAAACAAAAGTGCTTTTGAACTTGGGAAGGAGAAACTAAAGATGGGAGATATACCAGGTGCTGTACTTTGTTTTGAAGCTGCTGTACAACAACAACCTACTTCAGCTGAGGCCTGGTTTTTCTTGGGTACCACACAGGCTGAGAATGAGCAGGATCCATTAGCTATCACAGCATTAAAAAAATCTCTGAAGATTGATCCACGACAACTCGAAGCATATATTACTTTAGCAGCTGCGTACACCAATGAAGACATGCCAAAATTTGCATTTGTTGCATTATATAATTGGTTGAATGCAAGCCCTAAATATAGTGATTTACTTCCTCGAGATATAGATATTCAAAAATTAGACTTAAAAGAGCTGGAGAGTCATGTCAAATCATTGTATTTAAAAGCAGCACAGTTATACCCATTACAAATCGATCCGGATGTTCAAAATGCTCTTGGAGTTATTTTTAATATTAGTCAAGAATATGACAAAGCTGTAGACTGTTTTAAAACTGCACTTATGGTGTCAAATGATAATGCAAAATTATGGAATAGACTTGGTGCAACTTTAGCTAATAGTAATAGATCAGAAGAAGCAGTAAATGCATATCACGAAGCTCTTAATATAGAGCCTGGATTTATAAGAGCAAGATATAATGTTGGTGTTACTTGTATGAATTTAGGAGTGCACAGACAAGCAGCAGAACATTTTCTTGTTGCACTTAATCAACAGAACAAAGCTAAAAGCATGCACCAAGATGCATTGGCGTCAAATATTGGATCTTCAACAATATGGTCTACTTTGAGAATGGTTTGTTCTTTCATGGGAGAACATGATGCTGCAAGTTTAGTTGATGAAAGGAACTTAAGTGAACTCAATAAACGCTTTGAAATAGATGTATAAGGTTGGTTTACAATACAATTTCAACTTAGTATGTGGATAATTTTCAGCAAACTATAAAACTACATAAAAAAGTGCAATGTTATGATAGTTGTCTGGTGATAAGATGTAAAAAGCTTAAGGGGTTGTATTTGTTACATTTATGTAAAATTATAAAATCAAATCTATATTCTTTTTATTACATTTGTTTATATTACTTTTTAAACATTCCACCTTCACACATATCAGCTACGTGTATGTAAAAAGCTACAGCTAGTATCACTCAAGGGACAGCCTTGTGGGTGATTATTATAAAACCAACATGGTCTTACTTGTAGTTTTATGATACTATTACTTTTACCTTGTTTTTTAATATTTTTTGTAGTTTCTTCAATAGATTTTGGTTGTCTTAATGTAACTTTTCCATTTTGAACTTTAAAAATATGATGATTATTTTTCAACAAGGTTTGTATTCCACCACACTCTGCTTTTAAAACATTTAATTTATCTTGAGGAATAACTTTAATTAACTCAAAAATATGTAATTCCTTTCCTGGAGTCCATTCGTCTATAAAATTACATCCATCCAAAAGAAATGTGGTAATATTCTTGATAATTGACTCTATAATAGATTTATCAATTTGAGTGCAATTTCTTACTTTTTCTATAGGGTCTCTTGTTTTAAAACCATTTATTTCTAAATGTTCATGTTCATTTCTTATGACTGTATTTTTATTATCAACTAAATATGAAATTGTAGTTTGATATTTATCATATTCATTTTCCATATACTTTCTTCTTCTGCCAATAAGGCATATTCTTTTAGTGCTTGGTATTTTCAGTCTGTCCATTTCAGTATGGAAACCACAATCTTCGCATAGTTTGTAGATATAATCTAAATATTCATTGTATTGACTTTTTGATGAATTCTGTCGCTGATACTTAGTACCATCAAAATTATAAGCACAACATGGAAGTAAAAAAAAACTGCAATTGTATGATGATTTTGCTGTCATAACAGGTATCCATGGTGTTAGTTCATCTGAATGGTTACCAATTATCCAGTCAAATCCGGAAAACATTTGAATATTTTCCGGTGTTACAGTTGTTTCCTAAAGTTAAAGAAACAATTATAAATTACCACTGAGGAATAATGTCATACTTTTACAATTTGCTTATTGTAAATACTTACTTCTAGTTTTATATCCTCTTCATACATATTCCAAATTTTTCTTTTACGCACATCTACTCCTAATCCTTTATGCCCCTCCTTAGTTAAAATATACACTAGCAATCCATTGCCACAACCAACATCAACAAATGATACTGATTTAGTTAATCCATTCAAATTTTTACTATCCCAAAGAAGCAATAAATATGTGGCTATAGCAACATCTTCATAAACAAATTTTATTGGATCAGTGCACTCAGGCCAAATCTGTAAAAAATATCTTAAGTTATTAATATAATATACAAACTATGAACCAATATAGAATGATAGTCATAAAATTTATAATGGTGATATTCACAATAGAAGCGATTAGTAAACTAAATTTGTAATGGGTTGTCCATATAGCTAGAAGAACTAACAAGCAATGAGGAAAAGATTCAAAGAGTCCTTGCTAGAGAGGTTATTTGATGAGGCATGTAGAAATTGTTGGATAAAGGGGCCTAGAAACGTGTCTTGTACTTGCATAGAAGAGATCTATATCCAGTAGCAGTTATAATGATAATATGATAACAAGATTATATCAATATTACAAATTTGTATCTATAAATAAAAGGTAGAAGGAATTACTGCTCATATACTACTGGGCACAGGTCCCCCTCATTTTTGAGAGGGACAGAGTGATTAATCTGCTGCACCTCTCTAAATAAAGCATGTTGACAGACTTCATATTCTCCTATTATTTTATTTTCCAGACATGCAAGTTTCTTCACAATGTTTTCCTTCACAGCTGATGTGTATCAGACCATAAATTGCAATGAACAATTTCATTGTTGCTGGCGGGTTGGATCCCGGGTTGCTCCTGAACAGTGTTTAAAGTGAACACTTAGCTAGTTACTTCGTAGTAGATTAACAAAACTTAATATTTTAGTGCAAGTTATTATGTTACAAGTTTTTTTAAAAACTGTACCTTAACCATTTCCTTGCCATATTTAAGTTTAAGATAATTGTATTTTCTATAATATTCATCATTTGGCACTAGAGTCAAAGAATCTTTAATAGCTGATGTGTTTCCCTGGCTTATTACAGGTTGGTTTGTCCACCTAATGACCTGAGGTAACACATTTTTCAGCAGCCATAGGTAGGACTTAGAATCACTATCTGTAACAAGTAATAATTTTAATTAATGTTTAAAACTCATGTCACATGATATAATTTATAGGCCACTAGCAATCTGTTTCTGCTTCACATAAGTGATTTCTGGATCTTGACAACAGCGCCACCTACCAGGTCGAATTCTAAATCTAAACCATTCAAGTTCCCACTCCAATACACACAAGAAATTTCATTAAAAATCTTTCTGATCTAATTCTAATCTTTTTACTGCCGACTGCCAAAAAGGAGACCGTACTCAATTCAACTGTATGTTTTTTTTTATGTTTGTTACCTCATAACTTTTTACTGGGTGAACCGATTTTGATGATTCCATTTTTATTTGAATGCTGATACTTATCATGTGGTCCCATATAAATTTGATCAAGGTCAGACGAATAGTTATTGAGTTATTCTTAATAACTTATATTGAAGTCGGCTGTACAACATTTTTAACTATCATTATAATACTAGCTGTTCCCCACAACTTTGCCCAAGTGTAATTTAGGGTTTTAATTACATTGTGCGGAACCCTAATTCTTTTTCTAAAATATAAGTAGCATAAGTTACTCCTTATAACTTCAGCTATCTGCCAGTGAAAGTCCTGTCGAAATTGGTCTAGCCGTTTCGAAGATTAGCCAGAATAAACGGACAGAGACAAAATTTTAAAAATTGTGTTTTTGTTATAAGTATCATATATACTTTCATATGCATTTAGTAAAAAGCTGTTATTTTGACGTTACAAACAGACACTTCAATTTTATTTATTTGTATAGATATATAAAGATTTGCTATAAACATTTACTTATAAGAAAAGGAGTTAATAAGGTTTAAGGATTAAACTAATAGCAGTTAAATATGTACGGTCAAAACAACTATTCGAAACTAACAATAGGGAAGTTTCTCATGGTCCATAACCAGCTTGGCAGGTTTTTTTACAATATCAAATTAATTTATTATTACGACAGACAAGACTATGGATACCTGCAACTGACTTCAAAGACCAAAGATGGGTTGTAATCTCTAAGACTGAAACGGATCCAATTAAAACAAGAATGCTTGGTGGCAGAAATAGGTAAGATGGTAGTGCCAACCCAGAATTAGTTTAAGGTAGACATAAACCTAACATATTAACAAATAAAATCCCAAACAGATAATGTTGGCACTAATATCTAAATTTATATATTTTATAGTTCATGACCTACAAGTTGTGTATGCTGTGTAGTTAATAATAATAACAGACTGTGGTACCAAAAAGAGATTATGATTTTAAAAACATTATCATAAGACTAACCGCTGTTTGCATTCATAGTAATTTCTTCATTTAGTAACTGAAAGCTGTAAATAAAGTTTGGGCACAAATTTTGATTGTTTTGTATAGGCGTTACGTTATAAAAAGTGACAGCTTGTACTTTCTTTTTCAAACATATCAATTGGTATGCATGACTTTCTGTATAAGTTTTAGGAAGCAATTCTATTAAAATAACTTCTATCGTATCACTGTGATTTTGAGTATCTAAACCAGAAATAGGTTTAAGTTTCGTTTTATCAAATAAAATGGCCATAAAAGAATCAACTTCTATAGAATTTCCTAATTTCATGTCTTGTAATGCTAATTCCCAATTACATTCTATAACCTGGCAAATATATTTACGAAGTGGAATGCAACCCCATAACCTTTTATTTATCAAATGAGGTTTCCTTATTAATATATCGATTGACTGCCAAAACAATACAGATTTTGTAGTTTTTATATCCATGTTTAAATTCTTTCTGTATACCTATGTATATTACGGTATTTCTATTTTCTACCTTCTCGCTTGTATGCACAAAAAATAAATATAAAAATAAATTAAAGAAAAAAACTAGGGATGTCAAGAATGAAAATATCGATGTTGCCACATGTCAAATATCGAAACATCGATGTCAGTAAACCCAATATCGATTATTGGGTACTTGCAAATCCGCGAAATCAATATCAACTAAATCTTGCGACTTCTCTAAAATATTTAAAAATTTGAATAAGTCAGAATGCATCGCATCGATAACCTAAAAATATATCATTATGGGGTATCAAATTTAACTGTTAAGTATAACTGTAATGTCGCAGTTGTCATTGATTTCGTTAGTTATTAGTGTCGTTGCTGGTTATCTGTTTCTTTATCGGTTGTTTAAAAAAAAACGATCGTTGATCTTAAACACGAACCAATGCACGATTAGAACAATGTTATCGGTTCTACCTAACTAAAATTAAAAAGAAAACTTGCGGTGAGATATTTGACCAAAATCGCTACATCAGCACCATCTGAGCGGTTATCTACTTACTTCAAAAAGGAGAAGGTACTCAATTCCACTGTATGTTCTTTTTGTAATGTGTTTTACCTCATAACTATTTTCTGGGTGAACCGATTTCGATGATTCTTTTTTTTATTTGAAATTTGGTGCTTCACATGTGGTCCCATATAAATTAGACCCATATAAGTCTGACCAATAGTTTTTGAGTTATCCTTAAGTCAGTTGTACAAAATTTTATTTTTAAATTATTTTCAACAGCGGGCTCAACTCTTTATCAACAAAGAAACAAATTGAAAGGTACTTCTTTGTCAAAATTACTACTATTTCTTCAATGAATCTGCAAATATATTGGACAATATAACAAGTGAATTAGATATTTGTGAACTTCTTCCAATTTTTTTTATATTACATTGTTTATTAATTTCTTTTATTTCATTAATTATAAACCGTAAACAACATGACAATTTTTTTATTCATCTAATTGTAACCTATTAAATACATGTGCAAAAAAACATCGATAGTGGCCAACATCGATGTTTTGAGTAGGATAAACATCCTACATCGACGTTGAGCTGACGACGATGATGACATCGATGTTTCTACAACATCGATGTCATCATCGATATTTCTACAACATCGACCATCCCTAGCACAAACTATATAGAAATTAATAGGCTTATTACATTACACGATTTATCGGGCCCTGTCCATCGTGTGCCCTGCCTACCAGACAGGGCGCTGCTTATTACACTACGCTAGAAATCGCTTCCTGCCTCATTTGTTACTCGAACGTGGAAATGATTGCACGTCTAGCATTATGGCGCAGACTTTATCTAAACGTCAAAAAATTGCTTTAGTGTTTTTTTTACGTAGTAGAGCCATGCTGCAGCTATATTAGTAGTATAGTTGTAGCACGAATGGGTCAGCTCGACCGGGTAAGGACCACGCTCTCACAGAATACCAGCGTAAAACAGCAGCTTAATACTGCTGTGTTTCGTATGGTGAGTGTAGAGAACGGGAGACCTTTTTTACTGGAAAAGAGGCATTCCATCTCAGTCCTCACGGGTGATAACGCATTTGCATTTTGATTCACATACGAGGATAAATGTAGGTGTCTATGGGCCACAGCAACCACTTACCATCAGGTGGACTGTGTGCTCGTTTGTCACCCTATCCTATAAAAAAAAACTTTGGCTAGCGCTACCGTGCAAGGCCAAGCTAAAAAAGGAAGGAAAAGAAAATGTGGATGAAAAAATATTTGCTCCTCAGAAAAAAACTATCGAATATGCAAATAGTCAGCGTTTTGGACGCAACAGACCTACGAAACTATTTTAAAGAGTAGGTGAAAACCAATTCGACGAGTTATTAAGCTTAGTATAACGCCTTTAATAGACAAAAAAATACTTTAATGATTTCTTATATTTACGCGAACACTACACATTGAATAAAACTACTTGCATAGATAAGAGTGTAACTACTTGTACGGATTCTATCGCGTTTAATTATATTTTTTTATTAATTCCCGACGTTTCGGGTGCTTTACAGCACCCAGTCCCCTGTGACTATTGGTGGTAAAGCATCCGAAACGTCGGTAATTAATAAAAAAAAAAATTAAACGCGATAGAATCCGTAAAAAAAGTTTTATTCAAAAGAATACTTTTTTAAGAGAGATTGGTTGTCACTTTACGATTTTGGCCACTGGAAACTCCTATCAATATTTGATAAGGCATTTCTTTGTAGATGTCGATGACATTGAGAAGGATCTTTTTCTTTAGCGCATGACATTAATACGAGTAATGATTTAGAGAGTAGATCGACATAGTAGAACTTTAAATAAACAGACGAGTACACTCTGCGCATGCGGCCACGCAACTGAGCTCCCTGCCTCCCTGTCTCTTATTACACTACACGATTCACAGCGCGGCAGGGAAGCAGGGCGGTCGGAACCACTCGGTCGCCCTGTTTAGGGACCCTGACTCCCTGTTTCTTATTACACTACCCTGTCCCTGCGGGCAGGGCCCGAGAAATCGTGTAATGTAATAAGCCTTTAAACGTTCAATACTTTAGTTTATACATCAAATCAAATAGTTTATTTGTGATTCACAGTTTACATAAAGGTCTTATTTAAACACAAATAAAATTCAGTCTGTGATCAGCCTCATGGGAATCATCATCATCATTTCAGCCCTTAATAAGTCCACTGCTGAACATAGGCCTCCCCCAAGGAATGCCACTAAGTACGGTCCTGAGCCACCTGCATCCATTGACTTCCTGCATGTCTTACCAAGTCGTCACTCCATTTCGTGAAGGGACGCCCTACACTTCGCCTACCGGCACGGGACTGCCACTCGAGAACCTTTCTTCCCCATCGGTTGTCGGTTCTTCGAGCTATATGGCCGGCCCACTTCCACTTCAGCTTACTAATCTGTTGGGCTATGTCGGTTACGCTGGTTCTACTGCGGATATCCTTATTTCTAAGTTTATCACGGAGAGAAACCCCAAGCATAGCCCTCTCCATAAATCGCTGAGCGTCCTTGAGCTTCCTCATACGGCCAGCAGTGAAGGACCACGTCTCAGATCCGTAAGTCATCACTGGCAACACGCACTGGTTGTACAATTTCGTTTTCAGGTTTTGAGGTATACCTGACGAGAAGATGTGTCGTAGTTTCCCGAACGCTGCCCAGCCGAGTTGAATACTCATGGGCATACAAGTGTCAAATATTATTAATAGTTCATTGATTACATTTATATTTTTTTTCATTATTCATAATAATAAATTAGATTATTAGATTAAATTATTCATCATAAATAATATTGATTACATTGGATTAGATTAGATTATTCATAAATTATTAGTTTAAAATTATTATATAGTCGTTGGGTTTATTATAAGTATTACATATGTCATCTAATACAGTCAACCGGGCATTAACTCTGTCATTCGATATAATATGTAGGTAGACAACCGTATACTTCCGAGCGCGCGGATAGAACTGAACTTAGCAAGTTCCTAGCACGTTCGCTCTCTCGGATTGTGACGTCACGTCACAGAGAACGAGTGGGTAAAAATTAAAAAATATTGCGAAAATTCAAAACGTTATAACTTTCGTATTTCTGCACCAATTTGGATGAAACAAAAACTATTGTTATTTTCATAAACATAGCTTTAAAGTTATATAGGTTTTATTGTCAAATTAGAATATGTTGGTGTGACCCATTATCCTTCATAGTATATTGCTTCATATAAAATAAAAGGCGGCCATTTTATGCTCCAGATGTGTTTAGGTAGTCACGCTAATTCTGTAGGTATGCCCAGTCCATATACTTCTAAGTCAGTGTTATTTTTGAGTTTTTTACATACCTATTCAAAGTTGATCGAGTGTAGTAGAGATGCGCAAAACAGTGCGTTTTAAAGTGATGTAATATGACATTACATTTCGTACCGAGGAATGTTACGTTATACCATGACTCCAACCATGACGCGAAATGACACTACACAGGATGGCTATTGTAATGAAATGCTCGCGTTGTAGAGGATGTGCTTGCGTTGTGATGTGACAATTGCCAAACGCAATGCCCTCGCTACTCGCTGCGCCGGACTGAACACTTGATTTTGTTATAATATTCATAAAGTCGATTTTTTTCACATTTTATCTCAAACTACTGAACTATTTAATCAAAATGCCATTCCGGGCTTATAACTGACAATAAACATAGATTGCAATATTGACTATTGACCAATACTATGAATATAGGCATATTGAAAAATCGATTTTATTTACAGTGATTGTGGTTTTTTTTTATTTGTTTTACATTTTTTTTTTAATACCTAACGGTTTTGTTTTTATTTACATGGTATTAACATTTTTAACTACAACTAATAAGTAATAATTGTAATAGTTTTTTTGTCTTTAGACATTCAAGAAAGTGATATAGAAAGCAGGAGACGTAACGGCATCATAAAAACATAAAATTAAATAGCGTGTGAATATTTGGGCAATAAAATCATAAAGTACAAGATGCATAATTTAAAGATCACTAGGCGGTCCGCGCTGTTAAAAAAACATTAACCTTAATACATGAATAATATGGTTCTAAGTCTATATTCACTTATTTCTAACTTCACTTATTTCTTAACCAGCCGACCGCCGCTTGCTCCTCCTCGCTTACACACAGCGAAAATTAACGAGATAATACGGACACCGAAGAAAGCGCTGTGCGTCATTTTTGACTATCATGTACCATGTTTGATTTGGTCGAGTCATGTGTCGCGGTCGGGTTATATGACGCGTAATGCACATAGATAAATAAATATGTAGCAAGCTACTGTGTGCTCAGCGCAATAAAAAATATAAATGTACTAGTAATTAAACATTTACACGCTTAGGAATCTATACAACATTAAAAACTATTTTGAGTTACCTTTGGATCTGCTTGTGCCCTATATTTGGTAATGAAATACATTTGTGCCGGACGGGCGAAACTCCCAATAAAAAAAACTCCGAAAACCAAAATATCCCAAATTTTCACAATATTTGGGTAGTTACTTCAAGCTAAATATTCTTTTCTTTCCTTAATCTATAAACCTTAATTTAATTAAATACCATGTTTAAAATTCTTCTAGAGCATAATATTTTTAAACACTTTTTGCCGTCGCGAAAATCTATCCCGCGGTGCAGCGTCGTGACGATCTTCTTTCAGCGGTGCTGCATCTATTGCTGTGAGCGACGTTGCGTCTCGACATCGGCACGAGATTACTGGTTGGCCTTTTAATTAGGCCGTTTGCGGTGCATACCTCCACAGTGCGGATCTGTTCGTCCGCGCCGGGGTATACAGCTTCCAATCGTGGCCAGTTGTTACGAGGTAACTGCCTGTCGGTAATTAGGACTGGATCGCCCACTTGGAGATTGGGGCTCGTCCATGAGGCTCCCGCCGGTTTTGAAGTTCCGGTAGATATACTCGGATCCAACGCTGTTAGAACATGACGGCGAGTATCTAAGAGCGTCGCCAGTGCTTTTTGCTGTCTATGTCCTTCTTATTAAACACTCTAGGTGTCGGCAGTCTCACAGAACCTCCCAAAAGGAAGTGATTGGGCGTGATGGACTCGTTGTCATCGCTGTCTACAGAGATGTGAGTCAATGGTCTGCTATTTACTGTAGAAACTTTTTTTAATCAATAAAAATACTCGACCTCGCAGAGCAGCGTGGCTAAGAGTTCTTCATGTGGATGTCTCTCATGTAGGACGGTGTATAATGCTGTCTTCACGCATCGGACGAGACGTTCCCACACCCCTCCCATGCAAGGCGCGGAGGAGGTGATAAATCGCCACATTATGCAGCCTCGTCGATTGGCTTCTTCTTGAAAAAACCTCCCGAAGTTCCTTATCTGGGATGATCACCTGTGGCTGGCACTAATGGTTGAGCTTTTCTAATGCGAAGCTTTACGCATTGGCTCACTATCTTTTTCGTGGTGGGTCGAAGACGGATCAACCAGTAGTGCTGTAGAACCTTGTCGATGGTAGCTTCGATTCCGCAATGATGCAGGCTACGATGCGTCTAGTCGATGTTAAGTTGCGTGATATGGTGATCACCGTCCAATATAGGTGGCCCCTTCATATCTTCTGTGACTCCCTTCACGGCGGCTATGCGACTTCGTAGAGCGATGATCCCGTCTTTCAATTTCTATTTGGAGCGATCGTAGGTGAATGTCATGGGCGACCTTTTTATCTTTACGGAGATCGGCTATCTCTTGTTTGAAGGAGTCTTCTTGGATGACACGTATTAGGAGCTTTTCGGCCTCTCTGATGAATTCGGCCTCAAGTGTGATGTATTTTTTGTCATCTGTATTTTTCACTCGACTGGGAGGTTGTGCGAGATGTCGCGGATTATTTGTCGATTTCCTCCAGTCGGGATCTTGTTCTTTGTTCCTTTTAGTTCTCTTGTAGAAGGTTCTATCTGTGGTTTTGCGGCAAGTGTTATAAATTGTAGCACTCTGGCCGTAGCTCGCAATTAGCGTTCCCATCTAGAAAACTTTACTGGATTGGGGACGGATTCCGTGATGGTCAAGAATCTTTCCTCGCCGGTAGGTTCGGACGCCGTAGGTCTTTCGGTCGGCCATGCTGACGGTTCTTTATACAGAAATGATGTGCCGTTGTAGCACTCGTCATTTGAGTTGAAGGTCGGTAGCACGTCCCTCATGGCGTTGTCAGCTATGTTTAATTTGGTAGGTACCCTGCGCCAGTTCTCCACTTTACTGTGTTGCGCGATTGCTGCTATCCGGTGGGCGACGAAAGGTTTGTAACTTCTGGAGCCCTTTTTTATCCATGTGAGGACTGTTTTGCTGTCAGTTCAATAGGTGACGGCTTCGGGTTTCATGTGATGCTTCTGGATGACAGTGGCGGCTACGTGGCCTCCCGTAACGGCGGCTTGTAACTCGAGGCGAGGTATAGAAATCACTTTGAGTGGAGCTACCTTCGCCTTGGCCATGATAAGGCTGACGAGTATTGTACCATCGGGTGTAGTTGACCTCCAGTAGACTGCCGTTGCGTAGGCGCTCTCATTGGTATCGGTGAATACGTGGACTTGGAGTGAACGTGCGTCTCTGAATCCTGGGTAGCATCTTGGGATGCTCACTGACTTGAGTCGTTCCAGGTGTTGGATCCATGTGGACCAACCAGTCAGGCCTTCGTCCAACTCCTAGTCTCAGTCGGTTCCTCGTCTCCATACTTCCTGCAGTATCTGTTTCGCTCGAATTGTAACTGGGGAGGCGAGGCTGAGCGGGTCATACAGCGAAATGACTATTTTGAGTGCTTACTTCTTGGTCGGTGTCTTACGCTTGAGGTTGAAGCTCAACTGATCGGTACTCGGTTTCCAGATCAGTGTTCCAGTTCTTGGCGAATATTGCTGTGCAGGGTGAATTAGCTGCACTGAAGATGATCGACATCATTCTATACTCTTGTGGAGCTTCATCACGCCATCAGCCTCTCCAGAGATGTCTTAAGGCATCTCTGTCTTCGGATTTGACTTAAACTTGTATGAACATTTCGGTTATATCCGCGGAGACAGCGATACCATGGCGGCGAAAACGCACCATGACCCCTGGTAGTGACTGCAGTAGATCTGGACCCGTGAACAGGAAGTCGTTCAATGCATCGTGTACTATTCGAAACTTCTCTGGCTTTATTGGGTTGTGGACGTCGAAGTGGTGCAGGTACCATGTCCTTACTGGTGTGCTAGTTTTCGGCGCTATCTCGGCGTATTCCTTTTGTACTAGGGAGTTCATTTGTTTACTATAACTCTGTTTTAGATCTGCGTCTCGATCTAATTTCTTTTCGATGGAAGCGGGCCTCTTGATTGCTGTTTCATAATTGCCTGGCATCTCTATATTTTTTTTCTATATCCTTTTTCTTGCAGAGAAGTACCATTTCTATGTGCCCGTCTACTAACTGACGGGTGCTGCTATTAAGTATATCTTCAGCTTTCTTTTCTGGATCGGAGTCTGGCTTTCTTGGGTTGATGATAAGAGATTCTAGCGTGAAATATTCGTGGAGTTTATCATCTATGGTCTCCTCGCTCGTGGGCAGCTCATTGGATGCGTGGACACGCTGATGCAGGTCTTTAGTGTGTGCCCCGTGTAGTACTCATCCTAGTTCTGTGAGCGAGGCGATTGGCTGGTGCGGCAGACCTCTGCGGACTTGAGTGGCTGTTAGAAGTCTCCAATTGTCCTGTCCTATCAGAATCCTCGGGTTCATATGTCAGCTGCTTCTTTAGGTCTTTTAAGTGATTACACTTTGCTATGTCTGCTGCATACACAGTCTATGGCCCCAAGTTTAGGCTTCTGACCGTGCGTGCTCTGAACGGCACCTTTCTGCTGTGGAGACTCTTCAGCGTAACTTTGACTCTTCGGGATCCCGGTGAATCGAGAGTTGTGTTCCCGATAGCGGTGATCTTAAAGGGGTCCAACCGCCCTGTAGCTCCAATCTGTTCGGCGATCTCCTCATCCATTAATGAGGCTGTTGACCCATCGTCCAGTAGGGCGTGTGGGTTCACAGCTCCCGCCGGTCCAATTACTGTTCGTTCAATTACTACTCGTTCTGGAATTATTTTTAGGTAGGCTTGATGCTTTTTTTTATAGAAGAGGGGGCAAACGAGCATGCGTCTCACCTGATGGTAAGTGACTACCGCCGCCCATGAACAATCGCAACACCAGGGGAATTGCAGATGTGTTGCCGGCCTTTTAGAAAAGTGTAAGCTCTTTTCTTGAAGGTCCCTAATTCATATCGGTCCCGAAAAATCGCCGGTGGTAAACAATTCCACAGAGAAGTTGTACGAGGAAGAAAACTCCTAGTAAAACGTACAGTCGTGGACCGCCAAGCATCCAGGGGGTGAGGATGGTATCGTAAATTTTGACGCGATGTGCGTTCGTGAAATTTGGCGGCTGGAATTAATCCGAACAATTCCTCAGAGCACTCCCTGTGGTAAATTCGATAGAAAATACAAAGGGATGCAACATCCCTACGCAGTGCTAGTGTAAGCCGATCAGAAAGAACTCGGTCGTCGACGATTCGAACCGTTCTGCGCTGGATGCGGTCAAGTGGAAGAAGCTGGCACTGGGGTGCCCCGGCCCAGAGATGAGACCAGTATTCTATGTGAGGCCGGATTTGCGCTTTGTAAAGTTGCAAGCGATGTGCCGGCATGAAATACTGTCTCGCTCTGCTGAGCACGCCAAGCTTTTTAGAGGCCAATTTGGCGAATTTCCCTTCCAAGTGACCACGAAACTGCATACTATTCGATATGTACTGTGGTAGAGCCACGCAGCAGTTTTTGCTGTTGCACGTATGGGCCGGCTCGAGCCGGGTTGGTACCACGACCTCACAGAATACCGGCGAGAAGTAGAAGCTCTGCTTCTGCGTTTCGTCTAGTGAGTGCAGGTGGCCGGAGGCCCAATCCCCCCCCCCCATCAACATGGTAGCGGAATTACACAAGAGACTACCCCAGGAGGGTACCAGTACCCCTGGAGAATCCCTCGCTGAGCATCCACGACCATGTTATTCCAATCCTGAGCGTGGGTGCTCAGGCTGCCCCGCGTATTCTGGGGGGGGGGGGGGGGGGGCAAAATTCCGCTCAAAAACAAAACTGCCCGGGGCAAACTGAGCAACAATATCAAGGCGACCCCTGCCACGCTATCCGTGAATTTCTGCAACATCAGGGGACTTCACTCTAACCTAAAGGCCGTCCACTACCATCTCGAGACGGCGAAGCCGGCCTTGCTCTTTCTGACCGAGACGCAGGTTTCCTCTCCGGCTGATATTTCGTATCTCTCCTACCCGGGGTACAAATTGGAGCACTCCTTTGTGCCTCGGGCTGGAGTTTGCGTGTATGTCAGAGAGGACATCTGTTCTCGACGCCTCGGCAGTCTTGAAGGTTCGGACCTGTCCATCCTTTGGTTACGCGTAGACAGCGACGACCATCCGGGCCATCGAAGCGCTTTATGCCAAACCAGATCGAAGGCCTTCGCAATGTCCAGACTAACGGCCAACGGCCTTAGACTCTACTGCCTCCGCCCATCTATGAGTCAAGTAGACCAAAAGGTCACCAGCTGATCGACCCCGACGAAAACCGTACTGGCGGTCACTAATCAGCTGGTGATCCTCAAGGTACCTCATGAGCTGGCAGTTCATAATGGATTCCATTATTTTGGAGAACAAGGAGGTGATGGCGATAGGCCTGTAGTTGGACGGGTCTGATCTGTCGCCTTTTTAGGGATCGGGTGGACCAAAGCTGTCTTCCATGAATTCGGGACTACGCCTTGGGAGTAGGAGTACCGGAAAAGACGCGTTAAAACTGGTGCCAACTCTGGAGCACACGTCTTCAGCACAATGGGAGGGACTCCATCAGGCCCACTCGACTTGCTGACGTCCAGGGAGAAGAGTGCTTTACGAACCGAGCGCTTTGTAAATCGCACATCCGGTATGGAGCACTCAAACCGCGGGATGGTCGGCGGTGTGTTCCCCCCGTCATCTAGAGTCGAGTTGGACGCAAAGAGAGAGCTTAAAAGATCGGCTTTCTCCTTTGCGGCATGGGCCAGTGAGTCGTCCTCTCTGTGCAGAGATGGAAGAGATGGCTGACAGAAGTTCTTGGCAAGATATCACTTTTGAAGGACCTGTAGGGGGAATTATACTTCTTTTAAGAGCGCTGGTGTTTACATCCCGAGACGTTGATGCTTCAGCCCAGGCCCGGTAGCACTCCTGCTTATAGCGTGATGCTATTTTACAGGAGCGACCAAACCAAGGTATACCTCAAAACTTGAAAACGAGACTGTACACCCAGTGCGTGTTGCCAGTGATGACATACGGAACTGAGACGTGGTCCTTCACTGCTGGCCGGATGAGGAAGCTCAAGGTCGCTCAGCGAGCTATGGTGAGGGCTATGCTCGGAGTTTCTCTGCGTGATAAACTCAGAAATGAGGATATCCGCAGTAGAATCAGAGTGACCGACATAGCCCAACGGATTAGTAAGCTGAAGTGGCAATGGGCCGGCCATATAGCTCGAAGAACCGACAACCGATGGGGAAGAAAGGTTCTCGAGTGGCAGCCTCGTACCGGCAGGCGAAGTGTAGGGCATCCCCCCACTAGATGGAGTGACGACCTGGTAAGATATGCAGGAAGTCGATGGATGCAGGTGGCTCAGGACCGTGCTTTGTGGCATTCTTTGGGGGAGGCCTATGTTCAGCAGTGGACTTGTGAAGGGCTGTAATGATGATGATGATGACCAAACCAAGGCTGGGATCTGCCTCTGATGGGCACCACAGAGGATGGAATAAAAAGTTCCATACCTTGAAGTGGATGGCTGATGTGGTCAGCAACATAATCGGCAACAACGCCGGGATCTTCCGGCTAGACGCAAACCCGCCCCAAAGGGTAGGATGCAAAAAAAGACCGTATCCCCTCCCAATCAGCCGATCTATAGTGCCAAACACGGCGGCAAGCTGCAGATCGCAACTGCGATGGGAGCGTGAGTGGCACCACACTCCGGATCAGATAATGGTCCGAAGAGCCCAGAGGGGCATCGACGGAGACCTTATATCCGTCCGGATGAGAGGTCAGCAGAAGGTCCAACAGGGAAAGTACAACATGATCCTCCACATCTGGGATCCGCGTAGGCGAAGTAACCAGTTGTGTTTGACCATATGCCAAGGCGAAGTCATAGACAGATCTACCCGCATGATCGGTTAAACGGGAATCAAGCCATTCAGCGTGGTGGGCGTTAAAATCACCGAGTATCACGATCTCTGCGGAAGCCAGTCGATGAGTCGGTCTGTTTCGGCATTACCGCTATGGGACTTATAGATGCACCCGTAGACGCGGAGATGGTCGTCGCTGTCTACGCGCAGCTATAGGATGGACAGGTCCGTACCTTCAAGACTGCCGAGGCGTCGATAACAGATGTCCTCTCTGACGTATACGCAAACTCCAGCCCGGGGCACAAAGGACTGTTCTAATTTGTACCCCGGGTAGGTGAGATATGAAGTATCAGCCGGAGAGGACACCTGAGTGTCGGTTAAAAAGAGCAAGGCCGGCTTCGGCATCTCTATATGGTAATGGATAGCGTTAAGGTTTGAATGAAGTCCCCTGATGTTGCAAAAATTCACGGATAACGTGACAGGGGTCGCCTTGGTCTTATTGCTCCGCTTGCCCCGCAGCAGAGCAGCAGTATTAGTCGCGAGCGGAATTTTGCCCCCCCCCCCCCCTGAATACGCGGGGTAGCCTGAGCACCCACTCTCAGGAGTGGAGTAGTTTGGTCGTGGATGCTCAGCGAGGGATTCTACAGGGTTACTGGTACCCTCCTGGGGTAGTCTTTTCTTTAATTCCGCGACCATGTTGATGGGGGAGGGGGGGATTGGGCCTCCGGCCACCTGAACTCACCAAGCGCAACGCAGAGGTAAGCTTCTACTTCACGCTGGCATTCTGTGAGGTCGTGGTACCACCCCGGTTCGAGCCGGCCCATTCGTGCGACAGCAAAAGCTGCCGCGTGGCTCTACCACTGTTAAATTTTTGTATCTTTGATATAGCGAATGAGTTGGCCACGGTTTTTTGTAGTTTCTTTTGTATAACCTCTGTCTTCTCCTTTTTATCACAGTGGAGAAGTCGATTGTGTCTCGCGGTGCATCCTTCTATTCCATACTTGATGGTTTTGCATATTATGTGTGTTTGATTTCTGTAGCGGAGACAGCGGAAACATAAATTATTTTTCTTTGCGAGTTCCCATCTTTTGTTGACATCTGCTTCTTTACATTTTTTGCAGTCGGATCCGTAGTGACCTTCCTTTTTGCACGCTCTGCATCTTGGAGGGTTTGGTAGTAGCTGCGTGTGTTCTATGTACTAGACGGCGATTGCTCTGCGCTTCGATGATAATTTTTGGAGGTGCAAACGCACTGCAGAAGCGAGTTTGTTCGGTAATGAAATCGCTGAAGCAGCCGAGGACCGGTTGTACTTCTCGGTGTAGATTCTATACCACTGGGAGCGTAGAGAGTTTGGCAGCTTGTCGGTGAGGTGTCGTAGTAGCTCTGCGTGGATGAGGTAATGGTCTATCTTCAGTGTTCGAAGTGTGACGACACCTCCCCTCACTTTGCTCGCAAATGTGCAGATATATTTAGGTACTTCTGTACAGCGTGCTAATCCTTGAAACTTCTCGGTCTCTCCTTGTGCTATGAATCCGGATGTCCAAATTGCAGCTCCAGCTCTCGCATGATCTCATCTGGCTCAGCATGCAAGATGAGTTCTGAGCTGACTGTTTCCAAGGCTCTTCCTTGTAGACTTTTTAGTCTCGCTGTGTTTTCAATATCATTGAAGTAGCCTCGGGTTGTTTCGTAGATGGCACGCCATGAATGCCACTCGGTGTGTACTCCGCTGAAGCTTGGCAGTGTCATTACAGCTTTCATAGAAACAGAAATTGTTTAATTACCACTGGTTCGAAAAAAAACCTCTGTCCTCTGTCTTTTTTTTTTAAATAACAGCTTACGATTGTACATGATTATGTATGTTACACAATTAACAACATAATAAATTAGAAATAGATTCGTAGCGATTACCTCATTTCCAGGGCTTCTTATCATCCATAAATTGTTTAATATTATAATAACCCTTTTTATACAAACTTAGTTTAATAAAGTTTTTGAACTTTGAGCAGGTTAAATTTTGTATATTTTCTGGAATTTTTTTATAAAAGCGCATACATCGCCCGAAGAATGAATTACTGACTCGAGGGAGTCGAGTAACTGGTACTACTAGTAATATTGCGAAAGTATGCAACGATAGTGATGCACTCTCAGGTTTTGGTTTGTCAGCGAGTGCGGCGATTGCGGATGTGAGCTCTGCTATAAATGGTCAGAGCCTCCTGTCTACATTGGTGGAGGGTTCTGGTTTGAGCGTGTGGCATGGGTTCCTTAGGTATATCTTCTGGATAGTGGTCCTGGTATGTGAGCTCCTTTTGCGGCTCACTGAGTTCGACGACTTCCGGGGTTGGCTCTTGTACTGTTTTAATAAGTAAGGCCTCCCCTCCGGTGGTTGCGTCTTGAGTTGGCTGCTGTTTGGCTGCGGAATCTTCCAGCCAGAATCAGACGTAGTCATTTTTGAAGTGACCATCTTCATCGCAGTCGTCTGATTCTTCTTCTTCAGCCTTCTATAAGGAGATCTGTGTGAGTTCTAGTTTGATCTTCAATAGTTCTTCTCGAGCCTTCAAAATTCTTCCCCGTTGCATTCTATCTTATGCTGTTCACTCTGCTTTATGGGCCGGGTTGTAGTGACAGGCGTGGACAGATGAACCCCCTCGGGAGGGTAGCATGGCGTCTCAGCGTCCTCTATTGTCAACGGCCAGCGTGGCAGCATCTGGAGGTGGATGGCGGCGGCATTGTCAATGAGCCTCCTTCCAGATTGACGATCCACGTTTCGGCATCTTGACTTGGTGAAACCAGCCGCTTCTATATGGCAGCAACTATGTATGCAGTTCCGAAGGACCAACGGATTTATTTGGTTCCGAAGGACCAACGGATATATCCGACTCGAAGGAATCAAATGTGCCGGACGGGCGAAACTCGGGAGTAAATGTTATCGAAGATACTCTGCGAGTCACTCACGTCCTAGACCTATAGGTTCCGATGGATACTTCTACTGCCCTCTTTGTGGGTGCAGCTAGGGTACTGTGGACTGACATCCAATCAAAATATACGTGGTAGAGCCATGCTGCAGCTATATTGCAGTTTCGTGGTCACTTGGAAGAGAAGGCCAAATTGGCCTCTAAAAAGCTTGGCGTGCTCAGCAGAGCGGGACAGTATTTCATGCCGGCACACCGCCTGCAACTTTACAAGGCGCAGGTTCGGCCTCACATGGAATACTGTTCGCATCTCTGGGCAGGGGCTCTCCAGTGCCAGCTCCTTCCACTTGACCGCATCCAGCGCAGAGCGGCTCGAATCGTCGACGACCGAGCCCTTTCCGATCGGCTCGATTCATTGGCACTGCGAAGAGATGTTGCATCTCTTTGCATTTTCTTTCACATCTACCATGGGCAGTGCTCTGAGGAATTGTTCGGATTAATCCCAGCCGCCAAATTTCATGAACGCACATCGCGGCAGAACTCCCGATACCATCCACATCATCTGGATGATTGGCGGTCCACCACTGTGCGATTTAGAAGATGTTTTCTTCCTCGCACGACTTCCTTGTGGAATCGATTACCATCAGCGATTTTTCCGGACCGATACGACTTAGGGACCTTCAAGAAAAGAGCCTACTCCTTTTTAAAAGGCCGGCAACGCATCTGCAATTCCCCTGGTGTTGCGGTTGTTCATGGACGGCGGTAGTCACTTACCATCAGGTGAGCCGCATGCTCGTTTGCCCCCTCTCCTATAAAAAAAAAATATTAGTAGTATAGTTCTAGCACGAATGGGTCGGTTCGACCGGGGAAGGACCACGCTCTCACAGAATACCAGTGTCAACTAGCAGCTTAACACTGCTGTATTTCGTATGGTGAGTGTAGAGAACCGGAGACCCTTTTTACTGGAAACGAGGCATTCCATCTTAGTCCTCATGCAACACATCTGCATTTTGATTCGCAAACGAGGATAAATATAGATGTCTATGGGCCACAGCAACCATTTACCATCAGGTGGGCTGTGTGCTCGTTTGTCATCCTAAACTATAAAAAAAAACGAATTGTAGAATACAAATGGCAAGGCAGTGGCCAGCGGTTCGACTGCTCAACTGTTCGGCGAAAATCTTCTGACTCTTGGTTTTTGACCACGGTTGTTGAATATGGCTATTCAACTACGGTTGTTCTATATCGGTTGTTCACTATCGGTTGGGCACTATATTTTTCAGATGATTTCTTCAGTTGACTATTTCTTTAAGTTGTTTGGTAGTAACTTACATCTACTGGTACTATCTGCACTGTTTATCTAGCTGCTATTATCAGCTACTGCGTTGTACTAGTACTATGCTACTAATATCATTTGTCAATAGCTGCTATTATCAGCTATTATATTTTACTACTAGCTACTACTATCACTTGTCTAGCTGCTATTATCAGCTAACTAGCTATTACTATCACTTGTGTAGCTGTTATTATCAGCTACTATGTTGCTAGCTACTACACAAATTGTTCTATGTTCTGCTACTAGTCACTTCAGCTACTACAATGTTACTGGGCCCCGTGGCCCTAAGGTAGACTGGAGCGTTACTTTAAAGTGAGCCGCTTGCCGTTGTCCGTGTTGACTCTTTATTGTATAACATTTTCGCTATACAATCATATTTTTTTTTCTATACACGATTAATTCTTGCGCTAATGTACTATACATTGTTAAATCGGTAATTTAGTTGTCTATTAACATACCATAAATGGTTCTTAATATATTAACAATGTAAAAAGTTACTAACCAAAATATCCTAAATTTTCACAATATTTGGGTACATTAATTCTTTAATTTTACTATTAAGTAGGAAATATCACGCTAAATATTCTTTTATTTCTATAATCTTTAAACCTTAATCTTATTAAACACCATGTTTACAATTCTTTTAGAGCAGTTGTTCCTAACATTTTCAATATTGATACCCCTGTGACCTATGAGGAATAATGACTTTACCCCGACTTTTAAATGTTATCAAAACAAATAATACAAATAAATACAAATATCTTTATTAATCAGAAATTACACAGTAGTCTTGTGTATTAACTGTCTTAATGTATTAGCAACGTATTAACAATGAATATGAATGAAAGCAAAAGAACACCAGCCTACTTACTGACTTTTATAATAGTCAGTATGAAGGTTGGCATTGTTTTGCATTCACACGTTTTTTTTATATTAGGTTTGGTTTCATTCAAGGTGCATCTCAAGTTATGTTCCATGTTGAGTTCCTGGCCTTTGTTTTAAGTGTAACCAACGTAGAAAAACCACTCTCACATCTATAGATGGTGGTATAGGAGATTAACATTTTCAAAGCTCTGTCAGTTGTAAGAGGATATTCTTCAGCACCTACTTTACGCCAAAATGTGCTCAAATCATAATTTTGAAATTCTAGTTTGAAAATGATATTCTCGCGTAGTCCGAGAAATTCTACTTTGGCCGCTAAATCTTCGTCACTAATAATGTCATCATCAATAGAAAATGTTAATATCCAATAGTTTGACTGACGATTATTCATGTCTGGAAAATATTGCTTCAATGAGTCTATTACTGCATATAAATGTTGAACGACGGAATTTCCAAACGTGATGTTGGTTAATTCGTTATTTACCAATTGCTCACACAGTTGCTTAAACATCGACACATCGCCAGCTTGCAACTTTATCCTGCGCTGTCAAAATATTTGTCATATTTCCCAAAGAGAATATAATTACTAATATTTCCTTGCAATGATAGAAAAAATGAGAGAAATAAAAACATCTCTTCATCCGAGTTGTCCATGACGTAAAAACGACCTAATTTGATGAAGAATTTGTGATGAATGAACAATTCGATTCGATTCTACAGAGATGGACACACTAGAAATAAATGCGACTCGCTTCGATTCGACGCATTTCTGCTGTAGTCGACGCCAGGCTTAAAAGAGAGGTAACTTCTCCAATTGGATAGCTTCTAAATAACATCACAGATAATGAAGCTTCCTAAAGAAAATCTATACGCCTGGTCTGATTCAACTGTGGTGTTGGTGTGGATTAACGGTGAGCCTAGGATATGGACAACATTCGTCAGCAATCGAATCTCAGAGATTTTAACTATGATAGACAAAGATCAGTGGAGTCACGTCAATCCAAACGATAATTCAGCAGACGGTGCGTCAAGAGGGATGTCCGTAAGCCGTATTCTTTATAATAACTTGTGGTGGCATGGTTCCTTGTGGCTGCAAGGAAAGACGACTCAATATAGACAGACTAAAAGAAAATTCGTAACTAAAGAAGAAGACCAATCAAACATTTTTTTGCAGTAAATGCAAGTCGTGGAGATATTTACAAAGTTCATTAGGTATTTACGAAGTTTTCAGACTTAACTAAAACTTTAAAAATATTAGCGGTATGTAAAAGTGTTTTTAAGTGGAAGCTACCTAGAGATCAGAGAAAGTTTCCTAAATTTATTACTGCGAAATAAATGGACGATGTTCTTCAATGTTGTGTCAAACATAGTCAGAACATCTTTTTTAAGAGCATTGTGAAGTGCTGATACGCGGTGCGAGAAGGTATTTTCAAAAATGCTATCTGTTTCTTACCGCTCGCTTTGCCTCCCTCCGGGCTCCGGGCGTGAACAACACAAAGACAACATATTGCACTAATTCTCACGCACACTACGATAGCAGCAGTAGAAGCGTTCATTCATTCCTATCCTATATTTGCGTACATTTACGACAAGTTACATAATTAATTTGTTTGTGTTACTTTGCAATTTTATTATATTGCATAGTCTATGTAGACATTATGTGGGGACGTACTACATATTAGGCCTCTGCCTCGAATCTTGCGGGCAGCGGGGCGGCGGCGGCGGCGGCGCGGTTGCGGCAGGATATTATGCATAAAATCAAATGGACCGACCCTCAAAATCAGCGGCGCGGCAGCGGCGTGGGGGCGGGCAACGAGCGGTGCACTCCACTGGAGGTGGGCAAAGTGTATCATTTTTGGGATTGGAACATTTGCATCTTGATCACTGAAATGTTCCGAAACACTGATATGTTTCATTTGGCTCATTTGTATCATCGACTCAAAAGATATAAAAGAAAGAATGTTCCGAATACATTAAGTTGCGTCGCGGGCGTTTATTACTGACTGATCCGTGAAATGTTATGTGGCAACAATGCTGAATAATATAAGTGCTTAGATTATTTATTGTGTACCGTAATAAGATTGTATATAAAATCGATTCTCCTTCATACTTTAACAAAAATGTCACTATGTTAGTTCATTATTTACAAAAATGTCCATTTACACAAAACAGCAATGTCCATGTACACAGAATTTACTCGTAAAGTATCATAACTCTAAACTTTATGATAAAAAGGAAGAAAGTAAAGCCACAATAATCACTACGCAAAGAAATCCTAAACATAACTCAGTATGTTTTCGTAAACAGGCGCTAATGAATATAAACAATTTCACAAGTGCCGCATCAACGTAAAATGACAACTTGTTAATGCAAACGTTACATACAAAAAACGACCGTATAGTATTTGACACATAAGCGCCTTAGTGGTAATTTTTACGTGCATGAATAACTTCAGCGAAAATCCGTACGAGTTGAGTGATACACTTCTTATTTGTTATCTCTATCTGACTTGTGTGAATTATAATTATTTCGCCCGCTCACTCGCCACTCGTGAATCAATAGTTAAGTTAATCATTGTCTCAGTCTCTCTCTCTCGCTCGTGGCTCAGTCGCCTCGCAAGCGACGCGTCGCGCGAAATGAGCAAAGAGCAAAGTAATGTTTCACTGTTCCAGATACAAATGATACATTTGAAACGTTGTTACTGAACCAATCTTTTGTGTCACTTCAGTGATTCGTATCAGTGAGTCGTTTCCGTAAAGAGATACATATTTATTTTAGACTACTACTTTTTAATGAGTTTGCTTCCACAACTGGAAAAATTCACGCCAGTAAAAAATTTTAGAGTGAGACAAACAATTAATCAAGCTCTTCTAGACGAGTTAAGTGTAAATGAAGGCATGTACCCTTCTAATGAATCATATATGTATAGGTATAATACTCACCACTAGATATATCAACCTTATAATAAAAATACTGTCAAATAATAACAAATCTGTGATTGTAGAAATAGCTAATCATCGTACTTCGATATCGTAATTTCGATAAAACTCGCTACTATAGGGCAAGGAAAAAAAAAGGTTTTTTCCTTGCCCTATAGTAGGGATTTTGCCCACAATAAATCGAACGTTAGGAATTAATTTAAGTCAAAAAATATTGTCGCCGTTGTTCAGACTTTTCGTTCGCGGATAAAAACAAATATCTCGACAACACAACCATGAACACATCACTACGCCGCTATAGTGTCGCGCGATCTTCCCGCTGGTTTCGAGAACGGGTCTGCGTTGCCCGCCCCGCTTCCGCGTCGCCGCCGCCGCCGCCCCGCTGCCCGCAATATTCGAGGCAGAGGCCTTTTACCTTATAGAACTGAGCTTTCATTGTTTTATGTAAGTATCTACCTATCTATGTGAGCGACGATGAGATGAGTATTATATTCATTCAACTAAAATAATTTTATAACTTTTAGAATAGAAGAGAAAGATTATAGACAAAACTAAAAAAAACGCAATTTGCTTCGTAAATAGAAAGGATGGGCAACGTTAATCGTAATCAACAGCTCTGTGCTCAACAGGTAAGTGCGTGTACTTACTTACTTACTTACTTACTTACTTACTTACTTACTTACTTACTTTGATCGCGTACCTTACCACCTTACATACTATTGTACATAGGTTGACTGCCTCGTTGGTCTAGTGGTTGTAGTAGTGCAACTGCTGATCATGAGGTCCCGGGTTCGAATCCCGGGTCGGGGCAAAAAAATCAGTTATTGAGTTTTTCCATCAAGAAATTCTCAGTAGCTGCCCGGAGTCAGGAATCTGGCGGTGTCCCACCCCCGTGCCTCGGAAAGCACGTAAAGCCGTTGGTCCTGCGCCTGATCTCTCTCCGGTCGTGTCGGCTTACCGTCCCATCGGACTATGAGAGCGAGGGAATAGAGAGTGCACCTGTGCTTGCGCATACACTTGGGCACTATAATCCTGTCCTGCGCAGATGGCTAATCTCCGTTGAGACTGGCCGCCGTGACCGAAATTCGGTCTGGAGGACATTATTACATAGGTTGATTGGTAGGTGATAGACCGAAATTTATTCTACAAAATATAAAAGTATGGTAATGATAATAATGATAATGATTTGACTTCAAAAACAGAGGGGGTTCTATGTTCGGCTGTACGTACATATATTTGTTTTTTTTATGTATGTTCACCGATTTCTCCGAACCGATTTTGAATACCTATTCTTTTTTGTTCACAATTGGCCTCATATAAATTTTATGGAAATCATTTCAACCGTTACATATATTATGTTGTAATTGAGTTTTATTGAAATCGGTTGTACAATTTTTTTAATTTTATCACTTGTCCAGTAATAATATTAGTCCGTTAGAAGAAGTTGTTCATATCACTGTTACTGTGGAATTTCGATGATTCCAAGGAAAATGCTAAAATTTTCGAGATACAAAGATTTGATTAGTAAAATTTCTATACGTGGTATAGCCATGGTGCAGCTATATTAGTAGTATAGTTGTAGCACGAGTGGGTTGGCTCGACCGGGTAAGGACTACGCTCTCACAGAATACCAGCGTAAAACGGCAGCTTGACACTGCTGTGTTTCGTATGGTGAGTGTAGAGAACCGGAGACCCATTTTAATTGAAAGGAGGCGTTCCATCTTAATCCTCACGGGTGACAACGCATCTGCATTTTGATTCGCGAACGGGGATAGATGTACATGTCTATGGGCCACAGCAACCACTTACCATCAGGTGGACTGTGTGCTCGTTTGTCATCCTAATTTCGATTCCGACTGTAGCCGGTGAAAGGAAAGGGGAGATCTCCCGCCGGGCAAGGTGTTCTGCCCGGGGAGCGGCCAACGCTCCGATTGGTAGTTCGTAGCTATTATATTCTATATATGCTGCTTTTAACTTCGGAACTTTGTTAGTGCGATTTGGTCTTCGATGTGTTTCGATTGTGGCGCGATGACAGCGCTGCCACATCACCCCCCTGCTAAGATCGGAGGTCGATAGTGCAGTCTAGATGTCGACGAATTTGCAAGTGCCAGGGAATGGCCTTGTAGTCTGCGGTGAGTCGAGAAGAAGGCAAGTAATCTGCGAGAGTGCCGTAAAGCAAAGGTGAGCAGTAAGGCTCAGAGCCGTAGCGAACACTGTAGCGCAGAGAGTAACTTGAAGGAACAGGAAGCATTATTTCCAGTGCTGCGATGAACCTTTGTAAAGCTAGATGGCTTACAGAATGTGAAGGCTGCAGGCAATATCTGCTCGGGAACGAATGAATAGCGTACTTGAGGACGATGACGAAGGTTTTGAAGTTGTAGTTTCCGAAGGTGGTTGGTTGCGTGTTTATATTACATCGGGGTCACCACTGTAGCCCGTGAAAGGAAAGCGGAGATCTCCCGCCGGGCAAGGTGTTCTGCCCGGGGAGCGGCCAACGCTCGGATTGGTAGTTCGGAGCTACGAGATATATGCTGCTTTTAAGGGGCTACTCCATGCGAACGACCTTGAGCATTTTGCCGGCGGCGCGCCGCTCGCTTCAATATATTGCGCCACCTATTGTAGGTAAGAACGTAGTATTATTTTTTCAACATCAATAAACTAATTTATGGAAATACAGACAGCGTACAACGATAAATGTATTTTAATTTTTTTATTCGGTATATTAGTTGCATTATATTAGAATTATGTATTTTCATATATTATCTAATTAAGAAATTTTATAATTAATTATATATTAAAAATGACGCATTGAAAATTGTGAGTTTAAAAGATACCTATTCACTATAGGTAAATAAATAGATAGCTCGCCTTTTGTACAAATATTTGGTGCAATAAAGAATAAATAAATAAATAGGATGTTTCGTAGATGTGTTTTTGATTATTGTTAATTTTTACGTGTCACGTATTGAAAAGTAACATACCTACCTACAAATTTTTGAACTGAGCACCTTGTAACTTAGCCTGCTTATTACTTGTGCTGGAAGACATTATCCTCGCCCCAATGATTGATGAGGATGAAAATCTATTTTATTTCTACATACATAATTATATTTATTTATACATAAGGGTAACTTTAATAAAGGTAATACAAAAATCAACAAGAAGTATAAGGGTTCAATCTTTCAATTTCAATTGTAAAAAAACGTTACTCCCACACTAGGATTTTCTCCCGTGTCGTGGAGGCAGTTTACAAACATAAATTGCACAAGGACAAACATTCAGACACGGAACAATTATTTGTAGGCCATACAAATACTTGTTCCGTGCGAGATTCGAACTCGCGGCCCCCAGCGCAACAACTGATTGCTAAGCCATTGCGCCACGGAGCCGTCGCCGGGTTATAGTTAAAGTGACCATACGTCCCGTTTTGAACGGGACTGTCCCTTTTCTCGGTCACCTGTCCCATTGTCCCCAAACAAAGCTCCGGGACACAAAATTGTCCCGTAACTCGTTGGATGGAAGTATTCAAAGTCTTTCGCACCAACAATCTTCAACATAATTTTTTTTAATCGAATATATTTTATGTATACCTGGTACGAATGCTACGGTAGAAAGAGTATTTTTTTTATTTTGAATAAGTTGTGGACGTTTGAAAGAAACACTTACGGTTCCAGAGTTCTAAAGGCGATGTTGTTAACAAAGACAACAATAAAAAAACTTGAGCAGAATTTTATTCTGATTTAAAATCATCAACAACTTTATTAAAGCAAATTTAATCCACTGACAAATGTAATTAATAATTAAAAAAAATATGTTGCATTTAATAATTACCGTCTATACCGAATATAATTTTATAGTGAACACTAATTGTATAAAGTTATAGTTTTTAGAGTATAAATAAACCCATGTCCTGTTTTGAGTTAAAAAATAAATGGTCAGTTTAGTCTTTTTAGTTAAATTTAGTTTTAAATTTTTTTAGTTTATAGTAAAAAGTAGGTATATTAGTACCTACTTAGATACTTTTTACCGAATTATAAGTATAGAACACCTTATGTACTCAATTATTTTTTGAAAAAGAAGAAAAAACAAGCAATAAATAATATACTATATGTTACGGCATGCAGCTGCCTAGCTAATGGTAGTGTCCTCCTAGGCCCATAGTAGGAAGACCCTACAGGCAGATACAGGTCGGGCTTTAGGCCAAAGTGGAAGTTTCTAATTGAAATAAACGAGGGGAAAGATCACTAAGATAAAGGCAAGTAAGTGCCTTTATCTTAGTGATCTTTAAAAAGCTTCAGGAGCGGAGACGGTTCACCAAGACCGGCCCGGCTGATGACAGTGTCGTGAGTGTATGTGTGATTGTATGTATGTGTGTGTTGACGTGGCCTGGTATGGAGACACAATGCCGTCCGGGAGAAGGTATGCGCTGGTAGCCTCGGAACTATTCCCCTCTTGAGGCACTCTTCCTGGTTTGTCACGCAATGGGACAGCTACACGTAGAACTTCAGAGGTAAATCACTATTATAGTTGCACAATTAATTTAACAGAGTTAGTAAGTCCTAATGAACGATACGGGTTCTCACAACGATTTACGCGGGTTGATACTTTCGTAACAAATTAGGCGCGAAAAACAGACGTCAGTATAGATCGCAAAGAATTTTACAATGGCTGTCGAGAAGTCCGTCCGAACCCGCTGCGGAATGCGGCCGGGTGGGGGCGGGTGACCTCGATATCGAGGCTACGCGCGCACGTTAATGAATACGTTTCGAAGGTATAATATTATTGCCTAAACAAACCCCCGGCCCGGACATAAGGCATTATGTCCGCGAGTAGATTGGCAAACGGGACAAGGTCGCAACGGCACGTTGCAAGACCGAATCTCCGACCAAAACCTCGGCCACTCTAGGCACCCCATCCGCACCATACGACAACTTAACAATGCGCCCACGGCGCCAATACAAAGCTAGAGCGTTTGGTTCTTTAACCAACACGAAGTCTCCCACCCGAGGAGGCTCCGTCTTGTCAGACCACTTAATGCGCTGCTGCAAAAGATGTAGGTACTCCAGAGACCATCGGTGCCAAAAGCTCTGAGTCATCTGTTGCAGCAGGGCAAACCTGCTAAGCCGCGAAGCGCTCGTTTCCCTGAAGGGGTACTCGGGCAGAGCGTTAAGAGGCTGGCCAATCAGGAAGTGTCCCGGGGTTAGAACTTCCAAATCATTCGGGTCGGAGGAGAGGGGACAGAGGGGCCGAGAGTTGAGTACAGCCTCAATTTTACAGAACACAGTGGCGAGCTCCTGAAATGTCAAAATAGCTTCACCAATAACGCGACGGAGATGCGTTTTTGCCACTTTAACCACCGCCTCGAAAATACCGCCCCAGTGGGGACACGCCGGAGGGTCGAATTTCCACTGGATGCCCCCTTTTGACATAGCATTGCCTAAATAAGTCCGGTGGCTAGACAGAAACTCGACGACCTCCTTTAGATACCTATCCGTGCCCTTATAATTCGTTCCGCAATCCGACCGGATCAAGTCCAGCAACCCGCGCCGCGATACGAAACGGCCAAGCGTGGCCAAGAAGGCTTCCGTGCTGAGGGCGCTTGACGCGGTCGGGCGGCAAGTCACCCATGAGGGGCTGCGATATGGTGGCCTTCAGTTTATAACAGGATATGCACTTAAAGATGACGCTCCGGATCATACGTCGGCCAGCCAAAATCCAAAACTCCCGCTGTAAAATAGCCGAAAGAGCGTTGCACCCAGCGTGGGCATTCTTAACATGGTGGTGGGCTACCAGCAACCGGACCAGGGCGCCGTCCTTAGGGAGCAGCAACGGGTGTCGAGCCCCGTACGGCAGCTGAGAATTTTTTAAACGTCCGCCAACGCGCAGCATCCCCGCGTCTTCCAGAAAGAGGTTCAGGCGGGCCAGGGCGCCCTTGATAACGGCGCCACGCTTCAAGTTTTCAATGACGGGCTCAAATTGCTCCGTTTGGACCATACGGGTCCAGTGCATCAAAGCTTCACGACGCTCGCTAGGGGACAAAACGCTATCAGAGAATCGGTTGGATGGGTATCTCCACCGTAATTGCGGACAAAGCGGCGCAACCAAGCAGTAACTCCCAAGAGCTTATCGAGGGAGCTGTACCGTTCCAGAAGAGAGAGATCCCGAGTGGGCTTATCCTTGCCCACTCCTACTCGGGCTCGTAGGCCCGGCAATTCAGTAGGTTCGGAGTAATTGCCCGGGGGCCAGAATGACTGAGACCCAGATAACCAACCGGGACCCCACCACAGTGGGTGGTCAACCAGCGATGGGGCCTTACAGCCGCGAGAAGCGCAGTCCGCGGGATTCAACTCCCCTGGGACATGTCTCCAGTTGAGAGAAGTCTCAGAACTCTGGATTTGAGACACGCGGTTCGCCACAAAGACCTCAAGATTGTGAGGTGCAGTTCGGAGCCAACAAAGTACTATCTCACTGTCCGACCATGCGTAGACGCCCGTAATGTCGATTACAGGCTTCAAGGAAGAGTGAACGTGGTTGAGGAGTTGCGTGAGGAGAGCGGCACCGGACAGTTCCAATTTAGGGATAGTTAAGCGGGACCTAATGGGAGCAACCTTGCTTTTAACGAGTACGAGATGGACGGCAGTATGACCAGAGAAACTCACCGTCCGCAAATATACGACAGCAGCATAGCCCTTCTCAGAGGCGTCGCAAAACCCATGTAGGGTAGCTCGACATTTCCCGGAGGGAAGGAAGCACCTTGGCATGGAAACCCGGTTGATATCCAGAAGGGAGGAGAGCATGGAGAGCCACTCTCGCAAGAGGACTCCGCTAATAGGCTCGTCCCAACCCAACCCGGACATCCAGAGCTTTTGAAGAAAGCACTTAGCTAAAAAGATGACCGCTCCACCCATTAGGGTCGAAGGTGCGGGCTACGGTGGACAGCACGAAGCGTTTGGTCCATGCTTTGGGCGGTGGGTCAAGTTTTACTCTATACGTAAAGGTGTCCTGAACAGGCTGATATTGAATGCCCAGCACAGTCAACAAATTAGGATTCTCAGGGTGCTCGAACAGATGAGGGTCTTGTTGATCCTCTCCTGGGAGGTCCTTCAAAATATGAGGGGAGTTCGACAACCACTTGCGCAACTCATAGCCTCCGGACTTCAGGATGGCAATTAATTTGTCTCGCAAGACCAGAGCCTCCTCGACGGTGGAAGCGCCCGTACAAATGTCGTCCATGTAGACCGAAGTCTTCAAAATAGAAGCTCCCCGAGCGTATCTCAGGCGCTCTCTCTCAGCGAGTTCAAGGAGGGTTCGCATGGCGATATACGGGCTGGACCGGAGTCTGTATGTGGTGGTGTTCAACTCAAACACCTGTATAGGATCGCTGGGCTTCTCGCGCCACAATATCAGCTGATATCGGCGGTCATCACGATGGACCACTGATTGGCGAAACATCATCCGAATGTCCGCGACAAAAACCACTTGGTGTCGACAGAATTGGGTCAAGATGTCGGATATGTCCTTGATCAGTTTAGGACCTGAGTGAAGACACTGGTTCAGAGACACACCGTTTGATGTGGGGGCGGAACCGTCAAAAACTACTCGAATCTTACTCTCAGGGGTCCTCAAGACCGCATGGTGAGGGAGGAAGTAGTGCTCCTGTGAACGCCATTCGAAGTTGGACGGTGACATGTGACCCAGCTAGTGATACTCGCGCATGAACTCGACATATTTGTCGCGAAAGGCTGGGTCACGCCGCATGCGGCGCTCCATGGAAAGCAACCTCTTCTCGGCCAGAGCACGGGATTGACCCAAAGAGGGGCGGGAGCGGTCCAAAGAAGCTGTGCCCAAATATCGTGGAAATGGCTGACAGGCCATCGGGCTGTAGAGCTCGTATCTCACCTAACAAGAGGACACCCAGCGTGTCGGCCCCCAGTAACAAATCTATAGGCCCAGGTTGGGCCCACCGAGGGTCTGCCGGTCTCAAAGCCGACGCACAGCGAACAGCGCTGTCATTTATACGAACGTTAGGGAGAAACCCTACAATATCGTCGAGGACATTTACCTTGACTAAAATACGAAGGTGTTCGCTGGCAGGACTGAACACCAACTCCGCTTGTCCCCTAGGAGCAGGAGGCTCGGCACCTCCGATACCTACCATCGGACGTGATTCAGAGCTCCAGGGGAGCCCCAGTCTTCCCGCCAACCAAGTAGAGGCCACACTACGTTGGGAACCCGAATCCAATAGAGCTCGAACCGTTAAGCGGTCGCCGCTCGGGTTGTAAACCTTCACTGAGGCCGTCGGCAATAGAACAGTTTGACAGGTGGACTGCTGACGGCTTAAAGGCTCAGTGGAGGCGGCCATGGTGGGAGCTAGGGCGGCAGCCTCCTATCTGGAGCTGCCTCTGTCGGACCGGCACCCGAACCGGGGGCCCCGAGAGCGGCACTCCGACGGCATCTCGATGACCCTTGACTGGAATTCCCCGAACGGGCCGACCTAGGGAAACTCGGGGATCCTCGGCTCCAAGGCCCGGGGCCGATACGCAGTCTCCGGAACCCGGTAGTACCGGCACCGACCAAAGGGGGGCGGGCGGCGTTCCAGTCGCGGCCACTCAGCCAACGGGGGTGAGTACGGTCTAGCTGACCGCTGAGTGGCTGCGAATCCACTATCAACCCGCTGAGGGAGGGTGAAGACCCCCCCGCTGAGGGAGGGTGAAGACCCCCCCGCTGAGGGAGGGTGAAGACCCCCCCGCCCCTGGGGGAACGACTCCCAGACCGATCGGGGGAGGGACTCTCCTCAGAACGAGGGGCGCTGTGGTCCACCGGTGAGCGCCGAGTGTCACCCGACAGTGGGCGTGGCTGGGCACCCCCGCCCGTGGGAGTCAGGGGGCTGGCAGGGCCCTGAGAGGACGAGCCGCGCGCACCTAGGCACAATATGACGTGGTGGTTGCCCTGGCAGTGCGTGCAGGGCCGCTCGTGCTGGCAGTCTCGTTGTAAATGCCTCTCCAGGCACGAGAAGCACCAGCGGCGCTCCCTGGCGATGGTTCGCCTCGCCGTAGCCGGCTTGCGCAACAACTTCGGGCACGACGCCGCCCGGTGGTCGGATGCTCGACAATAGGAGCAGAGAGGCACCTCCCGGGCCGCTAGGAGGGTACGGGGGGGCGCCCTCCCGGGGGGCCTCCGCTCGGCCTCAGGGGGGTGGGCCGCCTTGGCTGGCTGATTCCGCCTCTCCCTGGACACCGCTCGGGAGGCGGCCGGGGGGCCCTCGACGGCGCCTGCTGCGTTCTCCAGCTGCCTACACTGCTCCTCCAGGAACCGCAGCAGGTCCCTAAAGGGGGGCATATACGAGGCGTCATCCCCTCCGTACCTCTCCTCAAAATGGAGCCGAAGGTCGAGGGGCAGGCGGGACAGCACTATATGAAGGAGCAGAAAAGACTCGTCCACAAGTAAATCCAGCCGCCGCAACGAGTTGCACGCTACGACGACTGGATTCACTATGTCGTCACGTAGTCTAGTCCGGTCCTTCAGCAGCGGGAGGTTCAGCAGCCTCCGAACATGATCGTCCGCAATCCGCCGGACGTTGGCGTACCTTCCAGCGAGGAGGTCCCTGGCGTTTTGGTAGGCGTCGTCCGACAACTTAAGGTGGCCGACGACGCCCAGGGCCTCCCCCTCCAGTAATGCCAGGAGGTACCCCATTTTTTGGCAGGGGGTCATGTCCCTCCGGGCGTCCACCAGGCTGTCAAACATGCCGACGAAGGTCAGCCATTCCAAGAGGACCCCGGAGAACCTTGGCAGGTCCAGCGTAAGGAATCGTCCTAGCAGCTCTGGCTGAGTAGGCGGCTTCCGCGGGGACTCGAGAAGGAAACTCAGCCGAGCTTCGCGCTCCTTCTCCGCGTCCTTGGCCCCCGCCTCGATCAGGTCGTCCATTAGCCCGAGGAATTGCTCGTAGTCCGCGCGGCAGGAGTCCAGGACTCCGTTTTCCACCTCCGAGTCCTCGAGCTCAGAGTAAGCCTCCTCCAAAGCAGCCCTTCGAGCATCGACCTGCTCGAGCCTCTTCCTCAGATTATAAACCCTATCCGGTCGGCCTATCAACGCGTGTACGCTGGTAGCCCAGCGCAGCTCAGTCCGCAAGCAACGAATTAGTAGCTTATGTGACGGCATCCCTACTAAATACAATAACAAAATAACAGAAATAACAAATACAGTTCCTATCAATCAAGTTAGATAGAATTACACAATTATTAATCGAGTTAGATAGAAATTACACAATTATTAAATAAAAGTTAATACGAAAAAACACAAATCAAATTAGCACGTAACAACCCTAGTACGATCAGCAATTATCCCATTACGTGACAGCCTTATGTATCTAATCAAATACTTCGCCTCAACAATTCTCGCTTGTTACCTACGGGCGTGGCGTTAGCAAACTACCTCCTAACAACAGAGAAAAGGCGAGCCACAATGCAACAAGAAAGAATTATTATTTATATTAATTATTATTATATTAATTTTACGTATTACGGCCGGGCGTGATTGTAGACTCAATCAACCAGGCTTCTGCTACCAAAATGTTACGGCATGCAGCTGCCTAGCTAATGGTAGTGTCCTCCTAGGCCCATAGTAGGAAGACCCTACAGGCAGATACAGGTCGGGCTTTAGGCCAAAGTGGAAGTTTCTAATTGAAATAAACGAGGGGAAAGATCACTAAGATAAAGGCAAGTAAGTGCCTTTATCTTAGTGATCTTTAAAAAGCTTCAGGAGCGGAGACGGTTCACCAAGACCGGCCCGGCTGATGACAGTGTCGTGAGTGTATGTGTCATTGTATGTATGTGTGTGTTGACGTGGCCTGGTCTGGAGACACAATGCCGTCCGGGAGAAGGTATGCGCTGGTAGCCTCGGAACTATTCCCCTCTTGAGGCACTCTTCCTGGTTTGTCACGCAATGGGACAGCTACACGTAGAACTTCAGAGGTAAATCACTATTATAGTTGCACAATTAATTTAACAGAGTTAGTAAGTCCTAATGAACGATACGGGTGCTCACAACGATTTACGCGGGTTGATACTTTCGTAACAAATTAGGCGCGAAAAACAGACGTCAGTATAGATCGCAAAGAATTTTACAATGGCTGTCGAGAAATTCGTCCGATCCCGCTGCGGAATGCGGCCGGGTGGGGGCGGGTGACCTCGATATCGAGGCTACGCGCGCACGTTAATGAATACGTTTCGAAGGTATAATATTATTGCCTAAACACTATATTTTAGAAAAAACTGTAACTTAGTAATACTAATTATAACTTAGAACATAAATGACTCATAACTGACTTTTTGGACCGACCCAGGATGCGAACCCGGGACCTCATGATCAGCAGTCGCCCTACTACAACCCCTAGACCAACGAGGCAGTACTATATCTAATAAGATATTGTGGTTGGGTGATAATATTGAATTAGCCTTTTATAGTGTAAATTATAATATTTGTCGAAATTTTAATTATGGATTCGAACCTTACATGCTAATGGTGCTTCATTTTTTTATTTGCATTTACTTCAAAGAAAATACACGCAAAAAGCTTCATCGCGCAGTAAAAAACACAACAAATATATGTATAACTAATACGAAAAATTATACCCAAAACAATCAAATAATACTACCTATAAATAACCTTATAAGTAATATAATATTATCGACTGATAAGACGTAAGCGTGTGCGCAAGCCGACGCTCTAACGAACGACATGGGTTCCACGTTCAAGAGCTCAGCGCTCACTGACTTCAGCAAGCCCGTGAGCAGTGAATATGCCCAGATTTTAAAATAATTTCTTAATAGAATCAAATTTTAGTCTTTTCAAAAAAAATTTATAATAGAAATGTTCATTAATAAATTGCCTATCCATTGGTGTAAATCGCAAAATAAAATAATACTTACTTTACGAGGAGATGCATGTTATCAATAATAATTTCACATTTATGTGGTTTCGATGTAAGGAGATTATATTAATATTTATTCCTTTAAAAAAAATTGGATATAGCTTTTATGGAATCAAGATTATGTAGAAACATAATGTGTTTTTATTTGTTGATATATCTTTTAAATAAAAAGTAGATAGCTCCTAAAAACCGCACAAATAACGACTAGCGCGACATTTTGCTCAACCTGCGCCTTAACTTCGGAACTTTGTTCTCAGCAATGCGCATTTTCCAGGTACAGTGTGAACTGGGTAGGTACCTATACTATAACTTCTACTATACTATCATGATTTGTATATTTTTACTAATTAATAAATCGAAATTTAAGCGATGAACCGAATTATATAGTTAAACTAGCTTTTGGCCCACGACTTCGTCCGAGTTAGTTAGCCGTAAAATATAATTTAGACTATTATCATTCTATTTATTTTTCAGTGACTCCGAGATAGACAAATAACTACCGGACAGTAATGTGCAAGGATGATATTATTATACTCCAGTTGGCGAAGGAATCGAATCTGACAAAGAGAATCAAAAAGAATACAATAAGTCATGTAATACTTCACCGTCTTCGACTGTCGAGCTAATTATTGAACTAGAATTAGTCAATATTGAGTCAGATAAGTTATGCGGGCGAAGAATTGTAGAAATAAATCATTTATTTGAATGTATCGTAAATAAAAAACATAAAAATTTCGATTGAAATTTCAGTAATTTAAAATTTTGCAAAGAATTAAGTTTAGGAAACATAATCTAAAAGTTTATGAGTGTGGACTGTTTATTGATTCCGAAGATTATTATTTAGGGCCAAGTCCCGATAGGCTTATCGGAGATGACTCTCTAAATGAAATCAAATGTCTTATTTCTGCTTCTAATGTGCTACATTTGGAGGCCATAACTAGAAAAGATCAAATTTTTTTTGATACGAGAACAATACGACAATAAGGAAATAGAAACCATGATTACTATTATCAGGTCCAGGGATAATTACATATTATTATATTATACTGGTTCGCAATTTTGTTTTTTCGTAGTATGGACACAACTTTTTCATAATTTCGTACTTAATGTAATAAACCATGTGGTTTCACGTAGGAAAAAATTAAGTACTATGACCACTTTTGGACAGCAAAAATGCAGCCAAGACTTTACTTAAATTCTACCGACTTCTATCGACGACAAGAGATTTCATTAAAATCTTACTAATCTAATTCTAATCTTCTTCTGCCGACTGCCAAAAAGGAACCGGTACTCAATTCGACTGTATGTTTTTTTTATGTGTACCTCATAACTTTTTACTGGGGGAACCTACTTCGATGATTCTTTTTTTATTTGAAAACTGGTGCTTCACATGTGGTCCCATATAAATTGATCAAGGTCTGACCAATAGCCTTTGAGTTATTCTTAATAATTTATATTGAAGTCGGTTGTACAATTTTTTTTTATTTTAAATTATATTTTTAATATTTATTACCAGAAATAATTGACCCTCGAGTTCCTAGAAAAATGACAGTTCAAGAAAGAGTGTAATAAAGTAATATGTACTAATAAACAATAATAATTTCTTCAAGTTGTTACCTTTTTATTTATTTGCCTACCTACTTTATTGTAAATTCGAAATCTTTTTAATTTAATGTGCTTATTCAATAAAGACTTGTTCGCGCCAAACGCTAATTTCAGGAACTAACGTGAGAGGGCGCGCGGCTTGGTGCCATACCGGTTTTGACCTCGGTCGAGCGGTGGGTGTTGAGAACGCGTAAAGGCGAAAGCAGTAAGCATGGGCGTTTTCAGATTTTGGCTGCAACGGTAACCATTGCAGCCAAAATCTGAAAACGCCTAACGATATGAAAACTAACTGATATTTAGTTTTCATATCGTTATTGAAAACCGTTTTCAAATATCGATATCAGTAATAATGGTTTACAACCGAAACATAACCTCAAATCAGGGGTATGAAAGTCCTCAGTA
Source organism: Parnassius mnemosyne (assembly GCA_963668995.1). Taxonomy (NCBI): domain Eukaryota; kingdom Metazoa; phylum Arthropoda; class Insecta; order Lepidoptera; family Papilionidae; genus Parnassius; species Parnassius mnemosyne. The sequence continues at coordinate 16,237,298 of CAVLGL010000035.1, read as the reverse complement.
GCTTGCTTTACGTTGATACTAGTGCCATCTCACAGTAAAAGTACTAATTTTTCCGATATTTTTACATAATCTATTAAAAGATGGCGCCACTGTGGGTATTTATTATTTATACCGAAGCCTAAATCATGCTAGCAGTTTTGAAATACGCCGGTATATATATATATATATATATAATTCTTTTTAAATTAAGGAAGCAATTCATACCATGGTTATCTCAAACAAACATAATAAATATTTACATAAAACAATAAAACATACATAAATTGATTTCCTTTTAATTTTATTGAAATATGTACGAAATAATACTGAACCTAGGTGATAGCGCCCTCTAGTGTAATTTTTAGTAAAATCCCTACGCTATCTATAAAAGCGCAGAAGAAACTTTCCACGTTTCGTCACCTAATTATTTTTCAGAGTGCCTCATCTATGCCTGAAAACTGTAGATCGAGTGCAACATTTATTTTACGAATTACTTCGATTATTTTAGTTTAGAAGTCAGAGGCTCTAATATAATCTTAGATGTAATATATAATTTATGATTGTTATGCAGTAATATAGTATTATAAATGTCTAAAATTTTATGTCTATAACGTTTATACCCATATTTTTTTAAAGTGAGACGTAGGATCAGAGTTTGATTTCGAAGTCTATAATTAATCTGTATTCATAAGTAGTAAACATAATTTATATACATATATATAGAAAATTATAATAGGTACATAGTTTATTTTTTACTATTATATTAATAATCATTATTTTTTATAATGATTATTTAAGTTGGCGTATTTACCTTCATATACTTAACTAGGCTTAGGACTGACAGGAAAGTTTTAAAACAAATGTACAAAATGCAAACAAATATTACAAATAAACGCACAAACGCAACGTCTAAAATTAATAATTTTACGGATAGTTTCATAGTGAACGGCACACGCCACCAATGTCAAGTGCGTAATTGTTACGTTTGAAAAAATATCAAATTCTAACTTTCACGCAAACAAAAGTTGCCTAAACCAAATATAATGTGATCAAACAAATCTAAGTCTAGTGCCTAATGTCCTAAAGATCATTTAAATCTGACAACTTTCACAACTACACAAACTTAAAAAAAATAGGCAATTTTAACCATTTAAAATTCAACCTTTTTGTTAAGGAACTTACAATTATATTTCACTACGTGCACCGTTTTATGATAACAACCAAAACATCGCAACGAAATCCATATTTGCTTCATCTCTTTCATACGTATTTATGATATTGTCGCTAAAACGAGAAACAACGAATATCAAAGGACATCGGTTAGTTTTGGTTTTAGGCCGTTTTCGGTTTTTGGCATATCGTTACAGTTTGCCGTTTTACGTTTCGTACGTTGATTAGCTTTTGGGTTTTGGTTGGATATGTGATAACGGTTATGTTCTTAGGTTTATGGATATGATATGATATTTGATAACATAACGTTATTAGTTACGTTTTGATATATCGGTCTCATGCCTAGAAAGCAGTCGTCTGCCAGTTGTGCTTGGAACCGCACGCTGTCATTTTTGTCGGGAACTCGGAATAATTAGGCGTGGCCAGTAATATACGGTCTAGGATTTGTGACGCGCATTCTTTGATGGAGAGCTTCCCAGGGACTCATTGTGTATGACTCAGAATCTGCATAAGTGCACTCGGCAATATTAGCTAGTGCGGCCTTTGATATTCTAGAAATAACTGTTGCTACGCGAAACGGTAGTGACCTTTGATCCGGACACTCCGTGTTTTTTTTTTGTGCGTTAACCTTATAACAAACGAGAGTTAGTGGCTTCTGTAAGTTAGTTAATCTTACGATAGAGTTAATGGACTGTCATCGTGACGAACGAAGAAGTGGTCCGGCGCCGAAGCAGTCTGAAGTGGTGCAGCATTTTGGAGCAGCCTGGAACTCGACCGCTGCTGGTCGCCTATGCTTGACAAGGCCCCACACATTCACACCCCACTGTACACTACTCGCCATCCACTATTACACACACTCACCGCCTGCCCAAGCCTTGGTGCGAAGTTAGCTTCGGATAATGTTAAGTACTATGTGTTTCTAGCTTCCTCCCATATTGTTTATTGTAATTAGGAAATTCCACGCAGCCATATTGAGGCCCGACCTACGTCTGTTCGTTGAAACTCCGCTGATGGGCCCCGGAGGATTTGATCTTTAGGGGAGCAGCCGTAGGCCGTAACAAGACTCGATAAACACTGAATAATCATAGATATTAACTTTTTCACGAGAGGTATTATCTTTGTAGGTTATCGATATTACTTTCTCCTCCCTAGGCGATAATAATATCGATAACACTTCCAACATTACTACAATATGCCCTGCCCCCCGACCCGTATCGTGCGATAGAGAGAGTTGCAAGTCTTGAAAAAAATTGCCTACATATTCTTTTTGAAATATTGTTTCCGGTGATAACGTTTTTACTCCCCTAAACCTTTACAAAATAAGGCAATTTTGGTCTTATTAGATTCAATACACTTTAGTCTATGGCTGTACGTTTTACTTTGTTAGTAATCAGTGTAGTTTAATTGAAAAAAATAAAAACGCTCGAGGAAGTCTTTAAATCAAAAATATAGATATTTAGATGCTAATAACTTATATCCTGTGCAATATTTCTTTAAAATAAAAACGTATGGGCCTAGTTTTTGTCATATCTACAACATTTCCAAAAATTATTAAAATTGGACTATACTTACGGGGGGGGGGGGGGGGACACGTTATCGCTTTTTGTATGAAAATTTACAGCTTCATAATCCTCTTAAAGCGAGATTCAAGGGATAGGGTGTCAAGAGTTGGTGGCCGCATTCAGCGCACTCTTGCAAAAGTGAAAAATATATATTTTCCGTTTTTGCGATCTAAATAATGTCTTTATAATTTAAACTAAACTTTAATAATTATATATTTTTGCTCCTCACCCTTTTTCAAAATTTTTCTGTTTTTCACTGAGTGATTCAATTTCTTTCGTATTTAGAAGCAAACGCCACTCTAAATTAATTTTTTGATAACTAATACTCCCTAACAAATTTGGACATAAAGCACAACAGTTCTCAACACAACAGAAGAAGGCAAGTAATTAGTGAATATAATTCTATGAACGAATAACACTACCTATATATATACATGGCTTAAGCTACCTAATTCGTAAAACAACCCGAACAAAGTAATTTTTAGGGATCTCCCCGTACACTTACCAGACAATAATGAACTCTATTTTAAGATGTTTCAGTGCAATATGCTTTAAGCATACCGCAAAGTTAAAAACCTAATAAGAGTATAGGTATAGGTTCCATAGGACGTGGTGCGAGCAATTTCGGGAAGTCCCCGTACATAGATTTTGTGTTAAAGGTTCATTTTTGTATTTTGAATATTACTTTTCAATTTTATTTATGATTATTATTTTACATTAGTTGAAAATGTAAAAAAAAAATCCGGAAATACGGTCGCTAAATCGGGATATCGGGAGATACCAATTAAAATCAGTAGATCTCCCGATAAATCGGGAACTTTTGCATCACTGATTCACCGTGCTCAAGTGTACTATGGCAGGACAATAACTAATATCCAGGCAAGATAAAAACCAGTTTATGGCTCAGCTTTCTAAAGCGAGATTAAAGCCATCTCGACCGTTTCCGATATAAATATACGTATATCTTCCAGTCAAGGAGCCAAAGCATACAAAAGATATATATGCCTTCCTATCGTAGCGTAAGCATAATATTAGTCTGTGCTTCGTATGTATCATATCAAAACCTATATACTTAGAAGCCGTCTTGGATTTAACAGCTTAGGGCTTTATCGCAGCCTTTCGCTATTTCGTGTCTCGTCGTAGTCACTGTATGTGATAATGGCACCAATTTTGTTGGCGCCGATGAAGAGTTGCACGAATGATGAGAGAATAATGTCAAGTCTAAGCTACCCGATGAAATCAACAAACTACTTTCTATTAAAGGAACAATGTGGCATTTCACACCTTCACATTCTTCTAATCTTGGAGGCTTATGGGGAGCAGGAGTTCGATGCATAGTGACATCTGCAAAGAGTTATAGGTGATTCAAAGTTCACCTTCGAAGAACTTTCTACAGTTCTAGCACAAATCGAGGCGTGCTTAAACGTGGCACTTTATAAGAAAGTTGACGTGAACGTTCTTTCCTATATAAGTGACAATCCTGAGGATCCATTACCACTAACCCCAGATCATTTGCTGGTGAGTAAACTCTTGATAGTACTAGTTAAAACAAAGATGGAAATTCTGTCCAAATAGTAAACGATTTTTGGAAAAGATGGTCAGAAGAGTATTTAATCACGCTAAATCAAAGATAAAATTAAAATACAAAGAAGATTTAACCTGAAATCGATGATGTGATTATAATAAAGGACCACAACCTTCCTCTAGCCAAATGGTTGCTTGGAAAAGTCTTCATTCTCTTCTTTTTTGAAGTCAGCTAAAAAATAAAAAAGTTGAGATCATAGATCTTTTAGAATGAAGAAGAGCTTCTTGGTTAGAATAGAGATCTATGGTTTAGATTTTGCTCAAATCCATAAAGTGTATTTATATAAAGTTACATAAGTTATTGCTATATAGCCTTTGTTTTTGACAGGTACAAGGAGTATGAGGAGTTTTGGCGGAATCTTGACCGGCGGTGGATTTTTTTTTAAATTTGACCGGCGGTGGATTGCTGATCCTGTATTATTCTTAAAATAATGGTTTGAAATGGATGTGCATGTGAACAATTAGTGGAAACGGTGAAACAAGTGCTCCGATGGTGATGTGAATCTCGCAATAAAATATCTGTCTGCATATGTGCCTTCAGATTTTATCGCCAACTGTCTGCTGGCTCAAGTTGCCGTCAAAATCTCCTAAGGGCTGCGCAATGTGACGCATCAACATATTGTGAAGCAGTTTACTACAAAGGATTATTATCACTTGATACTGAGATAAATGAAGACATAGCTTAAAGAACAAGCATCCAAGCTAAAAAATCTTATTTAAAAAACATGGAGTATGACATTTAATTTGACATTAGACCAATGACCAATGCCAAGGTCCTATTTGTCAAATAATAGCTTTAAATGTATGATTTATTTGTGATTTGTGATTGTTAATAATATTTATAAGTGCCTGTAGCTAATACTATTTAAAAATATACTGACAGATTTATTTACATTATTAATAAATTTAATATTAGGCTAGCATATGTAGGTAATGTCATACACTGAGCTTGAACATGGTTATCAAGGCTTACGGCAAGCTACTCAACCACAATTTTATGTTGGAGATGATGGGAATCTTGTTCCTATAAGATCACCTGTAAGTTAAACTCTGCAATTATTGATCTTTAACAAATTTTATTTATGGTGACATTTAAACTTATTGACTCTTTACGTCTGTCTGTGAAAATAAACAGTTATTAATTGATGCACGAAATAGAGAATATCAATTTAATGCACTTTCATTAGTAATCTCTAGTTTTAGTAAAAAAAGTGGTCATTTTTTCACAAATTTATTTCAGTATGTATTATTGTTGAGGCACTTCACATAATGCATAATAAAACATAAATAAGTTAATATCTGTTGCCCACTATACTTACAAAGCATATTTAGATAAAGTTGTATGTAATAATTGAAACTAATACTTTGACTTATTCTGCATATAATATACATAATCTATATTACTAATTACCTAACAGTAGAAGTGACAATGACAAGTGAGTATAATAGTATGTTAATTTGTCAAATTTATCTTAGTTATCATGAGTAAAGTGCCAGTGACGAACCACTGCTAAGGGCCGGCTGTTAATTTTTTTAATCATATCAAATTTGATAATTGTGATAACAGTGTTAAAAATATAAGATAGTAGCTAGTAATGGAGTGGCAGTGGCTTAAGGACTGGTGGCGACTTAAAAGATGGAGGACTAAAAAAGAAAAAGGACAGAATGAGGATGACTTTTGCTATTGTGATGATTGTTTACCTGATGTAAGCTAACAATTAGCAATCAATTATATTTAAATATATTTTCAATGTGTACACATTTCTATGCTTTGTAAATAATGATAATTAAAGTTTATAATTATTGTTTACTGATTACTAATATACAATTGTTTAATGTTCTCAAAACTGACAATAGAAATTATTTAAATATAAAGTAAATGTTTTTTCTATTATATAATCAAAGTAACAAGTAATGTTGTAAATGTTGATGTTCTACCAGAGTTATTTATAATTGATACACTTTTTTGATAATAGATTAAAACAAGTTAATCCATCTGATGTAGAGTGGATACCTATGGGTGTCCACATTAGCTTTAAACAAAGGAGATGTACTGTTTTTCTTATATAGTAAGATGAAATATCTTAGTATGTATAGTCTATTTAATATGAAATCAGAAACCATGTAAATAAATATGGCGGATGCTCATGCTTGACTGAAAATAAAACTGTAAGTGATACATCAGTTTATCAGGTGAATATTCAAATATTTGTAATAAAATTAAGATTTTATTTAACATTTATATTTACATATAATGGTTGAAGGTGCAGTGGCACTGCATTCACTATTTATTACTCTTTAAACTACTACTAATCTGTTGAGTTATTGTGCTGAATCACTTTTTACACAAGTATTTTAAGCTTATTCAGAGTGGTTATACATAAGTAAAGTAAAGAGAATTAGTAATGTTAATAGTGTTACAAGTATTCTTTAAAAAAATACTTCAAAGAATGCATATCATTTGATAGATGTTTGAAGTCATACACCACTAGCTATTGTCAGTTTGTGTACAGATAAAATTATACAAAATGGCACTTTTGTAATGAGAATGATAACAAAAAGTGATTGTGAAAGTGCTGAACATGATTCTCTTAAATAATGATTACAAAAAGTGTTAAAATTTTATAAATTTAAATCATAATGTGCCAATAATTTATGATAATATAGTATATTACGAGGGAATCTTTATGCGGTTACATTTTTCCTGATTTTATTTGAAATATACTAATTATGTTGCTCTTAAACTTCAAACCGGAGTAAAATCAGAGTGTACATATTGTTTGGGGAAAGAAATAGGCTAGACTCTATGGTAGTATCAACCCAAATGGATTTTGTTTGCTGCCTGTTTTCACATTTGCAATAATATTACAACTATCTCTAACTGTCTCTTGGTCATTATGAAGTCAATCTTATTTTTTTGTCAAGCCATCAGAGATAAATCAGGTCTACTTTCTGTGGGGCTAATTCTGAAATGAAAAAGTTCATTGTATTGCTCCTTCCCCATATGAATGACGATAAATGAATCTGACTTCAGCTTTTGCCCTCTTAGGTTTGTTTGCTGGTATTATAGATATGTCATAAATAATTGTTAAATGCATACTATTATTAATAAATAATGTTACGTCATTCAATTTGCTACATGCTGATACATAGTGCGATAGGGAATGGAAATTAAGCATAATTTAAATGTTTTTATAATTGGCATGGGTTCAAATCTTAGTTGAATCTGGTTTACAGCATTCAATATCACTTTATATAATGTTAATGTTATTGACATTGACATTACAGATATAAGTAACCTTCACACATAGGTGTGCAGAAAAAAATCACATGCTACTCAAACGCACACTCAAAAGTGTATGTGTAAATGTAATATGCATACAATCGAAAACGGTAACCCGACGCACACACACTTTCAATGTATCGCAGCGTGCACCATGGAGATGCACACGATGAAATGTGGCTTCTAGCAATCATTTGTGTCAGTGGAGATTAATATAAAACCTGAGATCCGTTGATTTGTTGGCAAGTTACTATCAACAAAGCCTTGGGCTGTCACAAAAAGAGTGAGAGAGGAGAACAAAACCACATAAGCACTAATTATAATGCTTTTCCCATTGGTCGTAGAAGTGTTCATCACGCAAGAACTTTTATAACCTGGGAAACTATGCGCTACGTCGATCTATGTGCAAAACTATTGAACCACTTTTTTGTGTAACTTGATATGCATCAAACTGCTGCTTTGGAGTGTGATCATACGTGCGGTTCGAAAATTCACTCCTCAGAGTGTGCTCTGAACCTACATGTGAAGGCTGCTAATGAAGTGCCTAATAATAACCCTGTAAGCATACAAATTAAGCCTAATGCTGTAAAAGTTTTAAAAACTCATTTAATACATTGTGTAATAAAAGTAAGGGTTTAAAATAAAATTGATCATTGTGAGGAAGGGAGTATTCCATTGCATATCTTTTTCGACATGGCCAACACCAGAAGTTCTTATAGTAAATATTTTTTGCAAGAAAAGGTAGCATATCAATAAAAAAATACTCAGCAAAAAAGAAATGCCACATGAGTTTGACACACAGCTCAATGGCATTTATAACTTGGACAATTTGACTTCACGCGTATCGACGTAAGAATAAAACTTTTATTGGATGGTATGCCAATGATCCAGGAGGTGAACTTTGGGCTTGCTTTCTCAATATTTAACGAGCGCACATGGATGCAGTTGCATTAACACAATAATATACATACTGCCCAACCGGTTACTTACGTGGGGACTCGTGCATTCTGGTTTCTCGCCAAGGGCTGTCCAAGGGAACTTCTGTCAGCCATCTCTCCCATCTCTGCACAGGGCGAACGACTCACCGGCCCAGGCCGCAAAGGAGAAAACCGATCTGCTAGGCTCTCTCTTTGCGTTCAACTCGACTTTCAATGACGGGGGAAGCATACCGCCGACCATACCGCAATGTGAATGCTCCATGCCGGATGTGCAGTTTACACAACAAAGCAATCCTTTCCCTGGACATCCATGTCGAGTGGGCCTGACGGAATCCTCCCAATTGTGCCGAGGACGTGTGCCCCAGAGTTGGCACCGGTTCTAGGGAACTTATCCTGTGGTTTATACCCGTATGTATTAGAGTAGCCGTTTACTGAAGGATCGACTTTGAAATGTCTACGGTTACGCATTAAAGTCCTACCATTACATTGCCTTAAAAGATAAGATTGTTGCCCTAATATTGATTCAACAATTCCACTTACCCATTGTTTATTTTGTGGTACTTTAACTCATAACATTTACACTATCTTTAAATTACACAAATCTTCAGCTTTTTTAAATCTTAATAAAATTCTTGTTGCGCTTGTCTTTGATTTAATTTGCTTTTAATATTCTGATGAATGAGTCGATGTAGCAGTCGTTTAACATTTTCACTGTCCGGTTTTGAGACACAATAGTAAGACAATAGCAATGACCTATATGTAGTGCACGGGACAGCGAAAGGGTTAATATATTACACGATTACCTCTCCAAATTAAACCGTACGAGGTAGACGACGCGTCTCTATAGCCCTAATAATGTGCAACAATATTGCATACATTTTGCTTGTGTTCGGACATACCATTTTTTATATACTTGATTAGTTAATGATTGTAATTTAGTATAGTTTTGGGGTGCAATGCTGTAATTTAATAAAATGCGTGCCTGTAAGAGGATTTGAAACCGTTACCGCGCTTATTAGTGAAATCTAAATAGCCGTTGACTCATACAACAATTTAAAGAGTCTTTTAAACTGCTCATACTCGGTGCTTTTTATTGTCTCATGGCAAAGCATCGGCAATATATTATACAAATGTTTGCCTGGTTTATAAACTCATTTAAGCGTATATAGCTGAAGGCGTAACAACATTCGTTGTAATCGCGCTGAGGCAGTGAAAACGGTTTCTATCGGAACATCCGACTTGCCATATATATAAGAATATTATTTTTCACAAGTAAACACGCAAGCCAATAATTATTTTTCAATCTGAGCATAATATTGCTCGGCTTTTGTTAGTGACCTAGACGTATAGCTAACAGGTAGGTTATATTTTATACTAGCTCCGAGATATTTCTTACTTGCATCCACCGATATAAATTCAGGTTTGTGAACATCACAATACTGTAGTATTGGTGTTTGTAAGGCAGTTTTTTATATGGTCGAAAGCGTTTTGTTGATTATTCCACCAATGCCATTCTGTTTCTTTTTTCAATAACTGCCTAAATAAGTGGGTCTTGTCTGCTCAATTTCAAACAAAGTTACCAACGTAAACTAGTCAAATTTAATTTTTGGGCCCTGCTAAATTTTCATATCAGATATACGATTTCATATCAGAGATATGTGATTCATCTGGACGAATGCCTTGTGTAATTTTATGCCAAAATGCTAAATTTCTTTAAGTGCAAGTTTTAAATTAATTAAAAAAAAAAAACCTAAACCTATCCAAAATATTTTGTAAACGCTCGCCGTGTTCATATTTTCTTTTCCCATATACCTACAAACAAATCATCAACAAATAAACATACACCTTCCAATCATCAAAATGTTCAAACATTTTTTTATGAAATACTTCGGAAGCTGAAGTTATCCAATACGGTAAATGTAAAAATTTAAATTAGAATTTCATAAAATCCGTTCTTAGTAACTTTTAACATGCCAAAAATAATATTCTGGCCAAGTTTTATACCTACAAGACCTATGGTTTGAAAATGTGAACCTGCAACCCCCCTTGCGGGTGGGATTTCGTAAAATCCGTTCTTGATGACTACCAAATTTCAAGTCTTAGGTCTTATGGAATATGAGAGAATTTGAATAAGCATTTTAATAAATGGAGTTTCCATTTGTATCAAGAATAATTAAGAATATTTCTTGAAACTATTAAACACTATTATGCGGTTATTAATGGCTTTGTCGAAATAATGATTCAAACCATTATGGATGATATCCCTTGGGATGTCAAAATTTCTAATATTCTATTGAGTTTGTGTGGACCATTTGGCAAATCGTTATGCTTAGCACAAATCCACGTAATTACCTAACTTACAGCATTCCAAAAATATCCATATTTTCATACATCATCTGCACCGCATTACTACTCGTAGTACTATACTATCTAATCGCACTGTCTTATCGTAACAAAAGCCTATTCACTCTTGCCTTGAAGACACCCAGCTTGTATTCGGACGGAAAGTAGACGCCATATTATTCCACTCCTTTGCCGTACGCATTAGAAAAGATGGAGCCAAATTAAACAAATTATGTTACTGCGCTAACGAGCAACTTTTCTAAATGGCCGTTGTACAGTGCGTTCTAGAGATGTACTCTCTCAAAGAGCTTCTGAAGTTGATGCTTAGACATTTAGTCTATAGAAGTATTAAATTCCCGAGTATTAAAGACTCAAATTTATATGGGACCACCCCTGATGTCATATACATAAATTTAGATAGGTCTGATAAACTATTAATAAAAAAGAAATATTAAAATCACTACAATTAAAGGGATATAGTTTTAAACATACACATTCTCAATTCGAGTGCATGTTTTTTGTATGTATGTTACGCGATATTTTCGCCTTTACGCTCTTTACTTCTAAAAAAACCGACCAAGTGCGAAACAGACTCGCGCATGAAGGGTTCCGTACCATCGTACAAGATTTAATACTATGTAGTTAAAAAACACGTTTTTAGTAGGGGTGCTCCCTTTAATTTTTAATTTATTTTTATTATTTGTTGTTATAGCCGCAACAAATACACATTCTGTAAAAATATCAACTGTCTACCTATTACGGATCATGAGATACAGCCAACTGATAAACAGACGGATGGACCGACAGCGAATGCTTAGAATAGGTTCCCGTTGGTTACCCTTTGGGTACGGAACCTTAACAAGAACAGACTAGCCAATTAAGATAAGGAAGTCTCAAAGAGATGTCTGAGAGCTTAGTGTACTTGACATATTGGAAGACTTCGTTTCTTAAGCATTCAGCATTTATTTTTTTATTTACAGTAACAATACCTGTAAATTAAAGATTTGTATAAAAATGTAAATTACTAATGACGTAAAGTATGATCATGTTAAGGAGTGGAGGGCATCCACGGCCTTTTTTGCCACCAGGGCGGCGCCACTAGAAAGTGAGGTATAATGTTTGACCGATTTCATGGCGGGGCAGTTAATTTGTTCAGAAAATGTAAAAGTTATTGTTTCTTTCTGTACTATTAGTTATATTTTATATTAATAACATTAAAAATAATTAAACCAAATCACAGCTATTCATAAAAGTAGAAAAGTGAAAAAAAAAAAGTTGTAAATGTGCCAAAAATTAAAGAGCAAACCTCTGACGCATTGTTTTGTGTATTAATATAATACTCTTAGTTGATACGTGGTAGAGCCATGCTGCAGCTATATTAGTAGTATAGTTGTAGCACGAATGGGTCGGCTCGAGGATAAATGTAGATAGATGTCTATGGGCACAGGAACCACTTACCATCAGGTGGACTGTGTGCTCGTTTGTCACCCTATACTATATTAAAAAAAAACTTTTATTGAAAAAAACAACTTCTCGATTAAATTACACTGTATTACAAAAAACTACCTCAGTGTGAACTAGCGACATCTGGTGAGCAGAAAATTATTAGCCCTTAATGTTCAAGTAAAATTAATAGCCATTAATGTTCAATTCAAGTAAAATTAGTTTCATATTGTATATTCCTGGTGTTTCCCAGGGCGAATTGGATCTGTGCGAATCCATAGACCCGCACTGTGATGGCGGGGGCAAGAAAGTGGTGGTCGGTGTATGCGCCATGGCCAAGAAGTCGCAGTCGAAGCCCATGAAGGAAATCCTTACTCGCCTTGACGAATTTGAATACATCAAGATGCTAGTTTTCCCTGAGGAGGTTATCCTTAAGGTTCTGTTAACTATCTAACCTCTGTAGTGGAATAAAATATTTAAAACTGTTTGTATGTTTTTGTGGTTTAACGTTGTACGTTGAAAAGGTTTAATGTGTATTATTATAGTGCAAATGCTTATTTTGTTTCACTACTTCTTCCATATAATTATTTCTCTATTAACAACTTGTAAATATAAAATGTTTAAAATGGTCCACATGCCACAACATGTTCACCTGCATGTTTTTCTTTACAATTGCCTACTTGCCATCCAAGCTAATATCATTTAATGACGTCACTATAACGACTTATGTGGAATAGTAACAAATATTAGCAAATAATTACAATAAATAAACTCATTGCAGAAACCGGTTGAGGAATGGCCTATCTGTGATTGTTTAATCTCTTTTCATTCTAAGGGCTTTCCTCTCGATAAAGCAATTCAGTATGAGAAGTTAAGGAAACCATATGTTATAAACAATCTTCACATGCAGTATGATATTCAGGTAATGACTAGTTTACTAATCTAGTGTAGTAAATTAAATGTAATTAGAGAATATAATAAGGCATATAATATTAAGCTGAACGAAGGACTACATGATAACTTTTTTTACTCAGGATCGTAGAAGAGTGTATGCTATATTAGAAGGTGAGGGTATTGAGATACCAAGATATGCTGTCTTAGATAGAGATTCACCGGATCCAAAACGTATGTTATGACCCACCACAAGTCGTAAGTCATTGTTATTGTTATGTAATATAAGCTATACCGTTTTGTTTTTGAACAGATCACGAGTTAGTGGAATCGGAGGATCACGTGGAAGTGAATGGTGTTGTATTTAACAAACCTTTCGTGGAAAAACCGGTGTCGGCGGAGGACCACAATATTTACATTTATTATCCGACCTCGGCTGGTGGTGGAAGCCAGCGTTTGTTCAGAAAGGTTCGCGCGTTTCTGTAGTATTAGCAAATAACTGTTACGATTCAATTTATTTAAGCCTTGTTTATAATTTTATGTTTTTAGATTGGAAGTCGGAGTAGTATATATTCTCCGGAATCTAGAGTAAGGAAAACTGGCTCGTTTATTTACGAAGATTTTATGCCTACAGATGGTGCGTATTTACTTTTAGAATTAAAAATATTTGCAATACTTAGTGCTTAAAGTTAACAATTGCAAGTATAAATTATTTAAGTGCTCTATGAAAATTATTATAATTGGATTGATAGCCAAGAAGCAAAGAGATAGATTTTGGAATATTTACAATGTTTTGAATTGAGTATTGAAAAAAAAGTGAATGATGATGATAACTTGCTACGTTCGAAGTTATACAGAGGCTTTTTTGTGGGTTAATTTAGTAGGTATCTATTGTGTATGACGTAGCGGGAAAAGCTTCCGGTGTCTAGATTTAATTTGCACCCATATTTTAAACTGTAATAAATACAAATATACCGTATTATATACAGACCTTTAATTTTTTCAGTCTGCCTTTTTAAAAGTAGTTGCTATTATTATCACATTATAATAATTTTATTTAACTGAAGCCGTACAATTAATAAAACGCCGTGGTATTTTGTATTAATAATTGGTACGTTTAATATATCAGGAACAGACGTAAAAGTGTATACGGTGGGGCCAGATTACGCGCATGCTGAAGCTCGCAAAAGTCCAGCCCTTGACGGCAAAGTGGAACGTGACTCTGAGGGCAAGGAGATCCGATATCCTGTTATTCTCTCCAATCAAGAGAAGTTGATATCGAGAAAAGTATGCTTGGCTTTTAAACAAACCGTTTGCGGTTTTGATTTATTGAGGTGAGCGATTTATTTTCTTTAGGTATCTTAATGTAAATCATCAAGGAAAAGGTCCCGTCCGGATTCTTTATGGTATCAAATTGGTTTTAAAAAAGTTATTTTATCTTTACTTCTTCGCTATATGAATCAATCCGTAAAAGTCCACTGCTGAACAAAGTTGTGGAGAGAGTGCCATGAGCGGGAATGCATGTTTAATAATTTAAAATTTTGTACAACCGATTTCAATATAAATTATTAAGAATAACTCAAAACTATTGGTCAGACCTTGATCAAATTTATATGAGACCACATGTGAAGCACCAGCTTACAAATAAAAAAAATCATCGAAATCGGTCCACCTAGTAAAAAGTTATGATGTAACACACATTAAACATATAGTAGAATTGAGTATCTTCTCCTTTTTGAAGTCGGTAGAAAACTATCGTTAACTTTTTAGTTAGCTAGTTGAAGAAACAATAAATTTCCAAAACAAAACAATAACACGTATGTATAAGTTTATATTACAATCTTCTAAAAACTTATATCTAAAGTTCTATTGTGTTTAAAATGAGTTGATATTGGTTGTGTATTAATATAAATATATAATGTTAAAAATAATTTTGCTGAACAAAGGCCTCCCCATTGAATGCTTCATAAGGTGGACATAATTTGCCAAAGTTGCCCGCTGATAGTTTAAGTGAAAGTTATAGTCTATAAACGTTCCATTGCTAGAAACAGACCTCCTCCAATTTTTGAGAGAGTTTTAGGGCAAGGAAATGTCCGCCGCGCTGCCCCAATGTGTGTTATTGAACTTCACATGTCTTCGAAATTTTTTTTTTCTTATCTCTCATACATTTATATTTCCTCATGATGTTTTCCTTCATCATTGGTACCGGCGTGGATCAAACCCTTGTTGCTTGCGTACTGTGAAATTACAGCGAGCGCATAGCCCCTGAGCTATCACGGTTCTTGCCCGCTTGGCATAAAAAAAGAATTACCGGTTATTAATCCACCTGTTTGCCCCCTTTTTATTTTCCAATCGTTATTAGAAAGATGATGCTGCTAATCTAATTGTTTGCTTCTCTCTGTTGCCTCTTACGACACCATTACTACGCGGGCATTCTTTACTTTTATACAATATTATGTAATTTTATATGATGTCACAATTTAATTTTTCCGTAATTTGTTTTCTTTCCTTTTCTTAATGCTTTATATTTTTAGGTTTTTTTTTTTACTTATTATAAGCCAGTGCTTGACCACAATCCCACCTGGTGGTAAGTGCTGATGTAGCCTCAGATGGTAAATCGCACTGTCTTATCGTAACAAAAGCCTATTCACTCTT
The DNA here is from genome assembly GCA_963668995.1 of Parnassius mnemosyne. Lineage (NCBI taxonomy): Eukaryota > Metazoa > Arthropoda > Insecta > Lepidoptera > Papilionidae > Parnassius > Parnassius mnemosyne. The sequence goes on along the minus strand of CAVLGL010000035.1, from coordinate 16,221,450 downwards.
GCCTTGAAGACGCCCAGATTGTGTTCGGACGGAAAGATAGACGCCGGCAAATTATTCCACTCCTTTGCTGTACGCATTATAAAAGACGAAGCAAACCGTTTGGTTCTAATGCGTGGAATATCGACAACAAAGGGATGACGACCCGCCGACCGTCTGGTTGTCCGATGGTGGAAAGGTGAGGGAGGAATTAAAGCGTGTAATTCCTGCGCACACTCACCGAAATGCATCCTATAGAATACCGAGAGACTGGCTACTCTGCGCCTGTGCTCGAGGCTGACAAGATTGGTTTCAACCAAATCAAGGTCACCAATGAGCCTCTTAGCACGTCTCTCCACTGAGTCCAATGCTGCCAGGTGGCATTTTGCAGCACCAGCCTATATGTGACAGCAGTACTCCATGCACGACGGGACTTGCGTTTTATATAAGGTAAGAAGCTGCCCTGGCGTGAAGTACCGCCGCACCCTTGCAAGGACACCAAGTTTCCTTGCGGCTGCTTTGGCTCTGGACTCAATGAACCGCCCATAGTTTAGATTCGGAGAAAATTCAATCCCTAACAACTGAAGGCGGTCAGTGTACTCCAAGGAAACATTCCGGAAAGTAGGAGCCAAGGTGAGCGGGCTCCTTTTAGCGGTAAAAAGACACGCTTGTGTTTTGGAAGCGTTAGATCTCACGAGATTGGCATCGCCCCATTCGGAGACAGGCAGTCTAGTGTGAGACTCACACGCTTAACCATAGCCTCTCTTTCTGATTGGATTTGATTCCGACTGGCCCGGGCGCTTGGTTGGTATCTCTCCATAACTGTACTGTCATACCCATAGACACCGGGAATGAGCAGATCATTTATATGCAGCAGGAAGAGAGTTGCAGAGAGAACGGACCCCTGAGGAACACCGGTGTTAGTCGCCTCAGTATCGGATGAGCAGCCATACACGACGACCCGGAGAGACCGTTCACTCAGAAAGTCCTTCACCCAGACAATTAGACCAGGGGATAAGCCGTACGCTGAAAGCTTGCCTAATAGACCAGCGTGCCAAACCCTGTCAAAAGCCTTCGAAACATCGAGGGGAAACAGCAAGTGCTTCACCACTGTTCTCGATGGCTTCGCCCCATATGTGAGTGGCATACGCTAGAAGGTCCCCAGTTGATCGATTTCGGCGAAACCCGTACTGGCGATCAATGAGGAGATCATTTTGCTCTAGGTATGCCATAAGGTGGGCGTTCAATATACGCTCCATAATCTTGCAGAGTATGGAGGTAATTGAAATTGGCCTATAGTTGGCAGGTTCGGTACGGCTACCTTTTTTAGGCACAGGCTGCACATTGGCCAGCTTCCAAGATTTAGACACTATTCCAGTCCTGAATGAGAGGCGGAACAAGCGTGTCAACACAGGAGACAACCCAGGTGCACAGACCTTTAGAACTATAGCTGGTATACCAACAGGTCCACTAGCTTTGTTCACGTCTAGACTTCGCAAGGTTTTAAGAACCTCCTTGTTGGTGATACGGACCTCAGACATAGAGGTACCGCAGTGAGGTAATTGAGATGGTACGCTGTTGCTACTGTCCAGACGCGACGTGCCAGTGTTTTAAGTCCATTAGTTTTTCTTAATTAAAAATTAAAAGTAGAATTATGGACTAAAATGAGCAATACTGTATATATTTTTAATCAAACAAATATGACCGTCTTTCCTTATAAAAATGTTAATGGATGCAAAGTGTTTTTACAGATGTAATGGTGATAAACGAACACACACTTCACCTGATGGTAAGTGGATTATGTGCCTATAAACACCCACATCAGTCCTCGATTACATCCAAAGAGCTACCTGAAGAGATGATTGGAATCTTATTTCCCCAAGGGCGACAACGCACTTGAATCTTTACTCGTGATCAATTATATATTGATAAATGGTGTGAGTGAGATCCTTCCTCGGTCTAGCTGACGGTTTCGTGCTAATACGTCGCAATGTGGCTATCACGTGCAGTAATAATTATAAGTTGAAGATAGTCCCACATAACTATGAAACCAGGAAGTTCCACCTCATTCTTCTCATGACCACGGGTGCTGTAAAATATCGTGTAAAAAATAAGTAATTTGGCGCGATAAAATTATTTTGTCGTATACGAGTAGTATCCGCATAAACATTAGTAGTTATAAAAAAATATTTTCTAACAAATTATATAGAATTGTATTGTTTCAATAATTATTTTACTATTCAAAATCAAGTTACATAAAATCGTATTAAGAAAAACGCCAGAAATCCATGCAAATTGGCAACGGCGACAACTTCCTGATGTTGTTAGAAGAAAACAATTGAGTAGCTCTTATTATAATGTGACCTGTGTACGGTGTATGCGAAAACAGACACTCGTCATATCCTTATTCTATATAGCACTTAAGTGATAATTACGGAGGTCAGGTTAGATGTTGTGTCAAAGTCACGGGGACATTTATTAGTATTTAACAATTTAAAAGGTTTTGTTTGCTTGTATATTAGGCGTTTTAGTTTAATCATACTGAAATTTAGCAGAAGAAATCTTTCCGCCAAATATTGCAATTAGATGAAAATAAAATACTTTCAAGTCCAAATTGAGATTTAAAACCTGAAAATATATAACTACTATGCTAGGATAGGTCCTAGTAAAGTTAGTTTTATAGACATAGTAGTAATTTAAATATGTCAACATTTATTACGTGGTATATTATGGTTGTAGGACGAACGAGTCGGTTCGACCGGGGTAGGACCACGCTCTCACAGATTAACCAACCTAAAATAGCAACTTAATGCTGATGTGTTTCGAATAGTTAGTTTAGAGAAGTGGAGACACTTTACTGGAAACGAAGCATTCCATCTTAGTCCTCAGGGGCGACAACGCATCTGCATTTTGATTATTAATTGAGGATAAATGTAGATGTTTATGGGACACAGTATCCACTTTACCATCAGGTGGAGTGTGAGCTCGTTTGACACTCTTATTCTATAAAAAAATGTTGAAACAAAAATAAAAAAGAGGTATAATTTTATTATGTAAATGCTAATTAAACGACATGCCTCTAAAATCAGCTATCCTATTTGTTGAACAGAGCAAACGGTAAGTCGTTCGTATGCGACGTAAACGGTTTCTCGTTCGTGAAGAACTCGAACAAGTACTACGACGACTGCGCGAAGATCCTTGGCAACATGATATTGCGTGAACTGGCGCCCACTTTGCACATTCCATGGTCGGTACCCTTTCAGCTCGACGACCCGCCCATAGTGCCTACCACCTTCGGCAAGATGATGGAACTGCGTTGCGTCGTTGCCGTCATACGACACGGGGACCGCACACCTAAACAGAAGATGAAGGTCGAGGTGCGCCATCCGAGGTTTGTATATGATATTATCAATGTTAGAATGTTCATCAGTCTGAGGCAGATCATCGTTGGATCTATATCGATCTTTGGCTTCTCGCATTAGTTGCTTCAAACCGCCTTGCTTTGCTCTTTACTAAAACGTAAAATGGACAATATGTGGGCCCTTAAACAACTTGCGTACTGCACTTTTTTTACTTAGTTTGTGAATTAATCATACTGCACTGGTTGTTAAGAAATCTGTGTATTTTATTTATAATGAAAATTGTTTTTACATTTCTATAAATTTTGCAGATTCTTCGAGATATTTGAGAAATATGAGGGGTATAAAAGAGGCCACGTTAAACTTAAGCGACCAAAACAATTACAGGAGATTTTAGACATCTCTCGAGCCTTGCTAGCTGATATACACACACGTCACGCAGACCCTGAGATAGAGGAGAAGCAGGGCAAGCTAGAGCAGCTTAAAAGTGTGTTGGAGATGTAAGTCTTCAATTTCATTTTATTCCATACTAGCTCTAGTAAAATAAACTAAATGGGGAAACTTACATACTTACATGACGCGTGCAGCAGTCTAAAGGATTTTGACCTCTGTTGACTCCAGGCTTTACTTATCAGTTTATCGTTTCCTTGTTAGAAACAATAGTTTAAAAAAAAACCAAACGCTGCATAATTACTGTCACTTCTACTCAGATACTTTAACAAATTAAGATACTCTTGATTAGAGTACTATATTTCAGAGAACACAATCGCAAGTAATCAAACCAGCAACGGAAATGACAGCGACAAAGTTTGGATGTATACAAGGTTAACATATCAGCTTACGGCTTCAGAATTTCATCATTACAGCCCTTTACAAGTCCACTGTTGAACACAGGCCTCGAAGCACGAACGCCACAAAGCACGATCCTGAGCCACTTGCGTCGATCGACACTCCAACTAGTGGGGGGTCGCCCTACACTTCGAACAATTCAATTTAAATTCAAAATTACAATTGAGGAACAGCTATGAGTGGAGAAGCATGGACTAGGAATATTTTAGAATGGTTAAAATACTTTCTATTTTGTTTTTTTGATAATTTAGGTTTCCAATGTTATTTTGCTGCTTAATTTTACTCTGGGGATATAAAGTAAGGATGATTTAGTTCTTTTTTAGCACAGAATACCAGCGTAAAATATCAACTTAATACTGCTGTGTTTCGTATGGTGAGTGTAGAGAACCGGAGACCATTTTTACTGGCAAAGAGTCATTCCATCTTAGTACTCACGGGTGACAACGCATCTGCATCTGTCTTTATTGAGGATAAATGTAGATGTGTATGGGTCACAGTAACCACTTACCATCAGGTGGACTGTGTGCTCGTTTGTCACCTTATACTATAAAAAAAATTTCCGAGGGAGCGAAATAACTTATGTGATAGTAATGATTGAAACAGATGTTTAAAACACAATTTGTCGTCTGTTCGGCGTTTATTTTGGTAGATTTTGATTTTTAAAACATTTAATTTCCATTTGTTATTTTACTGTTTGTTTTCAAAAACTTCTATCTAGACTATTAGACCCGGCAATTCATAACAAAAACTGTGTCACAGTTGTATAGATTGTGCACAATAAATACGCCACGCAATTTGTTTTTTACTTACAACAGTTACAGTTTTTAAGCAAATGCGAAATAAAGTTGCAAACTTATCTGAAATAAGCAAAATCAGTCTTAGATTGTCGAAAACAACGTTCGCCGTTTACAAAGCAATGAACTAGTCTTTTCGCCCGCATCGCAGGAGTTATGGAGAATTGATCTTAACCTAGTGCGCAATGTACGTATATAGCTGCAGAACACGTCTAGTGGCATCATAGAAGACTGTTTTATTCTTTTTTTTAATTATTCTTAAAGAAACGTTCGTTTTCAGGTACGGGCACTTCTCGGGCATCAACCGCAAAGTGCAGATGAAGTACCAGCCGCGCGGGCGGCCGCGGGGCTCGAGCTCCGACGACGGTAACGCGCCTGCGCACGCCGGTCTGCCTCGCACTGCTTCTACACTAGTGTCGCCCCCACGTCGGTTCCTGCTATTACCCTATCGTGTCCGCGTATTAAGTACCGACTCTAGCTATCCATTTTTCTTGCTCGTGTGTAAACAATAATAATGTTATATAATATGTTGCACAACTTGTAAAATTTGCTGCGATATATTCAATTTTAAACTAAATTAACGAAAACGTTGACAGATTCTTAATTAAATTTTTTGAGAAAACGTGTAGTTGAATCCCGTCATCGATTGTGAATGTATGTTTTTATCTGTCGGTTTACCGGTCATTGCACGAATCGACGTGGGGTAGATTTTATAACTCTTATGCATTAGCAACCGTGTTCCTTGCACCTATAACTTATTGTCGACCAAAACTCTTAAACAATTGAAAATTAAAATCCTATCAAAAAAAAAATTGTGAAAGTTTGACTATAGTAAATTAATTGGTTATTTTTTTATTCCATTTCATAAAACTATCATTTTAAATCATGTTCTACAATACACCGGTGCAAGGTGCAGACATTAATTTACCCACTTATGCATTTGGTCCACCAAAGTAGTTAAGCTGATTATGTTGCATGTGATCATTTTACTTTAGCTTTGTCTGTCAAAAACACTTAACCATATTTGCATTTACTATTTATGATAATTCACGTATAATAATTTTCAAGCAAATAATACCGTCTCTATACTATTGAATCCCTATTCAATTTAAAGTTGAATGGCCGATTTGTTAATTTTTGTGATCATAATAATATGGTTTTTTTTTAAACATTTACCAGGCGCACACTCTTGCGTTTGAGTTTAAAAGAAATAATAGTAACGTGCGGGGTGGGTAAAATGTCGTTCAGGATAAAAAATTGATGTATGATTTCACACAGCAATTATATAATCACGAGGTACAAAGTCGCTAAGCGTCTTTTATAAGGACCTGATTAATCGTAGGTCGATTGTTTTGTTAAAGAAAAAGATTTTTACACGAAGGCATGAGGTTGCGTTTTGTTTGCATTGATTAATTTGAGGGTTGTCTATTCTTAAGCCTACACATTTTATTAAAATGACAGGGGACATTGACCCTTATCTTCGGGAACATTTTTGTGTCATGCGAACCCTTGAGAAACGCTTAGACACGCCAAACACAAAAAGCTTTACTCCTCACATCACATGTTATGACAGCCTCGTTATTGTAGTGATCGTAAATGCGATTGTTGATTATGAGGTCCCGTGTTCTAATTCCAAGTCGGTTCAAAATCAATATAAAATGAGTGCTAAAGTTAGATTTTATCAGAAGCGTAATCTAATAATTAATGCACCTTGTACAAACGCAGATATTACTATGGGCGCCTTATTCAAACACAGATCTTACTATGTTTACGTAGTGTAAACATGGTATAATCTTTCGCGATTTAACTACTTAGCATCTTGTTTAACTGTTCCTAAATAACTAAAGTGTTTTCTGTAATTTTCTTTTTGTATCTTTCCGTAGAAATTGTTTGTGCATGATTTAAATAAATATAACGTGGGTATTAAAAGTCTGAATAATTGTTGTTTCTTTGATATTGACTTTTAAATGAAGTACATTCAGAATTACACTCAGGTATGTGTGTAGGTCATGACTCATGAGCGGTAATGGTTACTTGCTATCGGGTGCGCCGCATGCTCGTTTGTACACCCAGAGGCGGATTAAAAGCCGATAGCACCCTAGGCTAGCACCTCATCGGCGCCCCCTTGCGGCCATATATTATAAATTATATAACGTTTTTCCAAATAAACTATAACATTATTTATTTATAATATAGTTTAGTTGCAAAATAATTAGGACATGTCACAGGTGGGTATGAATGGAAAATGAGAGTGAGGGCGATGTAGTAGTAATCAAGTAGACGGGGCGCGCTTCGGAGGCTCTACATCTTTATAGAAAGTTTAATTTTTATTTTATATAAGTTAATATTCTTAGGCACGTGCCTAGTTTTCCTTAAAGATAATTTGCCACTGTGTACACCTCTTATTTAAAAAACGGAGTTAAAATAAGGGACTCCGTTTGCCGAACATACACACTTGTGTTTTGGTGGCATTAAATTTTACGAATACGAGATCACGCATGTAGTTTTAAAAATAAACATTGTAATCAGTTTTCTTGCTGAAGAAATGAATGAAAAACTATTAATTATTTAAAATACAATAATTTTGTTATTGCTGCATGAATTCCACTGAATAGAATCTACCCAAAATACCGGCTGTAGTTAACAGCCTCTTAAATGTCTCTATAGATGGATAATCTTGTTAAGTGATTAATTAAAGTTTTTTTTTAATTATTTAAATCAAACTACAATTTACTTTACAAAACAATACAAACTTTGTGGCAACTCAGATAGGGTTGCTACAAAATTTATGTTGATGCTATTGTATTTGTATTTCAGAGTGAAGGTAAGAGGTAAATAAATATATAAATAAAGATAAATTTATATGTTTTACCTTCAAAATGGCTTAGCATTTAGAAGGCACTTATTTCAAGATTTTACGTTTTCATATAAGATGATTGATAGCAATTGTGTTTGCGCGTACACTGTGGCACTATATTAACTTTTGCGCATTTATTTAAAATTCATTTAAACAAAAGTGTTCATGCATATTTACATTTGATTTGTACCATTAAACCAATATTGGTTTGTGATAGTACTCAGATTCGCTACTGACGCACTGCTTGATATTAAATACTTTAATTAATTTTGATATAACGAAAAATATACCCGTTGTCGCCTCCAAACATCCACAATTAGACAATATTAAAAGTCACAATACAAATTGTTAGTGTCGAACTGTACACGTGCCACAGCTTTGAATAAGTCTAACTTTGTTCTATAAAGGCTTGTTTAATTTATTATTCGTTTTTTGTCAACGCTTACGGAACAATAATAGCAATAAACTAGCCATATTGATTGACTCTTGATGAGGAAGAGTAGTTCCCGAGTGCCAGCCTCGTAGCAGAGCAGTGCTGGGCAGGGTACCGAATCTACTTAATACCCAGAGTGAAGAATTGATGAAGCATTTAGGCAGTCTATAGATACAGGTCGCTATGTACAGAATTTTGTGGCAATCTCTGAGAGCATGTGCACCAGTCTACTTGACATAGACTAATGATGTTGAAGATTTTATCATACTTTGAGTGTTGTAAAACCGAACCTTATACCTAGATAAAATGTAGGAGAGTATAAATATAAATCACAAATGCCTGTAGAAATTAACTGCCGGTTATGAGCATCTCCCGTTAAATTGATTGCCTCATTCGTCACACATGGGTGGCTGATCGACGATCGCAGTATCAGTCACCCGCACTTGACGCTGCTTCGTGTTCTAGGTCAGGGTATTTTACGTCTTGCGTGATTGAGATGGGGATACTGCCAACTGTCGGAAACTGTAAGATCCTTTTGGTGTTTACCACAGTTGCTCTTACACTAACCCGCGGGTCTTAATGGGGTAATTGCAAATATCCTTCCCACAAATGTTTAATATTACAAATACGCAAATAAAAACATGCGTGAATGTCGTGGAACACTCGGTTGGAACGAAATTCCTTTCGTTTTTTATAGGAGAGGGGGCAAACGAGCATGCGCCTCACCTGATGGTAAGTAACAACCGCCGGCCATGAACAACTGCAACACCAGGGGAATTGCAGATGCGTTGCCGGCCTTTTAAAAAGGAGTATGCTCTTTTCTTGAAGGTCCCTAAGTCGTATCGGTCCGGAAAAATCGCTGATGGTAATCGATTCTACAAGAAAGTTGTGCGAGGAAGAAAACATCTTCTAAATCACACAGTGGTGGACCGCCAATCATCCAGATGGTGTGGATGGTATCGGGAGTTCTGCCGCGATGTGCGTTCGTGAAATTTGGCGGAATTTGAAATTTTTAAATATTATTATTGATAGTGTTATATTATTTATTAACAAATACAAATAAATGAATTACTAGCGTCTATTCAAAGGAAGCGTCATATAAAATAAAATATTTCTTTCATGGCAAGATAAAAAAAAGTGCGAGAGAGATAGATATTATTCCATCTCGCTACGCACTATAGAAAGGGGGTCGTGAGGGAAAAATCTTACACTTTTTGTCGCCTAGCCCCCATCCGCCAAATCCGTACCGTCCGATAAAGAACTTCGTTATAAAAACTAATCTCTTGCTGCTTTTCTTTCTTAAATCAGTGCAGTGAATGGGGACAGTATTATAGATGGCGTGGTGTTACAGTAGGCAGTGTCGGGGAGCCATCGCTCGTGCTGATCCTCAAGTGGGGCGGCGAGCTGACGCCGGCCGGGCGCATACAGGCCGAGGAGCTCGGCCGCATGTTCCGCTGCATGTACCCCGGCGGACAGGGACGCCACATACCCGGTCAGTATTCACTTTGTAGAGGGACAATGCATATAGTCGGCAGTACCTGGCGAGACTATTTTACAGGGCTCTTTATTTTATGAATAAATTTTGGAACTGTAATTCATTTTGAAACCTGAAAATAACCATAGCTAAACTCCAAAGAGATGAAAATAATTTTCACATAATAGCTTCGGAATAATTCAAGCCCCATTAAAAGATTATTTTTTGATCCTTTTGATTGGACGCAGGAATATCACAAGCTCAAAGTAACTCTTAGTATGTAGTCTAAATAATTACTTCTAACAACTTCATAATCACTTTTTCGTAAAAAAAAAATTATATTGGGTTGTTCGGAAAATCTTTATGTTTTTTTTTAAATGAAAATGAAAGGAGAATTTCTTACAGTGAAAAAATATTTTATTTAGTTATGTATTGTCCACTTTGGTGCAATACCTTTTGCCATCTATCTGGCAGTAGCGTAATTCTACGGTCATAAAATTTTTGTTCTTTATTCGCAAAAAACTGATCCAGGCGTTTTTTGACCTCCTCATTTGCTGGTTTTACTGTTTAAATAATTTTTTAGAGACCGAAATAAATAATAATCAGAAGGTGTCGGATCTGGAGAATATGGTGGGTGTGGCAGTATATCCCTTTCAAGATTTAAAAGGTTTTGGCGGGTTGTCGCACTTGTATGAGGTTTTGCATTATCTTGGTGGAACACTACACGTTTTCTATTGATCAATTCTGTTCTTTTCAAATTTGTCCAGCTGATTACAGTACACTTCAGAATTGATCATTGAGTTGTTAGGTAGAAGCTCAATTCCCTTAAAATCCCACCAAAGAGATAGTATTACCTCTTTTTGATATCTGCTTTCGAAGTGCTTTGAACTGGTTCATATTTTTTACTCCATAATCTCTTGCGGTTAACATTGTTGCAGGTAACCCACTTCTCGTTCCTAGTGATGATGTACTTCAAAAATGGATCCTTTTCTTGACGTTTCAGAAGCAAATTACAGTCGTTAACGCGACGGCACAAATTTCTTTCCGTAAGAACACGAGGAACCCATATGTCGAGCTTTGAGATTAAACCTAGGCGTTTCAAATGATCATGAACGGTTGAATTCGATAAATTTACTCTTCCAGTAATCTAACGAGTTATTGTTCGCCAGTTTTGCATCAAATAATGCTTTTATTGTGTCATCAGCTTCAAATGTCCTTCCAGACCGTAGTGCATATTCAATATCAAAATAGCCGGATCGAAATTTTGCAAACCAGTTTTGGCATTGGAGTTCTGTCAATACATTATCTCCGTACACATCAGACTTTTTTTTTGCTTGAACAGCATTTTTACGTTTTCGATAGTAAAAAAGTAAAATATGCCGAAAATGCTGCTTTTCACTTATCATATTCGAAAGGGTAGCATTCAAAAACTACTGCGTGAAATCCATCGAACATTTTCACAAGCATGCCTTGATATATCAGCTATGAAAATATATAATGGTGCGTAACCAACAAAAGTGAATTTCGCTGTGAAAAAAAAAGAGTTCTCTGCTTTCCGAACAACCTAATACTACCATGTATCGGAGGCCATAAGATCTTTCTGGCTTTCGTTATGGACGAAATAGGACGATGTATTCTCCCATTTTCTCGTTTAGTATTCATCAACGTTCAAAAACAACCAAGTGCGTAAACCAGTAACTAATAACCTATGGAACCGAGACGTGATCATCCTGTTCTCCACTACAGGCGTATGTGAGAGAAGCTCAAAGTCGTTCAGGAAGTTATAGCAAGAACTACGTTGAAATTTTTCTGCAAGTTACATTCCGTACTGAAGATATCCGCTGTATTGACAGAGGAACCAATTTAACTCAACGAATCAGTAATTGGTGATAGGCCGGCCATATAGCCCAAAGTATTTTAAATCTTTTGTCAAGTCCCTAAGTCATTTTAAATCTTTGTAGTAATTCATTTTAATCTTCATTTGATTCCAGGTGAAAGTGGGACCCAAGGACTTGGCCTGCTTCGTCTTCATTCAACGTTCCGACATGACTTAAAGATATACGCATCAGACGAGGGCCGAGTGCAAATGACTGCCGCTGCCTTTGCTAAAGGCTTATTGGCATTAGAGGGAGAACTCACTCCTATATTGGTTCAAATGGTGAAATCTGCTAATACAAATGGATTGCTTGATAACGACTGTGATTCCTCAAAAGTACAAAATATGTAAGTATATAAATATATACTAGCGAATTCCCAAGACTTCGCCTACAATATATTTATAGCACTTTGTTAATGAATTTTGAACTAGCCGACTTAAAAGAAGTTTCTTAACTCGACTGTATGTACTTTTTTCTGTATATGTTACGCAATCTTTGTTAATTGTAAATAGCTATTAATGATTACTTTTTAATTTAACGTCACCTTTAAGTAAATGATACTAAAATGATAATGAAACACTAACGCTCCGGAAAGTCTGCATTTTTTTTTAACATATCCTAAACGGGGACCGGCATTACAGTAGATTTAATAGACTACAAATCCTTGCGAAGGAACATCGATTCGTAACAAGGATGATAATATGTAAAGCTACTGAGATTACAAAACAACCTAATTTCAATAGAGAAGGAAGTTGGGTACTACCACCTGTTTGGGATCATATAATTAATAAAATTAAAAAAAATTTTTTTTAAATTTATTTATATTAAACTTTTTTAATTATATACAATATTAAAAACTATAATAATAATAAAAAAAACTAAAACTAGAAACTTAATTATCATATAGTCCTACTCCCCGCGGTATCGTGCCAAGAACGCTGGCTGCGTTTCCCCGCTGAATGGCTATACTTAGTCTTTGAGCGAGAAAAGAACCAGCCCTCTTATCACCAGCAGCAACGACAAGCCGCGGATGGAGTTCCTTTAGGAATTCCACCGCTTGTGGACCCCACGGACCGATAGTCTCTACAGCAAAATAAATTCAAGCATATCACTGTAAGACTTTAAAATAATGCAAGAATTGAGCTCGTTCTGTGTGAATTGGACCAAAATTAATAATGAAAAAGCTGAAGGTTCTCTCCGGACTAATTTCATTCTCGGGATGTTAAACACATCAGTCCCCACATGATTATAGGTGATGCAAAGCACGTCGAAACGAAATGTCGGGAATAAAAAATTAGTTAAACTAGATAAAATCCGTAAAACTAGTTTTATTTAATGAGTAGTATGCAGGCAAATATAAGAAAACTTTATAGTTTAAGTAACAGCCTATATAAGTTTCCATGTTTTATTTCACCGCTGATTAACTGGTAAATCAAGGTTTCAAATTTTTCAAGGGAATTTTACTGTGGTTACTTGCAATATTGATTAAATAGTACTCAAAAGTTGTTCGCAATATTAAAGTCACCTAGAGGGACGTCGTCGTTATGTTACTAGATATGTGAAAGAGGATTGAATTATGCTCAATCGTCTCCCAGATTTATTATGGTTTATGAAATGAAGTTCCGCTGAGTTTCTTGCTGGTTCTTTCCAGGGCAAAGGTTTTTTTTGCGACTCAGTGGTAAAAGTAAAAAATGACCTTTAAATAAGTATTATGTACTAAAATCTATATTGAATAAAAATCATTCTATTCTACGAAGTGAAATATATTTACTTCTTCTACTTAAGAAAATTCAATGAAGAAAATTTCTTTTTTTTTAACTTTCTACCATTTCGTAATAAGCTTGCTCTGATCGGAAGAAAAAGTCCATAGATAACTGTGTATATTGGGGTATGGGCGGTGCGGTTGTCAGGGCGAAGGCGCGGCTGCACGAGGCCATGCAGGTGGAGCGCGAGTTCACGGCGGAGGACCGCGCGTGCATCAACCCGTGCGGCTCGCTCAGCATCGCCGCCGCCATGGACTTCGTCAAGCACCCCGTGCGCTGCTGCGCGCACGTGCACGCGCTCATACAGCGCCTCGTGCACATCGTGCAGCTCAAGAAGGACGACCACAAGACTAAAGGTACATCCTGTTTTACATAAACTGAGCTACCTCAACCGAGGCCCCCAAGGGCAACAACGCACATAAACTTTTCTCATCATCAATAGTAACATACATATACGTGGTAGAGCCATGCTGCAGCTATTTTAGTAGTATAGTTGTAGCACGAATGTGTCGGCTCGACCTGGAAAGAACCACGCTCTCACAGAATACCAACATAAAATAGCAGCTTAACACTGCTGTGTTTCGTATGGTGAGTGTAGCGAACCGGATACCCTTTTTACTGCAAAAGAGGCATTCCTTCTTAGTACTCACGGGTGACAACGCATCTGCAATTTGATTCTTTATTGAGGATAGATGTAGATGTCTATAGATTACAGCAACCACTCACCATCAGGTGGACTGTGTGTTCGTTTTTCGTTTGTCACCCTATCCTATAAAAGAAAACATTATGACACTTTGATTAATATTACGCTTAAAATTAAAATAAAAACGCTTACAGATACCATTTTATACCACGGTGAAACATGGGAGCTGATGGGTCGACGATGGGGAAAAATAGAGAAGGACTTCTGCACAAAGAACAAAACCTACGACATATCAAAGATCCCAGACATATACGACTGCATCAAGTACGACCTACAACACAACCAGCACACGCTACAGTTCGACCAAGCGGAGGAGCTCTATATGTACGCTAAGTATTTAGCAGACATCGTAATACCGCAAGTAAGTATTACTATAATGAGGGCATCTACGATTTTTTCTGCCACCAGGACAGCGCCACTTAAAAATGAGGTGTAATATTTGACATACTATTAGTTATATTTTATATTATTAGATTAAAAATAAATAAACTAAACCACAAATATGCATAAAGTAGAAAAATTAAAATACAGTTAAAAATGAGCAAAAAAATTAGAGCAACCAGGCCATTTGAGGCCATTGTTTTGTGTATTAATATAATACTTTAGAAACTGATAAAAAGTTTTAAAATAAATTCTCAATTAAATGACATTGTGTAACAAAAACTTCACCTAATTGTCAACTAGCGACATCTGGTGAGCTGAAGAATATTAGCCCTCATTAAATTACTTTCTATTAGAAGGTATACTCTTCAAGATTTAAATTAAACAGTCACAAAGTTGTAAATATAACATGTGGCTATATTATCTTATCAAGTGCGCGTTCTTTAATCGTCCAACTTTTTATGAGATAACGTGAACTTTGCAAATGTTTTTCTTGTTATTTTGTTTACTTAAGCTTTAAATATGTGTAAATCAAAAAACATTAAAAAAAGAAAATATTTCAACATTAATACAGCCTGAATATCACGAATCCATTGTGGAACATTTTATTCCTTTTAAAATCAACATTTTTTACATCACGTAATCGAGTAATAATGTTATTTAGAATTTTTGTTATATCTTTATCATCATAATCATTACAGCCTATCTCAAGTCCACTACTGAACATACGCTTCCCACAAGTAATGCCATAAATCACGGTCCTGAGCCACCTGCAACCATCCATTTTTATTTTCATTTTATTGGTATGATGATGTGCCGGTTCGAACCAGGGTGGTACCACAACCTCATAAAATACCAGCGAGAAGTAGAGGTTTACTTCTGCGTTTCGCGTGGTAAGTGCAGGTGGCCGGAGGTCCTCCCCCCCCCATCAACATGGTAGCGGAATTAAACGGAACACTATCCCAGGAGGGTACCAGCACCTCTGGAGAATCCCTCGCTGAGCATCCACGACCAAGCTACTCCCCTCCTGAGCGTGGATGCTCAGGCTGCCCTGCGTATTTTGAGGGAGCAAAATTCCGCTCGCGACTAAAACTGCTCGTGGCAAGCGGAGCAATAAGACCAAGGCGACCCCTGTCACGCTATCCGTGAATTTTTGCAACATCAGGGGACTTCATTCCAACTTTAACGCTGTCCACTTCCATCTTCCATTTTAACTGAGACTCTCCTACCCGGGGTACAAATTAGAACACTCCTTTGTGCCCAGGCTGCGTATACGTCAGAGAGGACATCAGTTTTGACGCCTCGGCAGTCTTGAAGGTACGGACCTGTCCATCCTATGGCTGCGCGTAGACAGCGATGACCATCCCCGCGTCTACGGGTGCCTCTATAGGTTCCATAGCGGTAAAGCCGAAACAGACCGACTCATCGACCACGTTCAAATGGCTACAGATTCCTTGTTACAGCAGATCCCATCCGTAGAGATCGTGGTCCTTGGCGATTTTTACGCCCACCACGCCAAATGTCTCGATTCACGTTCAACCGATCATGCGGGGAGATCTGTTTATGACTTTGCCTTGGCATATGCTGTTATACAGCTGGTTACTTTGAAGTCGAGTCTTTGCTGAACAAAGTCTCGGATTGGGGTCGATTAAATCTAATCCAGTTCAATCCCCAGAAGACACAAGTTCGCGCGTTTACCGCTAAACGGAACCCCTTTGTCGTATCTCCTCAGTTTCAAGGTAATCTCCTTGCTGCCTCAGCTAGCATTGGAATCCTCGGCGTCGACATATCGAATAGTGTGCAGTTTTGTAGTCACTTGGAAGGGAAGGCCAAATTAGCCTTTAAAAAGCTTGGCGTGCTCAGCGGATCGAGACAATATTTCATGCCGGCACATCGCTTGCAACTTTCAAGCGGAATTCGGCCTCACGTGTAATATTGTGCTCCTTCCACTTGACCGCAACCAGGGCAGAGTGGTTCGAATCGTCGATGACCGAGTTCTTTCTGATCAGCTTGATTCACTGGCGCTGCGTAGGGATGTTGCATCCCTTTGCATTTTCTATCGAATCTACTTCGGGAAGTGCTCTGAGGAATTGTTCGGATTAATTCCAGCCACCAATTTTCACGAACGCACATCGCGTCAAAATTCACGATACCAACCTCACCATCTGGATGCTTGGCGGTCCCACACTGTGCGTAGTTTTCTTCCCCGTACAACCTCACTGTGGAATTGTTTACCACCGGCGATTTTTAGGGTTCCGTACCTCAAAAGGAAAAAACGGAACCCTTATAGGATCACTTTGTTGTCCGTCTGTCTGTCTGTCAAGACCCTTTTTCTCAGGAACGCGTGGAGGTATCAAGCTGAAATTCATATCAAATACTCAAGTCTGCTGTCCCTTGGAGCTGTGAAAAAATCAAACTTCTAAGCTAACGCAATCAAAAGATACAGCCGTTTATGCCACAAATTTTCAACATTCTGAAGGGAATCAAAACCTACAGGGTACTTCCCGTGAACTCAGAATCTTAAAATTTGGTACGAAGCAACGTAGTTACATCATATAATAAAATATTTTTAATAATTTTAAACTTATATACCTACGGATTTGTTCTGAACCCTCGGTGCGCGAGTCCGACTCGCACTTGGCCGGTTTTTTCGGACCGATACGACTTAGGAACCTTCAAGAAAATAGCTTACACCTTTCTAAAAGGCCAGTAACGCACCTGCAATTCCCCTGGTGTTGCGGTTGTTCATGGGCGGTTGCAGTCACTTACCATCAGGTGAGCTGCATGCAGGTTTGCCCCCTCTTCTATAAAAAAAAATCGACCACCTGCATCTCTTACAAAGTCCACTCCATTTAGTGGTAGGCTGCCCTACACAGATGGCTCACTGGTACGAGGCTGCCACTCGAGAACCTTTCTTCCCCATCGGTTGTCGTTTCTTCGAGCTATATAACCGGCCCATTGCCATCTCAGCTTAATGACCCGTTGTGCTGGGTCCATTACTCTGAAGTCTATTAAACAGAGAAATCCGAGCACAGCCCTTTCCATAGCTCGCACTCTATCAGTTACGGATTAATGAGCTGGTGACATTTCTGTGTTCCATTATACATATACCTACTTAATTATATTATGAGATTTAATTTTAATAACTAAAAATATTTTTTTGTGTTTAGGAATATGGCTTAACAATGAAAGAAAAGCTGACGATCGGTCAAGGTATTTGCACGCCGCTACTAAAGAAAATACGGGCAGATTTGCAAAGGAACATTGAAGAATCCGGTGAAGAGACTGTCAATAGGTTAAATCCAAGGTATAGTTTGAAAATCTTTCATTTCCATTTTTTGGGTCGAAGTTCATGTTTTATCAGATGTTTTAGTAAGTGATATGTTGTTATTGTAGCGAATGATATTTAATGCAAATTCCAGGCGAAATAATCTTATAGTAAACTGCAACCATACCCTTTAAGATTGATTTTAGTCTTAATTAATTATATTACATACATACATATTGTTCGCGCAAAACACTTTCAAGAATTGACGCAAGAGGGCGCTCGGCGCGGTGCATTCATACCGGTTTGAAATTAGGCCGAGCGTGGCAAGTGGCGCGCGGGTCGCAAGCGCGTCAGTCGTCCATAATCGGTGCTGACGTGAGCACGCGGTCCATTCTGTTAGGGAACTCGGAATAATTCGGCGCGGCCAGTAAATATACGGTCTATCATTGTGACGCGCATTCCTACTGGAGAGCTTCCCGGGACTTATTGTGTCTGACTCAAAACCTGCATAAGTGCATTCGGCAATATTAGATAGTGCTGCCTCTGATATTCTAGAATTAACTATTGCTACGCGAAACGGTAGTGACCTTTGACCCTTTAAACTCCGTGTGCGTTTGTGCGGTAACCATTATACCCAGCGATAGTTAGTGGCTTCTGTAAGTTAGTAAATCGTACGATAGAGTTAATTGACTGGCAACGTGACGAAAGAAGAAAGTGACTGTGGACTACCTAGAAAGGCGCCCTCAAGTTGGAGCGGTGTCGACGCTCGGGCTGCTGCCGACGGCCAAGGTCTAGGTTCAATCACCATCAGTCACACCCAGATACACACCACATCACCATTCCTTCCCTTGCACTACACAACCACATGCGACCTGACCGACTCCGGAGGGACCAGTCGCCTTGGATAGGTAAGTAAGCTTCCGGTCGACTGGCCGTAGTATAACGCTCCCCCATATATTTTAATGTAATTAGGAATTTCCACGTGGCCACATTGGGGCCCGACCTACGTCTGTTCGGGAAATCTTCGGCTCATGGGCCCCTGAAGATTGGATCCTTTAAGGGAGCAGCCGTAGGCCGTAACAAACTGGTAGCAGAGCGTGGTTCCGGGTTCGATTCCCGGTCGATCCCGAACATAGTGTTTGATAAACATTAAACAATTCTGGTGGCAGGGAGCGTTGGTTTGATTGGGTTAATTTGTATTTACAATCACGTCCGTCCGTAATACGTAAAAATATTTTTTTTTGTACGTAATAATAGAATTATTTTCCTTTGTTCTTTGTTGCTTGCCTTTTTTTGGTTAGTGGGTAGATTTGAAAAGCCGCGCCCTAGGTTGCGCAAGCGGGAGTTTTCTAGAGATATACGTCATGTAGGTAGATGGTTATTTTTACGTAATCGGTTAATTATCGTTGTCGGATAGTTGTAGTGGATTACTTATCGAAGGTTCGATTTCCGAGCTAGGCATTTTTTGTTGATCGACCGTGATGTGTATCTTCGTTTATACTGTAAGTTGTATTTGAACTAAAGAGTAGTAATTGTATTTACGCAATTTGAATTTAACTTGATTTGATCGCACTAGTATTTGTTATTTGTTAATTTGATTTGTGCCTTTTCTTTTGTGCTAAGTTGTATTTGGTTGATACGTAGTAATTCGTATTTGTGTAATTTCTATTCAACGCGATTTGATAGGAACTGCATTTATTAACTGTTAATTTTTGTTGTATTTTTTGTTTGTTATCTTTGTAATTTGTGCTCGAGCCGCGTCGTAATTTGTATTTAATAGTGATGACATTGCCCAAGCTACTGATCCGTTGTTTACGGACTGAGCTACGCTGGGCCACAAGCGCCCATGCTTTGATAGGTCGACCGGATAGGGTCCATAACTTGATGAAGCAGTTCGAGCAGGTGGATGCTCGAAGGGCCGCAGTGGAGGAGGCTTACGCTGAGCTCGAGGATTCGGATGTGGAGAAGGGAGTCCTGGACTCCTGCTTCGCGGACTATGAGCAGTTCTTGTGGCTCACGGACGAGTTGATCGAGGCTGAAGGCAGGTATGCCGAGGAGGCGCGTGAGGCTCGGATGAGTGACCTGTCCGAGTCCTCTCTGAAGCAGCTTCAGCCGGAGCTGTTGGGACGACTCCCAACTCTGGACCTGCTAAAGTTCTCCGGGGTCCTTTCCGAATGGCTGACCTTCGTTGGTCTCTTCGACAGCCTAGTGGACGCCCGGAGTGACTTAACCCCGAGCCAAAAGATGGCGTACCTCCTGGCATCACTGGAGGGGGAGGCCCTGGGCGTCGTCGGCCACTTGAGATTGTCGGACGACGCCTACCACACTGCTCGGGACCTCCTAGCCAGAAGATACGCCAACGTCCGGCGAATTGCTGACGAACATGTTAAGCAGCTTCTAAGCCTCCCGCTGCTTAGTGACCGGGCCAGACTGCGTCCGGACCTGTTGGATCCAGTCTTGGTGGCCTGTAATACGTTGAGGCGGCTGGGTTTACCAGTGGGCGAATGGGCTTTTTTGTTGCTCCGCATCGTGCTGTCCCGTCTACCTCTCGACCTTCGAATCCATTTTGAGGAGAGGTACGGCGGGGACGAGGTCTCCTATATTCCGCCCTTCTATGACCTCGGTTTTTGGAGGAGCAGTGCCGGCAGATCGAGAACGCGGCGGGCACCGTTGACGACTTACGAGACGTGCCCAGTGAGAGGCTGAACCCGCCAGGCAAGTCGTCGTCAACCCCCCCCCCCCCTGCTCCTATTGTCGAGCATCTGATCACCGGGTAACGTTGTGCCCGAAATTATTAGGTAAGCCGGTTCCTGCGAGGCGAATTATCGCCAAGGAGCGCCGCTGGTGCTGGTCATGTCTGGGAGGGCACCTCCAGCGAGACTGTCCGCATCGACGGCCCTGTCTGTATTGCCAGGGCAATCACCATGCCGTTTTGTGCCTGAGTGCGAACGGCGTCTCCTCACGGGGCTCTGCCAGGCCCTCGACCCCCACGGGCGGGGGCGCTCAGCCACGCCCTCTGCCGGGCGACTCTTGGCGCCCGCCGGCCAGCCATCAGGTCCCTAAGTTTGAAAGGGGTCCCTCCCCCGACCAGTCGGGGGGTAATTCCCCCAGGGGCGGGGGTGTCATCACCCCCCCTGAGCGTGTGGAGAGGAACTTCATGGCCACTCATCGTTCCGCTGGACCCTTCTCACTCCCGTTAGCTGAGTGGCCGCGACTGGTGTACCACTGTTCCCCATTTGATGGAGGCGGCCCTGGCTAGCTGCCGCCTTAGTTCCCACCACGGCCACCTCCACTGAGCCTTAAGCCGTCAACAGTCCACTTGTCAAAATGTTCTGTTGCCGACGGCCTCAGTGAAGGCGTACAACCCGAGTGGCGACTGTTAGCGATCTCGGGTTCACGCCATGTGTCCTCCCCTTGGTGGTGGGAAGATTAGGGCCCCTCTGGAGCGTTGAATCACGCTGTCAAGGGGTATTAGATTTGGTTTGGTCGAGCACTTAGTCAAAAAAAAATACTTGAATTAAAATTAAAAATTGCTTTGGGCTTTCCGCGAAGTTTTCCTATTTGTAGCGGTTTAAATTAAAAGAATTGAATTTAATCTACTCCTTTAAATGCTACTGCATGTGTTTTGTACATATATTTAATCACTGTATTTGATTGTTGCGTCTGTTTGCTGAAAGGAAAATTTGAATTCATCTGAAATTGAATGGCGCACTATTTGAAAAATTATGTTTATGTTTATGATAGTGTTTTAATCATTCTGCTTTACCAAGAAGTAGGGCTGTCCCTTACGTTATTGTTTTGTTTAATTTGCAAGTTGACCTATGCGCATCGGTGATTAATTTGGTTGAATTAATTCTGTAGTTGAACATTGATGCTTTTGAAAAATTAGTTGAAATATGAGCATAGGACTACTTGCCTAACAGACTAGCTAGTTTTGGAGATTATCAGACTGAAATCAGCTGCCGCACTATTTTGGTAAATGATAATATGGTGGGTGGGCTGGCTAGGCCTACTTGTTGAAAATTCATACTAGGGACTATCTGTGCGTTTCGTTCGGCTCTTCACAGACGACGTTCATGTGGAATTTGTGGGTGCTCTCTGCACTGAAGCTTAGGAGGCCGCTCGGGGCCGCTTCGTGTCGCGTCGCTGTTTTGCAGAGCTGATCCGGTCGGATTGCGGAACTAATCATAGGGGCACAGATAGGTGTTTGAAAGAGGTCGTCGGACTTCTGTCCAGTACAGGACTTGTTAAAGTGCTGCGATGCCCAGGAGGGGCATCCAGTGGAGGCTGACCCTCCGGCTTGCCACATTAGGGCTATTTTTTGAGGCGCTGGTTAGGGTTGCAAGACCTGATGGGGTGCCTAAGGTGGCCTAGTTTAGTTGTAGATTCGGTCTTGCAACTTGCCTTCGCGACCTTGTCCCGCTGACCGGTTTGTTCGCGGACCTAAATCCTTATGTCCGGGACGGGGGTTTGTTCGCGCAAAACACTTTCAAGGATTGACGCGAGAGGGCGCTCGGCGCGGTGCATTCATACCGGTTTGAAATTAGGCCGAGCGTGGCAAGTGGCGCGGGTCGCAAGCGCGTCAGTCGTCCATAATCGGTGCTGACGTGAGCACGCGTTCCATTCTGTTAGGGAACTCGGAATAATTCGGCGCGGCCAGTAAATATACGGTCTATCATTGTGACGCGCATTCCTACTGGAGAGCTTCCCGGGACTTATTGTGTCTGACTCAAAACCTGCATAAGTGCATTCGGCAATATTAGATAGTGCTGCCTCTGATATTCTAGAATTAACTATTGCTACGCGAAACGGTAGTGACCTTTGACCCTTTAAACTCCGTGTGCGTTTGTGCGGTAACCATTATACCCAGCGATAGTTAGTGGCTTCTGTAAGTTAGTAAATCGTACGATAGAGTTAATTGACTGGCAACGTGACGAAAGAAGAAAGTGACTGTGGACTACCTCGAAAGGCGCCCTCAAGTTGGAGCGGTGTCGACGCTCGGGCTGCTGCCGATGGCCAAGGTCTAGGTTCAATCACCATCAGTCACACCCAGATACACACCACATCACCATTCCTTCCCTTGCACTACACAACCACATGCGACCTGACCGACTCCGGAGGGACCAGTCGCCTTGGATAGGTAAGTAAGCTTCATCCAAATTCCTTCCGGTCGACTGGCCGTAGTATAACGCTCCCCCATATATTTTAATGTAATTAGGAATTTCCACGTGGCCACATTGGGGCCCGACCTACGTCTGTTCGGGAAATCTTCGGCTCATGGGCCCCTGAAGATTGGATCCTTTAAGGGAGCAGCCGTAGGCCGTAACACATATAATCACGCCTCTTTCCCATAGGGGTAGGCAGAGACCAGTTCTTTCCACTTGCTACGATCCTTACATACTTGTTTTGCTTCGTCCACTTTCATTATTCCCTTCATACATGCTCTACGGTTTAGGGTACTCTTGACATAAGGCCATTAATTATATTACAGCAGATTAAATATAAAAAAATATATTCCAGCTACGCTATTAGGATACCGTACATATTATTACCAATTACCTTTTTTATTAACTAGGTCTTTATTTCAGTATGTAAAGAAAATTTTAAGCCATGCTGATTTTGAAACGAATTTTAGATTGTTCATTATTAAATAAATTAATAATTCTTTTTTGCTATTTAAAGTTCCTAAAAATAAAATTTATTTTATTAAAAATGCTTTTTATAGTATAAAAAGACTTGAAGTATACCTACATGTATCCTCAGTTATCAAAAAATAGATAGACTATAGACTAAGATAGAATGCCTCGTTAACCAGGAAACATGGTCGCTGGTTCTCTATAGCGAACATAGGAAGCACTGCAATATTGAGCAGCTATTTCACGCTGTATTCTGTGCGGCGATCCCCCACTACTTAGTGACGTAAGTTAATATATGCCCGAAGTTGATGGATTAAGGTGGCTCATCGTGGCATATCTTGCGGGAAAGCTATATTCAGGAGTAGACTTTCAAAAGGCTGTAATGATGATGCTGATGTTTATGTGGCTCTACCACGTTGATAAGTTAAGGCTAAAGCGATATAATTAGAATGAGGGTCTGCGGGATATTAATAAAGTTGTAGGTATTCGTATGTGTAATTAGGAGTTTTGGTGGGAACTTGACCGGAGAATTTGCGGATTGCTGCACCTGTATTATTGTTTAATTAATGGTTAGAAGTAGATATAATACGCAAAAGTGGTGCAAAATTTGTGTATTAAATGCCTGCGCATATAAACTATTAGTGGAAATGATGAAACAAATGCTCAGACGGTGATGTAAACCTCAAGATAAGGCTAAGATTAAGGTTAAGGCTTAGGTGCCTTGAGATACTATCGTCATCGACTGTTTGCTGGTTCAAGGTATAATATCTCCAAAACACTTCACGATGTGGCGCATCAACATATTGTGAAGAAGTTTTGAAAGAAAGTGTTTTGACGGTGTAATGTAATTAACTTGAGTTGACTTGCAGATACAGCCACGGCGTGTCGAGCCCGGGGCGGCACGTGCGCACGCGCCTGTACTTCACGAGCGAGAGCCACGTGCACTCGCTGCTCACCGTGTTGCGCTTCGGCGGCCTGCTCGACGTGAGCCTCCGCTTTCTTTTATCTATTCATATATATATATATATATATATATATATATATATATTGTGGGACACCAGCATTAATACGCTTGTAATCAGTATGCACCGTCTACTACGATCAGCTAGAAAGCTGGTGATCAGATGGTGATAAAAATGTGCAGTGTGCCAAACCTGATCGAAGGCCTTCGTAATGTCCAAACTAACGATCAATGCTTCTCCCTTGGACTCTACTAGAAAAAGCTATCTTCCACTAATTCAGGACTACGCCTAGAGAATAGGAGTAACGGAAAAGACGCGTTAAAACCGATTCCAAATCCGGAGCACACGTCTTCAACACAATAGGAGTAACTCCATCAGGCCCATTCACTTGTTAAGGTACAGGGAGAGGATTGCTTTGCGTACCGAGTGCAGTGTAAACAGCGCATTCTGCATGGAGCACTCACATCGCAGGAGGGTCGGCGTCGTGTTCCCCCCATCATCGAGAGTCGAGTTGGACGCAAATAGAGAGTTTAGCGGATTGGCTTTAACCTTTACGGTATTGGCCAATAAGTCGTCCTCCCTGTGCAGAGATGGTAGAGATGGCAGACAGAAAGAAGTTCCCTTGGACAACCAAATAATAAAAAAAAAATAATCAAAAAAAGATTAACATAATCTTGACAGCTTTCGAGTGTAGGTCTCAAAAAAATTACCAACAAATTTGTATGCCGATGCATTTTTTTATAAAAAATATATATTTTGCAAGCTCCAAAACAAAAATAAACTTGTTTTTAATAAATTTTTTTTAAGTCACCATTCTGACATGTTAGAGCTGGGGGTCACTCGGAAGGTACCATTCACTTTGTATGCCATAAGTTTTTCTCAGTTTTCCATTGTATTTTCTCGAAGTATTGATTTTTAGAAACTGTTATTATTTAATTTGGGACACTCATCAAATCGACGTGTTTCGCTCCCTATCGCGCTTTTTCCTCCCACTATCGGAATTTGGTCCAATGACAAAAGTTGGGTGTTTCGTCAAAACGAAGCTGTGTATAAACTTTCAGCCTGTTATTAATCACTGAAATCCCTTGTATGTGGGCCCGTGGACTATAAATAAAATACCAAATAAAATTGCTTCTTTTTTTTTCTTTAATGTAAATTTTTGTGTATATTGTATCAGCAGTTATAACTAATAGCATAATGTTCTTCTAAATTAAAAATTTAATAATATTACCTTATTCATAGGTATTGAAAGATGAGCAATGGCGACGCGCCATGGAGTACGTGTCGATGGTGTCAGAACTGAACTATATGTCGCAAATTGTTGTCATGTTGTATGAGGACCCCACCAAGGATCCTTGTTCGGAAGAAAGGTATTATATTGATACTATTAAATCAAGAATACAAAATAAAAATAAAATTCTGAATTAAATAAGTAATACAAATTTATATTATATCATCTTAATTTGTTACATTTGTTGACTTTAGAACATTCTATATTCATATAATTAGATTGGATGGTCAAGGCTTTTTTAGAAGATTATACAATCAATTAATTTCTAAGTATATTATCTTATATAGGTTTAAGTTGCACTGTACTTATGAACTGTGTATAATATGTATTTTTGTTGTTGTAAAAAATCAAGTATTTTTGTGATTTAGTACATATTATACGATTAAATGTGACTAAAGTTCAACATCCAAAATAGAATCAAATCTTAAATATTTGCTGCAATTCCCACTTAGAATTTTGATTTCAAAATTCAGAATTCTATGGACAACTCTTGCACACGTCGTTCTCACCAAAAAGCTCGATTCAATATGTGGCGTTGTGTGTGTAGATTCCACGTGGAGCTACACTTCAGCCCGGGCGTGAACTGCTGCGTGCAGAAGAACCTGCCGCCCGGGCCCGGCTTCCGGCCGCACAGCCGCAACCACTCCACCACCAACAACTCGGTACCGCGCCTTGTGCCGCCGCCACCTCACCACCACGTCACCGCCACGCCACATAGTGACGTGGTCGTGATATTGTACTTTTTTTAACTTGCAATATTACTGCCACATCACCGCCATATCACCGCCGCATTACTGTCACATCATTGCCATATCACCGCCGCATCACCGCTACATCATCGCCACATCATTGTTTCATCACCGCTTCATGAGCATCACATTACTGCCACATCATCGCCCCCGCATTTACTCAATTCACCTAGGTACCTGTTTTAAATCTTTAAATATATAATAATCTTTAAATAATTTTTCCATTCATCAAGGTCGTGTCTACAAAATTCTGAGTTATAAGTGTGAATGTGGAGTGCGCTTAACTGTTTTCCTACTTCTTGCGCTGATTAGTAAAGCACTACGTTTTGTCTACTATTATGCCCTTTGTGTTTCCGAAAACATTGTCTCCGTCGCTTTCATATTTCTATCTATAACATTTTTATGCTATACTAGCTGGTTGGTACCCGGCGCGTTGCTGCCGCAGAAAAAATATTTGTGCAAATATCGTTTTAAAGAGCAATGGCAGACTTTCATACATAAAATTAGTTGAGAAGAAATGGTAGCGTCTATGTATCAAAAATATTTTAAAATGTTAAGCGTCAGTCCCTTAATAACTCTGTCAAAGAATTTTGTACTGAGAAGGCGTCCAAAAAAGATATTTACATTTGAACCTTTTTAGGTTATGTCCTTGGAAAAAGTCATGCTTCCAGTGATTGTTTGATGTTAGCTTAATACATAATACATAATTGAGAGTTTTTAGATTATTGTATCTCTATTATATATTTGCATACTATAAATGTATATTTCTGGCATGGCTCCAGGGCCTTTGTATCATAGTGACATTCTCAGAAGGGCTAGTGTTGGCATAACATTAAATGGAATTGTTACATAGTACTATGATTGAGAAAATGTATTATTATAGGAAATTCTTTGTAAGTCTTATTCTCAGCCATATCTCTTTTATTTTTATTATTACTGATAGTACAGTTATTACTAATAATAACTTAATATAAAAATATTTTATGTGTTGTGTTGGTAGTCTCACAAAGTGTATACGAAAATAGTATGAATATACTAAATGGCAACACTTGAACAGAGTAAAATGATTTAAGTCATTTGATATTCCCAAAAATGTTTCTTTTTTTCTGTGGCTTTAATTAAAATACATTTTTATTTGAAAAATCATAGAAAAATAATAAAACTCATTTCATATATAACTTATTTCTAGACGCGATAATTTTTGTCAACTATTTTTCTGCCATTGCTCTTTGGAAGCGTTATATTGTTTACAAAATTAGGAATGATAAAACATTAATTGCATGTACATATTGTCTATATATCGCATGTATGGATATATTTATATTACACCATCAACCTAGTATTCATTGTTTTATTCCTTTACACCTTTGGTTGCCTGGGAGAGATCGCTATGTAGCAATAAGGCCGCCAAATTGTACATAATCTGTTTTTTGTTATGATATCTGTATATTTGTTTGTGGTGTACAATAAAGTATATTCATTAATTAATTCATTCATTGAAATTGAATGACATATTAGGACTCAAATAAATATGTCGCTACAACACGCGCGCCACCTACTGTAATTTTATTGTACTATGTCTATAACCTTCGCACAAGTGCAAGCAATAAATGCTAGCGCAATCTGATGAACGGTATGAAAGCGCATAAAATAGAATTAGAATTAAATAAAAAAAATTTCTAGCAATACTTACGTTTACGTTTTCTAGCAATCTGTATTTTAGCAATACGTTTTTTGAACAGGGTAACATTTAATACACAAGCTGTTTTTATTAAATAATAATAACAATTTACTCGTAAACTACTTTTATGGAAAAGTTTTTGGATTTGACCTTTAAAAAAATTAGTAAGTTCATTTTGTACTACAATAATTTTGAATTAAAATGCCATTTCAAGTGGTGAGTAATAAAACAAATTTGGGCAATATGTAGTTAGAGAAAGGGATAACGGCGCGATAATATTGATTATAAAATTAAGAAATAAGGCTGCCCTCCTCATAAAATTTATTTAGAATGATAAACGTTTTAAATAACACGTCTAGAATATCAAAAGAAAAAATTCTCCAATGTTAAAATTAATTAAAAAAAAATTAAAACAATATAAGTTTAGAAAAAGCTGTAACTTATTGCCATGTTCACAGCAGAGCTCGTCAGATGAAGTCAAATGTATCGAAGAAGAAGAAGGGGAAGACGATCAGATGGCGAGCCAGGAAACGCTGCAGCCAGTAAGATGTGTTTATTTTTATTAAATAAAATTCTCGTTTTTTTTTTAAGCCCGATATGCTGTTGGTTGGACATGATTCTTCCATCGGATATAGTGCAATTCTCACACTCGGCTAGTGAATTATTATTTTTTATCTGAAATATAGGAGATAGTCGTCGTCTATTGAACAAAATAAAAATAAACCCTAGGAATGAAGTGATCACTACTATGCTGGTTCTATTGTAATTTATATAACTGTAAAATATGATAAAATTTTATTTCACAAAAAGTCTAGGTGAGTTTCTGACTAGTTTTTCAAATAACATTGTTATTTTCCGAACCAGTGGAAAAATTTTACTTTCAATAAATATTATGTAATAAACTATATTGAATAGAAACATTCTATCCTGTTCTATTTTTAACCGACTTCAAAAAAGGAAGAGGTTCTCATCTTCGACGTCGAACGATCTTTTTTTATGTATGTTCACCGATTACTCGAAGACGCGTGAACCGATTTGAAAAATTCTTTTTTTATTTCAAAGGATATCTTTTCCATGTGGTCCCATTTAAATTTTATCGAAATCGGTCAAGCGGTTTTTTAACAATCAACAATAAATTATTTTATTTTTATTGATGTCGGTTGTACAAAAATTTTTAATTTAACCACTTGTATTCTTTAGGATATTAATTTCTGGAATTTGAAGCAGTCCCCTTTAACGTCAGATGGAATTTCTTACGTCGCGCCGCCTCATACTAAACATTTCTTTCTTACGCTTCACTTACATTAAAATGTATTTTACCTGTTTATAAATTATAAAAATATTTGTCATAGTGGAACTGAACATTTTTTACATGGTAGGGCCATGTTGCAGCTTTATTACTAGTATGGCTGTAGCACGAATGGGTCGGCTCGATCGGCGAAGGACTACGCTCTGACAGAATACCAACGTAAAATAGCAGCTTAAAGCTGCTGTGTGTCGTACGGTGAGTGTAGAGAACCGGAGACCCTTTTTGGTGGAAACGAGGCATTACATATTAGTCCTCAGGGATAACAACGCATCTGCGTCTTGATTCTTAATTGAGGATAATAAATGTAGATGTTTATGGGCCACAGCATTCACTTACCATTTACTTGGACTGTGTGCTCGTATGTACTCATATTCTATAAAAAAAAAACAAAGTAAACTGGTGTAATCTCGTGTGATTACGATTAAGCTGGTGGAATAAGCACATAATAGTCTGATGGGGGCATGATCTTAAATTCGGTTACGTAGGGAAGCTATTAAATTCTAAAAAATCTGCGATTAATATTAAGAATATTTAACATCATTCTTTTTTTTTGTGGATTACAGGATAGCTTGGACGATATGGATAACATTTTCACTAAACTGTCTAAACTGAGACCTTCAGATCCTATCCCTATATGGTAAGTTCTTAGTTCTTACATAAGTTATTGTTTTAAACTGTATAATTTAAAATACAACATTTCACTTATATTCATGTTTCTAATGTTAAAAAAGTTACTTCTGAGAGGGTTTTAGAGCTAGGAAATGTCCGCCGCGTTGCCCCAATGCGTGTTGGCGGACTTTTTTATTTCTCAGACATGCAGGTTTCCTCACGATGTTTTCCTTCACCGCTGAGCACTTAAAATTACAATTGACAATTTCATCAGTGCCGGCGGGGATTGAACTTGGTTTGCTCGCGTACTGTGAAATTTACAGCGAGCGATAAGCCCCTGATTCTTGGCTCTATTCGCTTATAGAAGTATTTAACTAAAATACGGTTCTTAGGGTTAATTAGACCTCCAGCTCAATATGTCTATTAATTTTCCTATCTATGGCTCTGAATGATGCGACGAAGTACTTATGGAAAATATTCCATGTATTTGTTTCGTTTATCTTTTAGATTGAAACTTTACCATGGACTTAAGTGAAGTAGTTGTATTTGTAGTAAAACATAATTTTAAAAAATATAAATTTTTCAAAATTTTTTTCACTGGCTTGTAAATAATTCATTACTGAATGTGGGCCTTCTCTACAGTAGGATCTGGGGGTATTAGACGGAATGATGGTCCCACTCAAAACGCCTCACAAGCTTTGACGCTACTCTCCTTCTATGGTTCTTCTCTTTAATACGTGGTAGAGCCATTAAACTACTCACCTGATGGTAAGTGGTTGCTGTGGTTCATAGATATCTACATCTGTCTTCGTTTGCAGATGCGTTGTTACCCGTGAGGACCAAGATAGAATGCCTCGTTTCCAGTAAAAAGGGTCTCCGGTTGTCTACACTCACCATACGAAACACAGCAGTGTTAAGCTGCTATTTTACGTTGGTATTCTGTGAGAGCGCGGTCCTTCCCCGGTCGAGCCGAGCCATTCGTGCTACAACTATACTACTAATATAGCTGCAGCATGGCTCTACCACGCAAAAAAATATGAGTGGTTAGTCGTATTGGCGGATTGCAGCAACCTGCACTACACGGTGAGCGGGCACGAGGCGTCAGCGCTGGCGGCGCGCCTCAACGCCGAGCTGCGCGCGCGCAGCCACGAGCCCGCCGACCCGCGCCCGCACTCACAGGTCATCTCACTGCCATCTCACACCAATACGCCTTTCAATTTGCAGCCATTCCCAATGATACACCACTTTTTCTGCCACCAGAGCGGCATCAATTAGGAATGAGGTTAATTTGTTAGAAAAGTGTAGAGATTAAAGTTTCTTTCTGAAATATTAGCTATATTTTATATTAGTTATATTACAAACGGATAAACCAAACTACGGATATTCCTAAGTGTAGAAAAATTAAAGAAAGTTAAAAATGTATAAAAGAATTAATATGTGAAATCAGCACTGATGTATTGTTTTATGTATATACATACAAATTGTTACGGCCTACGGCTGCTCCCTTAAAGGATCAGATCCTCAGGGGCCCATGAGCTGAAGACTTCCCGAGCAGACGTAGGTCGGGCTCAATGTGGCCACGTGGAAATTTCTGATGGAAACAAAGAGGGGAAATGTCAATATAATAAGGCACTCACCTGCTCCAGGAGCGGAGACGATCCTCCGAGACCGGCCCGGCTGATGACAGTGTCGTGAGTGTATGTGTAATTGTATGTGCGTGTATGTTAACGGGCCCTGATCTGGATGACGCAATGCCGTCCGGAAGAAGGTATGCGCTGGTATCTTCGGAACTTTCCCCCTCTGGAGGCACTCTTCCTGGGTTGTCACGAAATGGGACAGCTACACGTAGTACTTCAGAGGTAAATCACTATTATGATTACACAATGAATTTAACGGAGTTAGTAGTTTCTGATGAACGATTCGGTTCTCACAGCGATTTACGCGGGTTGATACTTTCTCAACAAGTAAGGAGCGGAAAAAACGTCAGTCTAGCTCGCAAGAAATTCTACACTAATTCTCGAAAAGTCCTATCCCGCCGCGTCAGGCGGCCGGGGGGAGGGGGAGGTGACCTCGATATCGAGGCCAAGCGCGCGCGTTAGAATACGTTTCGAAGGTAAATAATAAAAATAAATATTCTTGCCTAAACAAACCCCCGCCCCGGACATAAGGCATCAGGTCCGCGAGTAGATTGGCAAACGGGACAAGGTCGCGACGGCACGTTACAAGACCGAATCTCCGACTAAAACCTCGGCCACCCTAGGCACCCCATCCGCTCCATACGACAATTTAACAATGCGCCCACGGCGCCAATACAAAGGTAGAGCGCTTGGTTCTTTAATCAACACGAGGTCTCCCACCCGAGGAGGCTCCGTCCTGTCAGACCACTTAACGCGCTGGTGCAAAAGATGTAGGTACTCCAGGGACCATCGGCGCCAAAAGCTTTGAGTCATCTGTTGCAGCAGGGCAAACCTGCTAAGCCGTGAAGCGCTCGTTTCCCTGAAGGGATACTCGGGCAGAGCGTTAAGAGGCTGGCCAATCAGGAAGTGTCCCGGGGTTAGAACCTCCAAATCATTCGGGTCGGAGGAGAGGGGACAGAGGGGCCGAGAGTTGAGTACCGCCTCAATTTTACAGAATACAGTGGCGAGCTCCTCAAATGTCAAAATAGCTTCACCAATAACGCGACGGAGATGCGTTTTTGCCACTTTAACCACCGCCTCGAAAATACCGCCCCAGTGGGGACACGCCGGAGGGTCGAATTTCCACTGGATGCCCCTTTTTGACATAGCATTGCCTAAATAGGTACGGTGGCTAGACAGAAACTCGACGACCTCCTTTAGATACCTATCCGTGCCCTTATAATTCGTTCCGCAATCCGACCGGATCAAGTCCGGCAACCCGCGCCGCGATACGAAACGGCCAAGCGTGGCCAAGAAGGCTTCCGTGCTGAGGGCGCTTACAAGTTCCAAGTGAACGGCTTTAGTGGAGAGGCACACGAAGACGCAAAGATAGGCCTTTATGCGAACGGGCGTTACGAATGTTAGAGGACTTAACGAGGAAGGGGCCAGCAAAGTCGGTTCCGACTCCAGCAAATGGTCGGATGGCCCTGACGCAGTCGGGCGGCAAGTCACCCATGAGGGGCTGCGATATGGTGGCCTTCAGTTTATAACAGGATATGCAATTAAAGATGACGCTCCGGATGAGACGTCGGCCAGACAAAATCCAAAACTCCCGCTGTAAAATAGCCGAAAGAGCGTTGCACCCAGCGTGGGCATTCTTAACATGGTGGTGGGCTACCAGCAATCGGACCAGGGCGCCGTCCTTCGGGAGCAGCAACGGGTGTCGAGCCCCGTACGGCAGTTGAGAATTTTTCAAACGTCCGCCAACGCGCAGCATCCCCACGTTATCCAGAAAGAGGTTCAGGCGGGCCAGGGCGCCCTTGATAACGGAGCCACGCTTCAAGTTTTCAATGACGGGCTCAAATTGCTCCGTTTGGACCATACGGGTCCAGTGCATCAAAGCTTCCCGGCGCTCGCTAGGGAACAAAACGCTATCAGAGAGTCGGTGGGATGGGTATCTCGAATTGCGGACAAAGCGGCGCAACCAAGCAGTAACTCCCAAGAGCTTATCGAGGGAGCTGTACCGTTCCAGAAGAGAGAGATCCCGAGTAGGCTTATCCTTGCCCACTCCGACTCGGGCTCGTAGGCCCGGCAATTCGGTAGGTTCGGAGTAATTGCCCCGGGGCCAGAATGACTGAGACCCAGATAACCAATCGGGACCCCACCACAGTGGGTGGTCAACCAGCGATGGGGCCTCACAGCCGCGAGAAGCGCAGTCCGCGGGATTCAACTCCCCTGGGACATGTCGCCAGTTGAGAGAAGTCTCAGAACTCTGGATTTGAGAAACGCGGTTCGCCACAAAGACCTCGAGATTGTGAGGTGCAGCTCGGAGCCAACAAAGTACGATCTCACTGTCCGACCATGCGTAGACGCCCGTAATGTCGATTACAGGCTTCAAGGAAGAGTGAACGTGGTTGAGGAGTCGCGTGAGGAGAGCGGCACCGGACAGTTCCAATTTAGGGATAGTTAAGCGGGACCTAATAGGAGCAACCTTGCTTTTAGCGAGTACGAGATGGGCGGCAGTATGACCAGAGGAACTCACCGTCCGCAAATATACGACAGCAGCATAGCCCTTCTCAGAGGCGTCGCAAAACCCAAGTAGGGTAGCCCGACATTTCCCGGGGGGAAGGAAGCACCTTGGCATGGAAACCCGGTTGATATCCGGAAGGGAGGAGAGCATGGAGAGCCACTCTCGCAAGAGGGCTCTGCCAATCGGCTCGTCCCAACCCAACCCGGACATCCAGAGCTTTTGAAGAAAGCACTTAGCTAAAAAGATGACCGGGGTGATCCACCCATTAGGGTCGAAGGTGCGGGCTACGGTGGACAGCACGAAGCGTTTGGTCCATGCTTTGGACGGTGGGTCAAGTTTTACTCTATACGTAAAGGTATCCTGAACAGGCTGATATTGAATGCCCAGCACAGTCAACAAATTAGGATTCTCAGGGTGCTCGAACAGATGAGGGTCTTGCTGATCCTCTCCTGGGAGGTCCTTCAAAATATGAGGGGAGTTCGACAACCACTTGCGCAACTCATAGCCTCCAGACTTCAGGATGGCAATTAATTCGTCTCGCAAGACCAGAGCCTCCTCGACGGTGGAAGCGCCCGTACAAATGTCGTCCATGTAGACCGAAGTCTCCAAAATAGAAGCTCCCCGAGCGTATCTCAGGCGCTCTCTCTCCGCGAGTTCAAGGAGGGTTCGCATGGCGATATACGGGCTGGACCGGAGTCCATATGTGGTGGTGTTCAGCTCAAATACCTGTATAGGATCGCTGGGCTTCTCGCGCCGCAATATCAGCTGATATCGGCGGTCATCACGATGGACCACTGATTGGCGAAACATCATCCGAATGTCCGCGACAAAAACCACTTGGTGTCGACGGAATTGGGTCAAGATGTCGGATATGTCCTTGATCAGTTTAGGACCCGAGTGAAGACACTGGTTCAGAGACACACCGTTTGATGTGGGGGCGGAACCGTCAAAAACTACCCGAATCTTACTCTCAGGGGTCCTCAAGACTGCATGGTGAGGGAGGAAGTAGTGCTCCTGTGAACGCCATTCGAAGTTGGACGGTGACATGTGACCCAGCGCCTGATACTCGCGCATGAACTCGACATATTTGTCGCGAAAGGCTGGGTCGCGCCGCATGCGGCGCTCCATGGAAAGCAACCTCTTCTCGGCCAGAGCACGAGATTGACCCAAAGAGGGGCGTGAGTCCAGAAAGGGTAAGCGAGTGACGAAACGACCGTCAACCCGCCGGCCGGTATTGTTCTGGTAGAACAACTCACACTCACGGTCCAGAGGGTTGACTCGAGCTGCATGTGGTGGTTCCTCAATTTCCCAGAACCGCTGGACGGCGTCCGATAGAGACACGCCCACGACGGAGAGCGGGTCGGCCGTCGGAGGGGGAGGAGACCACATAACCGGTTCAAAAAAGCTGTGCCCAAATATCGTGGAAATGGCTGACAGGCCATCGGGCTGCAGAGCTCGTATCTCACCTAACAAGAGGACACCCAGCGTGTCGGCCCCCAGTAACAAATCTATAGGCCCAGGTTGGGCCCACCGAGGGTCTGCCGGTCTCAAAGCCGACGCACAGCGCACAGCGCTGTCATTTATACGAACGTTAGGGAGGAACCCTACAATGTCGTCGAGGACATTTACCTTGACTAAAATACGAAGGTGTTCGCTGTCAGGGCTGAACACCAACTCCGCTTGTCCCCTAGGAGCAGGAGGCTCGGCACCTCCGATACCTACCATCGGACGTGATTCCGAGCTCCAGGGGAGCCCCAGTCTTCCCACCAACCGAGTAGAGGCCACACTACGTTGGGAACCCGAATCCAATAGAGCTCGAACCGTTAAGCGGTCGCCGCTCGGGTTGTAAACCTTCACTGAGGCCGTCGGCAATAGAACAGTTTGACAGGTGGACTGCTGACGACTTATAGGCTCAGTGGAGGCGGCCATGGCGGGAGCTAGGGCGGCAGCCTCCTATCTGGAGCTGCCTCTGTTGGACCGGCACCCGAACCGGGGCCCCCGAGAGCGGCACTCCGACGGCGTCTCGATGACCCTTGACTGGAATTCCCCGAACGGGCCGACCTGGGGAAATTCGGGGATCCTCGGCTCCAAGGTCCGGGGCCGATAAGCAGTCTCCGGAAGCCGGTAGTACCGACACCGACCAAAGGGGGGCGGGCGGCGTTCCAGTCGCGGCCACTCAGCCAACGGGGGTGAGAACGGTCTAGCTGACCGCTGAGTGGCTGCGAATCCACTATCAACTCGCTGAGGGGGGGTGAAGACCCCCCGCCCCTGGGGGAACGACTCCCAGACCGATCGGGGGAGGGACTCCCCTCAGAACGAGGGGCGCTGTGCTCCACCGGTGAGCGCCGGGCGTTGCCCGACAGTGGGCGTGGCTGGGCGCCCCCGCCCGTGGGAGTCGGGGGGCTGTCAGGGCCTTGAGAGGACGAGCCGCGCGCACCCAGGCACAATATGACGTGGTGGTTACCCTGGCAGTGCGTGCAGGGCCGCTGGTGCGGGCAGTCTCGTTGTAAATGCCTCTCCAGGCATGAGAAGCACCAGTGGCGCTCCCTGGCGATGGTTCGCCTCGCCGTAGTCGGCTTGCGCAACAACTTCGGGCACGACGCCGCCCGGTGGTCGGATGCTCGACAATAGGAGCAGGGAGGCGCCTCCCGGGTCGCTAGGCCACTATAGGAGGGTACTGGGGGGCGCCCTCCCGCGGGGGCTCCGCTCGGCCTCAGGGGGGTGGGCGCCGCCTTGGCCGGCTGATTCCGCCTCTCCCTGGGCACCGCTCGGGAGGCGGCCGGGGAGCCCTCGACGGCGCCTGCTGCGTTCTCCAGCTGCCTACACTGCTCCTCCAGGAACCGCAGCAGGTCCCTAAAGGGGGGCATGTACGAAGCGCCATCCCCTCCGTACCTCTCCTCAAAATGGAGCCGAAGGTCGAGGGGCAGGCGGGACAGCACTATATGAAGGAGCAGAAAAGACCACTCGTCCACAGGTAAATCCAGCCGCCGCAACGAGTTGCACGCTACGACGACTGGATTCACTATGTCTTCACGTAGTCTAGTCCGGTCCTTCAGCAGCGGGAGGTTCAGCAGCCTCCGAACATGATCGTCCGTAATCCGCCGGACGTTGGCGTACCTTCCAGCGAGGAGGTCTCTGGCGTTTTGGTAGGCGTCGTCCGACAACTTAAGGTGGCCGACGACGCCCCGGGCCTCCCCCTCCAGTGATGCCAGGAGGTACCCCATTTTTTGGCAGGGGGTCAGGTCCCTCCGGGCGTCCACCAGGCTGTCAAACATGCCGACGAAGGTCAGCCACTCCGAGAGGACCCCGGAGAACCTCGGCAGGTCCAGCGTGGGGAGTCGTCCTAGCAGCTCTGGTTGAGTAGGCGGCTTCCGCGGGGACTCGAGAAGGCTACTCAGCCGAGCTTCGCGCTCCCTCTCCGCGTCCTTGGCCCCCGCCTCGATCAGGTCGTCCGTTAGCGCGAGGAACTGCTCGTAGTCCGCGCGGCAGGAGTCCAGGACTCCCTTTTCCACCTCCGAGTCCTCGAGCTCAGAGTAAGCCTCCTCCACGGCAGCCCTTCGAGCATTGACCTGCTCGAGCCTCTTCCTCAGATTATAGACCCTGTCCGGTCGGTCTATCAATGCGTGTGCGCTGGTGGCCCAGCGCAGCTCAGTCCGCAAGCAACGAATTAGTAGCTTATGTGACGGCATACTAAATACAATACAATAACGAATACTAATAACAAAATAAAAGAAATAACGAATACAGTACTACTAATACGATAATATCAATCAAACTACAAGTAAATACGAAAAAACACAAATCAAATTAGCACGTAACAACCCTAGTACGGTCAAATCAAGTTAAATTCAAATTGCGCAAATACAATTACTACTCTTTAGTTCAATTACAAATTACTGTATAAACGAAGATACTTCGAAATTCAGAAATCGATAAGTAATCCACTACAACTATCCGACAACGATAATTAACCGATTACGTAAAAATAACCATCTACCTACATGACGTATATCTCTAGAAAAACTCCCGCTTGCGCAACCTAGGGCGCGGTTTTTCAAACTACCTACTAACCAAAAAAAGGCAAGCAACAAACAACAAAGGGAAATAATTCTATTATTACGTACAAAAAAATATTTTTACGTATTACGGACGGGCGTGATTGTAGATACAAATTAAACCAATCAAACCAACGCTCCCTGCCACCAGAATTGTTTAATGTTTATCAACACTATGGTCGGGATCGACCGGGAATCGAACCCGGAACCACGCTCTGCTACCAGTTTGTTACGGCCTACGGCTGCTCCCTTAAAGGATCAGATCCTCATGGGCCCATGAGCTGAAGACTTCCCGAGCAGACGTAGGTCGGGCTCAATGTGGCCACGTGGAAATTTCTGATGGAAACAAAGAGGGGAAATGTCAATACAATAAGGCACTCACCTGCTCCAGGAGCGGAGACGATCCTCCGAGACCGGCCCGGCTGATGACAGTGTCGTGAGTGTATGTGTAATTGTATGTGCGTGTATGTTAACGGGCCCTGATCTGGATGACGCAATGCCGTCCGGAAGAAGGTATGCGCTGGTATCTTCGGAACTTTCCCCCTCTGGAGGCACTCTTCCTGGGTTGTCACGAAATGGGACAGCTACACGTAGTACTTCAGAGGTAAATCACTATTATGATTGCACAATGAATTTAACGGAGTTAGTAGTTCCTGATGAACGATTCGGTTCTCACAGCGATTTACGCGGGTTGATACTTTCTCAACAAGTTAGGAGCGGAAAAAACGTCAGTCTAGCTCGCAAGAAATTCTACACTAATTCGCGAAAAGTCCTATCCCGCCGCGTCAGGCGGCCGGGGGGAGGGGGAGGTGACCTCGATATCGAGGCCAAGCGCGCGCGTTAGAATACGTTTCGAAGGTAAATAATAAAAATAAATATTCTTGCCTAAACACAAATTAAAAAACATTTCATTAAAATGCAACTCTGCAATGATGATGTTCACCTTGGTCACAACTAGCGGCATACGGTCAGCGTAAGAATATTAGCACTCATTGGGAGGCAATATTTTTTATAAAATAACGTGCGTGACAAACGAGCACACAGTCCACCTAATGGTAAGAGGGTACTGTTATCCATACACATCTACATCCTCAATTAAAAATCCAAATGCAGCGTTATCACTCCTGAGGACTAAGATGAAATATCTCCTTTACATTAAATGGGTCTTTCCGGTTCTCTCTGTCGTCATCTCTTTCTCTCGTCTCGATCTCTTTCTCCTCCACTGTATACTCATAGTGAGATACCGCACTGGCGCTACACGTATTGCGTATACAATTAGCGAAACAAATAATAATACAAGACAGATGGCTTACTTACTGTCGTCACCTGTATTAGATAAACTAGTTTCTTTAAAATCCGCTTGTGAATCTGTCTCATTTATCATAGAACTGACTTATCAAACTCAAACAGAAAACGAGAAACGTTAAACGTTAACTCCTCGTGAGAAGGTAACGTTTTTTTAAAAGAAAAAACATATGATAACGAATGTATAACAAAAAACTAAAACACGTTTATAATTTCGAACGCATTTCAAGCAGGAAAAAATATAAATTTATTAAACTGTTGCCCAAATGTTAATTACACCTGCACTAATCTTCAAATAAAACTTCTCATTAACACAGCAATAGTAATTAAATAATAAATTTAGTAACAGAAAAAAAAATCAATGAAATATATAATTAACGCTTACTGTCGTAGCACAACTATAAAGATAAGCGAGTTTACTTACTTTCACTGGTCTCACGGTCTTTTCTATTTAGTATATAACATATATAGTACGTGAGGGTAATATGATCATTCGGTTAATATGGTCACTCTCTTATAACTCCAAAACTAAGGCCTTGTTTGGATAGATGACTCTGTGATACCATAGCTCTTCACCAGTCAATCAAATAATTAAGGGTCAAAAGGGCCCCGCTTTATGGACGTCATTATGACAGTTAACATTATGGTAAATATTTTTGTCGATTTTAGTATTGTGTAGCGTACTTAGTTTTTTTAAGTTGATTTTTCGTAGTGGTCCTTACTATTTCCAAAGCTTGTTTGCTATTTTTTTTTGTTAATATATTACTTATAGTATACGACATTGTGTTTTTGGCTCTGTCCTCCTCCTAATTTTTGTTTTATAGGGCGGCACAGCTTAAGGTGACCATATTATCCTCACGTACCTTAGTATATGAATAAAACCTTTATATAGTATATACAGGTT
The DNA here is from genome assembly GCA_963668995.1 of Parnassius mnemosyne. NCBI lineage: Eukaryota > Metazoa > Arthropoda > Insecta > Lepidoptera > Papilionidae > Parnassius > Parnassius mnemosyne. The sequence continues at coordinate 16,181,069 of CAVLGL010000035.1, read as the reverse complement.
TATAGAGTTCTTGAATAGAAGTTCCTGTGAACTACATATTATTTTTTCCTGTAAATTACGTATTATTTTTAGAGCGAAGAAAAGGAATGTAAATCATCCGAGGAATCGCAGCCGCTAGCGCGCAGTTATGATCAGCACAAACAATCAAACGATAACGGTAAGTCTATCTGCGACAGAACAACCCCAGGTGTGATTGTATGTTATTTTCTTTTGTTACTAACAGCTCGCTGTCAGTTCAAAATGTTAATTATCAATGTAAATCAAAAAAATTAAAATGAAATAGAATCTGACACTTAGGTCCCAATGGCATTTGCACTGTTTCTAATTAGCAAAGTAAACTTTGTTTTTTAAATAACTATTTATAAAAAAAATGTTATGTACTAGATTAAGATTCTTTATATTATAAACTTGTTGTTAATACAAAGGTAGATTGAATAACAAAAATTTAACTATCATAGTAACTGTTAAGTCTTACCAAATTCCGATTGCATAAATGATGACGCTAAAATTATTTACAATGGAATGATTTAAACAGATGTTAGTGGGGTGTTCATTCTATTTTGTAATCTTTAGTACTCTGAAACTATTAGAAATCACCTTTGTAAACCATTCTTTCTTAGTGCCTGTGTAGTACCATTTTGTTTTAGTTAACCATTTTTAGTTTTTAGGCGATTAACTTCATTGCAACTAATTGTCTGACCGCTTTCTTGAGGCGTAAATTGCAGTAAATGGCGTTAGATTCGACAGTCGACACTCCAATTAACATAAATGTTCAATCTTACAAGTACTTTATGTGTTTAAAATATAAGCATAAAACAGCCTGGAAATATTCGAGAGTAAAATATTCTCGCCGCCCGCCGTCGCGTTGCCCTGTCATCGCCCTGACGTGTGGTTTATGAGTTCTCGACTTCTGTGAGAGACTACAATAAAATCGAACTACGTAGTTTATGCTTAACGTGATTCGGTTCCGAGATTACTTACCCGGTGTCCTTTACCCTTTGTCTATTAATGCACTCTCAATCGTCAAACTTTTATTTATTACTGTGTGATTCAAATAAGAATATGACTGACCTGGCCCCATATTGTGACGGTATAGCTGTCAAATCAAAACAGGTAGGGTAAACAAAACAGACATTTTTGAAATAATATTTATTTACAAAAGAACGTTGAACGAAAAAGTATTAATCTGAATCTAGCATTTCAATTTTGCTCATTTCTGCATCACTGTTTGAGTAGTCATCATTATCATCATAATCATCACTGCTGCTTTCCCTTATAAAAATAGAACATGGATTTATTAACTTCGTCCGCGTGTAATTTAGGGTTTTGATTAATTTTTCGAGGAACCTTAATTCTTTTTCTAAAATAAAAGTAGCCTAAGTTACTCCTTATGACATCAGCTATCTGCCAGTGCAAGTCACATCCAAATCGGTCCAGCCGTTTCGGAGATTAGCCGGAACAAACAGATTTAAAATATTCCACCGACTAGTATAAATATTAAAATTATTTTTTTTAAATAATTATTAGTTCAATAAATTTAGTAATACTAAGACTCAGTAAAATAAAGCGAAAAAAAACCGTTATTAATACGTAAGTTAATTTTATTTGCAAGCCCTACTTTTCAAGTGTCAATTGACAGATCACGGTCCTTAGAGGGCATTGGACGTTCCTATTCTTATTTGAATCGCATTGTATATATATATATATATATATATATATATATATATATATATATATATATATATATATATATATATATATATGTACTTATACTTTATTGTATACGATAAAATTGGTTTTGCGTTGTCTTACTTCAATTCGAAACGTAGATTAATTTTTAAAGCAGACCGACTTTACTTAAAGAAGAATAGGTAAGATAAGGCGGTTATTATTTAAAGAATGTCAAATCCGATCGGGTTTTTAGTGACGGTGAAAAATATTTTATCATTTCGTCTCGTACTATAGAAAGAGGGAAGAAAAACTTGCGATGAGAGACTACCTACAATAAAGGGAGGGGCTTACTTACAACTACTAGGGGAAGACGACGAAGACCCAATAGGCGTTCCGAGAACAATTAACGCAAATACCACTGCCAACGTCAATGAGATAACATTATTGTCAATCATAATCAATTAATTAATAATAAATCGTCTATTTCATCATTAAAAATTACTACATTTATAGAAACTTCAAATCTCAGACGTCACCCGTATGCTATATGAAAAATATTATAAAATCTCAATATAGGCCTCCCGGTGTAGGAAGAAATTACCTTAATTATCACGCTTGTTAGGCGGATTAATCATTACACTGCCAGATGTCTCGCACCTTTGACGCTGCTATCCGTCTCTGGTCCAAATGTTTTACATCTGGCGTAAACGATATGGTGCAGCAATCTTTCGAAAGACATAAGATTCCTCTGGAATTTCTTGTAGTCGCCAATTACGACACCCAGACCACACGATGAAATGGGAATTATCTCTTACGCCACACCACAAGACACAAAGTTGTAATTGTGTAATGGACCTCATAATTGAGAAAAAATTGAATATAATCATAATCAAAAAAAATGTATCAAGTATTTATTCCTTTGTAGGATATTTATTTATTTATTTTTAATCTCATTGCATTTCGAAAAGGGAACAAAAGGCGGACATCTATACAAATAAATAAAATTGAAGTGTCTGTTTGTAATGTCAAAATAACAGCTTTTAACTAAATGCATATGAAAGTTTATACGACACTTATAACAAAAATACAACTTGTAAAATTTTGAAATGATACTTCTTTTGGCGCGTTTGAGAAAAATGATGAGAGTGATTTTTTTACGATGCGCGCGCACACCGACACCTAAAAGCGACAACTTCAGTTGGTAATGGTCTGTCTACTGTCAAGTTTTCGTGAGAACTGATAACTATATTCAATGTATTTATTCAAATATATATGAATCTATAAAACATGCTTTATTTTAGTTAATTTTGGTTTTGTTACGCTAAAGAAGTATAACTTCTTACGTGAACATAAGTACACACACACGTTTTTATTTGTCTGTCTGTCTGTTTGTTCTGGCTAATCTTTGAAACGGCTGGACTGATTTTGACGGGACTTTCACTGGTAAATAGCTAATGTTATAAGGAGTAACTTCGGCTGCTTTTATTTTAGATAAAAAGGGTTCCGCGCAAAAAAATACTTTAATATATTCGTCAAGGGCGAAGTCGCGCGGGTACAGCTAGTTTAAAATAGAACATATAAAACCACATTTACCATAAAGAGCCAAACTCTACTACTACTAACTAAGACCGACATTGTAAAATAATAAATGAAGTTTCATTTCCAGCACACATACGAGGGCGACACTGAAAGTTTTTAGAACTGGCCACTTGTAAACGATATAATAAAAAAATAAGTTCAAATTTTGAAAGTGGAACTCTTTGCCAATATTATTGTGTATGTATTTTATTACTTTATCATTTGTTTACGATTTGGCGACAAATTGAAAATTGTCTGTGTCACGTCAGCATGAATTTAACGCGAGAAAATTTTCGTACAATGATATTTATGACTTTCAATGTCATTTAAGTCAACAAGAAAGTTATGATAGACTTCGATTGGCCTTTCACGATGAAGCCTCATCTCGTGCCACTGTTCACAACTGGTTTAATGAGTTTAAACGTGATCGCACTAATCTCACCGATGATCTGCGTGAGGGACGACCTTTTACGGTGACGACTGAAGATAACATCAGTATTGTGCGGCGTATGATAGAGACTGACAAAAGAGTGATTTATCAGCAGATTCGGACAAGCTTAGGCATCGGTATGAGTCAGGTGCACAAAATCCTCCATGAACATTTAGCGGTCAGGAAGCTTTATTCCCGGTGGATACCTCATAGTTTGACAGAGGCCCAAAAACTCGGTCGTTTTGATTGGTGTCGTGAAATGGTTCAAAGATTTAACGGAGGTGACTCAAATGCTGTGTTGGACATACTTATGGGTGACGAAAGCTGGATTTATTGTTATGATCCTGAAACTATGAGACAGTCTTCTGTCTGGGTGTTTCTTTACGAGGAGTTGCGAACTAAAGTTAAGACAGGTCGAAGCGTGGGAAAAAAGATGGTGGCCTCGTTCTTCGGAAGAACAGGTCAGTACGCAATTATTGTTTTAAAGGATCGAAAAACAGTTACTACACAGTAGTACACTAACAATTGTTTGCCACTTGCCTTGGAAAAAGTTCGGAAGAAACGACCTCGCAGTATGATCCTCCTTCACGACGACGACGCCTCGTCGCACACCGCCAAGGAAACAATCGACTAGTTGGTGACGTCAGACGTGGAATTACTGAGTCACCCGCCCTATAGCCCCGACCTAGCACCTTGCGATTTTTATTTATTTCCGTAAATAAAAGAAAAACTTCGAGGATAACGTTTTATGGACGCTGACGAAGCAGTGGCTGCGTTTCAAAATGTCGTCGATGAGACCCCTAAGGACGAGTGCGCAAAGTGCTTTTTTCAGTGGTTCCATCGGATGCAGCGGTGTATTGATGTAAATGGACACTATTTTGAAACTTACTTTACTTATCTTCACGCACAATCCCTGACGGGGTAGCCAGAGAGAACAGATCTCCAAGTGTCACGATCCTTACATACCTCTTTCGCTTCTTTGAAAAAATAACTAACTAATAACTTGTTAGTTTGTTCAGTTTTTGATTTTCTAAGAACTTTCAGTGTCACCCTCGTATAGGCACATTGTTTCCACCGAAAAAATAATATGTATAATAATAATAATGAATATTAATTATATTGTATTATAAAAAAAACTCCATTATACATTAAATGAAATCTTTTAAACTTACTTTTAAATTATACAAGAATATTAAAGTAAAACTAACGAACATTGGGACCATTAAAAGCTTAAATGAGAAATAAATTTTGTCAAAATACGTTGAGGCTATCTATAGATAGCCTCAACGTAGCTATTATATATAATGGTAAAAGTAAATAATGGCAGTTGGGCTTGCGTTTCACATATCGCTTATACATTCAACAATTTGCATTAAATAATTTATTATAGTAAAATAAATATCACTGAAAAATAGGTAGATTAAAAAAATGACCGATTTGTAAAATATAAAATTGCATTTTAAATATCCAGCTCAAACAGAGAAGCTAAGGCCTATGTTACTGCCTGTGCATGCCTAAGCGTGGGTGAAAGTTTTAGATCGCCTTTCATTCTCAGATAACCTGACATAAAGTAAGTTTTCATTAAAATTCTTTCCTCAGAGTAAATCAACACATCATGTTTTTTATCTTACTCATAACATTCATAGACATTTATTGCTTTGAAAATGTTATGATTTCATTTTATATTAAAATGTACGACTTTTTGTATCACACGCTTCAAATATATTATGAAATATTACTAACCTGTGAAATTTTTGATACAAGGAGTCTGCAAGCTAGTTTTTCATAAGAAGTGACTGTTACCAATATTTTGACGTGTTATTTTGGAGAGTGTAGTGTGGTTGGTCGTCAGTGCCGCTTGGCAGCTCATTCTGGCCGGCGATGTTGTGTGTTGTGTGTCCTCTTGCCGCCTCATGACTATGTGTGCGTTTGACTACTGTTTCACTACTGCATGTTGTGTCAAGTAATCACATAGCGCCACGTGAAAAACAGGGATTTCAATTCTGACATTTCTTCTTCGATCACATTTTACGCAAGTGAACGCAGAAGAAACGAAGTAATATCGAAGCCTGTGTTTTGCGCGGCTAACGGACAGTCGTCAGACGCCACATAAGTTGGGTCATGGGTATTATAAACTTTAGAGATTCTGTTTAAATTGAAGCACGCTTGGGCGCACAATGTATCTAAATATCTATTTATTTAACCTATTTATTTAAGTTTATTATATTTTATATTATACTAATTAGTTTTCTCTATTTCTATCACCACCTATCTAACGACACTCCGCTCGCATCTTTGTCACGTAACACCGGTCCCCCCATTCGTATCGTAACGTACTAACAAAGTGGCGCGCTCCCTCCCGTCCGTTCCGCCTACACTGAGCGTACCGGCGCCGCCCGGGAGCGCGGCCCGCCCGAGCCCGGCGCGGAGTCCGGCGGGCGGGGCGCGCTCCGCACTAACCGCCGGCACTAACCCGGGCGGCGGCCGGAGCCCCGTCCCCACTAACCGGCCCGGCCCGGCGCGCGCCGGCTCGTGGCCGGACTGTAGCGTGTGGGGCGTAGGGCGGCGCCAGCGGCACAGCATCGCCGGCCAGATGAGCTACCTCAAGATGTTGGGGCTGGGCGGCCGCGGGAAACTCACCGGCGCCGCGGGACTCTTCAGCACCGCCGTCATCTCCGGCTCCAGTTCGGCGCCGAACTTGCGCATCATGATCCCTGCCACCGCCGCCAACAACAGTAAGTTTCTACACAATTTTATATTTTTAATATACGACAGCCGTTTTATATACTTAGGGTGAAACACCCTCGGTACGACGGCTAAAGTATTATGTTCAGTCAGGTAGCTATTGGTTTAAGTACTAACCCGCTTTCCCATTAATAGCTCAACTACCTGGCTGCACATGAATATGGTAGGAGTATTAGACCCTGCAAATCCTAATTATGTTCCCTTTACGTAGCAGTTCCTAATACTCTAACCCTACCTTATAAATATACATACATAAATTAAATAAGTGCTGGATGTCTGCATCATGAGACCAAAGGTAACAAATGGACAGTAACAGGATGTTAGGGTTAGGTGATTGGGTTCTCTCACTGTCAGTCAAGCATACTCACAAGACTGATCAGGGGTTCTGACTGCTAAAGGTGTTTAGGTCGCTGTGAGAGGGAAACCTTACCAGGAGTCTCGGCGATAATAACGAAGTCGTAGTCCAACGTTGAAAGAGAATTTTATTTACAATACATTACAATTTAATATAAATTTACGTTATATGCTAAGTTTACTCAGCAACAACTGTTAATGTGCGTGAGTTTTCGTAATGTGGTCACTGGGCTGTTGCGTTGGATTTTTGAGTTCTGAACAATTATTTATTATTAAATTTTTGCCGTGGCTGTGTCAATAGTCTATATTATGATCCTTAAAACAACAAAAATGACAGACTTACAAAGTACTTTTATCTAAATACTTGTTTCTTATTTGCATAAAAGTTGAACTGACAACCAGGCGCGGTCGCAGACTGAAATTTTGGAGGGGGTCACTAATAATAAAATATGTAATGTAAATTAAACTTTATTGCACAATACACAAGTTTATTGCACACATTATGAAACAAATAGAAATCAGGGGCTAGGCGGGGCAGTGCCCCGGGGCCTCCAAGCTAAAAGGGCCCTTCAGTCTCCAAGGACGACGTTCGAAAAATTATGTACTATCCTAGTTGTATAAAGAATTTTTGAGTTTTAACTTTTTGGCCCTGATCGCGAACGGCTCCAACTGACATCACAAAAATTACTCCCACTTCCATAACATAAATATAATATTGTTAAAAATACTTGTCTACTCCGTTTTATTGTATTTTATATATAGAAGAGTGGAAAAAACGAGCATGCGGCTCACCTGATGGCAAGTGTCGACCACCGCCTATTAACAAATACAACACCAGGAGTATTGCTGGCACGTTGCCGGCTTTTTAAAAAGGAGTAAGCTGGTTTCTTGAAACTTCCTAAGTCGTATCGGTTCGACAGTAGTGGTGATGAAATTTTGTGGCTGGAATTAATCCGAATAATTCCGCTGAACACTCCCAGTAGTAAATGCGATAGAAAATGCAAAGGGACGCAACATCTCTTCGTCTCGTCTTCGTCGTCGATGATTCGAGCCGCTCTGCACTGGATGCGGTCAATTAGAAGGAGCTGGTACTAAGGAGCCCCCGCCCAGGGATGGGAACAGTATTCCATGTTAGGCCGAACTTACCCCCTGTCAAGTTACAAGCAATCTGCCGCCATGAAATGCTGTCGCACTCTGTTGAGCACGCCAAGCAAGAGGCCAATTCAGCCTTCCCTCCCAAGTGACCACGAAACTGCACGTTATTCGAAATGTCGAAATTCGAAAATTTTGTATCAGTATTTTCTTTGAGCACCCGTTTCCACTATGAAATCCATAGCTGATACGGAGTCTGTAACGAGAGTGGCAGCAGGACACTCAAGAAATGGGAATAACATTGTGATAATTTCCTCACATTAAGAAGATCTTTTTCTGTATATTCAGATTTTGGCATCAAAATGCCTAATCCGAACAGGCTCATCGTACCCACAGAAAGTCGGTTCTGCAGGTTAGCCTTTATACTATCTATCAGTGGAATATAAATTGTCCTCCGAAAATATTCCTCGTCATTTCTTTGATAAGTAATTATCGCGAAGATTCTCAGTAAATTTTAGAAGATTTTTCAATTTGACGTGTATGATTTTGAGGGGGGGGGGGGGGTCATGTCCCCTGTGCCCCTGCTGACAATCTATCAAAGGCCTGCGGTGGATTTTGATAGGTTGTAATGAATGAAGAAAATGCAGGTAGGTTTTAATATTTTTGTTGAGATTATAATTATAGATTGTTACATGCGTCGTGTCATTCAAACATTTCGCTCTTTTAATGGAAAAGTACTAGAACTCTCGCGATTAACAATATGTCCACAGAAGGAAACACATTCACGGAGGACATTGACTCTTGTCTTCGGGAATATTCTCATGCAACGTGAAGCAACACGCAACTAACTGGCTGTTGTAACAATATAAACACATTAGAAAATACCTAACGTATTAATATTTATATTAACTGTTAGCTGAAATTACAACCGGACATGGCGCATGTCGCTCAAAGGGCGCAAAAAAAGTTCCTCTGCAAAAAATATGACGAATAAAGCGCTTATTTCTGTTCGCAGCGGCGCTGGAAGGTTTCGGCGGCGTGCCGGCGATCCGGCCGCTGGAGACGCTGCACAACGCGCTGTCGCTGCGCCAGCTGGACGCGTTCCTGGAGCGCGTGACGGCCGCGCCCGCGCAGCTCGGCACGCCGCCGCACCCGCCCCCGCCCCCGCCGCCGCCCCCGCCTGCCGCCAAGCGCCACTCGCCCACCAACAGTACCTACTATTATATACTAGTATAATAATAATGAAAATAATGTCGGAAGCCGAAGAGAGATCAGCCGCAGCACCAACGACTTTACGTCAGCGCAACTGCTGATCACGAGATCAAAATATGTTTTTGGATTTTTTTGTACATAAATTCTCAATACCAGCCCGGATTCAGGAAGTTGGCAGAGTTTCGCCCCCGTACCTCGGAAAGAACGTAAGTCCGTTGGTCCTGCGCCTGATCTCTCGAGTTGTGCCGAATTACCGTTCCAGTCATTTCGAGTGAGAGAATAGAGAATGTACCTATGTACGCAGATGGCTAATCTCCGTTGGGACTAGCCGCCGAGACCGAAATTCGGGCATTAAAACGCATGTGTACGACACTACAGGCACAGGCTGGAGTGGACCGTCGTCACTAATGTCGTCGTCGGGCGAACTCACGAGTGGCGTGTCGTCGACCGGGCCCTCCTCGCCCACCTCTGCGCACGCTGACAACGTGCGCAATGGTGACAGGTAAACCACGACACACACCACATACAACACGCATGAACGCACTGGTGTCACTCATAGGGTTGCCAACTAATACCATATGTGTAATAAATACTAATAGTGGGTCAACACCTTTGTTATACCGCAAAATACCTACAAGGCTGTCTCGACGTCTAGTCGCTAAAAATAGGCAAGTGTTGTCACAAAATTATTTCTGTAGATAATAATATCATAACATTATATTTTATCTGTATTACTCGTAATAATTTATTTTTCTGTACAAAAATACAAACTAATTAGTACTTTACAAAACTAGTTGCGCTCCGCAGCTTCACCTGATTCGTCGTGATGGAAACAAAGCCTTGTCCTGGTAGATGCCTACTTAATTTTACTATATTTTACCTACGTAACAGTATCTCAGGTGTTCCGCTTAAAATATTGGGTTGGACAGAAAAAATAAACCAGGTTAAAATTATACGTTGATTTTGTTTATTCAACCGCCTCGTTATAGATGTGCAACCGACAAATATTTACGATATTTATTATTGGTTTTTTTAATTGTCTTTTGTTGAATTGAACCTAATTAATTCTCATCCTTACATATAATTCAATTAAAAATCGTGCTGGAAAGCAATCACATGCTTATTAGAATTCAATTTTACTTAAGGCGTCATACAATATTTTCCCAATATTTCAAAATAATACCGAGTAATATCATGTCGTTAGGTGAACACTGAACGCGTGCAACTGATTCCGTGTACCTGACACTCCTAAACGTGCGTACCGGTACGCAAGCGAAGCCGACTGGTACTACCACAGACGTCGCGGGCAGGGAAGGGGGACTCCGCTCTGCTTCATACCGTGGCCTATCGTTGCTCCTTCTAATCGCCGAGTTCACTCACTATTAGTTTTTATTACACATATGCTAATACGAAGAGGATATTACTGTATAATTGGAGTCAGTACCAATCCCGTTATTTTACGAATGTTAACATTCCTTAGGTACCTATTGATAAGTATTATAAATTTATTAACTTGGAATGCTCGCTTTTAGAATGGCCTACCTGATAAGACATTCCACCAGTAAATACATATTTAAGCAGAAAATAATCATGTTCCCCGAGCGAGTAGGCATACTCCAAAGATGCCAGCTACTCAGACCACGTATAAAAAAAATATGGGTATGAATGAAAAATTGTAAAAAAACTAATAAATTGCTAGCCTATCGCCTACACAATCACAAACTTAATATCCTATTACTCACATTATACGCATGTTTAGCAAGTAACGCAGTTGCATACTCTTTTCTGCCGACTTCCAAAAAGGAGACGGTACTCAAGTCGACTGTATGTTTTTTTTTTATGTGTGTTACCTCATAACTTTTTAGTGGTTGAACGGATTTCGATGATTCTTTTTTTATTTGAAAGCTGGTACTTCTCGTGTGGTCCCATATGAATTTGATCAAGGTGAGACCAATAGTTTTTGAGTTATTCTTAATAACTTATATTGAAGTCGGAGATTATCGAAATTTTTAATTTGAAATTATTTGTTAAAACTTTTACTTAAACTTGGGACAATCAGCAATCATATAAAAAATTGCGGCGATAACTTTAACGAAGTTTAATACGACCATTTTCTAACATCATCATAATTGTTTTATTAAATATTTATCATACATATTAATATATTAAGTATTTTTGTATATTTGTTTCATCTATATACTGTTACGTATATCCCCTGTTAAGTAAATTATTTCTCCCGGTGAAATACAGCCGCAATGGTTTAAACATAATATAAGATACGATCCGCCATCTTGAAAGATACCGTTGAGGGATATATGTGTACGTATGTATGTTTATTATCATTTATCAGTAGTGTGTGTAGAAGTTGTATTATTTCATTGTCTAGTTTTTTATAATTGCCTTCGACGTTTTATTTTACTGATCTAAGTTTAAAACGACAAAACGCGAACTGTTAGGTTCGCGTTTTGTTCCGAATATGTAAGGTCCAGTAAAGAATAAATTCTAAACTATTTTATTTCTATTTTATTTTACTGTAATAGATTAATGTCATACATTTTTTTTAAATCCTAAATCTTAGTAACTAAATTAATAAAAAATAAGATTATAATAATAAAGTATTATGGTGAAAGATGGAATACATATAAGAATATTTCTCTACCAGACGTAATTGTCGTATAGATAATGGCAGAAAAACTATATAAACAAGACAAATTAAAATCCTAAAACTAGTAACGGGCAGCAGCATTACCACTGCCGGGGAAATCAAAATAATCAATTAATATGAATTAGCATGGGCAATTGTATTAAAAGCCCTAATTCTAAAATTGAACAAGTTACTTATACCTTGCTTTTTTATTAAACTGAAAGCATAGCTAGTTATACTCTTTGGCATATTGACAAGCCAAAGGGTATAACTAGCTATGCTTTCAGTTATATAACTAGCTATTACCAAGGAAATTATCAAAAGGCTCGCGGCCAGATCTCAATATTTTAGTTACCTACCTACTTATATCGCAAATTTCCGTAAATTCGATGATGCCGCCACTGTTTGGACTTGGTCTCACTCTGGCTGATCTTCAATTTTAGAAATTGAATATTTTTATTTGGAAATGGAAATTGATAGAGATCTTTTTATCTTTTTGCGTCAAAATCATCATCATCATTACAGCCCTTCACAAGTCCACTGCTGAACATAGGCCTCCCCCAAAGAATGCCACAAAGCACGGTCCTGAGCCACCTGCATCCATCGACTTCCTGCATGTCTTACCAGGTCGTCACTCCATCTCGTGGGGGGACGCCCTACACTTCGCCTACTGGTACGAGGCTGCCACTCGAGAACCTTTCTTCCCCATCGGTTGTCGGTTCTTCGAGCTATATGGCCGGCCCACTGCCACTTCAGCTTACTAATCCGTTGGGCTATGTCGGTTATTCTGGTTCTACTGCGGATATCCTCATTCCTAAGTTTATCACGCAGAGAAACTCCGAGCATAGCCCTCTCCATAGCTCGCTGAGCGACCTTGAGCTTCCTCATACGGCCAGCAGTGAAGGACCACGTCTCAGTTCCGTAAGTCATCACTGGCAACACGCACTGGTTGCAATTTCGTTTTAAGGTTTTGAGGTATGTCTGACGAGAAGATGTGTCGTAGCTTCCCAAACGCTGTCCAGCCGAGTTGAATCCGTCGATTGACCTCTCGGTCGAAGTTGGACTTACCTAGTCGGACTATTTGTCCCAGGTAAACATACTCGTCAACAACTTCGAGCTTAGTGCTCCCAACAACTACCGGCATAGGTGTGACATGGACATTAAACATGATCTTTGTTTTGTCCATGTTCATCTTAAGACCTATCCGTTGGGAAACACTATTGAGGTCATTGAGCATAGTGCTTAGGCCCTCCAGCGATTCTGCCATAAGGACTATATCGTCGGCAAATCGAAGGTGAGTGATGTACTCGCCATTGATGTTGATACCGTATCCTTTCCAGTCCAGAAGCTTGAAAACGTCTTCCAATGCAGCGGTGAAGAGTTTCGGGGATATGACGTCACCCTGTCTTACACCTCCCTGCAATTGGATAGGTTTCGTAGTCTGGTTCTGTACTCGGATAGCCATCGTAGCCCTACTGTACAAGCACTTCAACACTTCGATATACCGACAGTCAACTTGGCACCGCTGAAGGGACTGTAGCACCGCCCAAATTTCGACGGAATCAAAGGCTTTCTCATTGTCCACATACGCCAGACATAGTGGCAAATTGTACTCTTCGGACTTCTGTACAACTTGCCGAAGGGTATGTATGTGGTCTATGGTGCTAAAGCCCTTTCGGAAACCGGCTTGTTCGGGAGGCTGGAAGTCGTCAAGTCTGCGCGCGAGACGATTCGTAATGACTCTCGAAAACAGCACGTAGACGCGGCTCAGAAGGGAAATCGGTCTGTAGTTCTTCAAGAGAGCGTTGTCACCTTTCTTGAAGAACAAGACCACCGCACTTCTGCTCCACGCCTCCGGTGTAATGCCACCATGGAGGACGGAATTAAAGAGCTTCTGAAGGACTTCAAGTACCGGTCTTCCACCCGCTTTCAGAAGCTCCGCTGTAATTCCATCCTCGCCTGGGGCCTTACCGTTTTTAAGGTGCTGGAGAGCCATTCTAATCTCGCTCAGACTGACGTCCGGGATATCTTCGGAATAGTGTCGGATGAGACTCGCTCTTGGATCGTTACTCACACTTGCGTGTGGCTCCAACGATGACGTGTACAGCTGCCCATAGAACCTCTCAATCTCACTCAAAATCTCAGGTGTCCCGGAAACGATGCTGCCACATTCCGTCTTCTGCTTTGACAGTTGGCTCTTTCTGGCAGACAGATCTCTGGCAAAGACTTTGGAGCCTTGGTTCCGCTCGATTGCTTCTTCAATACGAGCTGTATTGAAGTTGCGTAAGTCCCGCCGCATGCATTTGGAGATCTGTCTGTTCAGATGCCTGTATGCTGTCAAGTCTGTTGAAGAATGTAGCTTCATCTCCCGTCTAACAGCCATGAGATTAATAGTGTGATCGGAGAGTTTTTGTGTTCTTCTGCGGCGGGTCTTGCAGAACTTAGCTCCGACCGCATGGACAGTTTCCACGAGCTTGTCATTCATATCGTTCACTTCATTGCAGTCTTCTAGGCACTGAAAACGGTTTTGTAACTCGAGCTGAAAGGTTTCGGGACTTTGGAACAGAGCACGAGGGGGACGGAGCGTTGACTTCATTAGACGAGACCTCTCCAACTTAACGTTTAGGTTCAGTGTGCCTCTAACCATTCGGTGATCGCTACCAGTTTTCACCCTCGCGATCACGGAGACATCACTGAACAGTTGTCGTCTGGTCGTCATAATGAAGTCAATCTCATTTTTTTTAGAACCGTCGGGGCTCGACCAGGTCCACTTCTTGCGTCAAAATACACAAGTGCAATTTATAAATTATAATAACTTAATATAGTTGTTATTTTCTTTGACGCGTGACAAATATGATTGTTTCCAGATAAATTGTGGCTGCACAGCTGGCGGGTGGTGCAGGGATAGCAATTTGTAGTCGAAATTATTACTACTTTTTACGTTTTATAATTTTAATTATACTATATTATTTATTCTTACCATTTGGGTCTATATTATTTATTTATTTGTATATTCTATTACATATAGATGAGTTCCGATGATGATTCTTTTCTTTCTGCCAACGAGTTTTGTTCATCAAATGACAGTTATTGCTTGTTTACTGAAACGCTAGGGGATTTTGTGCGACGTAAATTCGAACAATCTCGCTCCTTGTTTAATGTTTGCCACATTAATGCACAAAGCGTACCTAGTCACTACAGTGACCTGACTGAGGCTTTCTCTGACGCTGATGTTCATGCCGTCTTGATCTCGGAAACTTGGTTTAAGCCCCATCTTCCTTCTACCTCTTACCCTCTCTCTGGCTTCAGTTTGATACGTAACGATCGAGTTGATAGGAGAGGGGGTGGGGTCGCTATATATCTTCGTTGCGACTTCTCTTATAAAATTGTAGCTTCTTTTTCCCCTTATTATACTGCATCTGCAGAATTTCTATTCCTTGAAGTATGTGTAAAAGGAGCTAAATTGATTCTTGGTGTTGTTTACTGTCCTCCTTCTGTCGATTACTTCTCCAGTCTTGAAACGATTCTGGAATCCTTGGGGTCCGAATACTCACATCACATTATCATGGGCGATTTTAATACAGACCTCCTGACTCCGCACTCATCCCGTTCCTCTAAGCTCCTTCACATTGTCGAGTCGGTTGGCCTCCACATTTTACCTTTACAAGCCACTCACCACAATATTGATGTAGAGGATACCTGGCTTGACTTAATCCTTACCTCTGCTCCTTCTCTTGTATTCTCCCACGGTCAGCACTTTGCACCTGCTTTCTCCTATCATGACCTCATATTCATTTCTTACGTCCTAAAACCTCCTAAACCTCCAGCTAAAACTCTTCACATGCGTTGTTTTGGTCGCTTAGACGTTGAAAAACTTTGTATGGATGCATCCAAAATAAACTGGAACAGCGTGGTTTCTGCATCCATTGTGGACGAAAAGATAGAGGCTTTGAATGAAGCTATCCTTAGGCTATATGATGTACATGCTCCGATTAAAAAAGTGAAGCTCAAGCGTCCACCTGCGCCATGGATGACGATTGGGGTTCGAATTGCGATGAGACGTAGGGATCGGGCTTTTGGCAAATTTAGAAAAGATCGATGTGATGAGAACTGGACTCTTTATAAAGTTGCAAGGAACCGGTGCAATCAGATGATACGCAACACCAAACGCCGATTTATTCTTAGTAACATCTCATCTTCTTCCCCTGCTAATATCTGGAAGTTCCTTGGAACCTTAGGTATCGGTAAACGACAACGTTGTGAGTTTCAGAAGACGATTGGTCTGGATGATATTAATTTTCATTTTGTCTCCAACAGTCCTCTTGATCACCAGACCAAGCGTCTTACTATTGAACACTTAATGGGTTTACCTCGTCCCGATATTGATCTCTTTCAATTTTCTCCAGTAGCTATGGATGAGATCAAGAAGACAATCCTATCCATTAAATCTAATGCTGTAGGTTGCGACAACATCAGCCGACGGATGATTATCTTTATACTTGACCATATCCTCCCTGTTATCTCACACATCATTAACTTCTCCTTGGATTCTGGTGACTTTCCTTCTTTGTGGCGTAAGGCTTACGTTATTCCATTACAAAAGATCACAAATCCCACTCTACCCAATCATTTCCGACCTATATCCATCCTTCCCTTCTTATCCAAGGTCCTTGAGGCCTGTGTCCACAAGCAACTTTCGCAGTTTATCTCCTGTCATAACTTACTAAGTCCCTTGCAGTCTGGCTTTAGGCCCGGTCATAGCACCGTTTCCGCACTCCTGAAAGTAACTGGTGATATTAGGGCAGGCATAGAGGATACTAAAGTCACTGTGTTGGTTTTAGTTGACTTCTCGAACGCCTTTAATACCATCAGTCATGACCTTCTAATTTCCATCCTTTCCCTTTCAATGGTCTCACCCGAAGCACTGGATTGGTTTTCATCATATCTTCGAGGTCGCCAGCAGTCGGTTCGCATCGATGAGCTATCATCTAGCTGGCTTGACTTACATGCTGGTGTTCCTCAAGGCGGCATATTATCTCCTTTGTTGTTTTCTATATTTATTAATCTCATTACCCAAGACCTTCAGTCTGCGTATCATCTGTATGCCGATGACTTGCAACTGTACACACAAGCGAGTATTGACAATATTTCTACAGCGGTGGACGTAATTAACAGGGACCTTGAGTATATTAAGAACTGGTCTGACAGGTTTGGCCTAATAGTCAACCCTTCGAAGTGTCAGGCTATAATAATTGGTAGCCGTCGGATGATTCATAGATTGAAAACGGTAG
This sequence comes from Parnassius mnemosyne, assembly GCA_963668995.1. Taxonomy (NCBI): domain Eukaryota; kingdom Metazoa; phylum Arthropoda; class Insecta; order Lepidoptera; family Papilionidae; genus Parnassius; species Parnassius mnemosyne. The sequence continues at coordinate 16,164,052 of CAVLGL010000035.1, read as the reverse complement.
CTTTACCTCCTATCTTTTTTAATAGTACTGAGATCCAACTGTGTTCTACTGTGAAGGATCTAGGTTTATTAATTGATTCTACTTTGAGTTGGAAAGACCAAGCAACGACCGTTAGCCAGAAAGTTACCGGTACCCTGCGTTCTCTCTATCGCCTAAAATATTTTCTGCCATCTGCAATCAAAGCAATGCTTGTGCAAAGCTTAATTTTTCCCCTAATCGACTATGGTGATGTGTGTTATTTCGACCTGAATGCAGATCTTCTCAATAAATATGACCGTCTTCTGAATAACTGCATTCGATTCATTTTCAATCTTCGAAAGTATGACCATGTATCCACGTATCGATCTCAATTAAAATGGTTACCTATTCGTCAACGCCGTAGTTTGCGTGCACTCACTACCCTTTATTCTATCCTGATGTCTCCAACTTCCTGTTCCTACTTATCTCCATACTTTCAGTTGCTTAGCGCTAGTCATGAGAGAAACCTCCGCTCTACGAACAACCTTCTTCTCCTATGTCCCTCCCATAGTTCTGGACTTGTTCATTCTTCTTTCCACATTCAATCTATTCTCCTTTGGAACGCACTACCTCTCGAAATCAGGACGGCTAGCAATCGTTACGCGTTCAAGATGAAGGTTCGGGAATACTTAACTAATAAATTGGCAGATTCATCATAGTAATAGTTTATATATATTTTATATATAAATATATATATTTTATTTGATTATGTCTATAATTGAATATCTTCATGAGTTTACATACATCTGACGTTTTAATATGTACTTAAGTAATATACATTTTTATTATCTTATTATTTTTATTATAATTTATTTTATAAGTATATATATATTATATTTTTTATTACCATTTATATCTTATGTATTTTATTTCGATGTGCGACAATTTTTTTTTTGTTATTTTAGTTTAGTATTAACATATTACCTTTTTATTACACCTACATCATTATATCTCTGCATCATCCCAAGGTAGACTGGTAGAGAATGCCTTAGGCATTAAGTCCGCCTATATACCTCATGTGTATATGAAGTTTTAAATAAATAAATAAAATAAATTCACTAAAACATAAATATTACCATTACAGCCTATCTAGAGTCTACTGCAGAACATAGGCCTCCCCCATAGATTGCCTCACAAGAGGGATATTTGCCATAGTTGCCATGCATGGCTGGCTGGTCTTGTGGCTGTTGTAACTGCAGCCCATGAACACCGCCCATGTATCCTTGAAGTTGAAACGTGTTATTTCATATTTATTACAGTTATTTTGTATTATGGAAGCTTTTTTTAGAGAATTAATTCTTTCTTGTTAATATCTTTTAATATAGTTGTTGTGCGTTGCGTGTTGTTGATAATATTGTTATAAGACCCCAATTATAGTTGTTTTCATTTTATATAAATATAACTAATCTACATGCTGTCCTATGTTGATCTTGGACTTATAGGTCTCATGTTTATTTAGTGTTTTAACAAAAAAGAATATGCTAACTGTCTTACATGCCTAGCATGTGATAAAAGCTGACTAATGGGATACTAGTTTTGTGATTGTGTAGGCTATGGACTAGCCACCTATCACGTCTTTTACAATTTTCCAATCTAAACCCATATTTATCATACATTTCTATTATTGTATCTTTGGTAAATTTATGAAGGGTTTTAAATTTACTCCGCCATCTAAAAAACTTTTCGTGTAATTAAATTTGTTCATTTTATCATTGATCATTCGTCACTGTCATTTTTATCGATTAGCCGTACTTTGCTTAACAAACAACAATCGATTATTAACCATCATTAATAAGTTGGTTCTCCTTTGAATGTTTTGATATAGTTTATTATTTTTTATCGTCAAGGAATGCAATTGGAAACAAATTTTTTTATACAATATTTATAACTTATGTTAAAAATAGTATAAATAATAATAGTCGGGGAAAAAGTTTCTTCGTATTTTGTTTGTATAAAATTTGAGAAAAATCATTTTGGTTGTACTGTTTGTATCTAGCTGGTTTTAATACTAATACATATAGGAGATTAAAAAAAGAAAAATAAGAAGTAAAAAACACTTTCCAGACATTTTTCAGTTGTTTTTCCCTCCGCCAAAATAAGTGAATCTAACGAAGAAATTCGATACATTCTAAAGTTTTATTACAATAATTTAAAATTTAAATTTTTATACAACCGACTTCAATATAAATTATTAAGAATAACTCAAAAACTAGTGGTCAGACCTTGATCAAATTTATATGGGACCACATGATAAGCACCAGCTTTCAAATAAAGAAAAAAGAATCATCGAAATCGGTTCATCCAGTAAAAAGTTATGAGGTAACACACATAAAAAAAGAAAAAAATATCACACAGTCGAATTGAGTACCGTCTCCTTTTTGAAGTCTGTAGAAAAGGGATGAGTGCGACTCAAGCCGCGAAGAAAAATTGTGACGATTATGGACCTAATGTAGTGTCAGTAATTTTGTCCGGTAATTTTGATGTCAAAGATGCGGCTCGCTCTAGTCATCCTCATACGAATAAAGTCGATGCCATTTTTGAAAAAGTGAAGCAAGATCGGCATATTAGTAGTTACGACATAGCCGAGGAATTCACGATTGACCACAAAACAATTATGACCCATTAGAAAAAGTCTGGCTATACAAAAAAACTCGATATTTGGGTACCACACGAGCTCAATGAAAAAAACCTAATGAATCGTGTACTCCTTTGCAATTCTCTATTGAAACATTATGAAACCGAACCATTTTTGAAAAGATTGATCACTGGTGATGAAAAGTGGATCACCTACGACAAGAGCATGCGCAAAAGATCATGGTCAAACGGTAGTGAAGCTCCACAGACTGTAGCGAAACCCAAATTAACATGCAATAAGGTGATAATGTGTATATGTATGGTGAGATTGTAAGGGTAGCGTTTATTATGAGTTTTTACCGCCGGACAAAACCATCGATTCGGATCTCTACTGCCAACAACTAATGAAACTCAAACAAAAAATTGAGAAAAACGGCCGGAATTGATCAACAGAAAAGGAGTGAGTCTTTCATCATGATAACGCCTGACCACACTCATTTTTGGCCACTCAGCAAAAATTGAGAGAGCTTGGTTGGGAACAGTTAATGTATCCACTATATAGTTCTAACCTTGCAGCCTCTGATTTTCACGTGCTTCGGTCTCTTCAGAATTCTTTGGGTAGTGTTAGATTAACATCGAGAGATGACTGTCAAAATAACTTGTCGCATTTATTTTATAAAAAATCCCAAGATTTCTAAAGCAACGCGATTATGTCATTACCTACAAGATGGCAGCAAGTTATCGAACACAATGGCCCGAATATATTATAATTAAATGTAATTGAACTTTTACAAAAATGTCTTGAATTTGTATATAAAATACGAAGAAACTTTTTCCCCAACCTAATATGTCACTTTAAAGTTGAGTTTTATTTTTGAAAATGATCTATATTTGAAGTGGATATTTTTTTTTTGCTTTTGTCTCACTAAACTGCTGTGGTTTCACTAGCTTCTTGTTTATTACATTTTGTTGTAAATGACATTTAAGTAATGTACTTCGCACTAGAAGAGATGCCGAGACTTGGTCGTTTGCAACACGCGTTAGAGCCTGTGTCATAAAATGTTACTCAGTGCCACTTTCCTCGCGGCCCGCACTGCCGCACCGATTTCGTTTGCGGTGTCTGTTCTAGTACTGGTACCTACTTAAATAGTGAATGAGATGTTTTTTGTGGTTTTATGGCTTAATCTATCATTGGTCTTGCACATTTTCATTTAACGTCACTTCAAACTGTAAATTCAAAATCTGTAAGAAAATGTGAATTATCACACTGTAGCAATCCTTATGTGAGACAAACACCGAGTTTCACCACACTAAAGAGATAAAAGCAGCGAATTTTCGGTGAAGTATGAAATAATGGTTCGAAGTGATGGTTAAAAGGAAGGTAGTGGGTGTATTAAATTGTTATGGATTCCAGTAGCACTTGGAGTAAAAATGTGCCGAGCAAACTCCCCCAGTGGGACGGTGAGGCGGCGACGTTGTGCCCGTCCGACGTCAGTCTGCTCCCATTCATGCCGCACAGCAATGTAGCAGGTACACCACATTTTACACACCATGTACCGGATTGTAAGCATATCACAAATTCCTGTCTGCTATGAAAATGGGCCCTACTAAATTGCACCAATTACATATAGGTAGATAGAAACAATTTTTCTGTGCAATTGATATTTATTTGCACATTTATAATACGCTTCACTCTTTTTACTTAATTTACAATAACCAAGATTTTTTTTTAAAAATGTCATCTAATATCTAAAACCAAAAAAAAAACGAAATTTAATCTAATAACTATTATTAAATAATATTTTATGATCAGATATTTAAAAAATTTGTTATAAATTTGTGATCTCTTTTGCCAATTAGGAAAATAGTCAACAGGCCATCTTCGGGTGGAAACTATGTAGGTGTACATGGTATTTTTAGAGTGCTTTAGTATTTGTGTTAACAATAAATATACTGTGCATATACGAAAGCACTCCTTAGCCTTGGCCCCGTTCTTAAAGAATTCGTTTTCTCATTTATAATGTTATATTATACTTATACTCAATTAAAGTTTAAATTCGCGTGCCAATGAAATAAAATAAAACTTGCATATTTCCACGTTTATTATATTTTTACAAATATGGTAGTAAGGCGTTAGTATGTATTGTACAAGACGGTTACTACATTAAAATTATATTCATAAACACATAAAGTATAAACAATATAATATCCATATTATTGTATCGGTATACCAATGTTTTATTTGAAATATCGACTTTTATCGACAACTGCACCATTACCATAACCATGGACGTCATCGACGGTGATCAACTTCAACAAGACTTGCTGTACCGTAGAACAAAACAATAGTCGAAAATAAAATGTTTTATGAACAATTTTTAATAGTGTATTAGTAATTTTTATTAGTAATTTGAAAATAGTAAATTTTCAAAAAACTATTAAATCATCAACACTACCACTAATTGACGCATTAAACCGCGTACATTATCTGTTCTGTGGTCATTTTGACCTCTGACTACATAACGTTATCTCATAAATTTAACCGAAAATCTTAATTGACGCTGAAAACTCATGTAAAATAATTGACTTCCATAAAATATGTACACAACACATACGTTGCACAATATCGTCGCTTATAAGCACTTACTCGGCAACGAAAAGCTTTGTCATGTTGTAAATAATATAACAGTTACATCTCGTTATGGTAAATAACGTTTTGCATGATACTGTTTTTAGGAATGCATGCGAAATCATTTAACGCAGTCTTCGAAATTCATAAAAAAAACAAGAGATTGTGATTAGAAGAGCACGTTTATGGCTTATGGAATGTTTTTCTGAACATCGTTAATACAAATGAACACCATTTAATCCTCACCTCAAAATTTTAGACTTATTAAGCAATGCTATGATTATCCAGGTTCCTGTATTAGCGGCGACGTGACTCCGGTGTCGGCAGCGTCCGAGCTGGAGTTCAACAGCAACGAGGCCACCGCCGGCTCCGGCACTGATCATGAGTTGCTGGTAAGTGTAATACTAACACCGGTAGAACATTTCGGAATTCCAGCTACAAAAGACTGGCGTTTATATAGCGATGTGACGTCCCAACGTGTTTAACATCAACGAGGATTGCAACCTTAGAGTATACATAAGCAAGCTATAGAGCGCACGCATCGATCATTACCCATTATGCGAAGCGTAAGCATGTGTACTGTAGATATGATAAATAGAGCGGTTGAATAGTGATACGGCAAGATTGACGCCTATCTGTTACTGTACTTAATTATAAGGCAGGTTTTTTTAACAGATCAATAAAACACATGTACCAATTTATAAAACGATGTTTATTAATCAAACACAAAAATCTATACTAGAATTATTTTGTCCGTGCAGTTTGGGTCTTAAATCATCGGAAGAGCTAACTTCTTCCACACCACATATCGCCGCAGCAAATTCACAAGAACGGCTGAAATTAACACTTTGTAACTTTTCGGGATCTATTTTCATTTCAGTGAAAAACGTTAAAACATTGTTTATAACAACACGTGCTTGTACTGGTATATTGGTGCCAACAGGCAAAATATTATTTTGAATAAATTCTGCCGTTTTGGTAGAAAACAAAGGAAAAGGCACAAAAACAAATTTCTCTTCGATATATGTACTAAATTATCATTGTACTAATTTGTAGGTATTAGACGAAGGTAATAATGGAAAACAAATGACTCATAATATAACAATGTCGCACCAGCCTTTGTATACGGCACCGCCGCCGCGTACCTGCCTTCTTGATTTATTTGTTGTTATCGATAATAGCGTTGCGCCCGCGCAACATGCTCACCGCCCTAGCCGGGCTGATGCCGTGCTATGATTTATGACCCCAACTACACGGACAAAATAATTTTACTACCATATATATTCCACGTTTAGAACACTAATTTTACGAATTTTATTGCGCTTCATTTCAATTTAATATACCTAATTCGCGACGTTTCGGGTGCTATGTTAAAAATAAGTTGACAAAACTTCTTCAAAGACGTCGTGTTTGAAAAAATTTCGGAGCAAAAATATATAATTAATAAAATTATAGGTGTAGAATTGTATATCGTTAATAAGGACATTGTACTCTGACATGTTTTACAGTGTACAAATGAAAACTTTAGAATCGTTGTGATTTGAAACTAGGTAAAACGAAAAAGCTGCACTAAAGAGAGACAAACATATATATCACTTAATACAGTACATAGTATTTATTATAAATTTATTTATATTTGAATTACATAAGCCCTACAATTATCCTACTTGTGATTCTGGTCTCATACTCTCGAAGTTTAGTTTTCTGAAGATACACTTACCGCGTGTGAACTGCACACATTTTTTTCCAATTTAATTTTCAAAGTTATCAAAGTGACCAGCAAACTTTTTATTCGCGAACTTTTTAAAAGAGGGTTTATATGTTTAACCTGTGTATTCGTGTGTCTGTGTATCTGTGTGGCTGGCTGTGGCATCATACCTCCCAAACGGATGAACCGATTTAGATTTAGTTTTTTTTTTTGTTTGAAAGGTGACTTGATCAAGTGTGTTCTTAGATATGATTCAAAAAAATTATTCAACCGTTTGAAGATCATCAGCTCTTTTTCGTGGGAATTTAAAATGTTCAATTTAATATTATTATTTTTGAAAAGAGGAATCGAAATAGGGATCTTTATTATCTGCTTAGTACTGCTACACTACGCAATATCAGTCCACTGCTGGACTTGGCTTCTCCCGCGATTAGTAGGATTTTTGTATCGTCACACTTGGCAGAAGGATTAACGATCGCAGTACCTGAAGTTTTCACACCTTTGAAGCTGTTTTACACCGCCGGTCTAGGTGTTGTCTGGTGTAACACTATATTCTATACTCCGACTGAAGTATGGTTTTAAATCCAAACCGAAAAAGAATCCTCTTCTAGTTTCGGCCGAAACCGAAATCGAAACTATTGTAGACAAGTTAAAATTTTCACTGTAATCTAGTGTTTACCTACCTTAATAATAAGATTGTTTCGATTGCGTGGAATTAAAAGTTTTGATTTACTTTGTAAATTATTTGATTTTACGAAACACTGAATGATTAGCTAACATAGTATGGTCGTTGCACGCTACTGCGTTGGTCGTTGACGGAATGATCTAGTGTGGGTTGTTGCACTTTTTTTACAAGGAATATTTTTTGCATGTGTTGATATAGTATAGATGATATTATGACATGATATGGATCTTTGTAGTGGGTAGAAACCTTAATAGCGAGTAGTTGCACTTATTCTATTGATAAATTCAAAAGGGATTCTGTGTTGTAAACAAATAGTTGTGTATTTCTTGCGTTAAAATAATTCATATTTAATAATTTTATTTTAACACATTTTTTTGCTGTACAGAGCGCAGAAGGTGAAGACGACGAATATACATTATCCATAGACGCATGTTCTTCTCCAATGAGAATAATTAAAAATGATCTAACGCCACATAGTCCAGCCTTGAAGCTAGACAGCTGCCAACCTTTGACAAGTAATACCTCCACAGAACTATATGGACTAAGTTTACAACAAACTAAAGAAAACCTATACAAAGATATGCCTTCCAGCAGTAAAAATTATAACAATGAAACTGGTGTGAAAAATAAGTGTTTTATAGGAGAAAGTTCGCTCCAATGGAGCAATCTAGAAACGATGAATTTGCAAAATAAAGAAAAAGATATGAATATAGTAAAAAGAAACGACATTTTGAACAATGGAAGTAGAAGATATAGCGATAGCAGCGCACAGAAAAATAATCGCAATTCACACGCGCTCGTTCCAGCCAGTAGGTTCACGACGACGTTAGTCGACGAGGATCAGCTCCGAGCGAGCACATCAAGCGAGAGTAAGTCGAATAACAACTTGAATGATGCCATTCGCGTCGCGCACAATTCACCGATAGTAACGAAGGCCAAAAAGTGTAACGTTAAACCTGGCTTCACGATCAACGACGTCTAACGGAATTTATATAATTTAATTTAGTTACAAATTAAAAAATCAATCTCTAAGACATCCTTAAAACTATCTCTGAATAATTTTTGGTCACCTTATTAATGAGATTCTTAATATTTTTCATTCATCAGAATTATACTTAACGCATTGTAATCAAATTTCAGCGAACAATAACACGTATATGTGAATATAGGTATCCTAATTTTGCTGTAAAAATCCAAGTGAAAAGTTACATTAACTGTGGTATAATATTTTCAGATTGTGAACGTCGTGCTGATCCCACAAAGGCTTTTCTTGTGTAGAGCAAATGACAAATCGTTTAGATGTTACAATTTATACACGAGTGCAAATATTTTAAATGTGACCATTTTTTAATTTAAATAAAAATAATGAAAATATTGTTTATCAATAGGAGTTTGTATTATATTCAAATATAATTGATCATTGTCTTGTTATTTAATCCTACTCTTTGTTTTAAAAAAGGGTCTCCAGTTCTCTATACTCACCATTTAAACAGCAGCATTAAGCTGCTATTGTACGCAGATATTCTGTGAGCGCGTGGTCCTTCTCCGGTCAAATCTACCCATTCGTACTACAACCATAATATAGTTCACTATGACTGCCACGTATAAAGTGTGTTGTTTGAATGTTCTCAAATATCTTGTATTTCGACATAATTTTCAAATACGCAATATAGGGCTATTCATGAAATAGGTACGTCACCCAAAATTTCGCCTTACTGCAATCTCCCTAACAAATATGATGACATCACTAAAGCAAGCTTCTTAATTTATAATACACTTAATTAATTTATAATACTGTTACGACCTTGGGGTTCAAGACAATTAAAACTGCCGGTTGAATTACCAAAATTGACACTTTACACCACTAATTACAATCTAAAACCACACTAATAATAAAACACAATTGTACTACTGATAGCAGTTCGCAGTTGTTTCGCTTCGAAGTATTCTCTTGTATCGCCAATTCAATACTGACTTGGTCGTGGTCTATACCGGCCTTATATAGGGCCTTAGATAGTTTCCAGAACCTTCTACTGTAGCGAAATCTAGAATATTCGAGTAAATATCCGTCCCGAAATTTCTAGAAGGATCTTGACTCTCCTAGTTCTGCTACTCGACATTAGAGGGCGATACTGTAACTAGTGTTGCCATGTACAAGACATTAATAGTGGCGCGCTACACTGCCCCCTCCTAAGACATGCTCGTCTCGAGCATTATTGGCCCCATAATAAAGTGCCAGTCGATCCACATGGACGATCTTAGGAGTACCTCTGGCACCTTTCTGTATCCGGTAGGTTACGTCATTGATCCTTGTCACAATCCGGTACGGTCCGTCCCATTTAGCTTGAAGCTTAGGAGATTTCCCTTTGCTGCGAACTGGATTGTGTAACCACACTAGTGAACTTTCGTCAAACACCTTGTTGTTCATTTTGCGGTCATACCGTGTTTTCATCTTCTCAGACGTTTGCTGGCCCGTCTGTCTGACGTGCTCATAAATGTCATTCATTTTGTTCCGCAAGTCATTTACATAATCCGTTATACTGCGTGGGGCATCAGGTGGTATTCCGGTGATCAGATCTGCAGGCAGCCGTAATTCTCTCACAAAGTTTGCGTAAGCTGGTGTCACTAATGTACTTTCGTGAACAGCGCTTCGATATGACAGCAAAAACGGTTGTATGTGCCTGTCCCAGTCTTGTTGCCGTTTTTCCACAACTTTTGCTAGGTACCTCTCCAATGTCTGATTAAATCGTTCTACCATTCCGTCAGATTGTGGGTGGTAAGAAGTTGTTCTTGTTTTATGAGTACCCATAACTCGGCAAGTTTCCTGGAATATTTGAGACTCAAAATTCCTTCCTTGATCGCTGTGAATCTCTAAAGGTACTCCAAAACGACAGAAGATTTCATGAACTAGTTTATCTGCAACTGTTGAAGCTTCTTGATTTGGAATGGCGAAGACTTCTGGCCACTTAGTGAAGTAATCCATCACAACCATGAAATACTTGTTACCACTTTCACTTTCCGGAAACGGCCCCGCTACGTCAATGGCTATCCTCTCCCATGCTGCACCAACATTGTACAATTTCAATGCGCCTCTACTACGAGTTTGAGGTCCCTTTATAGCCGCACAACTTGTACATTTGCGGCACCAGTCCTCGACATCGTCACGACAGTGGACCCAGTAAAACCGTTCTCGGATCTTCATTAGAGTTCGTTTAACTCCCAGGTGACCTCCTCAACAACCACTATGGTACATCTGTAGAACATCCGGTACTTTAGCCTTAGGGACAACCATTTGCAAATGACAATTGTCTCCCCGACCATTTTCCCATTTACGGCACAGGACTCGATCCTGAATCAGCCAGCTGTCCCATTGGGCCCAATAGCTTTTCGTGGTCGAACTCATTGCTGAGACGTCGCTCCACTTGGGCTTAGGAGCACTGGCCTTCATCCATTCCAGAATCGGCTTAATGTCCGAATCTTCCTGCTGTGCATGTTGTAAGCTGTCTTTTCACTCATTGCTGAGCTGGTCTGTCCTGAGTATCCTCACAGATAACACTTCCTTACCCTCTTGCCTAGTACAATGCTTGCAATCTTCAGGACACGGTCTTCTTGACAATGCATCTGCGTTGTCATGAGATTTTCCGCTGCGCTGGGCGGTGCTGTTAGCCGTACTACCCTCTCGAGATCGATCACCTTCCCTTTCTACAGTTCGCTTAGGGCAGCTGAATCGAAGATGGCCCATCTCCCTACAGCCGTAGCACCTAGGCCTGTATCCTTTACTGCGGTCACGAACTGTAGCTGCTACAACCTCCCTGACGCGATAAGAACGATGATCCTGTCGCACGGCTTCTACCTCCAGTGCATGGGCCAACGCGTCCTTAAGCGTCTCGTGGTGCCCGAGCCTCACAGCAGCTCTGACTTCAAGGTTGCGGATGCCGTCGATGAATGTCTGCACCAGGTTCCCTACAATGAGTGCAGGTACAGACTGGTATGCTTTCCGAACCAGCTTCCTCTGTGTATTCCTCTTTCAAATCGTTTTTCTTTATCTACTGGTAGCCGAGACAAGGAATCTGTGGCGTTACATACTCGTTACATACGACATACTCTATTGTATAGTCATAGCCGGCTAAAATTATTGCCCTGCGTTGCATAGTACTAGTATAGTATAGTACCTATTGCCATGACGGGTTATGCATGTTTTATCGCCAAAAACAGTGACTAACGGTTTCTGATCCGTACTTAATATAAAATTTCGGCCGTATAGATATTGGTGAAATTTAGGCACACCATAAATTATAGCAAAAGCTTCTCGTTCAATTTGTGAGTATGCTCTTTGTATGTGAGATGACAGCGCTATTACTCGCGTCAGTCGTTAGTACCAGAGGCAACTCAGCGGCACAGTGAGCTAGCACTTTGCTAGATACCAATAGATGCTTCAACACTTGTTTACATCCTGCATTCCATTCATATGTGACATCTTTTATCAACCGACTTCAAAAAGGAAGAGAGGCTTACAATTCGTCGGAATCTTTTTTTTTATGTATGTACACCGATTACTCGAAGATGCATGAACCGATTTGGAAATATTTTTTTGTTTCAAAGAACTTCCCAGGTGGTCTCACTTAAATTTTATCCCACCGTCCGACGTGGAGACCGGCGTGATGATTCCGTCTCGCACCATCTCATCTAGTGCCGGGCGGGCAGGAATATGGGCCATGCTCTCTCCCGCAGGCTAAATCCTACTTGCCCGCCGGTGAAGCGAGTACCTGGAACTAAATTCCTTTACATCAAAAACATTGTTTAAATTATTTATTTTAAGTACATCGCATGTTGGTATAGGTATAGATATAACTATCTCATTGAGCCAACAGTTACAGTTACACTTATTAAAGATGTCTTCATTCCACGGCGACTCTTTCCCTTGGGAAAAAACTATGATTTCAAGGCGGACACTCGATTTGGAGTAGAGACAACTAAACCTGCGACAAATGTTAAAAATTAATTGTTTTATGAAGATGAAACTTTAGGTCAACATTATGAGCCAAAGCCGAAACAAGTTTCGATGATCATGCGGCACAAAAAGGGCTCATTACAATCGAATAATGACTGCAGCGACATGATGCCACGACATGTCGCGGTGACACGTCGCCTGCTGCTGCTGCCTGCAGTCGGCTACGGAATTGTACCTTAAGAGTTAACTTTGTAAAATAATACGCTATAAATGTAATATAAATAAATCTATTTTCTCACGTGGTAGAACCATGCTGCATATTGCATTATGCATGCATATTACTGGTATAGTTATTTATTTATTAGCACGAATGGGTCGGCTCGACCCGGGGAAGGACCACGCTCTCAGAATACCAGCGTAAAATAGCAGCTTAACGCTGCTGTGTTTCGTATGGTCAGCGTAGAGAATCGGAGACCCTTTTTTACTGGAAACGAAGCATTCCATCTTAGTCCTCACAGTTGACAACGCATTAACATTGTGATTAGTAATCCAGGATAGATTCAAGATGAGGTCAATTGGCCACAGCATCCACTTACCATCAGGTGAACTGTGTGTGTCACCCTTATCTTGTAAAAAAACGCGCTCATCCATTCGGAGATAGGTACATTATACTAAAAGAATTACTATCTTCTACTTTCAATTCTTCTAGTATCAACTTAAAGTATTGTAAATCCATAGTTCATACTAAATATATGGTAAATATAACTATAGGTGGTCAACTATAATAAGGTTCTGTAACTGACATTTAAGGCACATATTAATTATAAACATAAATAACAGAATTTTGCATTTCTGCTAAATCGATAAAGTACATTTGTAAGTACATTAATAAGGGCAGTGATCAAGCGGCTTTCGTGCTAGAAAACAAAAAGGACTAAGTCAAATTATATGAGAGTAGGCGTTATTTGAGTAGTTCGGAGGCAGTTTGGAGGATTTTAGGGTTTTCCATACATGAAAGGTTTCCCGCTGTCACACATTTAGCTGTCCCACCTTGAAAATGGCCAACGACTATTTTTATTCCGACAACCTCGTCGAGAAAGTTAGTAGCCCACAAAAAATTACACTGTTAGCATTTTTTGATTTATGTCAAACAGATGAGTTTGCTAAAACCCTTCTATATGCGGAAGTAGGTACCTTCATATTTTGTATGGCAATAAAATAAATTTGTGAGAAGGAAAAGAGGAAAACCCGTAGATGGCTGGCCAGGAATGATGAAAGAACACGCTCTAAGTAGTGTACACGGTTCACCCGAATAACACAGAGTATTACCATCTTCGCTTACTTCTGCACGAGGTTAGGGGTCCATTATCCTTCGGTGACTTCGAATACTGTCAACGGTGTCCTGCAACAAACTTTTCAATTAGCTTGCATGAAATTTGGCTTGCTAGAGGACGACAAACATTGGGATTTTGCCCTAGAGATGTAGCAGCCTTATGCGAGTCGCCATTTAAAATGCGTGAACTTTTTTCTATAATGCTGGCATTCTGTCAGATTACAGACGTACTAAGTCTTTGGGTAAAACACAGGTATACACGACAAGTGGAAAGGCTTTCCAGCATTATAGATGAACATCTAGCAGATGAATTCTACAATAAATGTCTGGTCACAATAGAAGAAGCTGTATTAGCATTAGAAGGACAAAGCCTACAGCAATAAGGGTTGCCTCAGCCTCAAAGATCTGAAGGCTTACACAATAACCGGGACTACCTGAAGAAAACAAGTTACGACGTCAATTCCTTAGCAGAGCTGGTGTCTAGTGGTGAAGGCTCTCTAACCAATGAACAAAAGACATATCTTTTTCTTATTTTGGGTGCTCCTGGCCTGCTGGAACAAGCAAGACTTTTCTATTAAATTTACTGTTAGGCAAAGTGAGAAGCAATTTTGATATCTTCTTAGCAGTCGCATCGTTCGGAATTGCTGCAACTCTGCTGGAAGGAAGTAAAACTGCACACTCCACGTAAAAAAAAACTTCCTTTCGATTTGATACAAAACGAAACCCCACTCTGCAATATACCCAAACGAAGTAATATGCAGAAGTACACCGCAAAAAGAATTAATTGTTTAGGATGAGAGCACTATGGCTCATAAAGGGATTTTCGAAGCCCTAAATAGATCTTTACAAAATATTAGGAATAATAATTGTCAAATGGGAGGAGTAACTGTATTGTTAGCGGGCAATTTCCGTCAGGCTTTACCTGTAGTGCCCAGAGGAACGCGAGCGAACGAAGTCAAAGCGTGCGTGAAGCGGTCCCATTTGTGGCCTTCAGTGACAAAACTGAGCCTTACCAAAAATATGGCAGCTCATCTTAGGGGACATGTTACTGCCGGACAGTTCTCAGACCTGTTGCGTAAAATAGGAAATGGTGATTTCCCGGAACTTATCCTTACAGAGAGGAGTTACGGAGTTATCCTTACAGAGAATTCTCAGCCAGCCAGGCTGTGGCAGTCAGTCGAACATATGACGGTGTATGGAAGCCCGCGCATCTAAGCAGCCACGAACTCCAAGCTGCGGCAGCCATAAAAGCACGCTTGATTGCACGGCAGCCCATTGGCTGCGCGCAGCCAGAGCGAGTAGGCGAATGTATGTGGCTACTTTCCAGTGTTGCCAACGTAGGCGATTTTTCGGCAATTAGGCTACTCGGGATGAAAATCGGCTACGAAAAATTCTGAAAGGCGACTGGTCGTCAAATAGGCTACTTGAGAGACGAACGATTGACTCACTGACTTATTGACGTCACTTAGACTGAGTCATAACAGAAGTTAATGTAAGCGTAAAACAATACCTCCTACGCAAAATGTACAAATCAAAATAAAAAACTGGCAACACTGTTAATTTCGGGGAATATCCCAAAACTAAGGCTCACTGTCACTCTGAATCATCTGCAGAAGTGCGCGAGAGACGGGTAGATCCAAATATACGGACAAAGCTTTAGGGAGTAGGGCTTATAACTTAAGGCGGCTACTGACATGCCTGCCGCATGTGCAATCTAGGGAGCACAGCGATCGGAGCAATATCGGAGCTGTCTCTACGCACATGCCTGTCGTACACTCTCAAATTTTTTATATAGAATAAGGGTGACAAAGGAGCACGGTCCATCTGATGGTAAGTGGACACTGTGGCCCATAGACACCCACATTTATCAATGAAACAACCAATTAATTAATAATTACAACCATAATATAGTGCTTATAAGCTGCAGCATAGCTCTGCCACGCTACTTTTAGGCTATTAAAGACAATTAAATATGACTAACTTCGCTCGTCATAATTTAATATAACCAATTTATTCTGTGATATAACTTAACTAACTAGTGCTTAGTAACTATAATTTAACTAGTGTTACAAACAGCCAGAATAGTTTTCTAATGATGAGTTTTAATAAATTTAGTTACTAAAATTTGTATTTTTGTTTAATTATTTATTTAACATTTTATTTATATTCCAGCAATTTTAATCCTATTGGAATATTTTCTTCCCATACTAGCCCTTATGATAAGTTAGGTAACAAATCCCAGTAATGTTACTTGTAAGTTTCAACGTTCAAATAACGTTATTTCTGCGGTTCTGACTTGTACTCATACGTGTGCTCCGCGCGAAAGTCACAACAAACTGATTGAAATTGACCCAATTGCGCTACACACGCGATAGCGCCAGGGCCGATCTAGGGAGCTAGGAAGGTCTTGCGCTCCTGCCACTTTAGGCTACCTCAGCTCAAATTCGGCTATATTAGGCTACTAAGTCTGTGAAAAATGGCGATATCAAGTTCCAAGTTGTTGGTAACACTGCTGCTTTCAGTCACCGCCAGTGTTGCCGATTTGTGGGGAATTCCCCAAACTGCGGGGAATCTCAAGTTGATTGGAGATTTATCGGGGACTGGCATTATGCGGGGAAAATGCGGGGATTTTAACATCTTACTACTTAACTACTTTTACGAGAATTCCAAACATTTTAATATTTTTTTAGTATAGTTAGTTATGGATAACGGACGAATCAATACTCTTTATTGCGCCAAATTTAAATTTCGGCATGTTTATTCTTTCGCCAATCGTAAAATTGTTTTGCGTATCTTATAATTTTTTTAGGGTTTATACATGTCTTTCTACAGATTTCGTGTCTATTGCAAATTCATTAAAAAATACTTTGGCCACACCTAGTGGCTAATGTGAATATTAATTCAGAATTTTCGTGGACTTATATAGTTTGTAGTTCAGTTTCTTTTTTTTATCAGTAGCAGTATATTCCATTAAAAGCCTACTTGACAGAAGCAGTCTTCTCAGATCCGTCGAAGACTACCGAAGAAATGCTGATTACAATGAACAACCAATTCACTGTGGTATAATTGGAATTCATGTCTTACGTACTTGCACTGGTAACAAAATTCAATGTCTTATTTTAATCAGAAACATTCGAAAACAAAACAAAAGAAGTCGAAAACCTTTTAAAAACATTGTCTTCTAATTTCATGAAAATTAGCTATGTCAAGTCCTGTGCTGATATTTTAAACGCCGTCTTCAAAAATCCAACACATTTTTAAAGTTCAAACGAAATATATATATTGGATTGGATTTTATACGTGGTAGAGCCATTCTGCAGCTATATTAGTAGTATAGTTGTAGCACGAATAGGTCGGCTCGACCGGAGAAGGACCACGATCTCACAGAATACTAGCGTAAAATGGCAGTTTAACGCTGCTGTGTTTCGTATGGTGAGTGTAGAGAACTGGAGACCCTTTTTACTGGAAACGAGGCATTCCATCTTAGTCCTCACGGGTGACAACGCATCTACATTTTGATTCATAATGAGGAGAGATGTAGATGTCTATGGGCCACAGCAACCACTTACCATCGAGTGGACTGTGTGCTCGTTTGTTACCCTTATACTATAAAAAAAAATCAAAGGCTGGAGAAAGTATGGAAAATTTTAAAAAATGACGAAAATGTACCTCGTGCTGCTATTGTAGATTTCTATAGAAACTGTAAGGAGTTTTATATTGTCATTTGACATTACCAAGCGATTTGATTTCGGGGATCCTTTTTTTTTCTATTATATCCGCTGTAAATCTATCAGAAGCTCAACAGTTTTTGTGTTTTATAAATTTGTGACCGCACAAAAATTAGACGACGAGTGGCGAACTCACGCTTTGTTAGATTTTGATCAACATGGGTTTGAAATTCATGGAGATAACATCGATGCCGAAAGTTACTGGGGTAAAGTGTTTCGCCTTAAAAATGCTGCGGGAAAATACATGTTTCCAAACATAAAAATTGTTATGTCTTTGTTGCTCATACTGCCATTTACAAACGCATCGGTTGAAAGAAAATTTAGTGCGCTTCGATATTTAAAGACAGAACACCGCAATCGGCTAAATACAGATTACTAAAGATACTGTAGTGTCTTTAATGGCAACAAGAGAGGGGATAAAAAAATTGAGCCGCAGTATCAACTTTAATAATCCTTCGAGCAAAATGCTTCTTGCATCAAATGTATGGAAAAAATGCTACAAAGTTAAAAAAAAAAATTATTTAAATAGTATAAAATTAATATTGAGGGGAATTTGTGGGGAATCAGCAGTTTTTGTCCCCAAATTTGGGGAAATTTATATGAATTTTTGGGGTATTACGTACATGGGCATTGGCAGCCTTGGTCACCGCGCATTTGTCGTAGCAGCCAGATGTATTTTGTGTTCCGAAACCACAAAATAACTTCGATACGGAGAAATTTATTCGCGAAATTGAAATCCGTAAAGCAATATTGGATATATCTTCAGAAAAATAGGTACAGTGATCGTCAACTGTCCGTACATTGGCTGTTTAAAAGTGGCTGCTGAAATAATTATAATTTCGGGCGCCGCAGCCTGGCTACGTAACCAGGCTGCGGTGTAGTGCACAGCGTAGCCTGGTGATTCTAACACCCGAAGGAAAACCACAAAATATTGTTTACAACGAAATTTTGCGGTAGGTGTAGTATTTCGATTACGTTGTAAAAAGATCCCGTGTCACTTTCAACAGATCAAAGGCCGAGCTACGTGTTCATAAAATATAACAAAATAATTTTATTTTCATGTTTATTTAACCTTTAAATCCCTACACTATAATAAAGATTGTTATATTTTATAAATATTCAAACATTTTAACATAATAATTTATACGTTATAACAAAATTAATAACGTAAAAAAACCAATTAAAAATCCTATAAGCATTTTCTTCCGGGTTGTTCATGTACTGTGAAACTTACAGCGAGCTATAACCATCCGAGCTAATATGGTTCTCATTTAGTTATGTCTGAAAGTAAATAAAAACAAATTTCCGATACAGTATGCAGGTGGATATTATAGTATTTTATTTATTGGTATGTCTTTGCAGAGTAATTCGTCTGTGAGTATTCTATGGCTGTGCGAGTGAGTTATCGTTGTCACCCCTTGATGTTTGGCACCCGGGGCGTACCGCCCTCCCCCCTTTGCGCCACCACTGCTCGCCTATTGGTCTAATAGTCGTAAACGCGGCTAATGATCGTGAGGTACCGAATTGAAATCCCGGTTTAGGCCAAAATCAGTTATTGGGTTTTTCTTCCAAGAAATCTTGAGGAGTCAGGAAGTTGGTTGGAAGTGCCTCGGAAAGCACATAAAGCATTGAACTATGAAAGTGAGGAAATAAAAAGGACACCTGTGTTTCTGCACACACTTGTGCACTATAATCATTAAAAGTTAAAGTTACAGCCTATATACGTCCCACTGCTGGGCACAGGCCTCCTCTCATTTTTGAGAGGGTTTTAGGGCAAGTAAATGTCTGCCGCGCAGCCCCAATGTCGAAACACACATGTGTTCTGCCCGGAAACCGGCCAACGCTCCGAGTGGTA
The DNA here is from genome assembly GCA_963668995.1 of Parnassius mnemosyne. Lineage (NCBI taxonomy): Eukaryota > Metazoa > Arthropoda > Insecta > Lepidoptera > Papilionidae > Parnassius > Parnassius mnemosyne. The sequence continues at coordinate 16,144,571 of CAVLGL010000035.1, read as the reverse complement.
ATTTAAAGCTATTGTATATACATATACTGCTTTCGCTTGTGGCTTCCAGTATATATTACTATACTGTGCTTGTGGCGCGACGACAACGCCGCCACATATTGTTAAGCAGTAGGTATGTAAGAAAAGTTAATTTATTAGTAATAATGTATTCCATATAGCTGTGGTAGCTCAGGGGCTAAACGCTCGCTGTAAATTTCATAGTACGCCACCAACCTGGGTTCGATCCCCGCCAGCACCAAATTAATTTCAATTTTAAGTGCAGATTTACCTCGGGCTCAGCGGTGAAGGAAAACTTCGTGAGGAAACCCGCATGATATAAGAATAGACATGTGAAGTTCGCCAACACGCACATCTTCTAAATCGCACAGTGGTGGACCGCCAATCATCCAGATGGTATGGATGGTATATCGCGAGTTTAGTCGCGATGTGCGATGGTGAAATTGAGCGGCTGGAATTAGTCCGAACAATTCCTCAGAGCAACGGGCAGTGCTAGTGCAGTACATGCGATAAAATACGCAAAGAGATGCAACATCTCTACGCAGTGTCAGTGAGTCAGGCTGATTGGAAAAAAACTCGGTCGTCGACGATTCGAACCGCTCTGCGCTGGATATGGTCAAGTGGAAGGAGCTGGCACCGGGGTGCCCCTGCTGAGATGGGAACAGTATTCCATGTGAGGCCGAACCTGCGCCTTGTAAAGTTGCAGGCGGTGTGCCAGCATGAAATACTGTCCCTCTCTGTTGAGCACGCCAAGCTTATTAGACGCCAATTTGGCCTTCTCTTCCAAGTGACCACGAAACTGCACGTCACTCGATATGTCGACCCCGGAGATTCCGATACTGGCTGAGGCAACAAGGGGAGTGCCCCTTGAAACTGATTAGATACGACAAAGGGGTTCCTTTTAGCGGTAAACGCGCAAACTTGTGTCTACTGGGGATTGAACTGGACTAGACTTAGTCGCCCCCAATCCGAGATGTTGTTCAACAAAGTATCGACTTCAGCAGACACAAGTTTATTCCGGTACTGGGCAACTTTTTCTCGTGAAATACTGGCACGGCCAGTGTATAGCGCATCACCAGTGCTGTCATCTGCATAGCAATGTAACATACATACCGGTTTGCAACATACCATTTATATGCAGAAGAAACAGCGTTGGTGATAGCACGCAGCCTTGTGGAACACCAGCGTTAGTAGGCTTGTAATCGGAGCACGCACCGTCTACTACGACCTTGATGCTCCGATCAGCCAGAAAACTGGTGATCCAATTGCACAATTTCTCGGAAAGCCCATAGGAAGGAAGCTTCGAAAGAAGCGCTTTGTGCCAGACCCGATCGAAGGCCTTTGCTATGTCCAAACTAACGGCCAATGCCTCCCTCTTGGACTCGATCGCCTGCGCCCATCTAAGTGTTAGGTAAACAAGAGATCACCAGCTGAGCGACTCCGACGGATAGCATACTGGCAGTCACTAATCAGCTGGTGTTCCTCAAGGTACCGCATGAGCTGGCAGTTAATAATGGACTCCATTATTTTAGAGAACAAGGAGGTGATGGCGATGGTCCTGTAATTGGACGGATCAGAGGGGTTACCTTTTTTAGGGATCGGGTGCACGAAAGCTGTCTTCCATGAATTCGGGACAACGCCTAAGGAGTATCGAAAAAGATGCGTTAGAACCGGTGTCAACTCTGGAGCGCACGTCCTCAGCACAATTGTCGGGATTCCGTTAGGCCCACTCGACTTGTGGATGTCCAGGGAGAAGAGTGCTTTGCGTACTGAGGTCTGTGTGAATCGTACATCAGGCATAGAGCACTCACACTGCGGGATGGTCGGCGGTGTGTTCCCCCCGTCATCGAGAGTCGAGTTGGACGCAAAAAGGCTCTTTTAAAAGGTCGGCTTTCTCTTTTGCGGCGTGGGCCAGTGAGTCATCCTCCCTGTGCAGAGATGGTAGTGATGGCTTACAGAAATTCCCTTGGACAGCCTTGGCGAGAGACCAGAATGCGCGGGTTCCCGAAAAAAGGCGAACTAGTTTCTCGCCAGTTCTGCCTATGTGCTCTGACTTAGCCTCGGCAATAACTCTTTTGAAGGACCTGGAGGCGAAGATATACTTATTTTTAAGCATGCTGGTGTTTACATCCCGAGCCGCCGAAGCCTCAGCCCAGGTCTGACAAACACTCCAGCTTACTGCGTAATGCAGTCTTACAGGTGCGACCAAACCAATGTTGAGATCTGCCACCGATGGGAACCACAGATGCTAAATGGAATAAATAGTTCCATTCCCTGTATCACCACATCGGTGACAGAGTCAGCAACAGCGCTGGGATCATTCGGCGAGAAGCAAACCCGCCCCCATGGGTAGGATGCGAAGAAAGACCGCATTCCATCTCAATCCGCCGACCTGTAATGCCAAAAACGGCGGCAACCTGCAGAACGCAACTTCGAGGAGAGTGTTAATGGCACCACACTCCGGATCAGACAATGGTCCGAAGAGCCGAGACAGAAACCTGATATACGTCCGGATGAGAGGTCAGCGGAAGGGCCAACAGGGAAGGTGTATGATCCTCCACATCTGGAATCCGCGTAGGCGAAGTAATCAGTTAGTCAGACCATATGCCAAGGCAAAGTCCTAAACAGACCGCATGATCGGTTAAACGTGAACCGAGCCATTCAGCGTGGTGGGTGTTATAATCGCCTTGTATCACAATCTCTACGGATGGGATCTGTTGTAGCCAAAAATTTGTAGCCTTTTGTCCAATGAGTCGGTCTGTGTCGGCATTACCGTTCTAGGACCTATACAGGCACCCGTAGACGCGGGGATGGTCGTCGCTGTCTACGCGCAGCCAAAAGATGGACAGGTCCGTACCTTCAAGACTGCCGAGGCGTCGAGAACAGATATCCTCTCTGACGTATACGCAAACTCCAGGCCGGGGCACAAAGAAGTGTTCTAATTTGTACCCCGGGTAGGGCAGATACGAAGCGTCAGCTGGAGAGGACACTTGCATCTCGATCAAAAAGAGCAAGGCCGGCTTCGCCGTCTCTAGATAGCAGTGTAAGGTTAGAGTGAAGTCCCCTTATATTGCAGAAGTCCACGGATACTTACGTTGGTATTCTGTGAGGTCGTGGTACTGCCTCGGTTCGAGCCGGCCCATCCACGCTACAGCAAAAGCTGTAGCGTGACTCTACCACTGTTAGAGTATATAAAACTAAAGTAACTAATGAAGTTACAGTCCACCTGATGGTAAGCAGCTACTGCAGTCCATGGACACCTGCAGCCAACATCAAATTAATAAGGCTATAGTTACAGTGTCATCTACAATGGAATGCCTCACAGCCGGCTCTAATAATTAATTAAAATTAATAATCTAATTATAATACTATAATTATACTGTTCAAGCCGAAACACAGCAGTGAGCACTGCTATTTGGCGCCAGAAATTGGTAAGAGGTTGGTTGCTACCCAGACTTAATCCTAGCCAGTAAAGGAGTCCTACCACATAATAAATCTTCATGATGTTGATGATTAATAAATGGATCCAAATTGTTCTTCTTTATATCTGTTCAAGAATTTTACTCTCCCATATACATGATTTATTACTTTTACATGGGCATCTTTGTAATCTATAGTACTTATTTGTTGTTTTTAAAGCTTTTAATACTTATCTGAATGGATATAATGAATGAAAAAAAAAGTTAAAAAACATGTATGCAGCCTTTATTAATATTTAATGCAAACCTTATCAACTATAAGATTACAAAGGGCGAGCTAAATGCTTATTAGCATTTTTTACCAGATAATCCTGGGTGTGATGGGATTAGTTAACTAGACTTAGATAATGAAATACCTAATTTCATAATACTTTCATACTTTAACTTCTAAATATGATTGTAACACACACACATTTTTCAGGAAGCTCTCTGCTAAATAGAGAACCAAGCACTCCATCTTAATGCTCAGGGGTGACAACATTTTGATTCTTAATTGGGGATGAATGTGAATGTCTATGGGCTACAGCATTCACTTACTATCAGATGGACTGTGTGCTCGTTTGTCACCCTATGCTATAAAAATAAAAAATATTTGGACCAGTTTTTTTTTTAGATTACTTGTGTCACTGTTCCTCGAAATTTAAATTTTATTTGGGTAATTTTTTAATTTATTAAAATTATACTATTATATTCATAATTTGCATGCACGTCACCCCTGAAGACTAAGATGGAATTTGTTTAAAGTAAAAAGGATATCTGGTTTTCACACACACTAAACAAAACAAATCAGCATTAAACTACTATTTTACGTTGGTATTCTATGAGAGCATGTTTATTCACTGGTCAAGCCAACCCATTTGTCCTACAACCATAAATAGCTGCAACATGGCTCTGCCACAGCATATAAAGCTTTATGTAAATAAGTACAACACTTGTAAATAAGTTGTTGCTCTACTAAATTATGGAAATTCCATATAAAGGTGACTATTTTTAGCCAACTCCAAAAAGGAGGAGGTTTTCGTTTTTTTTTGTATGTTACGCGATATCTTCGCAGATTGAGGACAGATTTTAATGTTTTTTTTTTAATTAAATAGGCTTTATCTCAAGAGTGGTCTCATTAAATTTTCAAAAAAAATGGTGGAAAATATGGAAAAAAGTTTCATATTGGACTATTGTTTAAGGAATTTCATATGATATCTTTGCAGATTGAGGACCGATTTTAATGGTTCTTTTTTTATTAAATAGGTTATACTTCAAGGGTAATCCTATATAAAATTGGAGAAAAAATTTCACCCCTAATGGTAGCAAATAAATAACTTCTTTTTTAGTAATTTGAAGTTTGTTTTTAATTTTTGTTTAAAGTTATAATTATATAATTGTATCAAAATACAAAAAGTAAAGAACGTCCTCCTTTTTTGAACTCCGTTAAAACTATGCTAGAATACTTATACTTTTCCTTTAAAATTTAACAAAATAATTAAAGCTTACAATGCATAATACGCTAAGCTTAAGCTTAAAATGGTAATGACCAGATGCATATCACATAATAATATATTTAACTTTTAATATTAAGATTTACAAATGGCCACACTTCATTCTGTTTTCAATGATGGTACTTTGGGTGCCATATTGACCATTGACAGTAATGTGTTGAAAATTCCTCTGTGTTGAATACCAGGCCATAACAGTATCACAATTGACAAGATGTATAACAATATTATATTGTTAATAGACGATGCCATCCAAGCCAGTGTGCAGGACATGGTGATAGACATAATGTAGTACTGAAAATAAAAATAAAACAATAAGTATATAGGTTCTACTGCCAGCATTAAAAAATTATTTCCATCTTATCAAAACATTCAGTATTTAAAATAAATCTAAAGCCTACAATTCCATCAATGTTTTTGTTACACACCAGTTTAACACATTTTTAGACATGGACTTTCCTGATGTGCAGAGGATTATGGAGGTCAGATTCAGATCTCAGTACCAGATATTTTGTATATTTGTTGATGCTTTCTGTCGCTGATTGTTTTGTGTTGAATAGTAAACCAGATGTCGCCTTGTACTGGCAGTGTAAGAACATTGACTACCTCATATTGTCTTATGGGTGATATAAAAGGTTTGACGGCTCCGTGGTGTAGTGGCTTAGCAATGGGTTGCAGCGCTGGGGGCCGCGAGTTCGAATCTCGCACGGAAAAAGTATTTGTATGACCTACAAATAATTGTTCCAAGTCTGGATGTTTATCCTCGTGCAATTTATGTTTGTAAACTGCCTCCACGATACAGGAGAAAATTCTAGTGTGGGCGTAATGTTTATATACCAAAATAAAATAAAAAATAAAACAAGAGGTGCCAGGGAAACAAACCAGGCAATGGGCAGCAGTGCCTTCCTAATAACAATTAAAAATAAAATACTGCAGTTCCCAACCTGCCTGCCAAGTGTGGCAACTATGGCAAATGAGGCAATCTATGGGGGATCATTGTTTATATATAGTATGTGTATATAAAAAAATTAAGATATCAGCTGCAGTGGGTTGAGGTGTGGCAATGGACATTATTTCCCATTACAGATGTTGCCATCCTCTGCCTACCCCTTCTTTTTTTTACCCTTTTACACAGCAGGATACTAAGAAATGCTTACTTAATAAATAAAAAAGTTTCTTTTTTCTCAAAACTACAGGCTTCCCCATCCACCATTCACAGAGGGGTTTCCTTCCTCCCACAAAATCAATTGTAAGTTTTGTACATTCCTTCCAAAGATGTTTTAGATATATCACTGTAGTTTAAAAATTCTTACCATGCAAGGGCTATTTTCTCGTAAAGAATAATATGTGTGAATGCTGTGCACAATTTTGTTGTATTGAGTAACCAAACTTCTACAAATTTCCTCAAACATTTTTTCTTTCTGTCCTGTCCAGGAACTGGGGCTATAAATTATGTTGCATATAAAAGGCACAAGGAAATCAATAAAATTGATAACTAGGCCAACAATCGCAATTGTCGCAAGAAAATTCAAATCTAAAAGCCAAATGAATAAATATGCCAGTGTTATGGAAGCAACAATAGCACATGGATGCCACCGCTGTTCCCATAAAAATACTGCCTTCAGTGGCAAAAGCGCCATGCGCCAACCTTCTAATAATCTTTTCAAGTTTTTCACTTGTTGTTCCTGTAAAGGGAAAGGTGAAATTGTATTGTTTTTTTTGTTTTATAAATTGTAACACAATTCTGAATAAATTATAAGTGAAGGTATATTTTATATGTGGTAGAGCCATGCTACAGCTATATTAGCAGTATAGTTGTAGCATGAATGGGTCGGCCCGACCGGGGAAGTGCCACGCTCTCACAGAATACCAATGTTAATATAATAGCTTAACACTGCTTATATCATCCATTGAAACTGCTCTATCGGCCTACCATGGCTATGTGTCATCACTATTAAGTTACGGCTCTATATTGTGGGGAGGTTCAGTGGATGTAAACTGGGCTTTCGTAGCCCAAAAGAAATGTATTAGGGCTATTTGCAGAGTACATTTTCTTGAAAGCTGTAAACCCCTTTTCAAAAATCTTGGAATCCTACCGCTACCGTGTCTGTATATAAAACAAATGTGTATTTTTGTACGACAACACTCATTATTTTGTCACTAGAGGGGAATGCAAAAGTAAACTTACCAGACATCAAGAAAGGATCATGCAACCTAGAATAAGACTTCAACTATACAAACAAAGCTGTTATTGTACGGCTATCAAAATTTATAATAAGCTTCATCCAAGTTTCAAGGCTCTGCCATTAGCATTGTTTAAAAGAAAGTTACATTCCTGGCTTTTGACTAGGTGCTTTTATTCAGTCCAAGAATACTTAGATGACCAAGAGATTTTTGTATTTTAATTGTGTTTGTAGCTTTTGTGTTTACTTTATTTATGAATTGAATAATTTGACATAAAATATTATACAATTTATAAATGTAATGTAATGTTCTGTCTAAGATTCATGTTTACCATTGGTTTTATATTTATTCTATTAACTCACTTTTACCTCTAAGTAGATTAAAATGTAATTACTTTTAAATTTGCATGACAGTTATAAGTCAAACATGAGAACATATCACTATATCAAGATCTTTGTACTACCATGTTTAAAGCAAATAAACATTTCTGATTTCTGCTGTTTCGTATGGTAAGTATAGAGAACCGGAGAACCTTTTTACTGATTTACTTCGATCTTAGTACTCACGGGTGACAACACATCTGTATTTTGATTCTTTATTGAGGATAGATGTAGATGTCTATGGGTCACAGCAATCACTAACCATCAGGTGGACTGTGTGCTCGTTTGTCACCAAATCCTATAAAAAAAAATATTTGGACCAGTTTTTTTAGATTAGTAGTGTCACTGTTCCTTGAAATTTTAATTTTATTTGGGTAACTTCGTATTTATTAAAATTATGCAATTATTTTCACCTTCAGAGCCAATAAATTAAGACATTAATGTATTATTTACATTTAAGTAACTCATGACGTATGAGCTGAAAATCGGGACTACAGCTTTATGGCTACCGTTCAGTCTTAAATCTTAATAACTTGTTTTTTTCAACTGGGCTGGTTAGTGTTCGGGAAATTACGGCACATCTTCTCGTCAGGTATACCTAAAGTGACCATATGTCCCGTTTTGAATGGGAGTATACCTATTCTCAATCACTTGTCCCGTTATACCCAAAGAAAGCTCTGGGATGCAAAATTGTTCCATTTTCCGAAATCTATGATATAATAAACCTAACTTAAAACTATGAATTTTGTCAGACAGGAACGGCACGAGAGTGAGACCGATCAAAAAATTACCGAAAGGGATAAGTTTAAAGTTTCCACAAAAACTCTGGGTTTAATTTAAGTACTTTTGCACCAACAATCTTCAACATAATTATTTTCACATTTTAATTGAATATATTCATGTCTATCTGGTACAAATGCTCCAGTAGAAAGAGTATTTTTCTATTATGAATAAATTGTGGATGTCTAAAAAAAAATCACTTACGGTTCCAGTTCTAAAGGCGATGTTGATAACAATGGTTAATATAAAAAAACATTCTTTTTTGAAATCATCACCAACTTTATTACAGCAAATTTGTTCCACTGACAAAAAATATAAATGTATTACATTTAATCATTACTGTCTGAGGAACTATGCTTTAACAAAGTTGGTGAACTGGTGATTGATTTTTATTTTTCACTATTTGTTATAATAACAATAATTATTATTAATGTGAATAATATAATTATAGTGAATACTAATTGTATAAAGTTACAACTTTTCGAAATAAATGACATTAAAATGTTTATTTTTATTATTAACCTGCTAACTGAAACCCATGTATCGTTTTGAGTTAAAAAATAAATGGGCAGTTTAGGTATACCTAAAAACTTGAAAATGAGACTGTACAACTAGTGTGTGTTGCCAGTGATGACCTATGGAACTGAAACGTAGTCCTTCACTGCTGGCCGGTTGAGGAAGCTCAAGGTCGCTAAGCGAGCTATGGAGAGGATTATGCTCAGTTTCCCCACATGATAAACTTAGAAATGAGGATATCCGCAGTAGAACCAGTGACCGACATAGCCCAACGAAGTGTTGGGCGTCCCCCACTAAATGGAGTGACGACCTGGTAAAACATGCAGGAAATCGATGGATGCAGGTGGCTCAGGACTGTACTTTTTGGTATTCCTTGGGGAGGCGTGTGTTCAGCAGTGGACTTGTGAACGACTGTAATGATGATGATGAACTTGTTTTCTATTTTATTGTATAAATCGGCTTTCATTAATTATGAAGGTATTATTAGCTTACAGAAACTTGTATTGCTTGTGCATTCTATTACCAATAATTAAATATATTTCTTTCCTTCCGTTGAATTAACTTGTTTCACGTAAAGCATAATATTACAGCAAGGAATACCTGGTCTTGTGACATGACTTCAAAATTTTGAAATATGCTTGTCAGAAAGTTAAAGCTGGTTCCGGTATTACTCTTTACAGTTCTCAGATCTGTGCTGAAGATAGTACACTAGAATAACTCACTGAGTACCTTTATATAATGGAATGGATACTAGACACGTATATAATGAATATATTATACATACGTTAAACTCACAAACTATATAGTTAAACTACAAAACAGCAAAACATACAATACTTCTTCTTCTTAATAACTGGCTTTACGGCTCTGGGATCTTGCCCTTCTGAGTCCGAAGTTACAATATATTACAATAATTATCCTTCATAGTATATACTGCTTCACAATATGTTGATGCGTCACATTGTGCAGCCCTTGGGACGGCAACTTGAGCCAGCAGACAACTGACGGTTGGCGATGGTATCTCAAGGCGTCTAAGCAGACAGACACCTCATTTTGAGAATCACATCACCATCAGAGCACTTGTTTATGCCCAAAATTGGTCATTTTGAACGCCGTCCAATCGTGTTCGAGCTGGCGCGTCACCTGATGGTATGTAGGTGAAGTAAACGCCACCAGGTAGGGCGGCCGTGTGCGGCTTGCAGTGGCTCGACGCGTGGGCGAAGAGATGAGTAGCTCGCTGGCCGCGATGCGGGGAAACCGCGTATCTCGGTTATCGCGGCCGAAGTTCACGCGACCGGTAGGGTCCGTGGATATGTGAATTTTGCAATATTTAACTTGTTCGGGTGATGCGGAATTACGCACACGCGCGCCGAGTAGATATACGGTCTAGGATTCGATAGGATTCGAGCGTCTCTCGGTTGATTGTCTGGAAATCATTATAATTGTGTCGTCGCTTTAAGTGCCCTTTTTGTGTGTTGGCTGGTTTGTTAGTTTCACGTGTCAACGAGGCGTATTTTGAATTCTTATCGCGGCGTGGTGTTTTGGTGTCAAACGAAGGAACTTAGTTGTGTTTAACGCTGAACCATACGACTCATTAAGAGATCGCGTTAGTTCCCTATTTATAATTTTGTGATAAGTGAATCCCGGACATTGAATGTCGCATTTTGAACTACTGTCCGTACTGTGTCGGGTATCACGTGTTCGATTCTACGATGAAAGTGGAATTAGGCGAGTTTAAGTTAGTTAAATGTACAATGAAGCTAATAGACTGAAATAGTTACAATGAAGAAAGAAATGGTCCAGCGGGGAAGACCGCTGGAGTGATGCAGCATTGTGTGGCAGCCTGAAAATTGGCCGCTGCCAGTCGCCTAAGCTGGTCCAGGTCTCAGACACTTACACATCACTAAACACTACTTGCCATTCGAGGCTAGATGTAGATGTATATGGGCCACAGCAACCACTTACCATCAGGTGGACGGTGTTCTCGTTTGTCACCCGATCCTATAAAAAAAATTATCGCTTACATAATATTTACAAATAATTACATAATCAAATTAATATCTTAAGTATAATAACGCATAAGCTTCAATCTTGGGGCATCACTATTCAACCATTCTCAACTATGTAGGAACATCTGGTTACGCTTGGCATAATGAGCATTGAGCGATACGCGCGCTCTATACCATGCTTATTTGTACTCTAAGTTCTGAACACTCTTATCTATTTTTCTAAGGGGTCCCTTCTTTAATAAGAGTATGTAATAGAAACAGAAACAGAAACTTTTTTATTCAATATAGATTATAAATAATACTTATTGAAAGTCACTCTTTTGTATGATTACCACTGGGTCGAAAAAAAAAACCTCTGTCCTGGGAAGAACCAGCAAGAAACCTAGCGGGACTTTTTTTTCAATAACAGCTTACAATCATGTATGTTACACAAATTAACAACACAACAAATTAGAAATAGCTTGGTAGCGATCATCTCATTTCCAGGGGTTATTATCATCTATAAATTCATTAATAATTTAATAATAATTTACATACTCTTTGGCGGGGTCTATAACTTTGACAAGTAGTTCGCCTTAAGGCGCATGGTTGAGCAAAATGTCGCGCTAGTCATTATTTGTGCAGTTTTTAGGAGCTATCTCCTTTTTATTAAAAAGATATATCAACTAATAAAAACACATTATATTTCTACATAATCTTGATTCCATAAGAGTCATATCCAATTTTTTTCAAAAGGAATAAATATTAAAATAATCTCCTTACAACGAAAATAATGTATATGTAAATAATAAATGTGAAATAATTATTGATAACATGCATCTCCTCGTAAAGTAAGCATTATTTATTTTGAGATTGACACTAATGGATAGGCAATTTATTAATGAACATTTCTATCATATTTTTTTTTCAAAAGACCAAAATTTGATTTTATTAAGAAATTATTTTAAAAACTGGGTGTATTCACTGCCCACGGGGTTGCTGGTAGGCTTGCCAACTCTAAAAAAGGCATTTCCGGGATAACCCAGCTTAACATCCGGGACTTGGGTATATTACGCGGGACACAACACACCACATACAAATTGGGTAGAAAAAAAAACACATTGGTTATAAAATTCACTGCATTTTTGATCAAAATTAATGTTAATTTGTAGTTCAGCCTTGACGTGGTCAACAAACAGGTTATTTCTGCTGTCTGTCCATGCATTTCCACAGAGAGAAAACACTCTCTCTGCTGATGCATTTGAAAATGGTATCGTATAATCACTGACTTCTGGGACAAAAGGCGTCACGCAAGGGGTTACGGCGGGACGGTCCAAAATTTACCTAGAAGCGGGACGTCCCGGAAAATCCGGGAAAGTTGGCAAGCCTAGTTGCTGGAGTCACGAGTCAGTGAGCGCTAAGCTCTTGAAGGTGAAACCCGTGTCGTTAGTCACGGCGTCAGCCAGCGCACACGCTCACGTCATCTTATCAGTCAATAATATTATTATTACTGATTAGGTTATTTATAGGTAATATTATTTGTTTGTTTTGGGAATAATTTTTAGTATTAGTTATACATATATTTGTTGTGTTTTTTACTGCGTGATGAAGCTTTTTGCGTCTATTTTCTTTGAAGTAAATGCAAATATAAAAATTAAGCACCATTAGCATGTAAGGTTTGAATCCATAATTAACATTTCAAAGCTAATTCAATATTATCAGTATAGTATACAGTTAAAAATAATCATAATACCTAACCACAATATCTTAGTAGGTATAGTAATTCGGTAAAAAGTACTGGAAACGTAAGTGATTTTTTCAGACGCCCACAATTTATTCAAAATGAAAAATACTCTTTCTACTGGAGCATTTGTACCAGGTACACGTAAAATATATTCGATTAAAAAAAATTATGTTAAAGATTGTTGGTGCGAAAGACTTTGAATACTTCCATCCAACGAGTTACGGGACAATTTTGTGTCCCGGAGCTTTGTTTGGGGACAATGGGACAGGAAACCGAGAAAAGAGACAGCCCCGTTCAAAACGGGACGTATTGGACACTTTACCTATAACCCTTATACTTCTTGTTGGTTTTTGTATTACCTTTATTAAAGTTACCCTTACGTATAAATGAATATAATTACGTATGTAGAAATAAAACTGAATAAAAATAAAAACAAACATGTTTTTTTTCATCCTTATCAATCCTTGGGGTGAGGATAATGTCAGCCAGCATAAGTAATAAGCAGGCTAAGTTACAAGGTGCTCAGTTCAAAAATTAGTAGGTAGGTACGTTACTTTTCAATACATGACACGTAAAAATTAACAATAATCAAAAACACATCTGCGAAACATCCTATTTATTTATTTATTCTTTATTGCACCAAATATTTGTACAAAAGGCGAGCTATCTATCTATTTACCTATAGTGAGTAGGTATCTTTTAAACTCACAATTTTCAATGCTTCATTTTTAATGTATAATTAATTATAAAATTTCATAATTAGATAATATATGAGAATACATAATTCTAATATAATGCAACTAATATACCGAATAAAAAAAAATTAAAATACATTTATCGTTGTACGTACGCCCGTGTGTATTTCCATAAAATAGTTTATTGATGTTGAAAAAATAATACTACGTTCGTACAGTAGGTGGCGTCTTGCATATTTCTTACGCGATATATTGTAGCGAGTCGGCGCGGCGGACCAAATGCTCAAGGTCGTTCGCATGGAGTACCCTCTTAAGGATACGGCCGAAGCTTGATAGATTAACTTCAAAAAATCTCACATTATGTAGTTTTTTCTACCAATAAAATTATAAAAGTTTAATTTATTTTACTTGCGTTCGCAGTTACATACTATGCTTACTAGCGGTAGTTTTTTTTTTTAATTAGTAGAGATATGTCTCTTAACTGGGCGTAAAACTGCCAAGCGAATACAATCGCAAAAAATAATTAAGATAATACTATTTTAGGTACGTGTGGTGCAATACCGTCATATTCATGTATACTAAGTAGTACTGTAATTTAAGTAGCTTACGATTCATGAACTACATGACCGAGTACCGAAACAAACTTCTATCCGAAGTCGAGACTTTATTGAACAAAGTCTCGTATTGGGGGCGACTAAATCTAGTCCAATTCAATCCCCAGAAGACACAAGTTTCCACGTTTACCGCTAAAGGTCGTAGTCTCAGTCGTATCTCCTCAGTTTCAAGGCACTCCCCTGGTTGCCGCAGCAAGTATCGGAATCTTCGGTGCGTAGTGATGTTGCATCTCTTTGGGTATTTTATCGCATGTACCACGGGGAGTGCTTTGAGGAATTGTTGGGACTAATTCCAGCCGCTCAATTTCACCATCGCACATCGCGGCAAAACTCGCGATACCATCCATACCTTCTGGATGACTGGCGGTCCACCACTGTGCGATTTAGAAAATATTTTCTTCCTCACACAACTTCCTTGTGGAATCGATTACCACCAGCGATTTTCCAGACTAATACGACTTAGGGACCTTCAAGAAAAGAGCCTACTCCTTTTTAAAAGGCCGGCAACGCATCTGCAATTCCCCTGGTGTTACAGTTGTTCATGGGCGGCGGTAGTCACTCACCATCAGGTGAGCCGCATGCTCGTTTGCCCTCTCTCCTATATAAAAAGATGTTAATTGCAACATTCATCCTGTCATTAAAACAAATAAAATGACTGCCAGCACCTGTGATATTACTATTTAGTACGGCGTTGACTAAGTACACCTGCAGCTTTACAAGGTACGATTAGCAATGGATCAACTATAGTTAACTCGAGTTGCGCTTAACTGGAGTAAGCTCGAGTTAGATTTTCCTAAAACGAGTTTGTACATGAACAACGCCGCCTTCTGAGGATTAAACTAGCCTAGATTTAATCGCTCCCAACCCGAGACTTTGTTCAGCAAAGACTTGACAAGTTTGTTCCGGTACACGGCGAAGTTTTCCCGAGAAATATTGTCACGGCCGGTGTATAAGGCATCACTAGTGCTGTCGTCTGCATAGCAATGAAAGTTACCGGTTTGCAACATATCACTGATATGCGGAAGAAACAGCGTTGGTGATAGCACGCAGCCTTGTGGAACACTAGCATTAATGGGCTTGTAATCGGAGCATGCACCGTCTACTACGACCTTGATCCGATCTGCAAGAAAACTGGTGATCCAATTGCACAATTTCTCGGAAAGCCCATAGGAAGGGAGCTTCGAAAGAAGCGCTATGTGCCAAACCCGATTGAAGGCCTACGCAAATGTCCAAACTAACTCCCTTGGATTCTACTGCCTCCGTCCATCTATGAGTCAGATAGACCAAAATATCAGCTGATCGATCCCGACGAAAACCGTATTGGCGGTCATTAATCAGCTGGTCAATGTACCGCATGGGCTGGCAGTTTATAATGGATTCCATTATTTTGGAGAACAAGGAGTTCATGGCGATAGGCCTGTAGTTAGACGGGTCTGAGCGGTCGCCTTTTTTAGGGATCGGGTGGAAAAAAACCGTCTTCCATGATTTCAGGACTACGCTTAGGGAGTAGGAGTAAAAGACTAGTTAGAAGCGGTAATCCGGCAACTTGTTTTATCACCGGGAGGGTGACCATCTGTCCCAAGGTGTCGGATTTATCGTCCACAAGTCTCTCGTTAGCAGCGTTGTAAAAATTGAGAGTGTGTCGACGAGGGCTGCGTACATTATACTCAGAATCACCAAACGGAATTCGTTGAAGGTCATACAGGTTTACGCACCATCCTCGGCATACCCCGATGAGGAGGTGGAGGAAATGTATGAGGATATCTCTAGAGCCATGCATTCCTCCAATACCCACTATACGGTGTTAATGGGAGACTTCAACGCAAAACTAGGCGCAAGAGAGAACGGTGAGCTGAAAGTAGGGCAATTCAGAATAGGGCAACGGAACCCAAGGGGCCAGCAGCTGGCCGACTTCATGGAGAAAGAGAGACTCTTTATGATGAACTCTTTCTTCCAGAAGCGAGCCCACAGGAAGTGGACCTGGTCGCGCCCCGACGGTTCGACAAAAACTGAGATTGACTTCATTATGACGACCAGACGACAACTGTTCAGTGATGTCTCAGTGATCGCGAGGGTGAAAACTGGTAGCGATCACCGAATGGTTAGAGGCACACTGAACCTAAACGTTAAGTTGGAGAGGTCACGTATAATGAAGTGAACGCTCCGTCCCCTCGTGCTCTAATCCAAAGTCCCGAAACCCTTCAGCTCGAGCTACGAAACCGTTTTCAGTGCCTAAAAGGTTAAAATGCTGTGGACTATATGAATGACAAGCTCGTGGAAACTGTCCATGCGGTCGGAGCTAAATTTTGCAAGACTAGCCGCAGAAGAACACTAAAACTCTCCGATCACACTCTCAATCTCATGGCTGTTAGATGGGATATGAAGCTGCAGTCTTCAGTAGATTTGACAGCATACAGGCAACTGAACCGACAGATCTCCAAATGCATGCTGCGGGACTTACGCAATTTTAATACTCATATTGAAGGAGCGATCGAGCGGAACCAGGCTCCAAAGTCTTTGCTAGAGATCTGTTTGACAGAAAGAGCCAACTGTCGAAGCTGAAGACCGAGTGTGGCAGCGTCATTTCCGGAACACCTGAGATTTTGAGTGAGATTGAGAGGTTCTATGGGCAGCTGTACGTCGTTGGAGCCACACGTAAGTGTGACCAACAATCCAAGAGCGAGTCTTATCCGATATTATTCCGATGATATCCCGGACGTTAGTCTGAGCGAGATTAGAATGGCTCTCCATCACCTTAAAAATGGCAAGGCCCCAGGCGAGGATGGAATTACAGCGAAGCTTCTGAAAGCGCGTGGAAACCGGTACTTGAAGTCCTTCAGAAGCTCTTTAATTCCGTCCTCCATGGTGATACTACTCCGAAGGCGTGGAGCAAAAGTGCGGTAGTCTTGCTCTTCAAGAAAGGCGACAACGCTCTCTTGAAGAACGACAGACCGATTTCCCTTCTGAGCCGCGAGTACGTGCTGTTTTCGAGAGTCATTACGAATCGTCTCGCGCGCAGACTTAACGACTTCCTGCCTCCCGAACAAGCCGGTTTCCGAAAAGGCTTTAGCACCATAGACCACAAACATACCCTTCGGCAAATTATACAGAAGTCCGAGGAGTACAATTTGCCACTATGTCTGGCGTATGTGGACTATGAGAAAGCCTTTGATTCCGTCGAAATTTGGGCAGTGCTGCAGTCCCTTCAGCGGTGCCAAGTTGACTGTCGGTATATCGAAGTGTTGAAGTGCTTGTACAGTAGGGCTACGATGGCTTTCCGAGTACAGAACCAGAGTACGAAAACTGTCCAATTGCAGAGAGGTGTAAGACAGGGTGACATCATATCCCCGAAACTCTTCACCGCTGCATTGGAAGACGTTTTCAAGCTTCTAGACTGAAAGAATACGGTATCAACATCAATGGCGAGTACATCACTCACCTTCGATTTGCCGACGATATAGTCCTTATGGCAGAATCGCTGGAGGACCTAAGCACTATTCTCAATGTCCTCAATAGTGTTTCCTAACGGATAGGTCTTAGGATGAACACGCACAAAACAAAGATCATGTTTAACGTCCATGACACACCTATGCCGGTAGTTGTTGGGAGCACTAAGCTCGAAGTTGTTGGCGAGTATGTTTACCTGGGACAAATAGTCGGACTCGGTAAGTCTAACTTCGAACGAGAGGTCAATCGACAGATTCAACTCGGTTGGGCAGCGTTCGGGAAATTACGGCACATCTTCTCGTCAGGTATACCTCAAAACTTGAAAACGAGACTGTACAACCAGTGCGTGTTGCCAGTGATGACCTATGGAACTGAGACGTGGTCCTTCACTGTTGGCCGGATGAGGAAGCTCAAGGTCTCTGAGCGAGCTATGGAGAGGGCTATGCTTGGAGTTTCTCTGCGTGATAAACTTAGAAATGAGGATATCCGCAGTAGAACCAGAGTGACCGACATAGCCCAACGGATTAGTAAGCTGAAGTGGCAATGGGCCGGCAATATAGCTCGAAGAACCGACAACCGATGGGGAATAAAGGTTCTTGAGTGGCAGCCTCGTACCGGCAGGCGTAGTGCAGGGCGTCCCCCTGATATGATATGATGGAGTGACTACCTGGTAAGATATGCAGGAAGTCGATGGATGCAGGTGGCTCAGGACCGTGCTTTGTGGCATTCCTTGGGGGAGGGCTATGTTCAGCAGTGGACTTGTGAAGGGCTGTAATGATGATGATGATGATGATCATAATAATGATTACTGCGCAAGCACGTGTTTAAATTTCATTCTAATAAACTCTCATCGCGTTAATTCATTTATTATTGTTTTAAGTCATTATCGTTATTGTTAGTATTGCTGTTCCCGTTATTTGTTACTGACAGTTCATTGTTACCGTTTTTGTGTGGCGAAGTTAAAATGGCGTCATATTATAATAAAGAATATGCCAACATCATGTACTGTTTTGGTTTTGCTGACGGGGCGCGTAGAGAATATCAACGTCGCTTTCCTGATCGCCGGCATCCCCACGTTTCTGTCCTCGGAGCTGCCTATCGACGATTAAGTGAAAGCGGCACTATTCATATAAATTAAGTGGAACACAACGTTTTACGGCTGACAATGAAGAAACAATTATGCAACATTTTATTGACGAACCTAACATCTCACGAATATTGTAGCACGCCGGCTCGGCAGTGGAAGGTATGGTCGGTGGTGCACCTGTCAGGCCGACTTCCGTACCATTACCAACTGGTACAAATGCTGTACGAGGGCGATCCAGCGAGTAGACTCCAGTTTTGTCGTTTCATGCTGAATGCCGACGTAGACGAAAAATTTTTTTTAAGAAACATTCTATGATGGACGGGTGAGTCCAAATTTGACTGCGATGGTATTACAAACTACCATAATATCTACATTACTGGGCACTGAAAGTGGACAAAAATCCAAAAAAACATCCAAGAAACAGCGTCACAGCGCAGATTTTCTTTGAATGTGTGGATGAGTATTGTAAATGACAAATTTATTGGGTTTTATTTTATGCCACATTAAACGGGGAAATTTACGAAAATTTTTTGCGAAATGATTTGGAAAACTTCCAGAAGAAATCAAAAGTAATTTGATTTATCAGCATGACGGCTGTCCAACTCACTTCCTGTTATCTGTACGAGAGTGGATAAATAGCCAATACCCAAAGGGGTGGATTGGGAGGGGAGGGCTAATTACTGCGCTTTTTTATTTTATCTTTTTTTTGTTTGCGCGCTTAATTGGCCTGCACGAAGTCCTGATTTAACGTCACTAGACTTCTACTTTTTTGGTCACATGAAGGACTTAGGCTGAGATCTATAAACCGTACTTTGACTTTGCTCAGACTTTACTTTCGAGCTAAGACAATGTCGGTATTTATAGAGCTAACTTCGAAGTCGTGCTGAGTGCGCGCTTAGCAAAGCCTAAGTCAACGATATCGACGACTAACGTAAAACTCAGGATTTATTCAAGACCACCGTATTAATTTTAAAGTGTTGTTTTTATGTTACTCTAATTAACTAAAACAATAAATAGGTAGTTTTAGGCCATTTTCTATTTTTAAATAGCATTAATCCATTTTCTATTTATGTAATTTCAATCTTATTACGAATTTTTTTTTACATTTTTTTTTCTGACTTTGCACTCACTCCTCCGCTCCCGTCCTCATAGGACCGTTTGCTATTTCATGTAATAATAAATAATTTATGAAATACTCGTACAATTTGGACTTTTTTTCGATTCTTAGTATACAGGGTCATTTTTAATTTACTAAAGACCTTTTGGGAATATATTGGTTACATCATTACAAACAATTTTAGCGAGATCACTCTTCACAGAATATAATACATTTACGAAAAAACTACTTTTAAGATTTTGTTGTCATGTCTGACTCCTTTTAAGTCTGTATTTTGTAGTACAGAACAGAAACAGAAACAGAAACTTTTTTATTCAATATAGATTATAAATAATACTTATTGAAAGTCACTCTTTTGTTTGATTACCACTGGTTCGGAAAAAACCTCTGTCCTGGGAAGAACCAGCAAGAAACCCAGCGGGACTTTTTTTTAAATAACAGCTTACAATCATGATGTTACACAAATTAACAACACAACAAATTAGAAATAGCTTGGTAGCGATCACCTCATTTCCAGGGGTTATTATCATCCATAAATTCCTTAATATTATAATAACCCTTTTTATATAAACTTAGTTTAATAAAGTTTTTGAACTTTGAGCAGGTCAAACTTTGTATATTTTCTGGAATTTTGTTGTAAAAGCGTATACATCGCCCCAAGAATGAATTACTGACTCGATGGAGTCGAGTACCTAAACAATGTCAGAATAAATCGTCAAAGAAAATGCCTTATTTATTTTACACTTGATATCAGTATCACACATTGTGTTGAAATCATTAAACATAATTAAATGAGCAAATGACATTAAAAAAAAACCACAAATATTAAAATTTATATTAAGTAAGAATGACCGCCGGGCCGGTCGACGCCCGCGCTCAGCTGATTGCGTTGCGAGTGCCTACTAAACCATTCATCACTGTGCCTATTGCACCAGGGCGCCACTTTAAATGACTTTACATTATATTTTCATATACTTCTTTATTTTGCATAAAACCATTTGATGAACTATTTAATTCTTTTATTAATTTCTTTAAGAATTAATAGACATTCTTTAATAGACATTTAGGTAGTTTTTTTACGAATACTGTTTGCTAGCAACTCTGCCTACATCCAAGAGGCAACGCCTCAACGTCGCACATGCGGCGGCCCAAGGCCAAGCCAACGATATATTATAACGTCGACACAAGTGTCACCGTCATCAAAGGCGCCGCCTGCCCTTTTCGGTTTGCAGGCATCGATTTGGTGTATCGATGTTTGCAGCACGTGCAAATTAAATGAGTATTATTAACTATTTTTTTTATTTAATGTAAGTTGTATTTAAATAATGCATGCAGGTTAAAATAATTACATATATTACAATAAAATATTTATAATGATTACATACAAATTAACAGTAATTGAATAAAGATATTAAGGTATAATGGTTCAATAAAAATATTAAAATACAAATTTAAAAATTAGACTTACCTAGGTCCTTGTCTTGTCCGCGGATGGCGGCGAGTATCGCGCACATAGCGTTCAAAATAATCACCTCCAGATTCTATGCATAGGTGACACCTAAAACTTAACTGTTCACCGACACGAGATAATACTTGATGATTCATTTTGATTTGATCGAATGCCCAAATTATTTTTTCTTTCAACATTTCGCGGGTTTCGAATGCGCGACCAGTAT